>OZ034977.1:8092027-8692027 GCA_964030785.1 Siderastrea siderea | reverse complement strand
TGTGTTTACACAATTCCTGTGAAATTTGAAATTTAATTTCACAGGCTCCCATAAGAAATTGTCTTTGGTGTTATTACAGATAACTTATTACGTCTATAGCTCGTAAAAAGTGTAAAAAAGAATGCAATATGCTTTAAATTATTCTGGCACAAGGTTTTTGTCCACTGATTACTCAATTTCCTGATGGATTCCGTCTTAAACCTTCTTCAGAGCGAATATCCTTAGCTTAATAGTTCCCTTGACTATTTTTTAGTTGGCTGTAGTGAGATCTTCATCAACTAATTTGGCATAAAACTCGCTCTGACGAAGAGCTAACGCTCGAAACGTCCAGTTTCAATCCCTTTATGGTGGCCAATATACCTTATCAACTGAGATAAATCCATACTAAATTCAACTGATAAATAACGTTTTGCGTATCGACTGGAGAAAACTGCCGAAAGGTTCTTCTCGGTAAAGGCCGGTTCGCCAAAAGATGACAGTATCTATGGATTAATTCGCCGTCTGACGAAGGGCTGACGGTCGAAACGTCAATCAGTTTTGTTAAGTTCTTTACGGGTGGTCAATTTGCCTGATTGTCTCAGTTGATCAATCCAATCTTTTTCTGTAGAGGACGTATTGGAGAACTTTCGTTATTTCAGTGACGAAACCGGGAACTTTTTTGGCTACGCCTGGATAAATTTGAATCCAAAGAACGTGAGTGCGACCGGTCGCAAAATGCCTATTCATCAACAAAGAAATCATAGGGGAAAAAACATCTAATTCTGTAGGTAATTTAACCTCGTCAGCCGTTACCAGTCTTAGTACGGCTGAAATTTCTTCACGATTGTATCTGGTATCTGTTCTGTCCGTGATTTTATTTCTAATCAAGGGTTTGAAAATACAGTGACACGATATAAGGGCCCGAATGACAGTTTCAAAATTGGGTCTAACATTCGTTCAACACTGTTTCAACATTGTTGAACTCGTCAAAATGTAGCCTTTCGGGCTCCGACTGAGTGGAAAAAGCGAGTACGAAATTGTTGAAGAGGCACTGACAAAAAGTTGAGTTAAATTTGTTTCGGCACATGTACACTTTTAACAAGCATTCATCACATTTAATGATAACGAAAGTCCTGTTCAAATGATTTTCAGCATTCAGCATTTCTTTCTCGACATTTGGCCCAAATATGGAATATGGAATTCACAAACAATAATAAAACCTCAAATTTTCAGATTAAAAAAGCCGCTTCTAAACGAGTTCGGAAGGATCCAATCTCCTAAATCCGAGTTTGTACGTTTTTAAAATAATATTGAAAGGGACATTGCTCAAGGCGTTTAAGCGTTGGTGGTTATCGTTCGATTAATTGATGAAAGAGTTAAAAAACAAGAATGTCAATATTGGTACTCGTTCAATTGGCTGATAAACGGGATAACAACACAGGAGGCGAGTGGTGGACAATAATTATCGTCAACAGTCATTTGTTTCGAATGTCTTCTGATTGCGATAGTCGTCGTCATGTCCCGTAGTCATTTGTTTTTGCTGACTTTGAAAGATCCGCTTGTCGACCATTAAAAACTGATGGACTAACAGCGGGATTAAAAAAAGAGGATGTAAATTTATAATTAATGAAACATGCAGCTGAAAAAATCCGCTTGTCAACCATTAAAACTTGACGAACTGACAGAATTATTCATATAAAAGATAAATTAAACATTTATAAAATTGCTGGCAGTTCAGAGGGAAAAAGACGAAAACGTGTTCGTTTGGTCTGCGCTCGACGTTGGTGCTTTCTTTTAAAAGAGTATAGCTGGGGTACTAAGTATAGCATTTGTTTTCTTTGAAGGAATTCTCAGCGACGAGTTACTTTAGAGCGGGTGGAAAAGCGCAAAGGTTAACATTTCTAAAATTTCCATATGGAAAATCAATAAATCAAACACAAGTAGAAAGGTGATAAATACGTTTTGTTTGCATGGTTTTACTTTGTCAGGATTTTATCTACGGACTTAAAATTTGGAACCACTTTACCTTAGGAACTTAAGCGTTAATACAATACCACAGGAAAGTACCGCTAAATACCCATCTTTTAAATGAGCAAGTGACACGTTAGGATTTCATCCACAAGTTTAAAGCGAGAACCATATCTTGCACAGCATAGTAAACAGCCTCACCGTCAAGAAAGTAAGGATTCGTTGATTAGCTTTCAATTGAGTGGTCACAAGAGAGCTGATTTCATCCGCAAGATCAAAACTTGGAACCACCTTCTATATTATCACTATATACGATACATTAAATATTATTTACTCTTTCTGGCGTAGTCTTATTAAATCTCCGTTTTATCAAGTGCGGGAGAAAATCTGCATGAATATAATAAATAGTTTCTTACACTAAGGGAGAGTAAAAAATGAAAAACCAAGGAAAAATTGTTTCGAATTTATGGATCTGGCTAGTAACTAGAATACTTTTTTCCAAAATTCAATTTTAGAAAAGACGAAAAGAGAGCGAAAACTTTAAAGGTCTACTTTTCGTTAATTGTCACTTCCGTACCGGATTAAGATTTCGTTTCTCCGCCGGAACGAATATGTCTACGGCCTTATCTATTGTGTCTATTGTCAAAGTACAAAAAAAAGTACAATCCGGAAAAACCTCACGGTTATTTTAACTTGTCCTGCTATCCTTTCGAGCCAACGAGAAAAGATACTCCGACCAAACTGCTAAGGGTTTTTGTTCATTGACAACGCCCCAGGAAAAGTTTAAATAAACGTGATACAAACTGTAAATCTACAACACGTAATATGAATCCATGGGAAAAAACAAATCCGGGCAAACAATATACCACGGCAAACCATGTTGAATTGAAAAAAAAAACATGGTCATCTACTTATCATTTTGATATTTAGATGTTGTTTAAGAGAAGAAATCCAGGTTTTATTTTTTTTTAAATGTTGAAAAGCGAACGAAAAACGCCAATTTATCACTTGATGACATTAGCGAGTCATTTAAAAAGAATTATTTTGTAATAAATTTTTTCCATTTCACTACGTTGTGTTGAAACGTAATGAGTCATATAAATAATTCATCTGGTAAAAGGGCAAAAATGATGAACTATGTTGTGCCGATCTTTGCTGTTTCTCGGCACTGTGACCTTTCTTCTCTTTACTTAAAAAATTGTAGTCACTCATCTTTTTACCAGATTAATTTATATGACTAGTTACGTTTCAACACAACTTAGTGAAATGGAAAAAATATGTTACAAAATAATTGAACATTAACGACCAGGCAGCGAAATTTAAATTATTCATAAAAGAAGACGTTCACAGATAGTTTGTAGACAAAGTAGTAAGCGATTAAACGGGAGATATTGAAGTAACACATCATTAATTAGTATTCAGCAAAAAGAAAACGAATATGAAAAATATTAACTTATCTTGAGCCGAGTTTGATCGATTAAAAGGAAAATTAATAGCAGCTGCGTCCGAGGAAAATGTTTTGCTCTGCTAAGAAAAAAACTAAAACACATATTCATAAAGAGATATAGATGAATATGAAAAGACATGAGACAATTAAGGTAAACGAAGCAACTATACAAGGCTAACATCAAACTAAAAAAATGCCGAAAAAGAAAAGAAAAGAAAAGAAAAGAGGGAGAACCGGCAATATTTCAAAAGGGATCCGGCATTTCTCACAAAATTTAACTGAGAACACTGAAGGCGTTTCTGGTCTACAAATACGTTTTATGTTTTTTTTTCCCTGGTGGTACTTTTTGTGCAAATTCGCCCAGTGTTTTTCTTAAAACTGACATATTTCGCTTCAAAATTAAAATCAACGAAAGTCTGTTATTTGTTTATTTTGTTTCTTTTTCTTTTTCTTTTAACTTATTTTCTGGAAAGGCTGCTTATGGAACAAGCTTGAATAATAGGATTTTTATTACGTTTCTGTCATAACAACACTATTTGGAAAGGGCAAATGACGCACACGTGGAAGCGGAAGACATGAAAAGAACTGGCCCACTCGAGCAATCAATCAGATTACATCTCTCTCAAAAAAACGTGCGGGTCTGGGTAGAGGGGAAAAGTAAAGCGCGCGGGGAACGCTTCACCGGCCACGGTCCTGTTTTCTCTCCCCGCGCTTCCACTTTCTCTGTTTTCTAATATATAGGGGCATCTGCAGAGGAGAGAGAGAGAGCACCATCCTGCATTCATCTAAGCGGACGGCGTGGGGAGCAGAGAGTTGCTATGTAGGACTTTAAATAAACAGTGTATCCCTTATTTAAAAAAAAAAAAAGACTACTGTGGCTTTTATTCGGATCGCTTTGCCGATAATTTAATATTACAACACAAAAAGGCTTTCGGAAGTCTGAGTGTTTTGGCTAAAAGTGAAATAAGTGATTCAAGCATCGCGCAGAATGCCTATTGTTATCGGGACATTTACTTCCAGTGCAAGAAAGTTTGTAGGTCTGTCATATCGCGCATTATAATTCATTGACGCTTAGAAAGAGCTTAATTCATTGGTTACCATGAACGCACGGTGATGCTAATTATCATGATGTAGGCGGCAAACTTAAGACTAATGAACGCAGGGCGCTTTTGTTTCTTCTTTTGTTTCGCAAACTCGCACAGATGCACATATTTTGGAAGAACATTTCATGAAACGGTTTTCCAGTTTGATTTATTGCGTGAACATTGCTAGAGTGGTTTCGTTTGGGCAATCGTTACAACACAGAAACAAGGTTATTTCGAATTGTCTGTGCGCGAGCGAGATGATTGTGTCGTAAATAAACCCAGCCTTTCGCTTGTTTAATAGTGCGCGGAAGCGGCAGACACCGCAACGTTTTGCTTCTGTCTTTGGGAGCTTTTTTACTTTTATGTAAACCAAAACAGTGGGTAAGTGAGTTTACGTTCCTCAACAAAACCAAAAAATTAAAGCTCGATCACTGAAAACAGTGTCCAGCGATCGTACCGATCATATGGATATGTGACACACAGGCGATTCAGTGATCGCACCTACTACTGTATGTTAAATTATAGACTAAATGGTTTCTATCACTACGATCAGTGAGCCTTTTTCATCAGAAATCGCACCCATTGATTGCACAGAAACCATTTTTTGTGACTTTGAATACTAGGGAACTCTCATTGCTAAAAGAAAATCTTTTGTCTAATAAGCGATATCCATACAGTATTCAAGCCGCGCGTGCCTTATTTTAGACGCAAATACGGTGAGTAAATTTATTGTAGCTTATTACTGGAGTGTAATTATAGCCGCTAGCTTTTCTGCTTTTATTATTCAATTTTTGATGGTTATTTTAGGTGTTGCATTATTGGTCACATCGTTTTTCTGTTTGTATATTGAAATGATCCATAAATTGGAGGGTTGGAAAGCTAGGAACAAAAGTAAAATCAACTAAAGAGAATACCTGGTCTAACACTCAACAGGAAACTTGGCGACAAGCCCCAGGAATAGCGGGAATTGATGTTAATAGTTCAGCGTTTGTACTAAAAAAGTTTCAAGTTTACTGTGTTTGTAACTAACATGTACTCGAAGATTGTGATTGCATGAGTCTTATAACTGAAATAATAAACGGCTAGCTATACAGTTATACCTTTATGACCTTTTATAGCTTTATACTGTGCGGCTCAATGATATGTGAAAAGAGCAACATGCACACGTGGAACTGTGGGAGTGAAGCTGTAAATATATGACATCTCCGGAAATGATCCTGCGCCGCAAATGATGCCATTGAAAATCAGGAATCACGTGGAGTTTTATCATTCAAAGAGATCAAACTAAATTATTGTGTAATCATATGAAGTGTTTAGAGGACCTACAACGCTGACAAAGTTCAAGATCTGAAATAGATGATTTACGTATTCTTGGGAGTATAGTAATTTTGGCACTAGCAAATAAGGTTGTAAGCTCTAGCCTACAAAGCAGGCGTTTAATTAAGACCTGTTATACGCGGTAAGTTCTTAGAACTTATGTAAAGCTAAATATAAATATAAGCGGGAGGGGGTGGTATAAGGGTTGGCGAATATCATGCGAAACAAAATTGGCGGGAAAATGACTTACTAAACCTGAGAGAAAGGTGCATAACGGTCATAACCTCAAAAAGCTAGATAGCAGTAGCTAGTAGTTAAGATGCTACAAATAATTTGAATATGTTCTATTTGGCCTAAAAACATTATAGACGAGGATAGCACTGATGTAAGCACAGATGATGAAACTGTTAGTAGGAAATCGACGTAAAAACGTCACAGAAAGAGCAGCGTGCAGAGGGTAAGTTTAATTCGCGTGAATGTAGACGTAATCATTCTACCCCGCATATAGAAAGCTTTCTTAATAAAAGAATACAAATACTTTTTGCTGCTTTAAAATCGCACAGTGGAACCCACTAAAGCGCGTCGCTTTAGTGCCCGCATCATCCGTTCTTAACTAAGGAGAAGCTCAACGCTCGGTCA
Source organism: Siderastrea siderea (assembly GCA_964030785.1). NCBI lineage: Eukaryota > Metazoa > Cnidaria > Anthozoa > Scleractinia > Rhizangiidae > Siderastrea > Siderastrea siderea. Next base: position 8,685,592 of record OZ034977.1, on the reverse strand, counting down.
ACACGTCCAATTACTTGCTCTAAAGCATATGTTCATTTTGAAACGTGCACAACTCGGCTTAATAGTCTCAATGTAATCTTTTTTTTTTAAAGACAAAATTAATGAAAACATACTAGATAGAAAAATGAAAACGTACCGTGTGAAGATAACCAGTATGCATAAAGCCACTTACCTATGCATGTATATGAGCGTGTCACTTGAGTTAGAGAGATGTGTGCGTATTAACCGGCAAATACTGTATTTCAAGTTAAGTCACTCAATATTTTGCACAGAAGTCTTACAAATTCCGTCTCAAAAGCGTGCATTAAAAGACTGAATTCGTTGGCTACAGGAAAGAGAAAAAGAAAGACCAAACGAAATGGAAAAAGGCAGTAAAACATGTCAGAGTCAGCGAGAGTAGCGAGACGTCTCATGACGTCTCATGGCCTGCGTGGCCTGTTTAGGAAAGAGAAAATTGTACGGGAGGTAGCCATGAGAAGTGACATGTGGTCTTATTTGGATGATGATTTTCACGTTGAAGCGATCATCATTGCCTGGCCCTGGTTTGCGACAAAGGTACCGCAAACACCGAAAAGTTTGCATGGTTCCCACAAGGAAAACTGATAAAGGCCGCACTCTTCGACTCCCTCACAGATTCCGGGAGTCAGTAAAACAATGAACATTTGCAACTTGTTACCCGTTCTAGTGACATAAGACTATTTAATCAAGAGGGATAACGCTCTGGTAATGAATTTAAAATACCTTCAACGCACATAACCTACGGTCAGCGTCGGTACTACAGCAGACGTATGAAGAAATAGGTCCTAACAGTAAAAGGATTCCGCAATCGCCACCAGGTAGCGTGCTATATGTGGTCACACATTTATAAACAGTCGACTAGCTATACAGACTAAGCAGTCACCTTCGTGACTACATCTCGTGAGACAAACGATATACACCCAAAGTGGAACAAAGTGTGTTATCTAAGGCTGCACAACAAAAGGGGGGACTTGTGACTTACTAAATACGTACTATGCCATCGCGCTTTCACGTAAATGTTTCCATGACATGAAGCAGCTGTAGGTGCCTGTATTGTTACTAGAAGGAGGGCAGTCGAGGCTATCCGTGATTAAACCTTTCTCTAAAAATTGGTACAAAATGTACACTTGGGTGGAGAGACAACAAGGAGCATGGTTTCTTAGCTAAGGTCAAGAGGCAGCGCCAGGGGAGGGATAGGTGATCACCAATCAAAGCTCAGTGGAAAAGGGCAGAGGTGGTGAAATTTACTAACAAAGTCAGAACGATATTTAAATGCTATTTTGTTGGTCTTTAACAACGTGAGATAGCTTGGTTTGTGCTAACTTCGGTAGAGCTCAAAGATTCAAAGCAGCTGAGCCCGGAGAAAATTGTTTGTTGATAAAAGTTCAGCTAATTCTCCCAACTTGTGTTTAATTTATCTATTACCAGTTATCTTGTATTTAACTGTACAAAAATACATCAAAGGAAGCGTCAGTTGTTTAAAAGGCAGTATATGAATCGCTCAGTTTGAAGCATGTTTAGCTCGATGTTTGAAACAAATGGGACACACCAGTGCTTAGCGTCGAAGGACTGAACGATAATGGATAGTCTGCAAAATTGTCAGCAAAGCCTTGAACTAAGTAAATAATAAAAAGGGCAATGTAGATCTTCTTAATAACTGATTTAGCTTAAATATGTACGAATTCGAGACATCGAGACGGTTCAACGTGTAGCGAGCCCGAGATTCCGAGACTCTTATTTTGAATGCCGAGATTTCGAGACTCGGCTGATATTTTCCGAGACGCATCATTTTGGATAGACCATTCTATACCCCTATTGTTATACGGTAAGACAAAGACTTGGCTCGGAACACGCGCGGGTTTTTGAACCTCGGATCAGTTCAAGCGTAAAAGTCTGGAACTCATTCTGCTCGAATTTGGACAAAAACTACCAGGGTGTAGGGGAAACATGTATCCTCCATAATCCGCTGTTTCATATGGAGTTTGTTGCTTATGTCGAAAGACTCCAAGCTGAATTTTAATACGGGTTTAAACCGATAGTAAAAATCCCGAAAATGCACATTTTTGAAAGCAAAACGTCTGGAAGTTGTTCTCGTTGTATTTTCCTATTTTTTACATAATGTTGTAGTTTTGCCCTTTCACTACATAAATCCGCTGTTTTATCTTAAAAAGGTAGCCTGTGAGTGTTGCGAAATAGCGATTTTAGTGAGTAAACTTCGCCAAATTCGTCCCTTTTCTCTCTTATTGTGGCGCTTTTATGGAGCGTTCATGCTTGAATCAGCTCACCACGGTACCTCATTATTATACGTAAATGTCCGGCCGTTCTGGCCGATGTCCCCTGGTCTTCGATGACAACAAGCCAAATAGTTCCGAGATCCCATAACTTTTAAAAAATAAAAACGAAAATCAGTAGTGGCCATTCAGTGAACCAAGGTCTATCACCTATCGTATCTATACCTTTTATAACAGCAATGTGTCTTTTATATATAATCATTCAACAACAGTGATCAGTTAATTAGCCACCACATGCCACAGAGCCTGACTTCCTGAGTGTGCAGCGGTGTTTGTTCAAAAAACTTGAGAAAAATAAGATTCCAAGAAAGTAAGTTTCAGTTCGAGATAGTTAGTGTCGATTTGCGCGATTTGAGATCGAAGTAAAGGCCCTTTCTAACAAGCGTAGCTCGTTTGTATCATCCGTGCCAGGTAAACTTAGAAAAAAGACTTGAAAATAGACATCTTTCCTCAAACATGTAACAGGTGCCCTATTCTCAGGAATACTAAAAGCAAAATCTTACTTTTGTGAAAGTTCTACTAGCATGTCCGCCTTGTATTCGCCTTGGGCAATAAAATTACCCTTCTTAACTGTCCGATCAGCCGTGCAATTGGTTTTTTGTTTTATTCAATATAATTGCTGATCCGATCCTGATCTATACCAAGATCCGGCTTCACCTCGCTGCTGTTTGTCCAAGTGGTTCTTGCATCGAGTTACTTGTATTTATAGCGGAGCCAGCGCGCTAGCGCGTCAGCAGAGCTCCATTGCTAAGGAAATTTGGTAACCTATCAAGCGAAAAAATTTTGGTAGTGACGTAATAGTCACGTGACCGTCCGTCCGTACGTCCGTACATCCGTACGTCCGTCCGTCCGCACCAGAGGGCTACCAATACACTTCATACACTTAATATAACCCTGTGCTGAATCCCGTGTGTTTTTGGCGCTAAATCGCATGTTGACCCGCGTTGTAGCAAAAGAAGCAAAGACAACAAAGGTCAAAAACAAATTTGTTAATGGAAAAAAAAAAGTTCAAAAGAGCACTCAGTTGTCTTTTTGGTGGAAGGGGAAAAGTTCAATTTAGGCGAAAGAAATTAGGCGATAAAGTTCAGGCAAAAAGTTCAAAGTTGCCTCGTCGGTTCTGTTCAAACTCGGTCGGCACACCGCTTGAGTTCGCAGCTTTTCGCAGCGGTTTCGACGTCAAATACAGGAGAGTTAGTGCTTTTTGTTTTTTTCTGTCCACAACCATGGTTTTTACGGCGTTTCGAACACATTTTGCCAGGAAAAACACCAGCATTTTCATGCTGATAGGCAGCTTGTCACGAAGAAAGATATAAGTATTAAAATTAACAAGCTAAGTAATGTTAAGCGCCCATGGTCTAGTGGACTAGTCACCGTCATCTCACGCCGACGAGCTGGGTTCGACACTCAGCGGGAGCAGGACTTTCTTTCCTTTTTTTCTTTGTTTTTTTTTTTTTTTTTAAATTTAACCACTTGAATGAGAGTATTTTCACAAATTAATAACTACCAGCAAAAACAAAAACCAAAAAAAAAACAACAACAACAACAACAAAAAAAACAGACAAAACAAAAAGGGGGGCTCCGCTTTTAGGCTTGGCTAAGTCTATATATTATGTTGGATATAAGACACAAAAACTAAGCACGTTTGTGTAGAAATTGTAAATACACACTTAGTCTTACTCGCAATTTTTACTCAAGTGTTTGACTGCTCTGAAACAAAGTACTGATTGTCTTTGAGAAGAATATATCGTTTAAATTTTATTTATTTATTTGTTTGTTTGTTTGTTTGTTTATTTAGTTAGATTGTCAGTTAGTTTTATTTGCTAACTTTAATAGGAAAAAGTAAAGGAATGGACAGCATATAAGAAGGTGACTAACTAAAATCAAACCGGAACATAGTAAGGTACGTGAGAGTGCGCTTTTGCGAAAAGGTCCCTTAGCCCTCAAGCAATGGTGATCGATTAGAATGCGCAGATGTTTTTCAAGAAGATGGGAATGCTATGGAAACAAGAGGATCATAACAAGGACAGGACATTCGTTTTGAAATTCCTTGTTGTAAACCCTGCAGCGGGAAACGCATTCAAATCGGAGCAGTAGAGATCATCCATACATTTGTCTTCTAGGGTAAGGTAAAATCCCGACGACACTTAACGTAAATTTTAATTTATATTTAAAAGTATATATCCGGCGACGCGCAATTGTTTGGTAGAGTAAACGCAAAACGTTGAGCGCTTTTAAGTTTACACTTACCGGCTCACACGTCGTTTCTAGTTTTATTTACTTGTGTGAATCCATGACAATCAGACACCAAAGCAACTGTTTTCATAATCTTTTTGAAAGAAATGCCTCGCTGCTGCCTTTCAGAGATATTGCTAACATCGCCCACAATAATTATTAGCAACTAGACAAGGCCCTTAAGATGTGATTTTAACACAAATTTGCCAGGCCACTTCGAATTGCGAATGGTATAACGTTGATCATTAACAAAGTTACGAATTTGGAGAAGCAACTTCTCAGCTTGTTTAAGGAAAGAAATGTAGATAAGACAAAGAGACCTAAGGTTTAACCCTTTAAGTCCTGATATGAAAATGCATCTTCTCCTTATTGTTCTTTATACATTTCTTATGGAACTAGTATAGAAAATTTGTCTCAATATCAAGACATCTCATCCTTGGTGATCGTTTTCTTTATTCTTTTAACACAAATTTGCCACGCCACTCCGAATTGCGAATGGTATAACGTTGATCAGTAACAAAGGTACGAATCTGGAGAAGCAATCAGTCAGGTCAGTTTGTTTAAGGAAAGAAATGAAGACAAGACAGAGAGACCTACGGTTTAACCCTTTAAGCCCTGATATGAAAATACATCTTCTCCTTACTGTGCTTTATACATTTCTTATGGAACTAGTATAGAAAATTTGTCTAAATATTAAGACATCTCATCCTTGGCGATCATTTTCTTTATTCTTATAACTTAGTGAATGTTTAAACACGTAGTGATGATGAAAAGAGAAATTTCATTTTCGTCAGTGTTAGGACTTAAACTAAGAAATTAAAACTGATTGGCATGATTCCAAGTATTCCCTGTCTGGAACATATCTGCTGGAGTTCCGTAAGATTTTACAGTCCTTTCCTATCAATGCTAAGACGGACATAGCCGGGTAAGGACTTCAGGATGTGGGTATCCCCACAATAATCTCGAGAAGAACTCAAAGGGGGACTACAAAAGCCATCCAAAAGCCCACCACACCAGAAGAGTATCTGTGATATGTTCCTGGCCAACATGATGTCAGTTCTTCCCCCATGCATATTCATGGGAAAACGAACCAGTCATCCGCACAAAAGGAAAGAAAAAGAATTAGCCGCAAACAATCCTGTCGTGCCACAAATTAGCCTGGTGCTCCCAACCCCCACCCCCCCCCCCCCGCCTCACCCCCCAAATGTTTTCAGGAGTACTTCCTCCTCATCCCCAAATAAGGTCATCCCTGTTGTGCTGATAACATCAAATGTTTGTCAGCTGTTTATCTGACCAGCATGTAAGAAATATGAACTGGCGTCGCCTGTCTAGAAACTGAACACCCTCGAAAGTTCGTTGCAGCATTTCAAAGCTATTGCTTGTCAAGATAAGATCGAAATTAGGTGAGTAAAATATAGGCTTGTAAGGTCAAATTTTTCTTACAAATCTCAAACGTTATTCGGACAACCCACCTTTGATAGAGGACACTTGATTTCAGTTGAGATGAGACCGTAAATTCACATAAAATCAGCATACCTCTGAAACACGTATTCCAGTTTGCATATGGTTCTTGTTTAGTAGACCAATAGTTGAGGCGGTCATGTAATCAGACAATAATTCGACCAAAGCTTGATGGTGCTAAAGTCTTGCGATTTATGAGCTGACGTTTGTATCCGTTTGGATCGAGGTATGTTGTAAACGGAATTAGCTGAATTCAGTGATCATCAGTATTGGATTGACTCTTTCAGTCTCTTCTGAAAAGGATTATGATTAGGGCATTTCGATATGTCCGCTTTAAAATGTGAAAAACGAACGTTAACAGCTTTGCTGCCAAGTGCTGCTTAATAGTTTCAAAGGTCAAACTAATAGTTATTTCATCCACAGGTACAAGGATGAGTCCTTTAATCCTTTAATCCCCAAAAGTGACAAGCATCTAATTTCTCCTTACATTATTAGGACGAAATGTCTTGATGTGTAAGCAAATTCTCGCAACTAGTACCTCAAGGAATATGTGGAAAACATTGAGGAGAACATGCATGTTTTTTTAAGATAGTAATGAAACAGACTTTATCAATATAACTACTCTAATCTATTAGTGACATTTGCTCTGATATCAACATGCTTTTAGGGCCTGGTTAAACTAGGAAACATTGTTTCCGGAATCGTTTCCGGCAGACATGTTTCCTTGGGTGTCGAAGCAAAATTTGCGTCTGTGAAGCAAAAGTGTTTTCAACTTGATTCAGAAACATTTCCTTGCTTCCAAGACGCAAAATATGCCTCTGCAACATATGCTTCTCACGTGGCTAAACTGTTAAACATTTGCGTCTGCAGCAATGTTTCCGCAACAATGTTTCCTAGTTTAGCCAAACCCTTACAATAATTCCGAAGGTCACACAGCATACGATAAGGCATGCTGATTTCATTTCAGGTCATTTCAAAAATGTTGCTCTAGAGGACATATATACCGGAACTGATTATTTTTGCGAACGAAATGATGGCTAATAGAAATTTCAAAGAAGGTATATGGGAATAAATAACTAAGTAAACCTATTTCTTCTAATAACAAGTTGCTTTTTTGCATCAATTGAGAAAACAGATGTTATGAATTGCATGCTGACTTCATTTCAATAAGATCAAAGAACCCTTTTGATTTGCGTGTTGTCTTGGGCGTGCATTGGACTTTCTTGACACTCTCAGGTCACGCCACTCTACAGTTGAAAATGTTTAAGCATAGTATATGCTAATTTTGACTGCGTTGCCTATGCTTTAGTTCTAAAAGCTTCTCCCTTCAACTCCCAAGGGTACCCAGTCAGTTTCCAGCTATGTAGAGACACGAGTGATGGGGAGAACCCCCCTACCAAAAAAAAAAGCCATCCCCACCCCCTTCCTCCGGGGTGCAACCATGGTTTGCAGTTGCCGAAGTTCTGTTGCTATATCCAGATAACAATACAACTTATCGAGTTATGAGTTTTATCTTATCGAGTTATGGGTTTTATCTTATACGAGTTTATGGGTTTTATCTTATACGAGTTTATGGGTTTTATGTTATACGAGTTTATGGGTTTTATCTTATACGAGTTTATGGGTTTTATCTTTTCTTCATGGTTTTTCCCATCCGTCCAGCGCCTCTCTCTTATCTTTTAGCCCCGGGGGGGGGGGGGGGTACTCCCTTATATGGCCTATACGGGGATGTGCCGGGTATGGTTTTTGGCCTCTCTGTCCTACACAGGGTATATAATTTCGCGCGAGTCTGTCCTAGTTGTAAACCGGGTATTGCATGTCCTAAACAGGGTAATAAAATTCAGGTTGTTGTCCTAAACAGGGTATGTATTTTAGCGGCTCACCTCTACCCAAATACGGGTGGAGTACCCCTCCCCCCCCTCCCCCGGGCTTTTAGCCCGCGAGTGAGTACGACGCTTCTGACCTATGAGGCAAAAGAAAATATAAATAATTTTATGTACAGTAAACTGCTTCTCTGGGTGTCTTGAGAATAAAAACGTAGAAAAATTTCCACACGTTTTACTTGTTGTTGTTTTTTTTTTGTCAAATTCCTTATCGTTTATCTGTTGATTGTAGTCCACGACCTTTTGACGTGTAATATCCGTTGTCTGTGCGTCTGCCAAGCCTTTTAGATAGCCTAATCACGCCATTAAACTGTATTTTACCTTGAATCTACTTTCAACAAAATGAAACAAAAAGTCAGAAAGTTAGAGGTAGTTGAAATTGGACCGAACTGCATGGCAATGACCAAGATCCGTAATTTTCTTTCAGGGCCACAGTATGAAATGACTTGGTGTCTTTTAAATTCAGTGTGATTTTTTTAGCTTAAGGTATTTTCATTCATCAGTTTGGAGCTCGTGTTTCAAAAAAATAAACAAAAAATAACAAGGATTAGCTTCTTTGCTAATCGTCCCATCACTGTAGTCTCGTCAATTACCCCATTTGATGCGTCACGTCCCATGGCTAAGATTCCAACGGCTTATCTCCTGAGTGTTGTGAATTATATAGGGTTTATTGCTGAATGAACACTTTTAGGTTAAGAAAATAACCCTGAGGTTGTTTTTATTTTGCACGCAGGCTTTTTGTTTTCGGGAAGATAGGCCCGGAAACTGCAAATTGGATTTTGATTTTGCCTCTTATCTATCTCCCAGGAGATTATCCCGGCCCTTACATAAGTTACAAGGTGCGGTATAAAACGCTCTAAAAGGTATAATTTTCAGCCCTATCTGAAATAGGGCATAAATTTTTATCATTTTAGTCTGAAATAGGGTGTAGGGGAAAAAATTGTGGTTCGAACCCTGAACCACTCAACTCAATCCAGCACAACTCAACTCGAAATTCAGGCCCGTCACCCCTCAAGTCCGATTAGGCCTAGGGAACTGTCTTTGCTCCATTTGTAGTTAACAGACCGCAAGTTGTGTGAGAGTGTGGTAAAAAATGAACAAGATCATGTTTTAGTTCAGATAATTGTATTTTTCTCACTGAATGAAGTTTACTTTTATGAGTAAGAATATCCAAAAACAACGTGACCCTTATACTCTTATCAAGTGTCTGTAGCACATAATCACTAGCTATTTACGTCTATTCCATTAGTAGTTAACGTAAACTTATTGGGTGGCTATTTTGAGCGGAAAACGAAATTAATCCACCGTTACTAGCTATAGTTCGCAACAACATTCCGCGGTCCGCATTTTTCCGTATTTGTCTCGTCTCGCTTGTGTTGTTGGCTTTTATACAGTCCCTACAACTCACACTCTGCGACAAACCACGTTATACCCGTCTAAGAGTTTAATGGTTGGCTCAACATAGCTTAACTGTTTGCCCATCCTATATTTCAAACGCCTAGTTCAATACTGTTTTCGTTTTACAGAAAAGCTGAGTGAGTGCTTATTCTTCTATTGAAAGATATCTTCACAGCCGTTGACCATGAATGGTAAGTTGGCATTAGCACCCCATGCTCCATATCTAAAGGATACTTCCCCATATAAACATGTACATAATCTCTATTGAAGTATACCCCGGCTCAAATAATAATAATATTGCTTTTGACACGTTCTGGGCCGGACTCATGAGTTTTGACCATTTTGATCTGATGATACGCCTCATCTCGCCAAGTGGAAAAGCTTTCGGTTCTCGTTTACATTAGGTCGCTTATTTATGAATGAATAGACAGAACAAGGGAGGGCTACAACGGGCCATTTCTGATTCTGTAGGGATTGTAATATCGGCCCTTTATCTAGTAAAGATCCGTCCTAGAACGAGCAAAATGTCCATGGAGGTATATCTTTTTTACCTCAAGCCTCAAAAGACAGGGTTTGACCACAAGCGTTAGTACGAAGGTTGTCTGCCCTTTACCGGGTTTCACCAGCGTCACGGCGCGAATGTGTTCAAGGACACTTCGAGGAAATTTTACAGGAAGGATGATTTGTACGGTCGTGACCATCAAAATCGACTAGTATGGATATACACTCTTTTTTCTTTATAAGAACCAGTTTTATAAGAACGTTGAGGCTGAGATTTGCGCCCAAATTTAAGAAAATGTATGGGCTAAAATAAGAACATCCTCAGGCTCAGCCAAATTTTACGCGTTCTTATAAAAAAAAGAGTGTATGTATATGTTTCATTACTACGGGATTATTTCTGAATGAGAGAAATAACCATTTCCTAGCAAATGTTTATTTCTGAGGGAGAGAAATAAACCGTAAAACAGAGCCGACTCAGATTTTATTCGTAAAAGCAGTAAATTGACAATTGCTTAACTGTAGAACTCGCCTCATTAACTCCTTTCCTTCGTCAAAAGAATGGACAGCTAGACCGCTGGTCCAAACGGATACTTTTCACGACTACTGTGTGAAGGGTGTTCTGTCCCTCTCCTTGGGGGAATCAGGAGCTACTCGCTGTTTTTAACAAGAGTACCGTTTCAAAACTAAATCAACGTTAACTTACTCTCTTAGTTCTTATAATTGAGACTTCTTCTCAGCTTTCTTCTTCGTCTTCCAACTTACATTTTTAGTGTATGTGTGTGTGGTGTCTTACAATTCTGTGCTATATTTTTATAGTTTTTCTTAATATTAATTACGTGTAGATGGTTGACAACAATTTTGACAAGATAAAATCTAATTATCATATAATTAAAACGAAAAGCTAAGTTTACTTGAAAGGTTTTTTCGATATTAAAGAAGCAACATACTAGATAAATGAATAACGATATGTATACTACAACTTACAAGGTACTTTTTGCCGGAAAAACTGTAATGTAAGAATATGTTGTTATAACTAAAAGTAACGTTTAAACTTACTTTAATTGCAAAACAAGGACAGCGCCCTATTCATATTCGCGGGAACTTATCCAAACCTAAAAACCCAAGTTTGTTCTAGCTAATTGATAAGAAAGTATAGAAATGCTTTTTAAAAGTAAAATTACCACAATCAAGGGAAAACATGTCAAGGTTGTAGCCGGGATGTCCCGACCAATGACGGCAATTCAAAAGTGCTATTTTAGAAATCACGTAAAATAAACTCTTTCCTTTTTCTTAGTAATCCTTTATATAGAATGTCCCACAACTTAAAAACACAAGATACAGAATAAGGTGTATAGAATTGGACGCTGTCGCTTCCTAAACTTAAAAGTTGCTACGTGTCCAGCTATATTAAGCTTATCTTACACTGTCATTGATTAGCATAACTTTCTAGAACCCATAAAAACTAAAAACTACTTACTTTCTATTAAACCTAAAATAACTTGCAATTCGTCCTGTGACAACTGCATGGTAGATGGTAAGCAAATCAACATTTCTAAGAAGGCCGCTATGGTAAAACTCGCATTTTGTCATCAGAAAATGCCTTCCCGTTGCTACTAGCGATCTACAATGAGGCTTTGCTTAAATGTTATGAAAAATATCGGATAACCGTGCGAAAGATAGCCAAGTTTTGGCTTTGTGAAAATTCAGCTTAGTTTGAATACGCTCCCGGAAGATTCGTCTTATCCTTGGTCGAATATTAAACACTATTGCTGTTTCAACGATGGAAAGCTCCGAAATGTATTTGTACTTGAACGTACTTGTGTGGTCGATACAAAATACAAATACAATACAAATACATTTCGGAGCTTTCCATCGTTGAAACAGCAATACTGTAACAACGACTCTGTTACACGAAATTTAACGATCCTATTATACAAAATCTATCTCGATTGAAAGAAATAGTCAGAAGACTAAAATAATTATTGGTACTCAAAATATCTACATTTGCATGCAAACATGACTGTATAAGAAACCTTGAGGGGCGACTGAATTAGCCGATCCGCTACCTTTTGTAGTTAGCGAATATACTGCCCTCGACTTTTAATTTTTTTTTTTCCTTTTTACATCCTCAACGTCTGTAGTAAACAATTGCGGATAGCTCACACTAGGAAACAATAGTAGAGGTCGAGGGCCGTGCTCAAGACCTCGGGCACAGTTTAGCCCTGTACGGACGGGCGGACCGACCTCGGTGAATGACGTGTTTATTTTTTTTCTGCTGTTTTGGAGGTGGAAGGTGGCGAATGGTTTAAGGTGACTCGATCGAAATAAATGACGCGCTCTATGCCTCTCTAGAAACTCTAATAACATCGTCATTTCTTAATTTCTTTTGCGTGATTTTGCTTTTGTTGAACACTACGTTTTTGATATAATTGCTACTCTAACAAAACTGAGCGCTACGATTTAGTTTAAACTTCTAGAAGCAGCTTATAATGACATCTTACCTTGACTCTTCAAGTTTCCGCAAAATCGTAGGAACAGAAATCCCAGCACAATTTGAACGTCAAAATAACAACCCCAGACGGACTTCAAAGTTTGGACCACTCCAGCGCTTTCCAAATTTGACTGAAAAGCGTAATAACTCCAGATGAAGTAAGATCAATGTATCGTTATAGTTAGCTCCAAACCGCATTTGGCTATCCGAAACGATGAAAAAGTTTGGGTGGCTATTATAACCTCATTTTCTGCACCAAAATATAACGAAGTCGCCAAATTCACGTTTTTCTGAATTATTTGAAAACTAACTGGACGAATTGGAAAAAACTACCGGAACCTGAAACTGAATCTTTTACACATACTTTGCGCTATTTTACTTTGCTGGGGCGGTCTTGGTTTGGACAATATATTTTTTGAAAGTGATGCACTATCAAAACTCTGTTCTGTATACGGCTTTGTTGTTATCTGAATTCCACAGTAGCGCTATGCAAATTTCCTTGCATTTGATGAAATTAAAATTTGAAGAATTTACACATTGGCTTGGGGGGTGCATTGACGGTGTTTGGTCGCTACATGCTTTGGTGGTTTTACGTGTCTGTTCTATAACTTCATGACATGCATGCTAATTGAAAATAAAGGAACAATTATTGTCCTATGAAATCCTATGTTGATATCAGGCGACACACTTTTTTGTATATCTCAAAAGGACGATTTAACCTTCACCTGGCATGACATTAGAGACACGTAGAACGGCTTTACCTCGGTGTAAGAACCTGTGAAACTCACGGATGACGTAAAACAAAGGAAACAAAAACATTTTAAACAATACCGTACAGCAAAACAAAAGCTAACAAACAAAGAAAATCTTGTCAGGTTCTTACACCGAGGTAAACCCCGTAGAACCACCAAAGCATGTAGCGACCAAAAATCGTCAATGCACCCCGGCCCTTAGCCAATGTGTAAATTCCTCAAATTCTCATCAAATGCAAGGAAATTTGCATAGCGCTTCTGTGGAATCCAGATAACAACAAAGCCGTATACAGAACAGAGTTTCGATAGTGCATCACGTTCAAAAAATATATCGTCCAAACCAAGACCGCCCCAGCAAAGTAAAATAGCGCAAAGTATGTGTAAAAGATTCAATTTCATGTTCCGGTAGTTTTATTCAATTCGTCCGGTTAGTTTTCATACAATTCAGGAAAACGTGAATTTGGCGACTTCGTTATATTTTGGTGCAGAAAGTGAGTTTATAATAGCCGCCCAAACTTTTTCATTGTTGCGGATAGCCAAATGCCGTTTGGGACTAACTAGAACGATACATTGATCTTACTTCATCTGGAGTTATTGCGCTTTTCAGTCAAATTAGGAAAGCGCTGGAGCGGTCCAAACTTTGAAGTCCGTCTGGGGTTATTATTTTGACGTTCAAATTGTGCCAGGATTTCTGTTCCTACGATTTTGCGGAAACTTGAAGAGTAGTAGTAGTAGTAGTAGTAAAAATTTATTTAAACACGGAAAATCGTCAGTTAATTAAGCTTAATTAAGTAAATAACTAAAACTAATTACAACTGCTTTACATGATTGCCGTGTGGGAATCCGATATATCAGCTATCTTCTTAATAATTTGCTTAAAATTATTAACAGATACAGCATTTTTTAGGCATTTGGGTAAGTTATTCCATAACATAGCCCCGCTGTAAGAGAAGCTCCGTTTCACAAATAGTTGGTGTTTGGTTTGGGTAGCGTCAGCTTTCCCTCAGAGTCTCTCAAGTTATAAACAGAGTGACGCTGACAGAAAAGACTTTGAAGATAATCTGGAGCAAGTCCATTCATAGTCTTAAACATCATCAAGGCTTTCTGTTTCTTTCGTTGAAGAAATAGCCTCTCCCAGTCGAGGGTGGACAGAAGGTGGTTTGAGCTTGTATCAAAGGGTGATTTAGTAATAACTCTGGCTGCACGATTCTGTAATTTTTGGAGCTTTTCACTCAAGTAACCACTCAAACAGTCCCAGACAGGGCTGCAGTAATCAAAATGTGGTATAATTAAAGCGTTATAAATTTGAATTGCAGTTTCTTTCGATATAAAGGGCCGCACTCGTTTAAGGGCACCTATAGCCTAAGAGACTTTCTTGCAAATCTCTTCAACGTGTTTACACCAAGAGAGATGAGCATCAATGAAAAGACCCAAGGATTTAGTATGATCAACTCTCTCGATAATTTGGTCATCAATTCTGATTTCTAAGCTGATTCTAGAAGTTTAAACTAAATCGTAGCGCTCAGTTTTGTTAGAATAGCAATTTTATCAAAAAAGTAGTGTTCAATAAAAGCAAAATCACGCAAAATTAACGAACAGTGCATCTACGTGTTGACGTGCGTATTCCTTGATAAATTGTGTGTAAAATGCGAAAGTTTCAATTCAATCAAGTGAGAAATGACCATGTTATTAGAGTTTTTAGAGAGGCATAGAGCGCGTCATTTATTTCGATCGAGTCACCTTAAGTTAAGTTAAAATTATTGAGCTCATGAGAAAGAGCCGCTAGCAAACCGTAGGGATAAAGGATAGACTCAACAATAAAACGGAACTTAAATATACCATAAAAATAAGCCTTAAGAACAAACCCCGACGTCTCATAGCAAGAATAAAGAAATAAGCTTTGTCTTGTTCAAAATGAAATCACCTTAAATTTGGTTTTCAGTACCGAAAGATCTTTAAAACAAGTAACTGAGACTTTTAATGAAAACTAAGGCTTACACTCCACAAACTCCGCTGCATATCTTAGTATTTTAAACATTTTTTGTTCGTTTTTGGTCAAGATTTTCGCAAATCGATACTTTAAGAAAACTAAACTGTTCTTGTCGAAGACACAGCGTAGCGAGGTTTTTTGTTTTGACTGTTTTTTGTTTGACAATCATTAATAATCATTTTGTTTTGAATGAAGCTAATGGGACAGGATTAGAAAAGAGATCTTCAGGGAAAATAACGAAATTTCAACCGAGGAACGGAGTGCAGTTAACCTGTGTTAAATCAAATGACGTGTCAATAAGAAAACCACAACTCAAAAAAGCAAGCCAGTAAAAACATAGGAATACTCGCTTTTTTCGTGGAATAACCAGGCCTTTTATTCCATTGCTGGTTTTTCCTTTCACTTTACAACGGTTAGTGAGTTATATATAATTAGTGAGAGAAAAGTTCCATTTTAAGAAGAAAAATCCAACGTTTGCCCGCGGAACGCTGGAGCGCGCGTCATTAGCCAATCAGATTCAAGGATGTAGGATTCTGGACCGCTGAGAGGTTTCAGGAAAAAAATACGAGTTACAGGACCGTT
Organism: Siderastrea siderea; assembly: GCA_964030785.1. Classification (NCBI taxonomy): domain Eukaryota; kingdom Metazoa; phylum Cnidaria; class Anthozoa; order Scleractinia; family Rhizangiidae; genus Siderastrea; species Siderastrea siderea. Next base: position 8,669,993 of record OZ034977.1, on the reverse strand, counting down.
AACATTAAAGTTTAAAAAAGTTAAAATAAATGGCATTACTCATTTCACTCTTGTAGCCCCTGAAGAAGGTTTGGTTTGCAAACCGAAATATCAGGCAATTTTTGTTTGCTTTATGTATCCAAATTTTCTGTTTTCATCTCTACGTCTACTGCGTAAGGATCAGTCTTACCATATACATGTATATCTTTATCTTTTTGTTTACATCCTGAATTCAGAAACCCACTCTAAAGAGGAACATATATCCATGAATGAGCATAAAATTTCTTATGGTGCCAAGTTTGACCGCAGACGGGTCAAAACGTGCTTTTCAAGGAGTCTGGCGATGCATAGAAATTGCTGCATTTACAGACGTTGGTGTTCCTCTGCTGGCACGCCTATGAATTTTAAATGATGGCTCACAATGTTGTGCACGTGAAAAAATGTGCATAAGAATTGCATTACCATTTCCATTTTTACTTACAATTAAAGACAATAACTGCGGCTTTAGAACAAGGGCAAGAACTTTTTGATCACTCTGTTGAGTAAAGTCCTTTCTTTTCTTCATTTGCCGAGTTGTAGATACTCGTGCTTAAATATGCCTCATCCAGGCTCTCAGATAGTAAGGCGAAAATAAGACGCGCAGGATCTGGGGAGAGAGGAGCAGTAGCGGAAAACAGGAGAGAGAGCTCCACCGCCTTATCCCTCACCAGCCCCCACGCGCTTTATTTTGGCGTTTCCTTTCTTTTTCACCGTTCCTCTTATCTTACGGTGTGCTTTTTTTAAAATTCTTTTTCAGGCCCTGATTTACCAACCACCGATAATAGTACCACATGGAACCCAAAGGGATGGAAGATGACAGCTGGCATTCTATACACTATCACCATATCTGTAGCTTTAGTGGGAAATATTCTTGTGATCTACATCCTCTACAAAAGAGCAGAGACAAGACGCTTGACGCGCTTCATGTACGTGAATCTCGCTGTGGCCGATTTGCTTGTAGCTGTTGTGGTTATGCCTCAGACTTTGCAAGCCATTCTCATGGATGATGAATGGCTGGGCGGAAAATTTGGCGAATTTCTTGCGAAGTTTGTAATTTTTACGTTTTTTGTCGCACTTGCAGCGTCAGTTTTTTCCCTGACAGCCATCGCATTTGATTCATTCTTCAGCATCGCGTACCCAATGAATGAATTCTCGCGTTTTAGGAACAAATCAATTCTCGTTCCGTGTATCTGGCTTAGCGCCATGTGTCTTATGTCTCCCTGGTTGGTTATTGTTACAGTAGCAGAAGACGGCAGCACCTCCAGAATTGACTACAAATTTTTGCAGTTCGGCGAGACTCAAAAGTCTTTAAGAGGTGTGTACCTCTTCATAGTAATCAGCATCTACGTGTTGCCGCTAGCCACGATAAGCTTTCTCTATGGATATATTTGCCAAAAGCTAAGGGCGCATACATTACCGGGTGTGACTCTTAAACATGACAAGGCACGACTTCGCGCAAACAGAACAAAACGTCAAGTGATACGTATGTCAATCTCTATCGTAGTTGCTTTTGCATTATGTTGGCTCCCAACGCATGTCTTTCACGTGATGATTGCCATCGACTATGAATGGGTTTTCAGTCTTCAAGCTTTTTATTACGTCATGTTGGTATGTCTGTGGTGTGGCCATGCGAACAGCGTCATTAATCCGTGGTTGTTAATATATTTCAAGAAGCGATTCCGTGCAGTGTTCCAAAGGATGATCACACGCCCGTTATCTCGAGTATCGTTTGCTAGCAGCAGAAGGGCCAATAATGGGACTATTAGCCGGCCACCTCAGAGGCCCACAGGACCACCAACCGAAGTTTACCAATGTATATCTGCTGTGTAAATGGACCTTGCACCACAATTCTTTGGCGTCAGCGGCTCTGAAAATTCTGCGCAGCATTTGAATAAAAACACAACATGCATCTTCCCATCCAAACTAACAGGTCTGCCAAAAGACTGTCACTGCAGCACCAATTGAGGTCAGTAGCATGTAACGTGCTGGAGAACTCAATTCTTTGGCATCCACAGATTCTGACTCGTAACAAACGTACTTGATTGCTACCAAGATCTAAAACCTGCACGACAGCCTTCAATCCTAATTTACAACAGTAGTATATAATGTAATATGCCTGAAACATAATTCGTTGGAGTCCACAGATTTTGACTTGTCTTTGGAACCATGTCAACATCCTGTCAGTGGCTATTAACACTTACAAGGCTGATGCTGATATGCATCAACAGTTGGCAGAATACACCTGATTGATAAAACGTTGTCGGATGCAAGGTATACACGATGAACGATGCGACACGATGGAGCTCTGGGAAGACAGCATTTACAAGCTTGCTACTCAGTTCCATTCATTGACCTTCAAGATATTCTCATTCTTAAGAAGGTTTTGACGTATATTTGGATATACTGTGTTAATATTATCTCTACGGTGCCTGAAAATAGAAGCAAGTTTTTCCTCTTCCCAGAAAGCCACTGGGTCGTATCGTTCATGGCCATATGCTTTTCACACGACGTTTTTCAATCAGGTGTATAACGTGTGGAACACAATTCTTTGGAGTCCACAGATTCTGACTTGTATTTCAGCGGTATCGCGCTAACACGCCTTAAACATATGATAAAATAACAGCTTTGTAGAATGAGTGGGTCATACTTTTAGTTACAAATGGCTTTTCGGGACTTTCCAGAATCCCCAGGCCGTATTTGGTAGCACGCCAGCACACCCTCCATGAAGATTAATTTTATAACTGCAATACTAACGGGGCTCCGAAAGGATTGGAAGCATCAAGATATGTTACGGGAATCGAGCACAATTGCTTGACGTCTGCAGATTTTAAACTGTTTTGGTATTATGCATTAAATATCTGACTGAATAACCAACGCGACAGCGAAATGGCAATCAGCCAAGTGCACAAGATACTGATATCAGTGCATGGTATGTGAGATGAGCCGAATACAATTGAATGTCTTACACACATTCGCGGTCTGTCGTTAGTAGCAATACCTTTGGTCTTTCCCTCAAGACCAAGTATTGCACAGGGGCCACTATGTAAAATAATACGTCAAAAACAATTTAATGGCAGTTAGAAATCAGGATGCATTTTGGTGAACGGGAACCAACAAGACAGCACGAAAATTGGAAGGATCAAATGAATATACCTGTAATTAGTAGTAAGTATTGAGAGTTGGACGCAATTTTATGGTGTAAGGTTGTTAGAAAAACAAACCGGACCAACGGTTGACATAGTTAATGTATATATTAAGTTAGATGTAGAAGGGATCAAATTTATAGTATTCCATGCTTTGCAAAGCATGGTAACAGAGCCATTCCCTCAAATGTCGATTGATCAAATTGTCAACTAGATCACTTTTAAATTATAAAGTAACGAAATTTTACCATTATTAAAGTAACATACAAATGAAAGTAGATATCGATCAAGCAGACTATTATTGTAGTTTTAAACGATATTGCACACTTACCCAGCACTATAGATTTGTCCTAAAACCCGTGGGAGTATTGGAGCTAAGCATGTATAAGTTTCACATTTGAACAAGACAAGTCCCATACAAAAGGGGCAGGGCTTGCATGGCTATTTTCTCTTTTGGTCGTCAATTAGTGGGTCGATATCAGTTTTCCAATTCATCCGATTTTCCAATCGATATTGCGGGCGAGCAAAAGCGAGCCCGCAGACCTAATCTTGAAGGTGGTGGTCAGCGGCACATAAACTGGATGCAGCCGAGTCGGGCTTTGTGAAGTCCCTGTAACAGCGTGGAACATACAAGAAACGGTTTTTTCAACAGGCCATTTCCGAGTTGTCTTGTACCTCTTTTTCAAAGCGAGTCTTGGTGCATAGCCTTTCCTATGAAAATAAGTTTTCATTCACATGCAGATTAATCTCTCTCTTTTCTGTATGAAAGGTTTTGCACGAGGCCTCGCTTTGAAAAGAAGGCACAAGGCAATTCGGAAATGGCCTACTGGAGACGTGATTGAGAGGCACGAGTATGATGCTTTAGCGATACGTCCGAGTAACGGGATGTTTTCTCCACTACGTTGCACATTACGTAATATATGAACTAAATCTGATCGAAATAATTTAGAAAAATAAACGAAAGATCAAAGTTATTAAAAAAGTAAACAATAAAAACTGTTTCTTCACGATTATGGACATTGCGATATACGCATGAAGATTAGAGCAAAATTAATACTTAAGTCGTACAATCATTCATCAGTAGTGAAATGGCACTGCTCGTTATATGATAGACTGGAGAAACGAATTCGTCAATTCAAAAGTGAAACTTTTTCGTTTGCTTTCCGCCAGAAGCCCTTTGGTTTAAACACACGATTATCCCTGAACGCAGCACATAGGTTGGGCAGAGTAGTGATTATTACTTCTACTTCCAAGCAAACTCTTGTTCCAAGAATTGTTGAAATACAAAACCCTTTTGAAGTTACGTAGCAACTACTGCTTTGGGACAGCTTCGTGAATCTAGAGGCCTGTTACTCGAAACTCCCGATGCCTCACCTGGTCCGAAAACTATTTTATGTGCACAATATTCCTCAACAGAAACTCAATTTTCATTGATTCTGAGAGCTAAATTTAGAAAATCTTCATAATCTTATGGAACAAATGGGCACGTTTGCACTAATAACTACCACCATCGTTAAAGAATTGGATTTGAAGAAATACTTATCGAGGGCCCAGTATATCATCGGCAGTTTTCAGTGAGAAATGGGCCCTGGCCCGAAGAACTTGGCCTCGCATCGTCCACCTTTCCCCGCTTATTAAGGATGGGAAGAACAATAGCTGGGAGGCTCTGTTCGAAAAGAGTAGAGGACATAGGACACAATGTGTACGTGTCCTGGCCTGTTCGACAGTCTTCCTGGTCGCTGCGACTTAAGTAATGCGGTAACTCAGAGAGATTTTACTGGAGCCATCGTAAAAAAGTAACAACGTAACTTTTTATTCAAATATGAATAATTTGCTGTTTTAGGGCCAGCGTTTCGCCCAGCTTGGGAAAACTGGCGTTTCCAGACGCGAATATGTTCCCCCGTAATGCAACGTCTGAGGAGCGAGTGCAAATTCATTCCACTTTTTCTGCCGTACTAGCTTCCACGGTTCCAATACACTATTCTGCTTCTTCGCTACCACTTGCCATTTTTTCACGTAAAATGGTGTACAATGATTCCTGACCTTGATGTATAAACGCACAGACGATGAGAATGCTTTCTCACTCTTTCTAGAGCATAGTTCTGCAGTTAATTCGCGCTTTATTTATCCTTTAATAACAGCGATTGGTCTTAATTTGATCGCCTTCTGACTGATGCCCGCGTCATGACCTGCAAACGAAAAGGCATTAACTGTCAAAATCTGCCCCTACTGTGGCTACACCTGGGACAGGTAATGTACTTCTACATAGTTGAATTCTGATAATTTGAACTATCAGGTGAATCACAAAGCTGTTCGTGTGCCGTGCTCAAATTACTGTCGTACACAAAACCAGTAAAAGCTGGTCTCAAAAAAAGCTGAGGAGAAATTGGTTTGGAGTATGGAGATTACACGTTTTAATATCTGAGAATGAGATATGACCATTCAGATGAAAGATGTTAAGGATTTCTTTGGTGAGGTTCTGTTTAATAATATGGCACCGTATTTTCTCGATTAAACGCCAGGTTTAAAAGAGGGAATTGTAAACAAGCCCCTCAGGGTTTATTTGTTGTATCATAAACTTATAATTTAAGGGCAAAAAGATACACGGCTGCCAAGAAGAACGAACAACAACCCTTTCTTATAAAATGGCGGGCCCAAATAAACTGCTGATTAAAAAAAACGCCGGTTCCACCATGCCAAGTTTGAAATACACGCTGGGGGCGTTTAATTGAGAAAATACGTTTTTTTTTTCTTTTATCCACCGAAAGATACGAACCACCTTAGACGAGTCAATGTAAGGTTTGGCTTAAGTAGAAAAAAAAGATACCCACAGGTGTTTACTACATCGGTTACGTTTTTGTAAGATTCAGGAGCCTGAAACAAAGAAGAAACAGGAAAAGTCAATCAGTATCTAATGCCCTTCTTGAAATACAGTAGAAGCAACTGCTACTCCAGACCAAAAGGTTGGAGAATTCTAGCCCATTTAAGGCCGAAATGATCCAACATCTACACCCTTTCAGGAAGTTAACCCTCGCATTTTGTCAGAATTCCCCCATAAGTTGCCAGTGTTTTCGGCTAATTGGCTAGGGTTTAAAACCTTGTCCTCGATACGCTGACGCTCTGTCCATTACATATGATGGTCCTCTCACAGATGTGTTTTTCATTCAACAAAATTACTAGTAGGATTATGCTGGGTCTGCTCGACACCTTGGCCCAGATCAAATGATCGCGTCATTGCGTAGTGACGTTAAAACACGGGCTTGCTGGCCTCCAACACAGACATCCTTTGGGTTCGTCTGACGCCGTGGAGGAGGAATGGATCGTGCGTGTGACGAGATCTAAGGATAGGCTACTTGTATGCACATTCCTTATGTTGTGGTCTGGTCTGTTAACATTCATTTACGGGTAGAGTGGGTGCGGTGAGGTCACAAATGCACTAATAGCAATTGTCATTTGGCCCACTGATTACACAGTGCATTTTGAACATTTACTGTAACTTTAGTGTACATTTACTGCATATTTCTGTCATGGAAATCTCAAATTAACGAAAGTTTGAGTTATTGAAGATGAAACGTCTTTAAAGAGTAAAGCAGTGGAAACTACTTTCAGTTCAAATCAGCGAGAAGCTCGAGTTAAACGTGGTTCCAGTTATCAAGACTCCATTGTGTATATGAACTTCGAGTTATAAATGCACCATCACTACTACAATAAATTGGGGAGACATTTAATCACCTCTTCCATGACAAGCTTAGGCGATGCTACTCTAATGGATATTCCTTTTGTTTTGAGGTTATCTAACACATCTTGAAAGTCCAGCTGTCGCCTATAAAAACAGTGAAGTCAGTGATCAGATGCAAGCGAAAATGTAGGTGGGCACAATAAGTTAGCCTTTCTTTTCCTATGAGTGCCAAAATATGGTTAACTCAAGAAAATTAAAGCTGTGACACTGTAACTTGGAAGGTGAATAGAACAGCCCAAAATCCCTCCCCCTCTCCCACAAAATGAGACGATGACGTCAAATGACGTGAAAATTACGTCATGATCACTGAACAGCCGCCATTTTAAATTTCTTGATTTCTCCAAAACTGCAGTAAACCATCCATCGAAATTAACTTTGTTTGCTTCGCCAAGTTTGGTCGCTTTTATTTGAAAATCAAAAAAAAAAAGTTATAAACGTTGTAAGTCGATGGTGTGGGTACTTTTAGAACCCCTTGAATAAGGCTAAGACACCCTGTTTGAACTGGCTTGCCCAAAAGCTGTCTCTAAAACATGACCACCACGTTTTTGGGTCAAAACTGTGCTGAAACTAAAACCAAGCACCTTTTTTGTCATACACGAACTGCTTCTAGAACATCCAAAGGATGGTATCAAGTGATTTTCTCAAAGGAAGAATCCATCATAATCATTAATTAGCGATTTTTCGAAGGATTCTACGAGTTCCAATGCACAATCCTAGTCATCCAAAGCCAAACACATTGACTTATTTAAACAAGACTAAACGGATATTATCTTTGGTTGATTCCAATATGCCTTTGACTCTTTAAAGCAATAGTCCAGTCTCAAGTTCTCTAAGGCCGCTGGATAAAAGACAAAAGATCCATTTTTACAAGGTTAGTCTCAACCTGAAGTAAAATATTCACAAATTCCACCGAGAAGATGAACTATTCACAACTCAGTCTGTGTATTGTTTTATTTTTAAAATTTAACAATTTTTCTGCTGGCATTTGTGAATAATTTACGTCACAGTAAGACCAACCCTGTATAAAAATGTCTTTTGACTTAGTGAACTAAAAACTGGTTTATACTAAAATTAGGTGAAATAGCCCGTTTAAAGTAGTACAAACACTGGAACAAATCACAGGCGAGACTAGAGGAGATTGGTACATCTTACTTACCGAGATTTAGCTCTGGATAATGCTCTGCCCTACAAATGTAAAACAAAAGTATAAGTTGAATAAGCGATGCCTAAAATAAGCAAGAACATTTTAAAGTCAACATTTTTGGCATGCAGCACTTAAAGTAACTTAGATGCTGAGAGCAATGTTAGTTAGTGTTTTCAGGAAAAAGATTTATTACTACATATGGTTGCCTTTCACACTGCCGAAAATTATCTTGTTACACAAAGGTTTACGTTAATAATCGTTCAAAAGATCACACATTCGTAGGTTGTGATGAGTGAGTCTTGACCCACTAACCAATCCTTAATTGGATCTTGAACTTCAAAGTTTGCGCGTCAGTGCAAAGCGTAGTAAGTAAAGTCTGTATGTTTTTTTTTTTACCAATTCCTTACCGCTCCATGACATGTCGTACCAAACGTTTGTCTCATTCCTTTCTCTGTTCCCGTCAGAACGTAACTAAAGACAAAAGAATAACAAGCATTAACTGTGAAGTCTACCTAAGACAGGAATTACACTAGCTAGAAGGAGGACTTCAACGAAACAGAGGAAGAGGGGAAGAAAGCAATTTATGTATGCAACGTTCACTTTTTTTTATGTGAGAAGAGCACAGAAAGAAAATGAGCTCCCTGGTATCAAAATTATTTCCACTCTTAAACATTTTCAATGGTCAATTGTCAAAATCTCCACCCTATTTCAGACCATAAAACTAAAAGCCTTGTACGCTATTTTAAATTAAAACGGCTCACAAAAACATTGCCCGTTGGTACCGCACGAACTACGAGCTCCTAACAGGCTACACACAGATATCGACATAAACTTTATTTAAACGCGGTATAACTAAAAATTGCTCGAATACGGTTTTACAAAAAACTCGGTATTGGAATCGGATATATAAGATATACAGAATCCGATATATAAGATATACTGTGTCCGATATACACCTGATTGACAAAACGTTGTCGGATACAAAGTATTAACCGTGAACGATGCGACACGATGGAATTCTGGGAAGGCAGCACTGACAACCTTCCTACTCAATTCCATTATATTGATATTCAAGATATTTTCATTCCTAAGAAGGTTTAAGGTAGATTTGGGTATACTGTGTTAATATCATCTCCACGGTGCCTGAGTATAGAAGCAATTTTACCGCTTCCCAGAAAATCACTGGGTCATATCGTTCAAAGTATATGCTTCTCACACGACAACGTTTATTCAGTTAGGTATATATACAGTGTATTTCTTCTTGAACTGCCCAGGAGCGCCAGCACAACTTACGTTTTATTGGTTCTAAGTTTAAGGGCCTGTCGAGCTTTTAAAAGGAAGTATAATTCCACTCCATCCCCACCCGCGATTCAACATCAGAACAGAAGCTTGGTCTATATCTTTAGTTTACCTGCAAGTTCCCATGGTTCCTCCGATAAGCACAGGTTGACCAGTCAACTAACAACAACAAAACATATTAAATTAAAATTTATACACGTGACACAATAAACAAACGATTCAACACATAGGAAAGAAAACTAGAAAAGTGCAAAAAATTACAATTATAAAATAACGCAAACGCTCAAGGCCCTCCAAAGCAATCACAGTGCCCCCTTCATTGTAAACTCGAGCACTACTCAAATATAACACTATCTTAAATTCAAATGTAAGCTCGTGGTTTACCTGATAGTCCACTGGAATAAGCGGGTGGTGCGGAGGAAATGCCCTGGTAGATCCTTTTCTGTGCACGAGAAGGCTCTTTTGAACACCCCCCAACATCTTATGAGCAGTTAAGAAACACCCTCAAATTAACATCTATGTTCAGAGGGGTGGAAACGCAAAAGTTTCCAAGTAACAACAGTCACTTTGAGATATCGTAATGTTCCTCAGCAAAAGGCAACACTCAACACTCAACACTCAATAATGTACGACCTTTTTTTTTTGGGGGGGGGGATCGATATTTTTTGGGATTTATAAACAGACCATTACCTGTTCCCAGAAAGAACAACAAAGACCAGTAAGTTTTGTAGTTTGATTTACGTGGAAGCTGATTTCAGGTCCAATTACTGGAATCTTGTATGGTATATTGTATATGACTACACTCTTGTGACAAAATACGTCTGGAAGATGTTAAAATGGAGTCGAATTGAGTCGAAGCATTTAGTGCGTAGTTTATTACATTTACAAGTCTGTGAACAAAGGATACATGCTCCTCTATCTTAGCAATGTTATGTGACACGTCATAGATCACGTGCATGTCCAGGTCATCCGGGGTACTCTTAAAAACTTTGCCAAACGCCTGTCTCGTTAGGAACGTCATTGTAGAGCGGTTAACCCAGGCGTAGTTAGCAGCGCCTGCCATGCCCTTCAGGTAATCCTGACCTTCTTCAGAATTGATCCTCGCACAAGCAAGCTGGAAAAGAAATGAACTGAATCACATAAGTCAGCGAATCAACACAAGACAGAATTTAGCTGGAAGGTAGAAAAGTTAAGAACTCAACGGCGAGAAAGCTGCACACGTGCGGACAAAATAGGAGTGCAAAAGTGGGAAAGTAATGAATACTAACCTCTTACTAACTGAACGCGAGGGCTGTACTGGGGAATATTGGCCCGAGGTCGTGGCAGCAAGGTCCGTACAAAAACGACCGAGGGTCAATATTCCCCAGTACGGTCCCGAGCAAGTGAAGTTAGTAAGTGGTTTATTATATGGCATCACTTTGCGTACGAAACAACACTTCCGGTAGTTCATTCAAGTCAATTTCCGGCGCGATGTCAAGGAAAGAAGCCCGCGATTTTAACTGGCTTTCGAATCAGTTTGACGATCGTTGCTGTCGATCGGCAAAAACTTGCGTGGCTCTTGAACGAAAACTGATCTGCTTCTATTATGTGTCAGTTTTTCGTCGTTCTCTACAACACAAGATAGTTTTATTTGAAAATACTTCTTCGTTATGGGCGGAGACAACTCGGGAAAAAGAAGAATAATGAAAAGGCCGCGATAAAATCTCACAAACGCGCTTCTCAAACTGGAAATTGCGGCAGCCTGTTAGTCTGTAATGCGAACAAAGGAACACTCGAACTTTAAAAAAAAGACACTGGGAATTATCTCACCATCAAATACTGCAAGTTGTTTGCTTCAGTGGCTTTATGGAGAACTTTGTGGATGCTGAGAGCAAAGTTTCGTCTCACCTAACAAAGTTGTTTTATAGCGAGCTATAACTAAAGCAAGAGCGGTCTTGTGAACAAGCTAAAATTATTTTCAAGGATGTCAACTACAAGAGCAAAAATCTCGCTGAGGAATCAAGGTACACTGTTAGTTTAATGCATGAACGTGTAGCTTTAATTTGTTCTTGTGGAAGGCGCTGACTGAAGCGATGGCCAATATTAAACTAGACAAGAACGTGATCGTTTCCTTTCGATTTATTAAGTCTTACAGTTGCCGATGATGGCCGTTTGCTAGTTGTTTTGCAGTTTTCATTTTTTTTTCTTGTGAGAAAAATACTCTTTTGTTAATGCTGAATTTTAATAATTATTGTTAAAGTCTCGGCCGATTTACTCGGCTCTTTACAGCTTACAGTCTATAGCCGTACGAACAAACAATAAACACACACAGTCACTGAAGAACGTTGGCCATGCTTTTTGATTCACTGTCGAGTCTTTTGCTTATATCAAAAAGTCGGTAAAGTTCATTGAAGAGCGCTTTTTCTAAACAGACGAGTTTACCGCGTTCATTTGTTTTGTACCAGCTCCAAGCCTTCCCTTTTTTTATCTTCTTGGATTTTCGCAGTTTGAATTTTGCGGGAGCGGGAGCGTGAAAAAAAAATATCCAAAAAGGACCGTTTCCATGGTAATGGTCCGTAATGTAAAATCCTGACCGAAAACTAACCAATCAGAACACTCGATACAGACTGGAGAATTGCTTGCCATATAATAAAAAGGTTGGAAAGTCAAGAAATCAATGTCTGGAAAGTTTGGAACACAAACTGGGGAAAATTAGAACACAAAGGAAGAAAAGTTACGGACGCAACGTTCGGGAAGTCACGAAAATGAAAGCGAAAGGGTAAACAAGTTAGAAAATTTTACGGCGGGAAGGGACGGGAATGTGAAGAACACATAGGCGGAAAGGTGAAGGCACGCCGGCAAAAGTGGAGAAGAAAAAAGAGAAATAAGCACCCAAAGCAAGCACGTTGCAAAAGACAATGGCGGAAAAATAAACATAACGGAGGGAAGTTATCACATTATAAACGCCAGAGGTGTTTGATCGAAAAAGTAGCGGTGTATGGCATATTTAATTTACGAATCTCTAGTTGTCACGAAGCTCTTTTTTAGGGTCAGGTCATTGTTGTTATTGCTTATCCCTGGTTTACTGTTTTCTCATAGGATCCAATTTGCTGAGTCGCTTTTTGTTGAAAAAATAATGATAATAATTATTAAAACAAAACAAAGATTTTAAAGAAAATAAATGGTGTCAAACTCCAAGAACAGGGCCATTGCTAACAGACCTGTCTGTCGTTGACATCAATTTTGTCTCTTTTCATTGCTTTTTCCATCGCAACAAGGGCATCTGCAAAACAAATGGCAAGCGGGCAAGAGTGTTGAAATTACACCATGTTAACATATATCAAAAGGTCCTCCTTGTCGCGGTACGACAAGGATTTTGGTTCCCTCTGTCGGACTTACGGAAATTCCTTGGCCACAAAGCCACACCGAACGGACCACACCGCTGTTAAATTTTTCTTTATTTTGAAACTGAGCTTGGATAGATAATACCGTCATTACTACTTGGAAAAGCACCATTTGGGAGCACCTAACCGATGTTTTCGGGTGCTGTTTTCGGAGTTTTCTTCGGCGAAATGTCCCCTCAAACTTTCGTCAGTAGATGGTAAATTAATGCCTTTTGTTTTCGTAGTGCACAAATGCGTGGTTTAAAGTATGATAATAGGTCAGCTAGCAGTTCTGTTCCCTAAAATTTTCTGCGACTGAAATGTTTAGCTAAAGGGAACCGAACAGATCAACCTGCCTTAGCTTTTACAAATATCCATTCAAAAGGCCTTGAAACAACCTGTGAAAACAGGAAACAAGATTTGAAGTATATCGCTTAAATTCTCTCGTTGGGTGCCCCTGACCATTAGCAAAACCTTGTAAATTAGAGCGTGAATGTGAAACATAAGTGAACAGATAGCAGTATCGGAAACTTAATTTTGAATTTTGAGAGCACTCGTCATTTGGGCGAGTGACTCGCACTCGCCCGGAATAGATTTCGCTCGCCCAAAAGATCCCACCCCCACCCCCCCCCCCCCTCCATCTCTCCAACCTTTTCTTTTTTACACCCTTTAGATCTTTACCGTTTCAAAACCCCGGGCAGATATTTCCACATTTTGGAAAAAAAACACTCTAGACAACAACACTCACAAACAGCACTGTGAGAAGTGATACACTTTAAAATACTCCTAAAAAACCTTAAAACCCATTGACAAAAGCAATGAAGACATTTACTTTCAATTTCTAAGCAGTTTTTAATTGATGAATCTTCCTAAATTATTTCCATTGTAAGGCACACAAGGAAAGGGTTGTTTCTCAGACAGAAAGCCAAAATATAAATGTAGGTATGAATAACGCTTGTAGCGACTTCTAAAAACACGTACGGAAGATCACCTCATTACTAACCAGTAGCTACTTGGTGTCCAAGACCTCTACTTCCACTATGAATCATCACACAAACCTGTAAGATTAAAAATCATACATCAAAGTTAGCAATGATTTGTCGCACTCAATGAAAAAAAATCGTATCTTATCGTATTGAGTTAACACTACCGAAGACACTTTTATGTCATATTTCAAAGTACTCATAAAGAAAGAGAATGTTAAAAAATTAATACAGTGCGGTCTGAATTTGCAAGAATACGGCAAACCTAGCACAGTTTCTTGCTGCTTTTTTAGCAAAGTCTAAGCCGACCAGGTAACTTATCAGAATTTTAATGTGATTTTCACCATTGTCCAGTTCAGCAATGCATATATGTATTTACTAGCTATATTAAAAGTACACTACAGGAAAACCAAATTACCCCGACCATGATATCATTGTTCGGACTTTTTCCCTGATAATCAGGACTCTTCTCTGTGAACCCGATTTTTTTACTGATGAAAATTTGCGAGTGACGGTCGAAACAACTTTGTGTGGGAAAACGCGTAACTCATTTGTTTAAACAGGCTTTGTTTACTCAATGTTCCCCAGTGAAAAACTACCAGCTTTTTAGCCGCAGGCGAATATTGTTTCCCGTAAAAATAAACACGACGATTGCTCATCTCAATCTTGTTTGATTCTGTATTCAGTTTCGAGTCATCTCCAAAAAAAATCCTTCTTCTTGATTCTCCGGGCTACATTCGGTGGCCCCTCAGCGTACGGATTATCAAGGTTCGCCTGTTATAAATTTTGTTGTTTACCTGGCCCTGATGGTCCACTCCCATTTTTTTCGCAGCATACGTGTTGTATATTTCATCAACAACCTGGATTTCTGCATAGTGATTCCCAGCACCAAGTGTGCCAAGCTAAACAGATAAACAATATACATAATGAAGTTAATCGTTTAAAACAAAAAGACTCTGCTACAAATACCCGGAGGCTATTATAGCTTAAACAAAGTTCTACTCGGACCACAGGCTAGATGGCCCACTTACAAAGTACTCTGAACCAGGATTGTAACTGGAAAATGGTCTGACACATCTGGAATCCACTGTGGGACCGGACTGACAGAACTACCCTGAGTTAAGATGGATCCTAGCTTCTGTTTCTTCACGAAACAGGCTTTTTGTTTGCCAAAAATACATAGGACACCCACAGTAACGTACAGGTGTCAAACACAATAAAACTCAAAAGGTTTTACATGACCATGTACACTCTTCACTCTGTCACAAGATAATGGTTTAATTCTTTGTTTTTGGGTTTTTGTTTTTACCTGTGGCAAGCCTCTTTTCTTAGCCCTAGCACTGACTTTAGCTGGATCTGCTTGTAACATGCGTCCATATTCTTCACAATGTTCCTTGTCTTCTGCCCATGCATACCCTACAACAAAGTATAGTACAGTATAACAAAGTATAACAGAGAACTTCTGACCTCCGTGAGACAGCTAATGTAAAAGCTCTTTACCACTTATTATTTCATACACGTAAGGTAATCAACTTCCATAGGCTGGTGTATTCACGCCATGAGACTACGGGTGCATTCTTTTGGGACTATTCTGGCTATTCTTATTCCGGTTTAGGAATAACAGAATACACGGAATTTCAATTTCGAAAAGAACGCTGCTTCTGAAAACGGAATACCCATGGCGGAGGTGACCTGAGAACTACTATGTCTGCACACGTGCGGGCGGGCGCGTAGGTTTTCCCGCCAAAAATTTCCCAAAAGAACGCGTATTCTCGCTATTCCGAGTAGACCGTATTCCTTTCATTCTGTTCATTCTGCTATCGGGAGCAGAAGGAACGGAAATGATATTCCTTTCATTCCGAAAACGGAATCGCCCCCAAAAGAACACAAATACAGTCTAATCCAAGTATTCCTATTCCATAATAGTCCCAAAAGAACGCGCCCTAAGGCAAAGTGCTACTGAGATAATTACAACATACAATCAACATGTACAGCAATCACCATCATCATGACGTATCTACTGGTTTATAATTTAAAGGGGCATACTCAGGAGGATTTCGCAAATTTTTGGTCAAAACTGCGCTAAAATTATCGTTAGCTAACAACATTGTGTTTGAACATTTAAAGGAACGTATTAACGTAATTTCGTTAAGAGAAAACAAACCATGACCATTTGATATCGATTTAATGTCAACACGCTGAAAGAATTTGAAAAGTTTAGCCTAATTTTTTCAAGTTACAATCCATTTCCATCCGTGCCATCCGTAGCAGCAGACAACAGAAAATAGTTTCAGTGAATATAGTCTTTGGTAACAAAACTAGACCATTATTTGTGGGCGTTCATTGATGTGAGGACATATTTTTTTCTTTTTAAAGTGAACTAAAATAGCATGACTATGCCCCTTTAATTTAGTTACAATGACTATCACCAACCTTCTCTCAATGACCAGTCCATTCCCATAGAGAGAGCTTCCTCCAAGTCTCTGAAGAAATGAAACACAACAAAGACTTGTCTATGTCTGCTATATGTTTATTGATCTACAGTGTAATGACTCCTCAGTAAGTTGAAAGCTCAAAATGAGCTTGTGTTAGTCATGACAATATTGGTGGGGCATCAAAAAAGAAGATTAAGACAGATTCCTCTCGACGTTCGAGCAACAGGTGCATAAAATATTTACTAAAAAGCTAATCATTGCACAGTAACATTTTCAATGCTATTTGAAACATCTCACTTTAATCCACTTCTCCACGTGACCCCGAGATTAAATTCTCAAGCATTCTCGAGAAAATTGATGTCAAATCTTGTAAAAATAGGCTGAAAATGGGCGCCATTTTGTTTTGATCTGACATGAAGTGTCTTGAAAATTGAAATACGGATAACTTCAAATCCAATTTTCTCTCGCGGGGTCAGCCTGGGAGCAAAAGTATCGATAATTTCTTCTCATCTGTTCTCAAAATGTGACAGTGCTGCAGGTATTTTTGTGCTGCAATGTTATTTCCTGTCATTCTCTCCTCCAGTAAAAAGAGTGGAAAAAAATTAACCACTTCACTGGCAACTCCGCATACTGTAACATCCAAGTTATACATTTCAGAAATTGTTGGCTTATCCAAATGTTTAAGATTATTGTTTGGCAGTGAAACATTAGTTTAGTATAACTTTATTTTTAAAAAAAAGCCATTTACACAATGTGTTATGCTTATATTTTGGAAGGGGTATAACGACAGTGATGTTTTGTTATCAAACTGGTGGGCATATAGAACGGTTTTCAAATGAGTGTCGTAAAACCAAAACCAAAGTAATTTCCCCAGCCAATCACAACAAACACAACTTACCCAATGAACCAATCAGAACTCAAAGCAAATACAAGGCGGCGCCAAGCGCGGGAAAACATGTGCGAGCAAGTCGCAATTGGTTTGAGTTTTACTTCTGATTGGTCGAGAAAGTGGGGCAAGATTTTTTAACCAATCAGAGAGCGAAGTAAAGCAAGACCAAAGCAAAACACGAATAGCCCAATTTCGATATATTAAAATTCAACTTAAAACAATAGACATTACTACGAGGCTTAGGGGACTAACATAAGGATTTATACGGGTTTATTCCCCTAAGCCTTGAAATGACGCCTATTGTTTAAGACTGAATTTTAATATACCGAAAGTGGGCTATTACTTTCGACACTCAATTGAAAACCGCTCTATTTACAATCCAAGCGGCAATCCAAGCTAGATCCTTGTGACTACTCTCTTACGTGACCAGCTCCAGTTACGACCAGCATTTTGACACCTGCCTTAAACTTTCACTCTCGTACACGACTCTTCCCATAAGGGACTGCAACCACTTTTGTGAATTACCAGCTGGTCTTCTCATTTGTTTTGAAGTTCTCATAAGCAATCACCCAGTCCACACTTAAAAAAGGCATTCATTTCTTGATGAAATTTAGAGTACCGGTAATACATAACATAAGTGCTTTATAGCTCATTAACATGTACATTCACCAACCTCTTCTGTGATAGGCAATAAACTATTTAATATTAATTTATTACAACTACAATACTATTAGTATCCATTAACATATACCAAGCTTTTTGCTAAAAGCTCTTGCAACCGACCACTCTCTATTGTTTCATCACGTACAAGAGCCCATTCTCGTCAGAGCCCAGCTCTAGTTGCGACCACTTTTCTGGACTCCCAAGGTGGTCGCTTACGAGAGCTTCGACTGTAATAAATTAATTGGCTAGGCTTATCAGCGGCCACTGCCAGGGAGGGGGGGCACTGCCAGGGAGGGGGGCACTGCCAGGGAGGGGGGGCACTGCCAGGGAGGGGGGGCACTGCCAGGGAGGGGGGCACTGCCAGGGAGGGGGGCACTGCCAGGGAGGGGGGCACTGCCAGGGAGGGGGGGCACTGCCAGGGAGGGGGGGCACTGCCAGGGAGGGAGAAGCAGTAGCCACTTATAAAATGGGATTTAGTGTATAGGTAGAGGCAGGAAAAACAATAAAAAATTTGTGTGCAATATTTTACAACAACAAAGATGCAAAATCCATCAAGGAAGTTTAAGGGGTAAGAACCAGGCACAAAGTGAGCAGGAAACTGCAGAGATACAGGGGTATCTACCCTGCCCAATACAAATGGTTGATGGTTTCTTATTCTCTTACTTAACTTGATATTGTTTAAAGGAAATATAGTAGAAACTAATCACCCTTAAAAATATTTTTTTAATCAGTTAATTTCACTTTGTCTGCAGTGAAATCTAACAAAAAGCAATTCTATCATTATGCCTTCTTTCCTTAGCTGTTATGCCTGCCATAAAGATTTTGACTGTTCATAGAACCTCTAAAAAAGGTTCTGTGAACCGAAAACATCTTTATGACAGAAAAAAGAGGTTCCGTGAACAGACAAAAAAACCCTTGTGACAGACAAAGAAGATTACGGAGTATTCCCAAACTGGCAAATTGCACTGGGGTACCCTGGTCACTCACGACCCTAATTCAGTATGCCTATTGATCAATGAGTGTCAGTTAAATAAGGTCAGATTCATATGTAAAACTTGACTTAACCTGGCATTTTCTGAGGGCCCGGCTATAATAGAGAATACAAGGTATATTATAACACACTTCTTACTTTGCCCCTGTCTTACATGTCTTACTTCTCTGCCCCTCCCAACACACATGATTGATGGTTTTTTGTCGTCTTACTTAACTTGATATTGTTCATAAAAGAAATAACAAACTGGTCACCCTTAATCAGTTAATATCACTTTGTCTGCAGTTAAACTCAACATTTTAAAGCAAGTCTACATTATTCCATCTTTCATAAGCTGTCATGTCTGTCATAAAGAACATTTAAAAGAGATCGAACCTCTAAAAGAGCTTCTGTGAACAGACAAGAAATATTGTGGAGTATTCCTAAACTGAAAAATTGCACTGGTGTTAACCATAGTCACTCATCAACCTGTCATATAAGGTCAGATGCATATGGAAAACTTGACCTGAGATTTGAACCTGGCATTTCTTGAGAGCCTTGCCATAATTGAGAACATTACTATACTGTAAGTAAATTATTATAATACATGTCTTACTTTGCTGTCATAGGAATCACTCCTTTAGAGCCAACACCAACAGGAATGTGATCAAAAAGAGACTGAAATACAAAACAGACAGACAATGACTGAAATAAATGCTCAGCTGCAAACAACTGCCACAGTCAACCGTCAGCTGACAGGAAATGATCTTGTTTGCCCACAGGTACCCAAAGTGTCAATTATGACTGAATTATGACTGAAAATCAATAAAATTTTGTGAAATTAACAGTGCTTCTTTGTTCGTATCTTACTTACTTGTTATCTGGGGCAAAGGTTCGCTCTCCGAGCGAGAATTGGTGTCTTTCTAATTTATCCTCCCAATGAGTATTATAATTATGAAAGGTGATACACAATGCACCCGCACCAAGCATACCTCTGCTCATTAAATGAGCTATGTTTATTATTATACGCCAGTTTTACTAACAATCTTTTCGAAACCAGAATGAATCCACAGTGAAGAAACAATTATACTCCTGAAAAGTTCCATCTTTCCTAACGTTTGTCGCTATAAAATGTCAATATTTTGAGCTTCTTGCACAAGAAATCAAATGTCGGCATTCGACCACTGCATATATTTGTGTGCAGAGGTCAGCGGTCCAATACTGACATTTAATTTCTTGTGCAAGAAGCTCAAAATATTGCAGTTTTATGCTGACAAACGTTGGGGAAAATGGACCTTTTTCTAGGTATAGTACTATGGATTTGTTCTGGTTTGAGGGAATTGTGAGGGGAAATGACGAATATCAAGAAATATAGCTCATTTAATGAACAGAGGCATGCTCAATGCGGGTGAATTGCACATCACCTTTCATAATTGTAATACTCATTGGGAAGATAAATTAGAAAGACACTTATTCCCCAGGACTTATTCTCACTCGGAGAGCAAACTTTTGCCCCAGTTAGCAAGTAAGTCAGATATAAACAAAGAAGCACTGTTAATTTCACAGAATTTTATTGATTTTTCAGGCATAACTAAAGCTTTGGCTACTTGTGGTTTGCCGATGGATGTCTAACAAAATACCATCTGTGGCTAAACACTACGACAAATCTTTTAAGGACGGTGCCTCCTACAATGTAATACAGACTGGAGTGCTTTTGCAAAGGTTGTGACTATGGGGAAAACGGAGATCTTAGCAAGGGTTATTGGAATCCAAAAAGAAAAATGTGGACAACTATGCATCTGAAAAATGCAAGCAGGCCATCTGATAGGGTGCGGAAAAAAATAAAAAATTCTGCGGAAATTTTCAGGTATATTATGCAGAAAAATACGTTGATTATGCTGAAAACACGCTGGATTATGTGGAAATTTAAACAATTTGGAACATTGATAATTGCGCCTTTCCGATGTTTTGCTGTTATGTGAACTTACTGCTTAGTGAGGATCCTTCTTCTTCTCTGTCTCTTTGAGGACAAATTTATCCATACTTTCTAAACCCACAGATGATTCTTTGAGAAGCCGAACGAGCAATGCCTTTCATAAAACTAGTACCCAGGCTCATCGCCTAAGATGCGTCGCATGCCTGAAGGTTTAAAATCACTCATGAACGAAGCGGCGTGTTTTCGTCGATGTTTAGGAGAAAAACTGCTTCAAAATAATCGATCTCTTTGGCTTTTATGTTTGTGAGGATGGAAAGCAGCTGTTTTATCCCTAATTTTAGGCATTTTTCTCTGTTTTATGCGGAAAATGCTCTGAAGATGCGGAGGATGCGGAAGTTAGAGAATTATGCGGATCCGCACCACTGCATCCTGTCAGATGCCCTGTGCAAGGTTACCCCAGTTTTCTTTTTGAATTCTGATAGCCTTTGCTAAGATCTGCTTTTCCCACATAGTCATAAACCATGCAAAAATACCTTTGTTTTAATAGGCACCTTCCTTCAGAAACCCGAGTATCTCGAACCAGACTGGTCCAGATGCACAGAACATATACGCAGTAACAAAAGGAGGCACTGTCCTTAAACACCATTGACTATCAAAGTGTCGATGAAGGAAGTTTATCCTGAGAATTGCCCAGTCTGACCAAAATTATTTAGGCAGCGCATTTTCCATGTTGTCTATGTGGCAACATAGACAACAAGTGAGAACAGACATCAGCATGTACATGTAGAGGAGCCCATGGCAACTACTATCACCCCACCCACCTTACTCACGAATGAGTGTAGACAGGCCAGATCAATATACCCCAGGGGGGAGGGTTATAGATAGAGGGCCAGGTCACAGTCATTTCATGTAAATGACAGTTTGTCCTCTTTACTGGGTAGCACACTGACCTGAGCTAGCTGTTCTTTCACTGGTTGTACATCTTTCTCATCAAGGTTTGTTCTTAACAGTCTTACACCACAATTGATATCAAAACCAACACCACCTAATAAGGGAACCCAATATAAATATATACAGTTACAAAGTCAATAGTGTTACTAATATAAATTGATAATCAATATTGATAATTATTAAACTACCTTACCTGGGGATACTACAGCTTCTGGGAGAGACATGTCAAAAGCCGCCATGTTACCTAGAGTTCATGAACAATACAAGAACCATTGTTTCATTGCTGGCATTGCTTATTTGACAAGAATTTTACAAATAATTCTTGGAATTTCTTCAGAAGGTTTCTTGCACACGCACAAAACACATCATCAAACCAAATTAAAACAGTGAGTCAATTACCAATGGCAAACCCATAGCCTGAATGAACATCTGGCAACCCAACTGACCTCTGAAGAATCAATGAAAGATGACAAGACACACATGAATATATTATTTGCATTAGGTATTACATATCAAAGGTAATAAACTAAAAGTTGCATTCAGAAGACATTTTGTGGGCCGGTTATTTAGACAAGGTCTAACGTAGACTGCAGTTTAAGATAATGATGTGACTTCCAAATCTGGTTATTAATGGGTCATTTTAAACAGATAAATGCTATTCTAGCCTGTACTACATGCCTTCTCGGCACTGCTTACACTTGACAACATTTAAAAATTAGGCTTGGCCATTTTGAAATTGGTTTAGACCGCGGTTTTGTTAAAGGGGCATTGTCACGAGGATTTCGCAGATTTCTGGTCAAAACTGTGCTAAAATTATAGGTAGCTAACTTTACCCATGCCCAATTGTGTTTGAACATTTAAAGGAACATATTAACTAAATTTCATTAAGAGAAAACAAACCATGACCATTTAATATCGATTTGATGTCAACACGCTGAAAGAATTTGAAACGTTTAGCCTAATTTTTTCAAATTGCAATCTATTTCCAGCCGTGCCATCCGTAGCAACAGACGACAGAAAATAGTCTCAGTGAAGAAACATAGTCTTTGGTAACAAAGCTAGACCATTATTTCTGGGCGTTTATTGATGTGAGGACATATTTTTGAATTTTAAAGTGAACTTAAATAGCGTGACTATGCCCCTTTAAAGGCCTTCTAAGCTTCTTTAACCCTTTAATCCCTGATATGAAAATGCATATTCTCCTTACTGTCCTCCACACATTTCCTATGGTACTCATGAGGAGAATTTCTTTAACAATCAAGACCTTTTTCACTTGTTGATCATTTCCTTTTTTCTCGCGACCTTTATGTTTGATTAAGCAGTGTTACGGTACTGGGAGAAATTAAAATAATGTTTAAAGGTTTAAAGGGTTAAAATAATCTGTCCTATGAGTCGCAGTAAATAACAGGCAAATCTAATTTATCTTACACCAACAATGCCAGGTAAAGCTGCAACATTTGCAATCTGCTTCACACCTGGAAGAAATCCTCCAATACCTTAAAATGAAATGACAATGGGCATATTAAGTTCAAGAGAAACGTTTCTTCAAACTGTTCAGTTATGTATTGTCATATGACTGAAAGTAAAATCCTGAAAACTACTAAGTACCTTGGGTCCCAGCCCAGTGCTTTAATTCATCAAACATCAACTTTTCAAGGTAGTCATTGATGTAAAAGATCCCCTCCACCTTTAGGGAGAAAAAATCGAAAAAAGAACTCAGATAAATTCAGTGAAGTGTTATTATTTACCAAATGTTTCTGCTAGACCAGTTTAGATAGTAAATAATGGTTTGAACCAAGAAGTCCTGTCAGTTTAAGTAGGTCATGCATGATTGCCTTATTTGATGGTTTCATGACAGTGACTGATGTCTCAACTGTTTGGGTTGCAAAACAGACATCATTAGACCCAGCATTTGCAAAATTTGAAACTATGAAAGAGGGGTTCAGGAAACCCTGGAACCGTCCCCTTTTTACATTCCTGAAATTTGCTAAGTCTCAAAACTCTGGTGATGCTTTCTTGTGTAAATCTTTTCATTTAAGCACAGAAACATTTATATTTTCACCCTTTTCACACAAGAATATTAAAGATGGACCAATCTTGCAACAGGAATACACTGTGCTCAAATTTGTGCAGCTGAAATCTGACAGGCATACAAAACATCAAACAGCAGAGTGGAAACATGGAGGGAAAATGACTGCAAAACAAATCCTTGTATTCACGTCGCCAGCACTCACTTCACACTGAAACTCCTAGTTTTATTTTTAATGACTTTTTTATTGGCATTAATACAGTCGAAGCTCTCGTAAGCGATCACCTCAGGAATTCAGAAAAGTGGTCGCAACTACAGCAGGTCTTTTACGAGAACGGGCTCTAGAAGTGACCACATAATGAAACAATAGAGAGTGGTCGCTAAGAAGAGCTCTGAGCGTAAGCTTGGCATATCTTAATGGTTACTAATAGTTTTGTAGCAATAACATTGAATAGTTTTCTAATGCCTATCACAGAAAAGGTCTGCATAGGTACAAGTCAAAGAACCATTAGCACTTGTGTAGTGTATTACTCTAAATTTGAACAAGAACCAAGTGCTTTTATTATAGTGTTGACCGAGTGGTCACTTACGAGAACTTAGAAACAAAGGGAAAAGCCCACTGGTAATCCACAGAAGTGGTCGCAGTCATTTACAGGAGCAGTCGCTAACAAGAGCTTTTCATTACAGAGTTTAAGTGATGACTCAAACGGGGTTTCACAATGCCGGTCTTAACTGGAGCTGTGACTGTATTGTGATGATTTGATTTTGGAAATTGGATGGTGTATATTCTTGCATCTCTTTTATCTCCAAATCTGCCCCCCACCCCCAACCCCCCCCCCCCCCCCCCCTTCATTACGCCCATCTTTGAGCCAAGAGCTCTGCAATGTTTTAACATCCCGTACTTACATTAACGTGGCATTACTTTCAAGAATCACTGCAAATTGGGAGGGGTTTGAGGGGAGACAATTGGCGGTGAAAGAGGCTGCAGAAGGTGACGTGGTGGTGGTTGGAACGTGGGGATATTTACGATAGAAGAAGCCTTTACGTTTGTTTGCTTCACCACATGCAGAAAAAGGGGGCAAAAAAAGTTTTGGAAGTTTAAGATCAGAGCGGATGTAGAAAAGTAAATGCTTAAGCAGATTTTTTTCTTCAAGGAACAGAAGTTAAAAGACTACAGGTTCGAAACTCGACCTTCATGTACCTTCATGTTAGGAACAAAGCCCTTCTTGATGAGAAATGAATTGTCATCTATGCGCTCAATGAACGAGCACTCGTCTTTAAAAGTGCGGTGAGCACTAGCCATTCTAAGACACTCCACCAACAAAATGAACCTAAATTTTTCAACAACTATTAAAACTCAGCTGAATTTCAGCTCGTACAGAATCACCGATCAGTGAAATCTCAGAGGTAACAGGTAATCTCTTCATGTATGCTATACATGAGTTACACTCATAATACGAGCCCACGAGAACTCGAGGTAAAACCGCTCAGTCATGCGCACTGCATATGAGAAAACTTCTCGTTCCAATCCCTCTCGATCTTTCTCCACAAGAAAAGCTCATGTAAGCTACCTATACTGTCCCAATCGGGGGGTTACTTCCTTATATACGCTATATAGGTATGTGCCACCCGATAGGGTAGGGTTTTTGAGGTGCTCAGTCCTTAAATAGGGTATCCTTTTCGGTGTTTTTTGATATTGTGATCCTTAGATGTTCCTTAGATAGGGTCACTTAATTGCAGTATCCACCTCAAAGCGCAAAACGAAAAAGATATGCTCTGTTAAAACTGTACTACACGTTATAAAGTTTAACAAAGCGATTATTTTAAAAGGACGTTTATAGCTTGTGTTGGCGCTCCTCACCACCAAGTTACAGAATTATGAGTTATCTTATTTCCCTTAAATAGGGTGCCATTTCTTGGTTTTGGGTCTTTAAAAGGGTATCAATTCTCGATTTTCTACCCTTAAATAGGGTCAGGGTTTGAGAACCTTGGCGGCACACACCTATCCTAAATTGACGGAAGTGCCCCCCCCCCGGGGGTCCCAATATATGAATCCCCAGAATTAATTACGTTGTAGCCACCCCAGATTATCCACATTCACCCTAGTTTGCCCACATGCTCTCCCTCCCTAGTTTAGTTTGTTGTCCATGCGTTGTTTCGTGATCGTAATAAAGCCTTTCCGCATTTCAGCCAGAGCGCAAAATAAGGTCACCTAGCATTTTCGGCGAGTCAAAAGCAGCTCAGAAATTCGGGAATAAGATTTTCTGGGGTTAATACAAGAGGTAACAAAATAACTAATTAAATGCAGACGTAAGCCAGAGATGTAAACTAAAGACCTTAGAAATACCAGATAATATGCAAGATAAAATGAGCGAGAAAAAGTTTACGAATTAAATCTGTATATCTGTTTGATTACTGTATGATTCAGTGGAATCAACAGAGGAACCAGATCCATTCTAAAATTTTTTTATCTTAGCTGCTCTATACTAATTAAGCTGAAGGGAAATTCTTAAATATGTCCCTTGCACTTTTTCTGGGTGTATACAAAACCTGGGCTAGGCCATGGCCCACCCTATGGCCCACGCAAAATTTTGCAGTTTTAACAAAAATAGCACGATCAGGAAAATTTAGTCAAAATTTAGTCAAGCACGGTATGGAGCTGGTGGAAGATTGCAGACATCACGAAACAGGATACTGTGCTGAAATGTGATGCTTTTCGACAATGGTTGCAATGGGCAAAAAAACAAGATTACTTCTACCCGACCTTGGGGAACAACGATCCGTGGCATTAAGAAAAAAATGTAAAAAAGTAGATAAAAGAAATTAAAACAATTTTTTTAGTAAGTTGATGAGCCGACAACTTTTTTAAAATCATTATTTTTTTTTAATGAAATAAACTTGTATCCGAAGAAAAGAAATTAAGAAAGAAAAGGACTTTTCGACGATTAAAAGGGCCCGCTATGCCACTGGACTTCCAGGGCATCTCTCTTTCACACAAGTTAAATTGAATCTACTCAAGCCCTTCGCACGTGACGTCACCATTTTTCAAGATGGCGCCCGCTTCTTCGAAAGTCAAGTCAAACACGCTTCGATTTTTCACCGCAGCGCTTTCGTCCCCACACCAACACCACGTGACTGAGTTCACATCATTCAAAGGCAGAGGAATTCCCCCACGTAACTCGCGTAGATCAGCACGTCAAACAATAACATGCAGGTGCAATGCAAGCGCTAGTTGCGGCACCATGCTGTGTTTTACGGAAAGAAGGTGCATAGCTAGGTCGCTATCTTGTGTCGTTACTGT
This sequence comes from Siderastrea siderea, assembly GCA_964030785.1. NCBI lineage: Eukaryota > Metazoa > Cnidaria > Anthozoa > Scleractinia > Rhizangiidae > Siderastrea > Siderastrea siderea. Next base: position 8,643,131 of record OZ034977.1, on the reverse strand, counting down.
AGGTGTCTTAAACTGATGAGAATGGGAAATAAAAGGACAAATAACTGAATAAATAAAAAGATCCCCTGAATTCAGTTAAATCACCCTCACAAATGTTTTGTTTCGGATGGAAAATTCAATAGCAGACCTAATTAAAATGACAATTCAACACTGTATCAAATTAATTTTGCTTCCTTTTCCCAATAATAGTCTTTACAGTCTGAATGACAGCCGTATTGAAAAATCCCCCCTCCCATCCCAGCTGCCACAGATCCTATCCAGATTGCCTCTAATCTTTAAAACGTTTTATACGATTTCTAGTATTTTTGTGCCAAGTTTCATGCTTTTATCATAAAGTGCAGAATAGTTTCACCCATCTGCTAGACGTTGGCGACCACTCTCGTAAGCGACCAGTTCTAGTTACGAAAAGAATGGTGAGACCCTGTTTGAACTGTCACTTAAACACTGTTATTAAAAGCTCTTGTAAGCGACTGCTCCCCTACGCGGCCGCGGCCCCAAAGGGGGAGGGGGGGCGGGGCTACTCAATAAAGTTTTGTACGGGGAGACTCCGCCAGGTATGCCTCCGGAAGGTTCAAACCCTTACCCTTAGTTAATATACGAATTTTAATCAAAATGGTACCCCTTTCATATACCTAGAGCAAGATTGCACCCCTTTCTTATACCTCAAGGATAAGCCAGAACAATAGTTTTTCCCAGGTTTTCAGTCGTTCTGATTCAGCTGCGTAGTCATTTCTGCCAAAATGTGGCACCCTTTGATGTACTTCGCCTTAGCCAGCGTTTCTTCCACTTTGCAGCTCGTTTTCTGAACCTTTCGTATGGCAATTTTTCCTACCCTTTTATATACTGCGAGCTTGAACAGGCAGCGGAGCCTCCCCGTATATACCACTATGGGGAGTACCCCCCCCCCCCCCCTGGGACCGCGACCGCCTTAGTGAATTACAGACTGCTCTTTTCCTTTGTTTTTAAGTTCTCGGAAGCGACCACTCAGTCAGCACTTAAATAAAAGCATTCACTACTTGAGTATATTAACTATCAGTGCTAATGGTTTGTTGACCTGTACCTTCGCGAACCTACGTACTCTGTGATAGGCTTTAATAATTAAGACTGTTTAGTATCATTACTACAGTACTTTTAGCTTTATGCCAGTAAAAGCTCTCGTAAGCAACCACTCTCTATTGTTTCACCACGTGGTCGCCTACGAGAGCTCATCCTTGAAACCGACCAGCTCTAGTTGCAACCACTTTTCTGAATTCCCTATAGGCGGTCGCTCACGAGAGCGGCTTCGACTGTAATTATTTTGCTTTATGTTTTTTTTTCTGTCAGATCCACTGTCTGGGGCATCTTAAGTTCAGAGGGATTTGCCCGCTGCGTTCTTAATCCCGGGGGGTACTCCCGTCAATTTAGGATAGGTGTGTGCCGCCAAGGTTCTCAAACCCTGACCCTATTTAAGGGTAGAAAATCGAGAATTGATACCCTTTTAAAGGCCCAAAACCAAGAAATGGCACCCTATTTATAAGGGAAACAAGATAACTCATAATTCTGTAACTAGGTGGTGAGGAGCGCCAACACAAGCTATAAACGTCCTTTTAAAATCGCTTTGTTAAACTTTATAACGTGTAATACAGTTTTAACCGACCATATCTTTTTCGTTTTAGGTGGATACTGCAATGTAGTGACCCTATCTAAGGAACATCTAAGGATCACAATATCAAAAAACACCGAAAAGGATACCCTATTTAAGGACTGAGCACCTCAAAAGACCTACCCTATCGGGCGGCACATACCTATATAGCGTATATAAGGAAGTACCCCCCCCCCCCGGGTCCTAATGCTGGAGAAGACAAAGAAGTTAAACAATTCACGATCGGGATGCCTGTCTACTTTCAGCTCGTTTGAAGATCGTACTGCATACTACGCGTAATTTAATAAGGCCTGCAGGAATAAACTGTTTGTTCGCGATAGTTTTGGCACACACAGAGATCTCATCGTCCTTAACATTTAAATGCTTGTCACTGTTTGGGGATAAAAGATTAACAAGGCGAGGTTGCACTGTAGGCTGTAGCGGAGATTGATGTTAAATGATTTTTTTTTCTAACTCATGCGCCGCCCGAGGACGACGCACCAACAGGAATCTACAAAGAAAATTGTGGTTAACCACGCATTTTTCAGAGATAATTGAGCTTAAGGGTGCGTTTCTTTGGGAAAATCCAAATCCGGATTCTGGGAAGACAACGGATTTGTTTTAAATAGTAGAAATTATTGTTGTTTGACAATAAATTTAACTAATCCCGTTGCCTTGTTATATTCTTTGTCATTTGCCAGCTTCTCAGGCCGATTTGAAACCATTTCGGCGATTTAGCGATTCTCGAAGTTTCCACAGACTGCTAAGAGAAGCGCGCGTTAAACCGCCATTTTATGCCGGTTTTAAATTTTCGTCCAGCAAAATTAAAAAAAATCGATTTTTCGTGAGTGTCTTTCGATTCTCGATATTCTCAGAAAATGGCTCTTAATTGCCGGTAGGGTGCGTTTCTTTAGGAAAATCCAAATCCGGATTCCTGTATCCATAAAGGGATTTTGCGTTTTTTTTACCTAAATCCGAAAATGGATTAATCAGGGATTAGTGATCTGAAGAATCTACACTCCGAGTGGATACATCAGATCAAATCTAAATCCGAATTTTTAGGATTCATGATCCGTGCGTTTCTTTTGGGGGACGGATCCGAAAAACTACATTTGGCTACTTTCCTGAGTCGTGCTGAGTCTTGTTATGGTAAAACAAAACAGATTTTTAACGGCATTTCAACAAGACAGGAATCCACTCATTCAGGCAAACCAAGATAACATCGAAAACACCGTGATACGACGTATTATGCCGCCTACCTTGCCAACCGAACAAGCAACAATACAATAGAAAAACATTCCAAACTGTCTACAAACGAATTTTTAGTTTCCCGATTGAGCGAAGATATTATAAACTCATCGCGTAGAGGAATAAGCCGGGAAAGACAGATGAACTGTGCACTGACCCGCGCGTTTCACACCACACAGACAGAGAGAGTCACGTATTCGATCACGAATTCACGCGTCATGTGATTTGAGATGTAAAATACAAGAATAAAAACTTGGAGGAAAATTAAAAGGGAAAAAAACTTGCAACAGACAGCTAGTACGTTTTGGATATAAATACAGGAGCATTAGCATCAGGAGCAGTAGCGCAAGCTGCACAAAGAAGTTTTTACAGTCACGACTGTGGACTCTTTCTATAAAGCGCAGTACTTTCGTAATGTACTTGCTCAGCTTGCTGTTGTAATTTTACTACAAATTTAATTACAGCTCGTAAAATAAAAAATATATATATTACAGTAAGTTACGGTAAGAGGGTGTTAGTACTGATAAGGCGTCGTGTAGTTTTTCCGCTCTTTTGGAGAGGGTTAGACTTTCTGCCTGTGGATTAAGCAGTAATTACCCAGGCCACGTTGAAGTATTTTCCCACAGGCAGACGACCCTATGTGTTCGTGGTTAATAATTGTTGACATAAGACGATGTTGAAATCAATGGCGCGTATAGAAGAAACATAGGTAAACATTACCTGACATTACGTCGGCTTCGATTTATAATTGCTACAAAATATAAAATTTACTCTAAATGATTCAATAAAAGTTAAGAGAAGGGAGAACAAGTTCTCCCTTCTTTCTCTCTTCCTACCGGTCGATAAACTGAGCTCGCAAAATAACGCCTTAAACGGCTCGGGACGGCAAAAAAATAAGACACAAGACTTAGTCGACATTTCATCTTAACTTTTATTGAATCATTTAGAGTAAATTTTATATTTTGTAGCAAATCAAAGCTGACGTAATGTTTCTCTATGTTTCTTCTATACGCGCCATTGATTTCAACATCGTTTTATGTCAACAATTATTAACCACAAACACATAGGGTGGTCTGCCTGTGATTTTCCCTAAAAGAATGCACAAGAGACATCTCGTGGCATCTAAGTGCAGATAAAGCGGTTGACAATGAATTCAAGTTGCTGTTAGCCCGAGCAGGTTATACTATTGCTTTTTGTTCTGGAATTACTGTTTTTCATAATTTTTGGCCACAGATACTTCATAGCACTCGGCGTCCCTTAATCATGGTTTGTTTCGTTTTAAAAGAATCTTTTTTACGCTCTCACCGGCTTCCTAAAGTTGAATGAGAGTTTGTCCCGTTTAGAGACACTAAAAGCGCCATTTTACGCATTTTTCGAACTTTTCAGATTTTCGTCCGTTAAATAACTCTTTGGAACTCTTTGGGACCCTTTGGAACCCAAAGGGATGTTTTGGCAAAATAAAAAATTAAAAATCCGATTTTTCGTGAGTGTCTTTCGATTCTCGATATTCTCAGAAAATGGCTCTTAAAGGCCCTGAAACAATCTGTGAAAACATAAATCGAGAAGTAAAGAATTTTTGCTCAAATCTGAGTTGTGTTCCCCACAAATTCCCGCTTTGAATTCCTTCAATTGATTCGACAGTGATTAATCATTTGCATATCGTTCATTCTTAATGCGCGTAACCAAACATGCGATGCAAAAGAAGCTATTTGTTTCTCGATGAATGTATTCTTCCTAGGACAAGTTACGTGTTGATGTACAAAAAACTGCTCTTGAGTGACGTGAATCCGGGCTATGTCGACGTGACTGGGCGCGTACTTTTTCTCACTCAGGCAGCTTGTGACACACCCAGTTACACAGATCTGTCAAAAGACATGCAGCAATACAGCAAGATTTTTTAACGAATGAACTGCGCTCTTTTTGCTAATTGCTGCTCTCTAACTAGCAAACTATTTTTCAGTGTGGAATAAAAGAATATTAATCGCGGTTTGGTCGTTTCATTAGGTTTACAATTCGCGTAAAATGAACTGGTAAACAGCAACAAGGTCATTACACTTAGCGAAGCAGATTTTCAGATAAGTTACTATGAATTGTATACTGTCTTCAGAAATGTCAGATCTTTCGAGTCTAGCTGTGAAAACTCATTGTTAATTACATTCAAGACCTGCAAGCAAAAAGTAAGGCGAGCGGAGGAGATAGGGAAAGAGACCATTCCGTGGGAGAACTAAGATCGAAACTAGACAGCAACAAATTATTGTTTCGCTGTTTGTGATCACGAAACTTGAGTTTTCATTGACAACTAGTACCCTGAAGAAAAGAATTCAGAATTAAGTTATATGATTGTAACTTTTAAATGCTTACAGAAAGTCCACAAAAAAACAGCAACAAATTTGAAAAGGAAATTTTACACATGGACAGGCTCCTGACATGGAAGACTTTTAAAATTCCCCATTAAGACAGTGAAAAAGGCAGGAAAGTACGCACAGCTGATACATTTTCGCGCCAAAACTTCATCCTGCTTGCGCGGGCAATGTTAATATTAGTCCAGTCCGTTAGCGTCGAAATTTACGAAAATCGTGACAAATCGCGTAAAAGCACCAAATTTGGCATACATGTCCTTGAGGGCATATAAAACAAACTTAGAAGGGGTGCCACGTGATCTGAGTATCCGGGGGGGCCACAGCACTCAAATTAATTTTCATTTATGGTCACAGGACTCCCACGCTCATGAATAGACCACTCACTGGCAAACTGAAAAGGATTTGATAGGCTTCTTTAACTGGCCTTGTCAGCGAACGACAGAAAATGACAACAAACAGCCGTTTAAGTTTACCGAGCCACATATCCTTGTATTTTCCGTTCCCTTTTCGCTTGCCTGGGTTCTCTGTGGTCAAATAGACTTAACAAACTGAATCGTTACACTTCCGATAATTGTTAAGGGAACGAATAATTATTAGTTCGAATTAGTCGACAAACAGTCCCAAAACAGCAGCTCAAATCACAAGGGAAACCATTGCCTGCTACAGCTATTCAAATATTACATATTTTGGGTTATTTTCGCTATACGTTCAGGAACATGTACGCCCACCCATTGAGGAGAAGGATAACTGAAAGAACTGACTTCCGTTATTAATTGTTTTGAATTACGTTTCTTTACAGCCTCTCCCCCATTAAGTTCCTCTAGACAATAAAAGCAAGTCGGGTTGACGAGAAATCTGAAAAATGTCAGATGTTTTAAGTTTACTGTTGAGAAAGACATATCGCAAGAGACATTTTAAGGTCACTGACACATCTGCCTTTACTTTAAACGCTAGTTTAATTCACAGTACAATGACTGAAGAAACAAAATTGGTAACGAACATTAATATATGAAATAAACATATGTTTGAACTGCGGATAATGATAGAATTATAGGAAGATCATCGCAGTGAAGGTGTTTCAACTTAAACAGTTGAAAAGAAGAAACCTGAAAGAATTCAGGCTTGAACGGGAATCGAACCCATGACCTCTGCGATACCGGTGCAGCGCTCGAGAGCGCTATGATTATTTCATATATTAATGTTCATTTCTCCATCTACGGGATAAATACTATCAATTCACCAGCTCCCAGTTGGCTTGATACCTCAGTTGGTTAGAGCGCTGCACGGGTATCGCAGAGGTTATGGGCTCGATTCCCGTTCAAGACTGAATTTTTTCAGGTTTCTTCTTTCAACTGCTTAAGTTGAAACACCTTCACTGCGACGAACTTCATATAATTCTGAAATTGGTAACGTTTAGTTCAAGCTGCCATGAGTCGTATGTCACCAGCGAGTACCATATATAAGAAGCACGCACGCTTGCTACGCTCTCTTTCGCGGTAGTCAACCAGCTCCAACGATTAGTCACCACTTTTTCTAGCATCGTACGTTTTTCTTTCTTTTTTGTCTTGCAGTTCTTAATTCAGTACACCGCATCGGGTACTTGACATTGCTTATACCGGTAACATTAATCTAATCCCTCCCTCTGAGAAAACAGGGGCACCCAACGGTTCGTTTTCGAGGGAATATCTGTTCGGCAGACCGAAGTCGCCTGAGATATTCGGATTTAATTGCAGTGAAAACTATAGATTTCCATGGCGAAACATCACCTCACGGATTTTCTTAAAAAGGAGACTGATTAATTCCTTTTATTTTTGGAGGGACAAATATGTCGTTTAGAGTGTAAAATAAGGTCAGCTAGCATTTTCGGAAAGCCATTAGCAGCTCGGAAATTCGGCGGATGGGATTCCCTTTCCTAACATTACGCAAATATGCCCTTAAAAACCTCGGTAACAATCTTAGAAACCAGAAAATGATATTTCAAGTTTTTTGCTAAAAGTTTCTCTTTGGGTGCCCCCCGCTAAGAAAAGACGCCGAGGTCTGCAGAACAGGATTTTATTGTATGTTTCAGGCGAACGTTCGCCTGAAAAACGCGTAAAACATTAATCACGCTAAATTACTTGCGACTATTAGATTCTGAATACAACGCAGAAACGGAGAGCGAAAAGGCCTAGATACGGCGACGAGCTCAATCTTTCGCCCTAGAATAGCGAGGGACGTAAATAATTAACGTCTTAGAGTTTCAGTGTTGGTCTTTTGAATAACATGAGATCAGAGGGGATGGTTATTGTAATAGGCCAGAATCAGAATAGGTGTTTTGAATTAATGCCTGTCGTGCGCGCAGGCTCCTATTTACACCAGAGAGAATGACAGATTAACCCATAAAAATCCCCTTCTCCAGTTTGGTGAAAAAATTCTCAAGTTCGCCAGGTCATTGTAACTAACTGATGCGTTTTGATGTTTTATCGTCATGTTTTGTCGGCCTTTATCTCTTATGTCGATCGATCTCGAGATCTACAGTATGCGTGGCTGAGTGATCACAAATTGAATTATTGAATGTGTTGGTTTATTTGTAACATTTTTTAATTAGAAAAGAAATTTCTCTCCCACATATATATATGTCTTTGTCAAGAGAAAGCTTGAACTAATATAAGACTTAGATAAGCTGCTTATTACCCGTTTGGGATAAGCTTATTTGCCATTAGTCCGGCTTATGTCCACCAGTCATGGCCAGTAATCTATTTAACCACAGGATGCCCAGGCTCATGAGCAGATTTCTTGGTAGAAATATATACATAGAGTATGTGGATTTGATGTGGCAAGTAACTCTAATGGCTGTTTATTATCATTTGTTCCGTTCGCTGATGAAATCAGTTAAAAAGTTCCCTACAATAATTATATTTTGTTATTAGCGATTTGTTAGTGAGCCTGGTTGTCCTGTGACCAAGTTATTGACAATAGATTTGCGTTCCACGGCCCCCCGGATGCTCGGATCTCGTGGCACCCCTTCTCAATTTGTTTTATATAGCCTCAAGAACTTGTGTGCCAAATTTGACGCTTTTACGCGATTTGTCACGATTTTTCCCTTAACGGACCGGACTATATTTGTTATTTTTCATAAACCGAGTCATTTTACTGAAAAAACATTGTATGGCCTCAATATTTACCAAATTCTTGATTTTAAGAGGTAAAATTCAAACGATCCTAACTACAAAAACAAACATAGAATTATATGTAGATCATCGCAGTGAAGGTGTTTCAACCTAACCGGTTGAAAAGAAGAAACCTGAAAAAATTCACTGCGATGAATTCACCTTCACTGCGACGATCTACATATAATCCTATCTTTATCGGCAGTTCAAATATATGAATTTCATATATTAATGTTCATTTATTCTCCATCTACGGGATAAATACGAACTCTCCATTGACCAGCTCCCAGTTGGCTTGATAGCTCAGTTGGTTAGAGCGCTGCACCGGTATCGCAGCGGTCATGGGTTCGATTCCCGTTCAAGCCTGAATTTTTTCAGGTTTCTTCTTCTCAACGGCTTAGGTTGAACAACCTTCACTGCGATGATCTACATATAATTCTATCTTTATCCGCAGTTCAAATATATGAATTTCATATATTAATGTTCAAAAAGAAACATAATTTTAAAAAAATGTGCCCCATAGACAACTGAGAAAGCGCACAAATGATGTTCTCCGCAACCACATAGAAGTTCTTTTCATCACAGTCCAAGTGATTACAATCAGAATGTTGAAGCTTGAACTCTAGAACAGACTATTTCATTTCTCTGTGGTCGTTTCATTACGTTTACAACTCACGTACGTAAAACTTATAGTAACAAAGTCGTTCTACTAGGTGAAACAAACTTTCAGATAAGTTACTATGAACTGTATACTGTCTAGCTGTGAAAACTCATTGTTAAGTCCATTCAAGATCTGTAAGCAAACAGTAAGACGAGCGGAGGAAATAAGGAAATAGACCATTCCGTGACGTGGGAGAATTAGGCAGCAAAAAGTTGTAGTTTCACTGTTTTGGGTCACGAAACTTGAGTTTTCATTGACAACTAGCACCGTTACTTTTAAATGCTTACCTAAACGCCATAAAAAAATCAGCAACAAATTTGAAAAGGAAATTTCACCCATGGAAAACTTTTAAAATTCCGCATTAAAGTGGCATAGTCACGCTATTTTAGTTCACTTTAAAAATCAAAAATATGTCCTCACATCAATGAACGCCCACAAATAATGTTCAAACACAATGTTGGGCATGGATAAAGTTAGCTACCGATAATTTTAGCACAGTTTTGACCAGAAATCTGCGAAATCTTCGTGACTGTGCTCCTTTAAGACAGTGAAAAAGGCGGGAAAGTACACGCGGCTGTAGGCTTAGCTACAAACATCCTGATATTTTTGAGATATTTAGAAACTTACAGGATATTTCGAAAAATTCTACATATTTAGAAAAAATGTGGTATTTAGGGAAATTTTGGAGTTTTTGTTTAGGGCCTAGGTGTTATTTTTCAGTAGTTTCTTGGAGTTTAGAGCTATTTCACTCAATTGAAAGCCAACACGGATGAAAATTACATCCCATGAGGCTTATATATGACAACTGGTACAGGACAAAATGGCAGAACCCAAACAGGAGGCTCGTGGTTATGCTGAACCTCCTAGTTAGTGTTGCAACCTGTGACAAATGCTGTGAAATTGACTGATACGTTATGATATTTATTGCAATTGTAACAAGATATTTAGACAATGTTTCGAGATATTTAGAGATTTTGGCGGATATTTACAACATTTTTTGAGAATTTCCCTTAAGATATTTAGGCCATGTTTCGAGATATTTGCACCAAAAATTCACCCTGCTTGCGCAATGTTTATATTATATTTTCTATTCTTCGTAAACCAAGTCATTTTACTTAAATAAAAGATTGTAGGACTACAAAATTCACCAAAGTCTTGCTTTTAAAAGTTAAATGTAAACAATCTTTGCGACAAACAGAAAACGTAATTTCAAACAATGTTGCCCATAGACAGGCGAGAAAGCACACAAATGATATTCTCCTCAACCACAAAGAAGTTCTTACCCGTATCAAAGCAGGTGTAGCGCAGTGCACTTGCAGCAGCTGGATTTTAATAAAAGCCTAAAATACAGTTAAAAAGATTAAAAATACTTTTTAATAACAGGTAATCCGTGATCACTTTGTTAAACATATCGTGTGGATAAGACTGAAAAGCCACAGCTAAGTTCATCTCAGGAGCGAAATTACTAGAGGCACTCGAAGGCACGTGCTTGAGCCGAATTGTTTGCTTGCCAAACATATGTACTTGTAGAAATTAGGACAAGGACTTTCTATGGCCAGCTTTCTCAAAAAGACGAAGAAAGCTGTTCATTGCGTGTTTCAAACAAATTCTGCAGTGAAGCAATCTGAAGGACTTTGTAGACATTTACTAGAATAGCGCGAGATTTTTTGGTGCGAGTGCCGATGTGGCCGTGCGTGTTTTCCCACCCTTTTTCTGGTCTCAAGGTGAACACTCGTGTATTTCAAGGAATTTCCATGTGTGCAATTTCCTTTTCTCTTATCTTGATATTTTTACAAAATTTCGGTAGAGCATTCAAGTTAAATCTTTTAACTTTATCCTGAATTGTTTTGTCCAGGGTACTGCGTAAACAGCCACGTTGAACCAAATTTTTCAAAATTACCGATTAACCTCTGAAAACAATTTTTTGGGACAACTATGATTATTTTTGTAAAAAAAAAACTTCTTATCCAAACTTCAGGTTCATGTTAGGTGTTTGAATCACACGAATTCTAAGGCTTAATGGATTATACTAATGAATAGTAAATCAACTTGGACCAGGGACTGTACAATCGGGTTGTTTTTCTATGCTTGAAAAAGCTGTAAATACAGTTGCCCAGGAAATTTTTATGCGCAAGAGTTCCGAATGTGTGAAATAGAGGTAAAACCTCAAGACAAGACACTGAATTACTGAATTACTGACAAGACACTGAATTACTAAGATTAAAATTGGCAACATTAAATTGGGCTTTTCACACAGAAACTCAATCTAAATAAAGCTAAAGCCAAAAACGTGCTGATTGGATTAAAGAACAGGGTATATAGATATTTAATCTTCCAACTGAAAATAATAGAGTTAGCCTGTAAAGTACTTGCAATTTGGAGGGCAAACTGTTGATAAAAATTCTTACCTGGGAGGAACGTTCTTTACATTGCAGCCCAAATTTCTTCTGTTATAATCATGGCTTTGCGGACACTTAAAGGATTTGTTGATTTTGAGACAACCGGTTGGGCTTACAATGCTCTAGTGCCGCAATTTTTGCGATTCTCTTGCACAGTGGATGGCATGATACCTTTGCGGGAAAACTAGGGTTGATGTACGAAACGATTCATGATGAAACGCCGAAAACGTTTGCTAACATGTTTCACAAATTGAATTCGGTCAGAACTTATTACTACAGAGAATGTTCTAGTAATTTTTTTAGACAGACCAGGGACAGAATGTTTGAAAAGGTTAGCTAAAATGGAGCTTAATTATGGAATCAGATCCGCAGCAGATACGAAATTCTCTACAGTTGTTCTGTAGCAAAAGTTCTCCCTACAATTATTGACTAAGTTTATGGTTATATTCAAGCTGTTAATATCTAGTTCTCTATTGTATTTCGAACTCATTCGAGAAAGTCAGATTCAATGAAAGGGCCAGTGTGGCTAAAAAAAAGCTAGTTTATTCATCCTTTCATTGCGCTGTGTGTTAGTGTTTGGTTTGAACATTATAATCGTTTTTAATGCAAATATATTGTTGCTTTTCTGACCTTGTGAAAAATTGGCAAATAAATACCCAACGGAGTTGAACTAAAGGGGACAATTTGTAAAATCACGGCTGTCATTACCGCGTGGAATGACATCCTATTTCAGAGGTCACTAGTTTTAAGCAGTATACCCCATCCAAGTTTCATTCCACTTACTTAAATATACAAATTACAAAATAAGCGCCATTAGTGACTAAAAGGGTTCTGCTCGGTTAGTTTGACATTACAGAAAGCACCAGTCTTAATTACAAAGAATTTAATGTTTCTTAACAATCGCGTGTTATCTAATCTTCCAGGTACTGTAACTTTTTCTGCTGGATAACATCTCTAGAAGCAACTGAACAAACATCGCACTGCTTGAAATTCCAAGACGATAAACAATAAGTAATAACGTTAACGTATTGCTTTCTCAAAAATCAAATAAAACAAACAATAAAGAGGGAAAAACCCCAACCAGAAAATAAATTGCCGCAAAACCTAAAAGGTTTCAGCGGTCAAATACTGTGTCAGAGTCCATTATTTTTTATTTAAAAGCCTAACAGACGAAAGATGGGTACCACTCTCCCACTCCCAGAGGGAGAAGGAGAGGGGGAGGGTGGAGGGACTCCGCCCACCACTCTCCCACTCCCAAAGGGATAATTTGTTCATATATTCATAAACTTTTCGTCCGTTTACGTTTCATACGGCATGGTATCTCTGAAATTTATTTTTATTTTTCTTGGTTACGGCATGGTATCTGAAATTTATTTTCATTTTTCTTGGTTACTGTCAGGGGCGTAGCTAGCCATTTTTGGTTTGTAAGCCCGTTCCATACCTCGCGAGTGAGCGCACAAGCGGGGTGGGGGGGGGGGGGAGAGAGTCAAGTATGCCTATGATTTATGTAATTCATACTTTATTACAGCTCAGGGTGGCTTATATATAAGATGAAGCACTTAATTATAAGATATCCTCACGTCATCAATTCTCAGCAACTAATCGCGTTCTAACTGGAAGTTGTAGCGAAGTTTCATGGGAATCCGAAGTTTAGCATCCTGTTCTTCTTCTCGCAAAATTCACGAGCCACGGCTTCCCCGTCAATCGTTGTCCGTGTACGCGTGTATTAGAGCTGAGATTCGCTCTGTCTTCATGTTTGCCCGTAGATAAGTCTTGACTCGACACATCGTGCTTAAACTGCGCCCAGGAGTTGCGTTTGACACAGGCATCATGAGAAAGATCGTGAAGATGGTGTTAACGTTTCGATAAAGAGTTGGATTGATGCAGTCGAGGGTGTCAGTCAGAATTGGTGGTCGTTCTCCAGTTAAATGCAGCCACTTTGTTTTCCACCGCAACATCTCGTTGTCGTACTCTCTCTTGTCGGTCAGATCGTTCTTGTACGCGGCATACCTATTATATTGGACGTCGTTGCTTAATCCTTGCAGTTTTGGTGAGAGAAGTTGCTGGCCTAGGAAGCGATCCTCCTGTGATAATAGCCTGTCATTCATTTCTTGAATTAGATGATCAATAAGAGGGGGATACACAGCTCTTTGCAAGTAGGACTCTGGGTTTGTGTATATTTTCGCTCGTGCTCCACTATCTGAACGCCTGGTACAGGCTACCCCGCTCATGTACTTCCTTCCAAACCGACGGGTCGCCTCTCTCTGCTCTCATGATAATTATTACTTGCTTCTTGGGCTGCCTCAATGAGATCTACGCTCTCTCCTTACAACATAGTTGACAAAGCAACTGTGTTGGAAAGGACATGCTCTGCTGCACATAGAGCCATAATAAAATCAAACTGCTTGATAGACCATAAGTAGCCCCTTGCCTTTCCATCGCCATTCTGGGACAAGGTCTCGAGCGCCTGAACTACGACTGGGAACGTTGTATGGAAGGTATAAAAAGCATCAGCCCTACTCGCCCATCTTGTCTCTTCTTTAAAAAATCACCCCAAAACTAGTTCTATGAAATAATAAAAAATATTCGCATACTAAATATACGAATAGAAGTTTGTAGGTCCGGGCTTACTGGCTCAAAGGGAGCTACGCCCCTGACTGTAATTTGAAATTAGGAGAGGGGAAGCATCCACTCCACCACCTTCAAACTCATTCCACCTCTTACTCCTCCTCTGGCCAACGCCCTCCCTCACTGCTCTCTTCTTCATATATTAATGTTTTCATATTTATTTACTGTTTTTTGATTTTTTTTCATTGCCAGTTTTTGATGTGGTAGTGCTTAGTTGGTACGATACTCTTTCTGAAAAAAATGTGTGGAAACGGGCGACGTTCGAGTTTTTTGGATCACTGTGTCAGGCTGTGGGATGTTCTAACAAAAACGATATAACTGTTCATAGTTGTCACTTAGTGGGTAATTTTTCTACGGGTTTGCGAACTGGTTCTGGCCAAACTTCCGAGTTATGGTTCTTTGCCTTAAGTTGTTTCTTTTTAACAGTGTCTAGTGTCTGGTTAGAATAAATCGAAACGCAACTTTCACGAAGAATTGCTTTCAGTATTATTGTTTTTAGGGTAAAGCCAACGGGCGGGCGGCTGTACACAGGCTAAGCCAAAGCCATTCTTTATTGACGTCTTATCATTTTTGCGTTTTCGCGTCTGTGACTCCAAAGTCTCTCTTCCCTCCAGTTGTGAGGAGGCGAGCATTTTTGTTAGCTGTCCACCCAAAAGTAACCTGCGTGGTAGGCGCCGAAAGAGGAGGGAAAAGGGGTAAATATTTGCAAGCCTAAACTGAGCGCAAAGTGCAAGACTGACGAGGGCAGAGCGCCTCGAGAGAAAGAAGGAGGGAGCGTGATAGTATACCACCCTTTTCCTTTGCGTTCTGTGCTCGCATCTCGCGCCTGCTAAGTCCCATACTCCCTCTCCTTTTGCGCCGACACGCGGGCTAACCAGAAAGTTGCCACCTTTTCAAAAGGAAAAAGGTTGTGAATGAAGGCTCCCCCTCCCCATCAAAGAGCTTCCTTCCTCTGGTTATGGGAGGGCTAGTGGGTGAGATTGTTTGCCCCCGAAGGTTCCTTAAGGCCCATCAGATGGTGTTTGAGAACACCGTATCCGGTAAGCTTTTTCTAGCCGAAACCTCTTCCTCATTCCTTTTTTAAAAAAAGAATAGATAACGGGAGAACAAAAATCTCGCTGAAATGCGGCTTCAAACCTTCTGGACGGTCAAGAAACAACACATGGAAACTTTTTTGGCTATTCACCTCTCGACATTGTTTTGGATTTTCTCACGACTTTTTCTCTCTCCACTCCCCTGGCCTCCAGCGGGGAGGAGTTGGTGAGGGAGACTCTCCCACCCTCTAACCCCCCCCCCCGGCCTTTCCTTTTGCAGGTCCCTCCCTTTCTCTCAGTTCTCTGTTACGTTTTAAAACTTTAAAAGAATGGACTCTGACACATTTGCTGCAATTTTATTTCAGGGTGTGGAATCCTACTTTATTGACTGTTTTATTTGATCTCCGGGAAAACAATACGTTTACGTTATTACTTATTGTTTATCGTCTTGAAATTTCAAACATTTCGGATTATTGTTCAGTTGCACGTTCTTAGGATGTTATCAAACAGTAAACGTTACAGCGCCTGCAAGATTAGATAGAATTCTCTTGTTTTGAAAGTTAAATGCCTGTAAATTAGGCCTGAAATATTTCCCTAAAAATTCAAACTAGCCTCGTTTCTCAGAATAAAGAAACTATTTAATGCTGGATATGTTCTGTTTTTGTAGAATTTAAAACAGTTATATATTCACCTCGGTGTCGATGAAGTAGGGGAGATTATTCACCTCTACTTCGGTGAGTTATTGTTAAATACATGATGTTATTTTCAAATTGGAAAAAAACTACACAAATAATACTGGAAATATAAACGGTTTACTTAGTTTTTCCCTTCTGGCACAATTTACTATCTCGTATTCATCCTTTGTGGTTATTTAAAAAAAATTTCATTGCACATAACTGGGTACCCAGTCTCAGTACCTTGTCTTATTGTAATTTACACGTTTGTCAGGGGAGAGGGAGTTGCTTATTAATACTTAAGTGAAAGGTAAACTATTTGTTTTCAATATTGTCCGCTAGCTAGTGCTACAGTTGTTATGCAAAAAACAAAGAGGAGGGAAGAGAAAATAGGCAACTCAAGTTTTAGTTTATTACCCCGCCGTAAGGACGGGGTCTAGTAATACCCATTTTTTTTCCGTGGTTTTTTTTTTTTGGTGGTCACTTGCCCCAGACTTCTAGTTTTCGCTCGGCCAAAGAAATACTCGTCGTGTCTTTCGCTACACAGCCAAGGGCTTTTATCTTGAGTGACCGTAACATATTTTACACCCCCGGGGGAGGGAGAACAACGGCGGGGTCTAATGTCCCTGGGGCTTTTCTTGTTTTATTTTAGCACTGCAGTATTTTTGGTTGCTCCTTACAAAAACACGTAGTGCAACAGTCGTCATGGTATTTTTTATTTCGTGTCCACTTGTTTGCTAATTTTTGTTTTTGTTTTTTGTTTTTGTTTTTTGTAAGACTAGGTGAATTTGTTTGTAGCATAGGTGCAAACATTTATTCTTATTCAAAAACTGACGCGTTGTTCAAAACAATAGCTACTTTCCACTGGTCAATTAGACAACTATACTCATATGCTACAGAGGAATCCACCCTTAAAAATTGTACAGGGAAATAATAGGAACCTATACGAGGCAGTGGATGAAAAACCGAACCACAGCTAAGTTATTTAACATTTTTCATGTCTATATATTAGAGTAGACAACGATCTCCAAACGAAATTATATTTATTATTATCTATCTCCTGATAGATTGGTTTTACTTAAACCCGTGAAACAATAACGAATGACGGCAACGAATAACGGAAATGAAAATTCCTTCACGAAAACGAAATTCCGTAAAATGTTCATTATCGAATTTTTCTAGAAGAAAATGCAAAAATTTATTTTCTGCTAATGAAGGAAAAAAGGTGTAGTTTAGTATCTATTTCACGGGTTTAGTAAAATCACTCATGAACAACACACATTCTCTCTCGTCTCCTCAAGGATAATGGAGGGATAAGCGTAAATAGAAACCGCACACATTAAACATTTCCACACAACAAACATGTGAACTATTCGTCATATTTGCTTTGTATGCATTCCATCTTAAATGAATTGATAACAGAAACTCTTAAGGAGTTTCTGGTGATAATTAATTCATCATTACATTTATTTTTCATTCATTTGTTTTCTTTATTTATTTATTTATTTATTTATTTATTTGTCTATTTATTTATTTATTTATTTTGTTATCTATTTAGTTACCTATTTATTTATTATGATTGTTTATTTATTTATTTATTATTTCATTCATTCATTTATTGTACTACTGAGTTTCTTTTATGCAAAAAAACAATTGTAAATATTTCAGGTAACCGTTCGCTATCAGTGAGGTGAAAGAGAAAGTGTAAACACAGTCGCTGTCGACTTTCAGTACATCCAACCACTCATCTACGAAAATTCCTGCGGTATCCTTAAAAAATAGATTAAACATTAAAATAAACCATGAGCGTTAAAGGAATGTCTTTCAACATGTTTTAGCTCAACAAAAAAGTACTTTAAGGGATACGAAACAAGCATCCATAGGATGAAAAAACCCCACCACGCTTGTTGTGGTATTACACGGTGAAAAATCCCAGCCCGATGGATCGTATCCCCTGGACCTGCTGGGCTCGGTCTACAAACTTCCTAAAGTTCTAGGTTGCCTTGTCAATTGCTATTGACTATAATCATTATCAAGGCGCAAACTGGTTAGCACTGCAGGGAGCTGCGGTCTCTCAGTTCATCCATGCATCGATGCTGAGTTGGTCTGTCTTATGCGGATCTGGAAACCACACAAATAGGATAAGAAAATATGTCAAGCACTGTGTCAAATTTTGTTCATGTTATAACAGCCTGTCAACAAGTAAGTATATTCTTGGGAAAGCATGACGCCCCAGTGGTATCCTTGCGTAGATATTAACGACGGAGCGAATCATATGTGAAATCAAGGTAAGTGAATTCGAAAGACGGCGATAATGAGACGACAATTACCCTCTCCACAGGCAGAAATATCTTGTAGAAAGAGATGTTTTTATCAGATTCTTTAATACATGTTTAAGGCTACTGATATTTCCATGTGAGAGAGGAGAATTTTTTAAAATTATCTTTTTAAAACTGGAAAAAACTACGTTAAAAACGCACCTTTGAGTCAACTGCTTTTTTGTTTTTTTGTTTTTGCTTCATTTTCTTTCATCACAGACTGCTTATCAAGTCTTGTTTCTCCTGCTTCATTTCTTCTACAAAGATCTTTCTGTTGGATTGATGACAAATTGCTCAAATTTTCGGATTAATGACAAATTTATTTTAAGCTTTTCAAAATATTTCGCATATCTCTTTTAATTACTGATTCTGTCACCATTCTCAAGTGATCGGTAAGTTCAGTATTGGTACAGAATTGAAACAGTAGGCTTAATCTTGAGTAAAAAAAACAACTCCAGTTTTCCGTGCCAGGTTTACTGCTATAAAGGCTTAAGTAATATGACTTGTCATAGACCTGATTTTCAGTATATCATACCTGTAGTTTCTCGTCAAGGTGAACTGGGCTGTTGTGTCTTCAGGGCCGATTTCATGAAGTTAGCTTCTTTAAGGGCTCCTTTTTTTCTTCTCCTACTGCTTCCTGGAAGATCAGATCATCATAAATTAACTTATTACAAAAAGGACGAGACTGTTCTGTCCTGAAACAGATTGGTGATAAAAACGTTCTGTTCTCGTGTTCTCACAGTGTAATGTTTTACGGTTTTTATAGGCATAAAAATAGAATGAGCTTTCCCCCTTCAATTTGCCTTCTTAATTCTTTTCTTCTTACAATTCTGCCTTCCTGCGGTCTGTTATCCACTGACACCATGAAATTTCGCGCCAACTCGAGAAAGCGGGAAGGGAACGCTGGGATACTAGGCCGTGTCCAGCTGCAACTAGCGGGGTCATGCGGACGCAATTTTTAACAGAGCGAGAGCAACATGAGTAAAGAAAAAAGTTAAAAAGGAGTCTATTGTTGAAATGAAACATCGAAAAACACACCGGTGAACTATTTATCACCTTGACGGACGACAAGTTACCAACACGCCAACCTGGGCAACGTCATCTTCCAAGTCCATTTTCAGAAAGGTCTTGTTCCTCTGTCTTCTCATTATTTCTTCTTCAAGGATCGTTCTGTTGAACATTAATATTTTAATTTACGTTTTAATTACACTTTCTTCAGGTTAATTCATAGAACACCTAGACGTCCCAAACGTAATATGAGAGTTTGCGTGAAGTTTTTGAACTGAGATGCTTTATCGAAATCATTTTAAATGTCGTTGATTTGCTGTCTGTTTTTAGTTTTAGTCATTCCTACATCCCTTCCTACCCTACTCACCATAGCATAGACTACGAGAAATCCCTCCTGCTGCCTGAATTTTAGTGTTTAAATGAAACATCGAAACACACCTCTAAACCATTTAGCCCCCAGGGCAAAATGGCTTAGAGGTGTATTTCGATGTTCCATTTTTAATTACTTGACACACGATAAGCTACCACTAAACACACCAACCTGAAGAATGTCATCTTGCAAGTCCATCTTCAGACAGGTCTTGTTCCTCTTGCTTCTCCTTTATTTCTTTTTCAAGGATCGTCCTGTTGGAAAATAATATTTATACCTACCTTTTAAATACACTTTCTTAATTAATTCATCAGAACACCCAAGCATGTCAAAACAAATATCAGCGTTTGTGTGGAGTTTTTGAACTGTAATGCTTTATCGAAATCACTTCAAGTGTCGTTTGCTGTCTAGTCTTAGTGATAATCATTCCAACATCCCTTCTGATCCTACTCTTCTTGGCATAGACTTCGAGAAGTCCCTCGTTCTGCCCGATCAAAATCAAGGTAATTGCATTTATCACCTTGACGGACGACTGTCACAAGTTACCAACACACCAACCTAAGGAACGTCATCTTGCAAGTCCATCTTCAGTCAGGTCTAGTTCCTTTTTCTACTCCTTTATTTCTCCTTCAAGGATCGTCCTGTCAAACAACAATATTTTCACATACGTTTAAATTACTCTTTCTTCAGGTAAATTCATAGAACAGCTAGGCATTCCAACTAAAAAAACGTAATATGAGAGATATCGTAGAATTTTTGAACTCAGATGCTTTATCAAAATCACTTTAATTAAATGTCGTTTGCTGTCTGTTTTTGGTGTTTATTATTCCTACATCTCTTTCGAATGATTTCTTATAATAATGTTTTCGCATACGATTCAAACACGCTTCCTTTATTAATTCATAGAACATCCAGGTGTGCCAAAAGTAATATTAGAGTTTGCATGGAGTTTTGAAATAATGCTTCATCGATATTAGAAATAAATTAAAAGATAAGGGAAGATAACTTGAAATGTCGTTTGCGATTTATTTTTAGTGTGGTTCATTCCTACATCCCCTTCGACCGTACACGACAGCGGACTTTCGTGAGCTTACACGTGTTCTCCTCCCGCGACTACCCCTGAGCAAAATGTAACTTCCTATGATATAAGCTTACCTACCTGCGATTACCTTTCATCAGTTTTCATATTAGAAACAGTGTCCGACTCAGTGTTCGTCATGAAGTCAATGGTTGGTTGACTTTAAATGTCTTCTTTAAATACAATTGCAACCTAAAAGCGGATCTAGGAAAAAATCTTGGCAAAACAATCAACAGTGGGGTCAGTGTCAGTGTCGTAAACGTTTGCGCAGTGCCTGCATCGTGCACGCATGCATTCTTTCTCACTCAAACGCACACAGGCAACAACAACTAAAAAAACAGAGTACATACACCAACACAAACAAAAATGACAACAACAGCAACTGCTTAATAATAAAAATAATAATAATAATAAAAGTAAGAGAACAGAATTAAAAAAACAGGTTTCTTAAATATAGAAATGAACAAAGTACAGTCTTCAGCCCATGGAGTGACCAAGTTGTAGGATAAAGCTTAAGCTTTCTGATCACCTCCACCATGACACCTTATTCCATGCCTTCTACTTCCTTCTTACATCCCAGATCTTCAAAATCTCTTTCCTTCTTGAGTTCACGTTGACAGCTATGAGGCCATAACACATCACCCGGTTCTTCCTCACAAACCCGTCACTCTCTCAGACGGCAATCTATTTCCCCTTAAAACTGCTTGTAAAATACGTTGAAACCAGACCTATTGCAGTGGCAGGCTTTTAAACAAACTAAAAGGTGTAATGGGCTGGCGCGCATTTGAATAAACTAAAAGGCAGATAATAGATTACAAAAGACGTTTGCTACACCTTTGTGGAAGGGGCTCGCATTTCATCATACAAAGACGCAGACAACGGATGGCAAGAGACATTAACTGCAGACTTATGGCATGAAGGATGATGATGATGATGATGATGCGGTTTGTACAATAGTTTGGTTACAAGTGTAGTGCAATGGCGGGCATTTACAAAAGGGGATTGTACAATAGGCTGGCTACTGGTGTAGCGCCGTGTTGCGCGTTTCTTCATAAAATATCGAACGATAACGAATTGCAAAAGACGTTGACTGCAGACGTAGTTCAGTGGCGTTATTTTCACCATGAAAAAGGAAGGCGGAAAGCATTGGCGCGCATTTGATCATAATAAAGAGGGAAATAAAGAATTGCTAAAGACGTTGACGTCAAGGGCGGTGAGCATGCTGTGCGCACTTAATCGTCATAATACGGCTCATAATGGATCGTAAAATACATTTACTACAAGCATAATAAAGTAGCGCGGATTTAATCTTAAACGACGTTGGATCAGCGTAACTGATAGGGTGGCCAGAATTTAAATATATAAGGAAAGAGACGTTAAGTGTAGGCGTAAGCAATAGCACGCGTCAAAAAAGCCGAAAACGAATCTAAACGTCGAATGTAGACGTACTGCAGTGGCGCACGCGTAGTCAAAATAAAGCGGCTAATAATGGAGGGCAAAAGACGGATTTTCAAAGATGTGACTGCAAGTGTGTGCATTGGCGCTCAGTTAATCATATAAACGAGGCCGTTAACGCATTGTAAAAGACAGCGACTGAAAACTGAAAGCATTGGCGCGTATTCAGTCATAACAACGAGGTCGATAATGCATTGAAAAGGATATTGTCCACAACAGTACACCTTTTGCTGTTCATTACCAAGAAATACGGATACATTTACGCCAAAAATTTAATCAATAACGCGCAGAGACATTCATTTTCATCAACAAGCATTCATTAACGCGAATGTGATATTTATTACGCGAAATTTACATAACTACGAACATTCACTAGCACTAAGCGACAAATATTTGCTTTTTCTACCAATCATAAGCAGAAAACATTTACTTCATTTACGTGTAAAATGATAACATTAAAAGCAATTGTATTAGCAAGTGCGCGAATAGACAATAAAAATATTCAATAAGATTTTTATTACAAAGATTAATATTCAATAACGTTTTCATACAACGATTAACGCGAATTTAACAACGAATAGTGCGATTTTACAAACAATTGCGCGCTTATCTCACAGGCATTTATGCATGGTTCAATTTTACCTGTTACCATCCCCCCCCGGGCAACCCCAGGGACAAGTCCACCCCTTCGGTCCCGGGGGTGGGGAATTGTTTGAAGCCGCCTTGTCCCGGGGGAGGGGGGCGGGGCAAATCGAAAATAACTTCTTGTTGTTCTTGTGAAGTACGTCACTTCTCGGTTGACGCCTAACCGCGTGGAGAAGACTGCCTATTTCCATTGAAAATCTCTAGAATTTGCAGCAGACTGGTTAGAGAAGAATAATCTCAAAATTAAAATCTGTGTTCAAAGGTACTTTTATTTTAAATTATTAAACGAATGTGCGTTTGATGCGTACTCGAATGGATGGCGTTCGTCACAAACAAAGAAATATTTCTTCAGGCGTATTTATGTATATACAGGAGCATATCCTGGTATATACATGAAAACGGATGCACGGCTTTATATTAAAGAGAGGTCGCAATCCAGTGTTCATTCTTATGAAACAAGCTAAGAAAAATTCAATTTGTTCACGGGCCTCTTGCGCGTATGTGCTATATTTAGAATAAACCACGTGGCGAAGACCCAGTTTCTTTACTCGCTAGCCGTATGCCATTATACTTTCTCGATTGCGTTTTTCTTCAGTTTTCTTTTTCAAATACAGTGTTCATGTTTTTATTACATTATGCATGTAGTGTCCTTCGTTCAAGAAACTCTAGAAAAGCGTTAAAGTTCTTATCAAAACTTCTGGTTTTGCTATTGTACGGAAATCAATATCGTTATCTATGCTTTGTACACAAGACAGCGTATTTGTGGTCGATGAGGAGTCCCGGGAGTGGGGAATTGCCTCTTTCTGCGTGCCCGGGGGTGGAGAATAGACCGCAAAATGAGAACAAAATATTGCAAATCCCCGGGGGTATGCCCGGGGGGGCCATGGTAACAGGTAGAATTGAACCATGCATTAGAAAAAATCTATTTTCAAAATAAAAGTGATTTTGCGGTTCTGGCTTGTGCACCACACTGCCATTATAGGGGGGAATGAATGCTGAACGGTTCAACGACTTCGTCGGATAGTCGATTGTACGAGACTTTGACGGATATGTTTTGCATTGGCGCGCATTGATTAATAACAAAGAAGACGATAAGAGAGTGCAAAAGATGTTTCCTGCAAGCGTTCTGCATTGGCACGCATTTATTATAATAAAGAAACTGAGAACGAATTGTAAGCGACTGACTGCAGACATTTTGCAGTGGCACACATTTAATTGAAAGAAAAGGCTGATTAGAAGCGAAGTGCAGCAGCGCTAATAAGTTAACTTGGGTAAAGGGACAGGAAAAATTGTTCGTCTTGTCCTTGTTGCTGTTGTTGTTGTTGTTGTCGTTGTTGTTGTTTGACCTGTTCCACAGCTTCAGACTCGGTCATATATTGCGTTGACAGATGAAGCGACGAGGACACGATCATCTTTTAGTGAAAAAAACCAAGCCGTTCCACTTTCTTTACCAACAGCTGCTCTTTGTATCTCTGACATTGTGGGTAGTTGCTTTGACCTTCTAAACTATTGTGTAGTTGTGTTGAGTGCTTGTTTCTAAGTGGAGCAACAGATGTAGAAATTTTTTTCCACACATCCAGCGATTCACGGAGCTTTTCCACTTGAAATCCTCGAGCATGGTGTTCCCCGATATTTTGGATTTTTTCTAATTTTCTTTTTAACTTTGTTCATATAGTCATATATCTCAGTTTTAAATTGCAATATACATTTTTATTCCTTTGATATAGTTTTTTGGTCTTGTGATTCTCAAATGTAGTTTGTGAAGAGAGATCACATTTGTATGCATTTTGCGCTATAATGATGATGATGATGATGATGATGATGATGATGATGATGATGATGATGATGATGATATGATGATGATTGTTATTATGATTATAAGCCGCAGGTTAAGTTCGCACTCTATGTGCGCTATTTTAGGTTTTAGCATTGAGATCTGTCAACATGCTAGGATAATACTAATGATGATGGTTACGGATCATGACAATGATGACTGACTAAGTATCACTACATAGTAAAGCGCAGGGTCCATTCAAAACGCATTAAATTACCGCCTTAACTAACGAATAAAGCCAAACAAACGCGTACAATACCAACACCTTCGACGAACTTTCTTTCTTTCTGAGAGTGATGTCTTTCAGTGTCCTTGTCTCACCCATAGAGACGTTGCAGAAATTGCAGAGAGCATATTTTCCCGACAAAGAAGATCACTTATAATGATGTCTTCCAATATGGCTTCTACTTGGACCGATCTGTCTAAAAAATCAAAAAATTCCAAAGCTCTTAGGATTGACTTATGAAGTACAAAAATAAGCATCCAGACGTTTAAAATTCTCCTTGAATTTCATGAACACTAAGCCAATTCAGTCTTATTTACCAAAATTATCCAGACTCTAAAACGCTGTTTATCATTTTTCCTTTAGCTTCGAGTTTCGTTAGATAAAGGCAAAAAAATGAACTTCGTGACTTAGCAGAAGTAAGGAAGAAAAAAACAAGAAATACTTTAACTCTGAATACACTACTCGAATTGAAAAGGAATCTTTGGATTGCTCTCTTGCACCCAACAAACTAATATCCTAATAGCACTGCTTTGCAATTGGTATTTCAATACAAATTCATTTTGCTTCAAGCTAGCCAGTCCCAACTTTTCAGACCTTCCTTTTAGAATCGAATTTTCTGGTACTAAAATTCCCAGACTGATCAGTTTTATATCCCACGGCTCTTTCCCTTCTCTCGTCGTTTACACAGTTTTTAAAGCTCTTTGAAGGGTTTTACTATGCTTTTGTGACAGTAGCTAAGCAATAATATCGCCAATATTAGAATGCATAAAATGAAATTAAGGTTCTTCGTTCTCAACGAAGGGCGAAGTGTTTGAACACCGAATAGTGGACAAGATACAAATGACGTGTGAAAAAAGTGCCAAATTTTTGAGCGCACGTTGACGCTTTTACCTGATTGGTTTCTCAATTCTCAGCTTCAGTTCCATTGCCTGAGTAGTGACAGCTGAATGTCGTCTATTGTTTAGCACAAACACATTTTAACTACATGAAATTTCTTCACGTGAACTTCTACTAAGATCAAAAGGACAAGCAAAACGATAATTTTGTGAAGTGGATAGCTGGGAGACAAGATGAAAGACAATAGGAAGTATAAGACACTAATTCAATTCTTTCCTTTCGATATCTATTGAGGCTTGAAATGTTTACCATTTACAAAAAAAAAAAATCCAGAAATTTCGGTTTGACTGTAAATGGTAAGGCTGTTTGGGTGTTTTGGTTTGCCTGACCGGAAAATTTCCCAAATAAACGGAACGTCTTCAGACGTAGAGTGTTTACCATTTACCGAAAAAATCCGGAAATTTCGGTTGGAATGTAAATGGGAAGACTATTTTGGTTCGCCCGACCGGAAAATTTCCGAAATAAACGGAACTTCTTGAGAGGTACTCCAAAATTCCCAACCGGAATATCCAAACGGAAGATCGTGTTCCATTTACTATTTTCTACCAGTTCCAAGACCTACGCCAATTGTCAGACTAGTTCCAGACTCTATGTAAATTAGAGCGAATCGCACAAATGGTACATGCTTATCTCGAACGGAATTTGCCATTCGGGAGGGCTTTCCTTACCATTTGCATAAACCGTAGATCAACCGGTTTGCCCCTGTAAATGGTAAACATGAACCGTAGTCAAAAATTCCCGACCGAAATGTCCAAACGGAAAATTGTGTTTCATTTACTTTTTTCTGACAGTCCCAGGTCCTGCACCAATAGTTAAACTAGTTCCAGACTCTCTGTAAGTTAGAATGAATTGCACAAATGGTACATGCTCATCTCGAACGGAATTTCCCATTCGGGAGGTTTTGCTTCTCATTTGCACAAACTGTGGGCCAACCGATTTCCCCATGTAAATGGTAAACAGCCTTGGGAAGTGGAAAATTTGTTTGGGTAACGATTTTGAGCTCGGGAGTGTTTCTTTTTGGAAGCGTCGGGGAGGGGTAGAAATAGCTAACGTAATAAATTAAAGGGTTGATTAATTAACACAACTTTGAACGCAAATAATCAGATAAATCATGATTGGGGACCACAGTTTGTTAACACACAGCTCGTCCACCTATCGTTGTTCGTTCTGGGGAAAACGTTCGAAACGTCAGCCAATGTTTCTCTCTTGCTTTCGACGAGTAGACACGTAATTATCTGAGCAAATTTTGCAAAACGTACCCACAAACTTTTCGGGTTCAAGAAAGGCGGACGACCGCTTACGGCCGGACAAACTTGTCGGGGTATGGAGGAGGGGGGGGGGGGTTGCGTCACCCGATATGCCAGCACATTGCCCAGGGACTGCCCTTTTCGATTGGTGGGGTCAAGAGGCCAAAGCAAAGGGGTAGGGTGAGTAGAAAATGGTCTTTTGCTGTGCACACTTGATATTCTAGTCGAGACAAGTGCTTTGAAACTGCTTGAAAGACAAGGGGGATTTTTTTGTTTCTGGGTCAAAGGGCAATCTCAGATGTTCTGCCACAAAAGACTGCAAGCTGGGGAACCACAACGAGCAGCAGAACTAGCCTTGGGGGGAAGGGGGGTCAGAGATCCACAGGGGAGGGGAGGCAAGTGGATGTCGCTAGTTTGCTTCTACTGGTTAGCTGGAAGTATCTTTTGGCAAATTCAGTCAGGTATATAGGTAAGTAAACGCAATTTTTTCAAACGCATAGTATTTCTTACCTACTGAAAATGCGAGGGCTGTAGGAGAATTCAGAGGTTTAATTCTAACAAATACGGTTTGGTTTGAAGTTCTTATGGGTTTTGATTTTTGCTATATGTATTTATTTGCAATTTCGAAAACAGATCCCTCAAAATATTTTTAAAACGTTAAGAATTCACTGTAGCTCATGAACGTTGTGGCTCACTCCAGCTTGTTAGGGCCTGTCTTTGACAAACCACACGTGTTCTAGTCGTTAACCTACAACCTGAAGACTAAGCTTGATAAATACTGCTGATATGAACCACTTAATAGCAATAGTCACACAACACAACTCTGCGTAGAGTGCTTTTGCACCTGCCTCGCCAGTAAACGGCGTTCTCGATGATCTTTTGTGAGGCCCTCACGCCTGGCTATGCTGATGAGCCCTAACAAGGACGAAACAGCTGTCCATGGCTGCCACTCCCCAGGTAATATGGCGGTGCGCATGTGTAATTATCCTAAAACTATTGTCAAATTAAAGTTGTCACACTAAAATACACGCTGAATGGTAATTCGGTGCAAAAACCATCATTTCCGTGCGGATTTGGGTCAAGGTTTGTCGGTTAAAACTCGGACCTCAGGACTCTCTCCTCAGTCAGGTGTTTCTCCACAGTAGTACCGGATGTCACTTAACAGAGAGGCGGTGGGGGGGGGAGGGGTAATCTTCTTGTTGAGGTTTGTTCAGTGTGCACTAAATAAATGTAAATGCAAACAATTGTTGCTATGGCCGTTGCTATGGAAAAAGTCACATACTGCTGATTAGATTTCGTAAATTTCACTGGTTTAATGCTGGAAATCGAGTGAGATTATTCCAAGACAGCATTCCAAAGTGTTTAAAACTTACAACTTTGCCATTCAAAAGAAATGACTTCTGCAACCGAACATCACCTTTTTTGACTGACAGACCACCTCTGTACTCATGTAATATATTAGGACAGTATATGTAACTTACATGATAGCTTTACCTAAGAAAGCGATCCATCATGGCGGATGAAAGGAACACACGCGGTTTCCAACATTGCACTTTTCTACTCGTTTCTTTTCAAGTTGTTTAGTAATTTTAGTGACAAGAAATGCGAAAAAAAGGTAATTCTTTTTTAACTTGTTTATAACCTTTACATATACGTTGTCATGGCGGAAAAGAATGCAAAAACCAAGAAACGAAAATGGCGACCGGTCATGTTGGACGACCCTTCCTTCTTCGCGGGCGACATGGAGGGATTTGTTTCACTTGAAGTTATGGAGGATTATAACTTAGAAGAACTAAAAGGGAGTGATGATGGTGGTCCGGCTAGGAAGAAAAAAGCGAAAGGAGAATCGCAAGAGGTAACCCTCCAGTTCTAGTAAAACTCGTGGGGGAATTTGCCCGCACACTTTGGTCGTTTAAAAGTCTTATAAGCTTAACTTTTTTAATAATCTTAGACAAGCTAAAGCCACCAGACTTGGTGACTTTTCCTTAAGTTTAGAGTGCTTTCGATTGGGAAATCTGGATTTCGATTTTGGATTTTGGATTTCGGATTTCCCATTAAAACGCGAAATCGAAAAACGGATTTCGACCAGCCGAAATCCTTTACCAAGACGGATTTCAACTAAGGCCCCTTAATTGAAATCCGTCGTGGAAAAGGATTTTGGTTCGTTGAAATCCGTTTTTGGATTTCACGTTTTATTGGGAAATCCAAAATCCAAAATCGAAATCCAGATTTCCCAATCAGGTTAACCTGTCATTGTTTGTCAAATTTGACCTTACCGTGGTAACCAGAAGTTCACA
This sequence comes from Siderastrea siderea, assembly GCA_964030785.1. NCBI lineage: Eukaryota > Metazoa > Cnidaria > Anthozoa > Scleractinia > Rhizangiidae > Siderastrea > Siderastrea siderea. The sequence continues at coordinate 8,613,982 of OZ034977.1, read as the reverse complement.
GATACCCCCCCCCCCTGGGGAGTAGGGAATTTGATGCGAAGTTCGTGGGGGTGGGGACTTTGACCTTTGCCGAGGCAGGGTGGGGAGTTTGAACCAATGGTGCCAAGACGTTCGCATCCAATACCTTCCGACATTCAGATTTTTTTCAAAACATTCGCTGCAGATAGATAATGACGAACTCATGTCAGAAAAGCAAAAAAACACAAACAAACAAATAGGGGGTCATTATGCTCATTTCAGAGAAAAAGCGTGTTGGAAACGTGTTTTTAGAAGTTTTGGCTATGTAAGGCGAAATCGGCTTCATTGCTACCAGCACATAAAATAAGTTAAGTGGAGAACTCTAGATAATGCAGATTTATTGCTTTCAATGCAAATACACCTATTTAGTAAATTTTTGCAGCTGATGTCATTCATTCAGGTAGAATTAGCCTCACAGAGAGCCTGTGAACAGGCTCTCTGGTCGGGGAAAGAACGAAGAAAACAAAGGGTGAGAACAAACAAAGAGATGGAGAGGGGGTGGGGAGGGAAGGAAGGAGGGGGGGAGGCAAGGGATAGAGCCTGTTGACAAAAAGGATTGAAACCTCCATTCCGCCCCCTTGTAATTGACCTGTCATCGATCGTCTGCAAGATGTTATTGTCTTCAGTTGGACGCTGTAAGATTTGGGTTATTGAACATGTCTTCCACTCCAAATCATTGTGTACAGTGGAATCTACATTCTCCGAGCTTTCAAATGGCCCAAAAAAACTTAGAAATCAGTTGAGAATAGAAGGGGTAAAAATTATTGATGTGAGAGGTTTATAGCATGCGCATCGTTTGGATCGTGTTACAAACCGACACTATCAACCTAGTCAAACACCCGGGTCAAGCATACCCGAGAATGCAGTATTTGTCTATATTTCTTCCTTAGTCAATTCAGCCCTAGGATACCAAGATTTTAGTCATGCTCAATATTATCTGAAATGATTACTGAAATTTGAGTCTCACAATGACAGTTATTTTAGTGGCAACCAAAAAAATCTTAACAAATTTACTGTATTTGAAAGGAGAAGGAAATCAAAGTTCGCACTGGATATTGGACTTGGTTTGTTTATTAAATCTGTCGAATGTCCAATGCACGTCTTTGAATTTCCAATTTCAGCTCCATGCAATAAGAGTCTTTAATTGTAGTATCTTAGCCAACAAAAAGTTGAATTTATTGTACCTAAACAGAGAAGAAAGTCAAAGTGATGCTGGATATAAGACAAGTTTGTTGAATTTTTTTTCGAGTATCCAGAGTGTGCCTTTGATTCTCATCCTAACGCTATGCAAGATCAGCTTTTTATGTCATATTATTAGATATGTTTTATGTTTTTTGACGAAATGCAAGGGGACGTAAGTAATTATGAGGGGTCATCTCCACCAAAGTTATGTTTCAAATTCTGTTATGGAGATACTACATATTTTATTACTTACCACCAAAACTATTGGTAAAACATTAGAACAGAAATTGAAGCAACAAAACACAATTTAGGAAATGAAAATTGAAGTTGATGCAATGAAACAGAATTTAAGACATCATAACTGAAATTAACACACCAGAACAGAAATTGATATGCTGCTCAAATTATTTTATGTTCTGTTGAATAATGAATCGAACAGAACTTAGGTAAGAGCTAATTTCACATTATAATTTATGAATATTAATTCTAGTTATAAAAGGGGTAGGAAGGCCTGCACAACTCCTACTTCATGTCTTTGAAAGCTGTTCACCTCATACAGATATCAGAAAGAGGTCAGATATATGACCTTGTGAAATTCGCTCTTACCCAGGGTCCGCTCGATTCATTATTCAACAGAACAGAAATTAGAGCAGTGTATCAATTTCTGTTCTGGTGTGTAAATTTTGGTTGCATTATCTTAAATTCTGTTATGTTGCATAAGTTTCAATTCTTATTTCGTAAATTGTGTTCTGTCAGTTCAATTTCTGTTCTAATGTTTTAGCAATAGAATTTGGTGGTGAATAATACAATTACGTAGTTTCTCCATAACAGAATTTGAAACATAATTTTGGCAGAGATGACCTCTCATAAGTAACATGTCATCAACAAGATATACAGAGTGAGTGTATGTGTTGCATAATTATAAGTTAGTTACTTCAGTGGCAGCAAAATTTGGACAAAAAATTTTTAACAAATGCACTGTACTTAAAGGAAGGAGGAAATCAAAGTCGCATTGGATATTGGACGGGCTTATTTATTGAATCCGTCGAATATCCAATGCACGCCTTTGAGTTTCCAATTTCAACTCCATGTAATAACGGCCTTTTATGCAATATCTTAGCCAACTACATGCATATGTAGACAGAGAAAAAAATCAAAGTGTTGTTGTATTGTTTAATTCCATCCAATATCTGGCCAGTATGTCTTTTATTGGCACATCTATTTTACTGAAGATTTACAAGGTAAAAATTTTACCTATTTTGGATTACGGTTGCACCATGTGTCACATACCCACCCACCTTACATGTAATTGGCTCACACTTTAGTGGCTACCCTGCCATACTAGACTTTTAATTACTTTGTGTGTTTGTTTTGTTTTTCTTTTTAGGCAGCGGTCATGTGTACGCGCACATTGCACCGACTCATAAAAAGGACGTTTTTTGTTTTTCATTTTTGTCGTCCTAAGTCAGCTTACTTAGTCTTCTTGGGGTGGCATGGCCTCTGAACTATGGCCTTGCTGTTATAATGACAGAGTTTCAATAAGTTTTTGCACAAGCGGGTACTTAAGAGTAACAGGCGGGTACATGCATGCTCCCCCCGGAAAATTTTGAAGTTTTAGACTCTCGTGGATGCATTTTCATGCATTTTCAGGTCTTTTTTTGTTGCTTTGTTGTTTCAATTTTTTGCTCCCAAGTCAACTAATTTAAACAAATTTGAAGAGAATTATGTTACAATAAAGTAGTCACAGTCAACTATTTCTATTGAGGTGCTACTTTTTAACACTTTCACAACTGGTATCTTTAAAATGGTCTAAGTTTAATGTAGTTTTAGCTCAGGGTTAATCCTTAAATCAAAAAAAATATTTAATCTATTCTATAGAGAAACATGGTTATATTTTAGTCACATATATCATTACAAAAACACAGAAGCAACCTAAACAGTGTATGTAACTGAGTGTCTTATATCACTTATATCAGTCTGAAGCCACTTAATTTACGACTTGATTTTCAAGACTTTCAAGAGCCGAGCCTTTTACTGCTTGAACACTTTCTACCAGATTTTAACCATAACAAACCTTCTTGATTATACCTATTGGAACATAATTTTACAAATCACTTACTTGCACAACAAGTCTTACCTAAAAGTCATGTCCCAAACCTAAATACAAGGTGGAATGTGGAAAATCTCTTCCACTGTTTATATTGTAATTTCAAAATATCCTGTTACGAAAGAAAGCACGAGTCCCTAGAATAGCGATCGAGTGCTTAGTATTCATCTTCACTTTCGAAAGCAGAATCATCCGAATCATAACTTGCTTGGTGGTCTGCAAGTTTAAAAGCTTCAACAGCAGCTTCCACCTCTGCTTGCACACTTGCTTCTTCAACTTTTTCATCTTCCTGGACCTGGATATCGGTTTGGACAGCAGAGTCCACAAGAATGGTTTGAACTTCACCCTGCGAGTTTCCAGAAGATGTGCCACCTGGATTTGCAGATGGCGGGAGTTTCCTTCTTTTCTTTGCGTTGCTCCAGGCCTCAGCAGCTTCTTTAACAAGTTCCTGTGCTTCACCGACAGGTGGTCCGTTGATGGAGATATGCAGCAGCGCCTCCAACATCTGATTAGTCATACTGCTACGGAGTCGACTCTTTACCCTCTTAACAGCACTAGCCCCTCTCTCAGGCCATGCATTTGACATAGGAAGAGAAAGAATGATTTCTGCAATCCACACAAGCTTAGGGTAGAAGTGGCCATATTCTGTGCGCATGGAAAGTAGCCTCTTCAGACTCCACTCAGTTGGAGTGATGTTGTCAAGTTCCTGAGAAATCTGCGCTTTCCACAAAAGAAGATCGTATTTTAACTTCTCCCACTCTGCTTTCACTTGCTGCTGAGCTTCCTTGTCACCTGGAAAGTAGTGGTTTGACAATGTGCCGATTTCCTTCGACCCATAGCTTAAAAACTCTGCTGTTCGATGGTTTGGAATGGCATTTGCATTAAAGATGGCAAATGCACAGACCACTGGCATCGCATCCTTGAAACGAGAATCAATGTTCTCCTTGAGGGCTTGCGTGTACTTCTTTAGAAGGTTGCGAAGAACTTGTATCTCGTGGTCATTGCTTTTAAACTCACAGGTACCGAGCCGTCCATTCTCCTGAATATCAACCTGAAGTTGGGTGATGGCGGTTTCGTCTTGTGCTATCTTCGTTAGCTTGTCAGTGGTGTAGGTGATAGCTGGTAGGATATGGCCAAAGTTGACGGTACCTCGCTAGAATACTCTGCTTAATGCAGCAAGCTCTGGAAGGACAGCCTTCAAAATATATATCGTACCAATAAACTTAAAGCTCTTCATTTTGGACAGCAGATACGTCGCCAAGCCATCTTTTTCATCTGTGAGATTGATAGCCTGTATGATAGGAACAAAGTCTTCATACACTCCATCTACAGCATTGCTTGTTGACAGCCAACGTGTTCTGCAAGCTTTTCGCACCTTTTTCGCCACAACAGACCTTGCTTTTTCTGATAGCTTCATCTTGCGCCATGACTCTTGTGCTTTCACCAAAAGAGCAGTCTGCTTAGGCGATTTAGCAAAAAACTTCCAGAGTTGCAAAAGGACTCCTTCGACTTGTGTGATGTATTTTGTCTCATCACTCGCACCAGCACAAGCAAGGGCCAGTCTGTGACAGACACAGTGCACATTAATTAGTTTGCTGTTGATTTGCTTCAGTCGGGCAGCCACACCTGTTCTTTCGCCAGTCATTACTTTGGCGCCATCACTTACTAGGCTCATCATCTTCTGAACGTCAAGTTCACATTTGTCCAGATTGTTAGAAATGCACTTAGTGATTGTCTCAGCATTGGCGGAAGAGGAGTCCTCCAAAACATTGTCGACGAAAAGGAATTTCACCATAGCCTCCCCATCAACTGAGACATACTGAGCAAAACCTATCAACTGTTCCATGACCGAAATGTCCGTTACCTCATCAACTAATAGATCAAATGCTTTTGATTTCCTTAGCGCTTCAACCACTCTCTGCTTCAGTACTCTGCCTAGAGTCAAGAAAATCTCGATAGTTGACCCAGCGGAGCGATGACGAAAATGCTTCATGTTTTCAAGCCCAAGCATTTGGAGAAGTGTGAGAAGTGATAGAAACTTCTTGTTGGCCATCTCTTCTTTAGCCAACCAGTATACCGACATAAATGCATTCTGTAGGACTTCATCTTTGCTCTTGACTTGTTCCTCAACTTCTTTGTGAAAAATTGACACTCGGCTGAGCATCTCTGCCTGAACAGCTGCTGCATGCTGAGCACTTTTTGAATGATCTTTTAGAGCATCTGTTTTCAGGTGCTGTGCAGGTATGAGGTTATATACTTTGCTGTTGTTTTTCAGGTTTGCAGTATTGTGCTTCTTACACAACAAACAAAACATCCCCCCTTTCTCATAATCTGATTCCTCCTTGTAAATCACCCACCACATGCCAGTACATGAATCAAATGCCAAGTTATCATCTCATCCACTGGTGCTTGAAACGGTCTCGTTTTAGGGCGGAATTTTTTTTCTGCTCCCTTTCAGTTAGGCTGAAACAATTATTTTTATTACAAGTGTAATAACTGTGGACGATTTCCGAAGGCCCGAACAGCTTCAACACAGAATCATGATCACAGAAATCGATGCTCGTCTCGCTTCTTGCGTAGGATGTAGCGGGTTTTACAACATCTGCTACACTCTCACCAGACTTTGAAGATGGAAGGGACTTTTCCTTCGCTGAGGTAAGTGACTGACTGATTTCACTATCTAATGAACCACTTTCTGCGGAAAAAGAGATCAGTTGGCCAAAGTAAGACACAACACAAGGCAAGTAACTGAACATGATACATTTTATTCAATTCCATCGACGAACGATACACAACATATTGGCGCAAAAACGAAGCATAATATTAACATTTGAACGATATAATCACCGAAGGTTTTCCTTTCAATATCCTCAACTAACCTTGGGAGGAGTCAGTCTCGTTTGACACTGGCGTGAAATATGCAAACAACGATTGCCTTTTGGCCGCCATTAGTATTCACACTCTGTCCCAGTTCCTGTCGATTTCAGCTGAGATGGCTTGCACATTTTTTTTGACGTAGCTTCCGAAGCGATGTTTATTACATGTTTTGCAGACTTTGCTTCAACTTTCATGGGCCAGAAGGCTTGGAAGATGCCAGAATGTCTTTTCTTTTTCATTTCCTTTTGTTTTCCTATAAAATAAAACCTATTTTGCCAAATTTTTTGGCAAGAATTCGAAGCTGAGATGAAATTATCTGGTCTTACTTGACGTTCGTGTGAAGGCTCCAAGCGGGTAATCGGCCCGTTGCAAGCGGGTAGATCTACCCGCTACCCGGCTACTATTGAAACCCCAGTTAAATGACGTAAACGGATAGATTTTATCAGGTTTGAAATCCAATCTCTCAAATGCCGGACATTCTGCTAGTGTATAAATAACATGACCTTTACTGAAGATCTTTAAAGTTAAATTTAATTTTCCATCTATGATCGCAGACAACTTCAGGGTAGTATTGACAAAAAACTTTAGAATTGTTGCAGACGTGTTTATAAAACGTGTTTTTAAAGGGAATACGGTGACAGATCATGACAGTGCGTCATGTCGGACATCCATGAGCACACAGATTGTAGAAGAATACAAATAACAATGGTTATCGTTTTCATGACCGCTTAACAAAACCCGTATCAGTTGTATCAAGTGGCCTGTCAACAACTTGCTATTGATAGGCCACCTATAAATTCTTTAGAATACCCAAAATATCTTTCTTTGACAGTGTCACAGCATTAGTTAAAATATTGCTTCAAATAGTCACTGTTTTGGTCACACAGATTCACATGCTGGGTCTCCTTGGAATTTTAAGAGAGTGTACGTGAGGGCCCACCGGAGAGCAGGCAGAGTTACCATCGGCTGCCTGTAAATTCTTCAGAATTTCTTTTTATTATAGTGTCCATTTTCTCAATTTCGGAAAAGAAGTCACTCAGTTCCCGTGAATATCTGAATTTCCCTGAATTGAATTGACCTTTTCATCTGTCACCAGTAATATGCTTACATACGTTTAATTCCTTTCATACCGGAAGTGCAAATTGTCCATAACAGGTCACCGGAAACCACGAACTACTAATTAAAAGTTTTTTTTTTTAAGAACCCTTTTTTCCTTAGGAAAAGTGGAGGGGGGGGGGGAGGTGAGAGACTATCTGCTGCCTGTAAATTATTGAGAATTTCTTGTTTGTCCTTAAATTATTGCAAAGCTAAAAATAATAGAGAAGGAAATCGAAGATGCACTTAATATTGGGCGTCACTTATTTATTAAGTTCCGTCGAATTTCAAGGGTACATTTGGTTTTCCAATATTTCAACTCTATGCAAAACCAGACTTGTTGTGTAGTATTTTAGTTACTTCACATGCTTTTAGCCAAATTCAAGAAACTTCCTTGTGTACACCAGTGATGAAGCAGTTGCACTGGTTGCCTGTTAGTCAGAAAGCACTAAATGTTCAACATCCAAGCTATATACTGTAAATGACAGCTTTGCCTCGGTGTGAGAACCTGTGAAACACACGGATGACGTAAAATAATGGAAACAAAACATTTTAAACAATAGCGTACAACATAACAATAGCTAACAAACAAAGAGAATCTTGTCAGGTTCTTATACCGAAGCAACCCTCAAGGACATGCTACAGCCTTATAGACCAATCAGAAACCTACGCTCATTAACTTGTAACTTACGAGAGATTCCTTCAGTTAAATTAGTAAATTATGGTAAGCAATCTTTCTGACAGGCTTCACCTAGGCTATGGAATGCCCTGCCAGATTTCATCCATCACTGTACAACATAGTCCACTTTTAAAACAATTGTTAAAACATATCTTTTTTATCAAGTTTACAATTAGTTGCGATCGATTTTATCTTATTATTTTACTGTTAGTATATATTGTACATATCCTTCATGGCTTGTTACTTACTGTAATTTAATGTAAATTTTTAAATTTTTTTTTATTTTATCTTTTTTAACAAAGGTTTTCAGTTTTTTATACAACCCAGTACTACTGGGGGCCAGTACATATGATTGTAACGTGCCATTGACTAGTAAACATGGAAATGACGCTATATAAATATGTTATTATAATTATTATTATAGCAATACAAGATGTTTATAGGCTATGTCCCTAAATAGCATGCACAGGGCACGGACGTAGCCTATGCAGCCAATTTTTCGGGAAAAAAAGAACCTATTAAGTTCTATTAAAATGAATGTAAAGCACTTATGCCGCTAAAATGTTCTAAGTCTCTTCAATACTATAATGCCTAAAATGAATACAAGCAGAGAAACTTAAAATAATTCCTTATACAAGTTGTCACGCTAAAATGTATTAAAAGATATTATTATAATTCTATTATTATTATTATTATTATTATTATTATCATTATTATTGTCATTTATTATTATTATTATTATTATTATTATCATTATAATTACTTTTAAAGAGACAGAGAAGGATAGTTAACAAGTCACACCAAATATTAGACTTGGCTGACTTACCATTGAATATTCAATGCACCTTTGATTTTCTAATGTCAGCTTAATACATTGACAGACGTTGTTGTAGTATCTTATTTAGTTTTTATCCTTTTAAGGAAAATGAAAAAAGGGAACCTTCAGTTTCTTTATAGTTTGTTTTCAGTTTCAGTTTCCAGTTGCTTTTCAGTTTCAGTTTCTCAGGGTTTTTCAAAATTTTCACTTTGGAGTCTCAAGGGCCCTGTTACCTAAAGGTTGAGGGTTCCAGAGGAAGAAGTGGGGGTCCTACAGTCGCTGTACTTTGTCTTAATTTTGAGTTAAATGTTCGTGAAAAATTGCCCACGCAGGTAAATGTACAGGTATAGTGTAGCTGCCTACTTTGGTTAGCCTTAACACACATTCTTCAAACATTTATTGAAACCCTACATTTAGGAGATGTGGTCTGCTTATAAAAAGGAGGGAGCACAACCAGAATAATTTTTTATTCCCCTTACTGTTTTCCTTATGTTTCTTATGTACCTAGATGGGAATTTGATTAAACATCAAGATGTATCATCTTTGGTGATCATTTTCCAGTGCTCGACCTTAACTTTTTGACTTACTAGTCCTTGGGCTAGTGGGGTTTAAAAATAATTTAATTTACTAGCCAACAGGCACCACCTGGTAGGCAAATAGGCTTAACCTTTTGATCTTGCTGTGCACTTACTGAGCTCAATGGATCGAGGGAAGTCTAAGTGTCTGTATACTAAATAATTTCTGTTATAAAATGGGTTTGGAAGGCCTGCACGGCTACTACTTCATGTTTTCGTACACTGCGCCTTACATACATGTATCTTGGTCTTTCGACCAGTTTTGCTTCTTGTATTTCTGTAGTGGGTTTTTAAATAGTGACTGAATTGAGCCATTTCAACTTAAACGACTTAAGCGACTTAATGCGGTTTTAATGCTGCTCTTGGCATGTGAAATACATTGAATTTGGCTTATTTAGGAATGTGATAGGTTTTTCACCCTCTCATGTTTGAATTTGTGACGATGAAGGATCTGAGATATAGACTGTGACATGATGAGTTGCCTTGCTGATGTTTGTAACGCCGGGCTTGACTAATTTTCTCTTCCGTGACATATACCCAGGGAATGTTGCTTTCCACTCGATGAAAAAGTCGGGATGCTTTAACCGCTGTAACAGGGTCTGAACTTGATTCGCTTGCACTTGAATGATTTTTCGGTTCTGAGTTGCTTGGTTGTGCTTCATCTTCCTTGACTTCCTTGTCATCATACTGCTTCTTCATGGGAGTATCGCATTTCTTGAAGAAAGAGTCTATCCTCCTTATACTGATGGAGGCCCAAAGTGAAAATCAAAGATGGCAGTGCATCACATTACAAGATGGTGGCCTGTCCATAAATTACTGGGTCCCACTAGCGCTCAGTCTCCTTGCCTGTTCACAGACATTACCGATCACAAAATGCCAGATTAAAACATCATTAACTTTCTTTTATTTTTCTCAGTGATCAACTAAAACCAGAAGCTTTTGGTAAGCTTATGCTAAAACTGATTTTTTTTCTGTACTTATCTTTCCAAGACCTGATGTGCTTTGACTAGCCCAGTGGGTAGTTGTTCTGAAATTTTACTAGCCCAAACCTATTTTTTACTAGCCCTGGGCTAGTGGACTACGGCTAAGGTCGAGCACTGATTCTCTTTGTTCTCTGTTTCTTGTCTGTCTGAACAAGTAGTGATATTTTAAGGAAAAATTAGGTGCCTTTCATTGTTGAAGCTTACATGTAATTACAGTGTAACTGTGAGACTAGTGGGTTATAGATGGGTGCAGGGCTTATAATAATTGGATAGTGGGTGGGGGGGGTGTCTTGCAACTAAAGATTTATGGTATTTAAACATTACGCTTTAGGAGCAAGAGGATCACCCGAAAGCCACACAACCATCAGCATCAGAAGAAAAGAAAAAGAAAACTACAAAGTTAAAGAAGAAAAAGAAGAGAAAAAAGATGACTGAAAATAAAGAGAAACCTGATGAAAAAGAAGAAACTTTGACTGATGATGAAAAGATGTCAGGTTCAGAAGGTACTTACACTCTTCAAAGTACAGTCAAACATTTATTTTAAACTGTGATTTGTTGAGAAGTCAATGTTCCAAAATTTGCTCCCCTTATTTCATTTGAATGTGACCTCTTTTAAGTGGTCACCTAGTTTTGCAGAACATTTCACTTTCCACTTTTGAAATGTATTAAGCAGCCCTGTATTGAGCAGTCAAAGCACCAAAACATTTTTGCTGGTGTTGTTTACTGTGTATGTGACCTCCATTAAGTGGTTGCCTAGACGTGCACAATGTTTCACACACCACTTTTGGAATGTATTGATTGAGAAAGCCTTGTATTAACCATTCAAAGTTCCAAAAATTGCTCCCGTTGTTTACTGCTAAAGTGACCTCTAAGGGGCCACCATGGTCACCTTTATGCACAAGGATTTTGCACAATGTCTCATTTGCCACTTTTATAGTGGGGTCAAAGGTACATACATGTATGTTTAACTCAGTAATTTGAGGTGTGATGGCTTTAACAGTGGATAGAACATCACGTCACAGATTTTTCATTGATTTTACAGATTGATTTTTTAGTGATTACAGATTTGTTAGTGGTTCAAAGCTTGTCTCTTTGTCTTGTTGTGTCATTTCCTTTAACAAGAAAGCTTTGTAAATACATTGTCTCTCTACCCGGGTGTATAAATGGGTATCGGCAAAAAAACTACTGGCAGGAGGTGGTAACCCTGTGATAAGCTTAGAGATCTCATCCAGGGGGAGTAGAATTTCTCCTGGTTGCTTCATGTTGCAGAAACCATTGAGAGTAAAGAGCCAGTCGTGTTGGCTTCATGCAGCCCATTTAGTAATTAACACATCTTTAATGACAATCTTGTCTTTATGTTTGTGAATTGTAGAGTTGATCGCAGACATGGGTGCTTGGGAAGGACTTGGAGTGCCAAGAGAGTTACAGAGATCTTTGAGTGAGCAGGGATTCACTAGTCCTACACCAATTCAGACACTGTCCCTGCCACCAGCGATATTTCATCACAGAGACATTATTGGAGCTGCGGAAACAGTAAGTTTAGCGCTTGTTATTGTGTTTGTTTTGTTAGTTTTTCATTTTAGGAGAAGAGAGGAGAATAGGAGAAGAGAGGAGATTTTAGGAGAAGAGAAGTAGATGCATAGTTTGCATAGATCTTGACTTGCATATATTTTATGGATCTTGACTTGCATAGATTGCATACATGTAGATCCTCACTTGCATATATTTTATAGATCTTAACTCACCTCAAATACCGTAGATTACAAAGATCTAGACTGGCATAAATCTAACTCGTGCCTTCAGTTGAACCTTCGTGATACAGGCACCAAAGGGAAAGGGACAAGTGACTGTGTTAAGGAGGTGTCCATCACAAAGAGATAGAGAACAAGCCAACTGTCCTTGATAGAGAGTCGTCCACATTATAGACTGACGTGTTTGCAAGAAGGGCTTTGAATGTACTTGCAAATCTATTTCCTCACCCAACACAGGTCATACTTTGCAACTTTTTTCTGAAGCAAAATAATGCAATGTGACTTTCAAAGATGACTCCTCCGTACTCAAGATGTCCGAAGATTGTCGTTGACACAGAGAAGATAACCATGTATTTGTCTGCAAGTTTGCATTTCAAGCTACAATGCAGTGCAGTGTCTAAGCTGAGGCTTACGTGGTTAACTGACTTTTTTTTTCTCTTATCAGGGATCTGGTAAAACCTTGGCATTTGGAATTCCAATTCTCACACACATCCTGCACCAGAAGGCTGGTCAAGAGACTGACAAGAAGGTCATAACTGATGGAGAGAATGACAAATCTACTCATGAAGTTGATAGTGGAATGGACAGTGATGAGATCAAACCACCACTCTTGGCACTAATTATGACACCAACTAGAGAATTAGCTCTGCAAATTCGAAATCATCTTCAACAAGCTGCGAAGCACACTTCATTAGAGGTAATGCGGTCATAAACAGTCTTTTTCCAAGTCATCATCTCTCTGAAATACCAGGGTTCTCACAAAGGTTTGAGACTGGTATAACAAGAAAAGATGAGAGTCATTACCTGCTGGCGTTAACCCTTCAAGCCCTGATATGAACATGCATATTCTCCTTACTGTTCTCCAAACATTTCTTGTGGAACAAGTAAGGAGAATTTGACTGTCCAAATTAATATCAAGACATCTTATCCTTGGTGATCACTTGCTTTATTCTCATCACTTGAAGTTTTGAACAAGTAGTGATGATGTAAAGAGAAATTTCAATTCCATCACTCTTAGGGCTGAAAGGGTCAAAGCCTCTTGAGTTTTCCAACATCTTCACTACAGTTGCTATCATAATTGCCAGTTTCCCACTCCTACTAATGGCCCTACATGTAAATTACATTGTATTTTTATATGAGGGGAAAACTTATAGTAAATAGTATGATTATATAAATTATATTTATGTAGATTGTAGCTTTGGTTGGGGGGATGGCACCACAGAAACAACACAGACTTCTGCGCAAGCATCCTGAGATAATAGTGGCCACACCTGGACGACTATGGGATCTGATCTCAGAGGTGAGTCCATGTAAGATTCACTGAAAAATGCTCACTGACATACCATTAGTGAGTGTACTGTTCAACATTCAATTCAATATATGCCCACTTGAAGTAAGAAAGTAAAAAATCCCTCCTTCTTATTTCAGTACCAAGCTTATTTTTATTTATTTTATTTATTATAATTATTATTATTATTTTTTTAATTTCTTCTGTTTGCAGGACTTTTCTGTGGTGGTGTTCATTTTTTTGAAAATTAAATTCGCAACTAGAAGTGTTCAAAAATTGGTCAAATTTGCAAAGAACTTTGCAAAACAGTGAGCTCTGAGGCTCCAATGATTTATTTTGCACTCTGAAGTCTTGTTTAGTTGGCTCTTTTGATTGTTAGATTTTGAAAAACTTTACTAGTTTGTTTGGGGGGGGAGAGGGTAGCTCTCGTAGATAAGCAGTGCAAAATGCAATCATGTTTGATTTGATTTTTGGAGTTTGGGTGTTTTAACAATTAAAGTTGAAAAAAGTAGTTACAGAGCTCTCTACAAGACAGTTCTACTGGCTCACTATATCTTAGCTTGCGTGGCAGGCAACGAAAAGAGAGGAAAGGGGGATAATTATTTGCAAGCGCAAAGCACAAGAGGAAGGAGAAGGCCCCCCCTTCTCTCGTGCTCTGGGCTCGCGAATTATATCTCCCCTTTCCCTCCCCTTTCCACACCTGCCACGCAAGCTAACTATATCTTGGTACAAGGCTATTAAACCTTTAAGCCCCAAGAGTGACAACCATCTAATTTCTCCTTACAGTATCACTAGGCGATCAATTATACAGGTCATGAGAATAAAGGAAATGATCATCAGACATGAAATGTGTTGATGTTTAATCAAATTCTCCCAACTAGTAACATAAGAAATATATGGAGAACAGTGAGGAGAATATGCATGTGGATATTGGGGCTTAAAGGTTAAAAACATACGTGCATGGAGTGCTCAACATTTTTCATGAACTTCAACTACTTTGCACGAATTTTAGGGTGAAGAACATGTCTGCCAGTTAGAACACCTCAGGTACCTTGTGATTGATGAAGCTGACAGAATGGTGGAACAAGGACATTTTCAGGAACTCTCTTCAATCCTGGATCTTATTCACAGAACAAGGTATCAATGGCAATCTTAGTTATCTCGTGTATACATAATTATTTTTGTAAAAGTTACACTGTAGGAGCCACAGCCATAAATAAAATCTTAGGTGTCTCAGCAAAATGTACGTGACAATATTAGTTCTTTCTTTGGCCCTCCCTGCCGTAGCTTGGGTTCCCTGAGCTACCGCTAGTCTAAGTGTTTTGGGCTTGTTTCAGTGGGCTGGAATTTTGTTTTTAGAAAATACCCAGAAAGGTCACTAGAAGAAATGCACTTATGCAGTCATATTTTATTTTGTTCTCGCAGTGACAACGGTGAACACGATGAAGAAGAGAAGCCAAACAAAAGTAAGATTGTTAATGCTTTGTGATGTTGGACAGAGCAATTTTGTAAGTGGTCGTCAAAGTGAACACATCTGGCTGACCACAACAATTTTGGTTTCTATTCCAGTAATTTAATTATTCTTTTTCCTATTCAGATGGTGGAAAGAAAAAAACGCTACAAAAGTTTATCTTCTCTGCTACTTTGACTCTCCCAAAATCGTTTAAGAAAAAAGGAAAGCAAAAGAACATCACAAGCGGAGAAGCCTTAGGTAATTCCCGTTTTTTATTTTAATTTGTTGTTGTTATTATTATTATTATTATTATTATTATTATTATCATTATTATTATTATTATTAATTGTTTTTTTACATTTGTCATCGGTATTGGTTCAATCTTTAAATGTCTTTCTCTGTCTTTAGTGTCATTAATGGACAAAGTCGGACTGCATAAGAACAGTTGTAAAGTGGTTGATGTAACCAGCAAGAGAGGAACGGTGGAAACGCTCACGGAGACGAAGATTTCTTGCTCTGTTGACGAGAAGGTTTGTACTAGGTAGATCTTCAATAGCGCGATATTTTGCGACAATTGTTCAAGTTTCCCTTGCCGTGACTGCCGCTTCGCACGACATCTTTATAAATTCTCAGAATTTTGTTTCCTGATTGGTGCAGATTAAACTTCATTTCTTCCAAAGAAAGAGCCTCTGAGCCAAATGAAAATGTAAAGTTCCTTAAGATAGATCCTCACTAGCAAAACCTCTTGAAAACGAATCAATGGGGACGAGAGTTGGCTAGATCTTACTAAACCTTTTAAACCATCACTGTCGTTCGACTACTAACTGCTAGAAGCAGTCGTCATATTTTGTATATTCTCTTCAGCTGATAAATCCAAATTTTCGTGTTTCACTTCCCCACGCAACACCTCAGTTTCTTTAGAATCTAATCCGTTATCTGTTCTTGCTTAAAACAGTATCTTCTCTTTCGTTTGGATTACAGGATCTGTATCTTTACTATTTCCTGTCCCGGTACCCAGGCCGCACGCTGGTGTTTTCCAACACGGTTGACTGTGTCAGGAGACTGGGGTCTTTGTTTAGACTGCTGAACTTTGACCCTTGGGTGCTCCACGCCAGCATGCAACAAAGACAGAGGTTGAAGAATCTGGACAGGTCAGTTAAGATCATAAAACCGTTTAACATAAAATTTTTGCAGGATCTAATTCTTGCGATTTTTGAGGGAAAAAAAACGATCTGCAAAAGAAAACTCCCATGTACAAACTGAATACTACGCAAAAATTTACTTCCTTCAGTCAAGTAACAATAATTGGGTTACGCTTTTTGTAATACAGACTTCTGTTATTGGAATGATATTGGACTAAATTAGAACTTTTGACATTGCTTTTTTATTAAGGGAAAAACACAGCCCGAGCAATAGTTGTTGTGTGAGTCTTTCACTTTCCAACAAACAATGCGTGAAATACGTCCACCGCCGTGTACCCTCCTTACAGCTTCTCATCATTTCATTATTTTTTTTTCTTCATCTCACTTTGTTTCAATTTTTGTTGTGTGTGTTTTTTCCCCTAGGTTCAAGTCAAGTTCAAGTGGTTTGCTTCTCGCAACAGATGTGGCCGCGCGGGGTCTGGATATACCTGCAGTTGAACACGTGATACACTATCAAGTCCCCAAGGATCCTGACGTATGTTGACCTTCGTGAGTAGGGGTGGGTTGAGGGTACCTATTGAAACCTGAAGGTCAGGAAAAAGTGGGTAAATAAGACTGGCAACTCTCGCGGGGTCTGGTAAATTCGCAAGCGTAGTTTTAGTAGCACGCAAGCAGTCCTGTTCTGCTCTCTGATTTTGGTGCTAAACGTGAAGCAGGACAGCGCACGTAAAAAAGATGCGGAAACTAGCACAATTGAACTGAACTGAACTGAACTTGTCATTATCAGGTAAAAACCCTTGAAATGCTTATCCCTAGTCTGCGAGTAGGCTCACTTACCAAGTTATTCGCGCGATCAACTTGGCCGCGGAGCCGCTATTTGCGACGAATGGTGTACCGGTTGTCATCTCCAGTGTGAAACCTTCCCACTGTTTTCTCCAGCGTTTCGCGCTGGAAAAGCAAACAAGTTGGTCACATTTCAAAGGGTACAGTTCACCCAAAACCGCTTTTACGAACTGACCCATCTAACCAATCGGATGGGTAATACCTGAAGCTGAAAATTGGCAAGCCCTTAGTTTCGGCGAAATGGGGTGAAAATGGAGATGAGATATTAATAGAAGTTCGTTACAATGCTGCAATATTTTAACCAACAGTGTGATACCATCAGGTAATAAATGTCTACATGCCATTCCGTTCTATCCTTCTATCTACAATTTTGTTTCCAGTTTTCTTAAAAAGACCCATGTTTTGCCGTTGCCACGTATGGGATTTCTGTCGAATAATTCATTATTGTTCTCGCCGTTTTGTTTTCACAGCTCTATATTCATCGCAGTGGCCGAACAGCCAGAGCGAGTAGAGAAGGTTTAAGTGTCGTCTTCGTGGGTCCAGAAGAACTGGGATCTTACAAGAAAATTATGAAGACGCTCAATAACGGTATTGTGTTGTAGAAGTTGGTCAGTTCGCCCCCAAGACACGTATCCCTGTAAATTTAAGTTTACTTACCTCGCATTGAGACATCTCAACCCGTGCGTTTGCTTTGCTATACTGATATTCGTTAATTTTCTATTACTTTGCTTTTTTCTTTCCAGGAAACGACCTTGATTCCTTCCCTGTTGATGTAAATTTCATGTCTTCCATAAGAAAAAGAATCTCTCTCGCCAAACAAATTGACAAAGAAGAGCATAAGTGAGTAGAGCCAAATGAACAGAATTCTCTAACGCTGTACCTTCTGAGGGTGGAGCGAAGCAAATAAATTTTTTGTTCTTAAATTCCAATACAAGTTGTCTTGTTCAATGTGCATTTTCGTCCTCTTTTTCTCTCTTGTTTGGATTACAATTGATTTTACTTTCCAGATTTCGGCGGAAGAAGTCGAGTAACGACTGGATTCTTGCCTCTGCCAAGGCTATGGACATTGAAGTTGATGAAGATCTGTATCCTTTTAGTGCAAAAGACAGACGACACCTTTCACTGTTCGAATACTATCGCTTCAGTTTGAGAGGCGGCTCTTGCCGTCCAAAACTTGTGCAGGGTTGCCACGGCCAGGGGAAAGTCAGGGAAAAAACTTGATTTATTTCTTTATTTTTACCTGCCACTAGGTTTGATAATGAGTTTTTATCGTTGGTAAGGTAAAGTTGTTTCCAAAAATATTTTAGAATCAACTGTTATTTGTGGCTTTACCGCCAAAGGATTCATTATGCATGGTCAGTCAAAATTGGTTTGTGCTGTGTAGCGAAGGTGCAGGATGCTATGACCCACCAGAGCCAATCAGATGCAAAGATTTCCCCAACACGTGACGTTCCCGCAGTTTTCACTGGCTTCTTATTGGTCTACATTTTCAAAGTATTTTAAGTTTTACTTCAGTCATTACAAAATCACCATAGCAGCAGAACCATGTTTAGTTATTTACTTTTGACGAGCTCTAACTCAGATTAGAAGATCTTGGAGATTCAGGAGAAAGGAAGAAAACATCGGAAAAACTGAAAAAAATGAAAGGTATTGGATATTCTAATTTAACTTAAAGCTAAATCAATGCCGGGTACAGCTTAAGGAAAAACACTGTCGTGTCACCATCGTACGATGTTTTCTTTCTCAAGTCGACAGGATACAGTTTCCTTACAATGTTTTACTTTACTTTTAGCGGAACTCTCCAGTTTGTTGAAGACACCACTGATTCCTGTTGGTTTTAGCGGAAAGTACCCAACCAAAAGTGGAGCTCTGTTGACGCCTGGAATAAAAGGTAAACTTTATTGCTATTTCACAAGTGCAGTTCAGTCCCTCGTTAGCGTTCAGCCTCGCGATCAATGAAGGCTTTATCTGAAAGGACCACTGTCCCGCAAAAGATATCGAAATTTCCCTTTTCCGAATTTTCACGTTGATAGCAAAAATGCCGCCAAATGTACAACTCAACTGAATGAAGATTCTACAGAGCAAACAAGAACAAGTAATAGCGGAAGAAAGAAATAAAAGAGATGGAATATTCAGTTGACACGAGCGTGGGACAAAGAAAAAATCTGATTCCCCGACGGGAATCGAACCCGTGACCTCCCACACACCGGTCGGGTGCTCAAACCACTGAGCTGCTGGGAGACTCGTGGCGAGCGAGGTCATATTTACCGAATATTGCATCTTTCTCAAGAACAAGTAGTTTGGTGATAAGGATTATAGGGAAAGAAGTGGGTTAGTTTTTTTTTTTTTCGTGACAGGCAGTCCAGAAGTCTAAATTAGTGTTCAGAAGGAACGTGAGTTTTTTAGCCGTTGTTTCCTCTTAAAGTTATATTTCCTTCCTTTTATCTCTCTCATACTTCCTTGATTTCATTACAGTTGGGTTTTTTCCCTTCATTACAAGATGACAAATGAAGCTTAAAGCAAGCTCCTTGTCATACATTAAGAAAGTACGATTTGTCAGCCTGGGAAGTGTCCCTGGTCGTCGTCTTTGCTTTTAGCTGCCTTAGTGCTGGTGGTCATTATAAAACCGATTCTTTCTTGTGTTCATAGCTGAAACAAGTGGTGAGGATAATGGGAAAACGGCAGTTGAAGACGTAAAAAGAAAGAAAAAGAAAAAGAAGGTCAAAACGTAACAATAGCCGATAGAAGTGACGCGACTCCAAGAACTAAACAAGTCCTTTGATGGGAAAAAAAGCAAATGAAAACTGGGAGGCGAAAGTCTATTGTCACTGATTAAACAACGCTGGATGGGATGAAAGATATCATACCATAAGTGACTGTTGAGAATAGTGAACTGAATGAAGTCTTAACACGGGCAGTGCTTAGTTTTCGTTCTGCTGAAAATCTTAAACCAAGCATGTCTAGTTAACATTTCTAGTAGGCGAGGAATTCGGCGCCGCCTATTTCCCTTTCGTAAACGGTCGTTGCCATTTTTGACGGTCAATGCCATCTTTGGTAATCAAGCCTTTAGTCGTGGTAGATATAATATATGTTCTGGATTAAATTACAATGAGGTAACAGAAACATTTCTTAATAGTGTTAGAAAGAACGAATTTTAAGCCCAAGTTAAATTTTCGTTTGAAATTCGGCAAAGGGCCAGGGTCATCTATATATAGATGTATCAGTTATGAAAGACAGTTAATTTTAATATATACTTAAATTTTTTCGGAGTTGTGGCGGATTGGCGTGGTAGTGTAGTGGTTAGGGAGAGAGATTAACACACAAAAGGACCGGGTTCGATTCTGGGTTGTGAGTGTATTCCTTTTTAGTTGAAAAACTTTCAATAACAGTTCAAAAATTTCCTAAGTGTCTTAAAAATGGCAACGACGGTATACGAAAGGGAAAATTGCTTTGGCGCAGCCGCAAACAGTTGGAAATGGCTACGAGTGTGCGGTTTTAAATAGAAAGATCTTACCTCGGTGAACTGTAAAGACTTTTAAAACGAAAAACTTACAAATTAAAGTGCGATCAACTTTAGCGAGCGACCCATTTAAGAGAATATGAGAGCGCTGCTTAAATTCGGCCTTATCACAGGTTTATACTTAGAAATAAGATAAAACTACTAGTGCTCCTAAACTTTAACAAAATATACTTCGATTCAGTTATAATTCATATTTCTAAGAAACTTTCGTTATTTATTACTCTGGCAGCACAAAAATGGCTAATCGGAGAGGGCGGGGACATATTTACAATATCTGTATAATATAAGGTTATTGTACAAATTTCGCTACATAAATAAAAGTTGTTCAAAAGGCGCTTGGACTTATTTCCATGTATGTCACGTGCTGGGGCCTGGGTCTCTAAACTTCGGACGGCGTTGGTTGCTGACGGCCGCGGAGTTCTGGCGTTTAGAGGGTGGTATGTGATGCCTGGTGGCTATTGAAAAGTATCCTGGTTTTCGCGCGCCCAGTTTTATTTGGGACAGCGGTTTGTCTTCTGGTTGAAGCAGAACTGAAAGAGATGACACCAAAGATATACAGTTGAAAATAAAAGTTGAATGATACACGATCCATGGTATATTGTCGTGCTGTCCAACAAATCCGGAAAAGCAGACACAAACTGATACTCCCCTTTCGAGGATTACTTTCAATCAACCCAATTTGAAAAAAAAATGGAAGCCATACATGCAGTCACACTGGGCGTGTTAGGAATTTCCTAGACTTTCTCAAAGTTTGTTTTGGGCAAAGTCCGCGACGTCTTGGCCTAGGAAGTCGACTTGTGATAGAGTCTAGAAATTCTCCACATCGATGTTGTTTTGAAACTGGGTAAATCGAATTGTATATGCCGGAAATATTCGTTTCAATCTCGCAAAGTCTTCACACTGGTCGGCCAGGGAGTCCCCTACATGCAAGGTAAATCGTAGACAGTTTTGCAGTGTACACTTCACATAAAGTCGTTTTCATCTAAGAAAAATTACCAAGTTTCACTCGAACTTCGAGACAAACAGAAGTCACGGAACGGTCTGTCGAACTTCAAACGTTTGAAGACAAAACACGTAACGTTTGATACCAAATTAGATAATGTCTGGTCACGTAGCCACGCTTAGAGAAAAGCTATAAAGGTAAACTTACCTCGTCCCAGCAGTGCCTTGCTGATCTGTACGCCGTGCATTTGACACAGTTCTACCACGTCATTATACTCCTTCACTGTCATTCTCCGATAACGGTCCACCATCTCCCCCATCCTACCCCCCATAGTAGACGGTGCTACCGAGACTTTCTCTGGGGACACTCGTTTCCGCTGCTTTTTCTCTTTTTCTTTCCTTTTTTGCTGCTTCTTCGAGCGTCTGTCTTTTATCTGCAAAAAAAGATTACTTTCCAGGTCAAATGAGTTCGGGAGTTAAGGTGATTCCATCGAAAGAGAAATTGTAATGAGAATTTGCTGAAACTTAGCACAGTTACTAATTGCACCTAGTACATTAAAAAAATTAAATAAAAATCGGGGGTCACCGTGTCCGATTTCACGCTACGGGGCTATAGTATATAGGTGCTTTGTTATCTTTAGAGAGCAATATTAAAAAAACCTATCCTTGTACTAGAGACACCCATTACTTCAACAAACTTATTACTAGCAATGAAATATAGGCATTATTCTTATGATAGAAGAACAACGTTACAGTAAAACGTCTCAAAATTGCCGTAACAACTAAACTACTTTGAAATAATAGGCAAATCGAGCGTCTGCACGGTTGCAATGAAACGCCTAAAATCTGACTAACAGTGAATCAACCGGAATATTTCAAAATTGAATAATGAAAAATTCTTGAAATTTGAATATATCATGTAAAGTCGTATTTTCCTTAAATAAATGGAATAAAAAAGTGCGGTCACCGAATTCGTTTGGGAGAAAACGACCATTTATTTCTCTGAACAGCTCAGCTTCCACTAGCCTCCCACGCAGTCGTTTTTCGGAGAGTCGTATTTCACTCCCCTCCACAAACGTCTGCTTACCCGAGATCAACATTCCTTTCCGCCGCTTAGCCAATCACATTGAACCTACTCACGTCCGGTAGGTTGACCTTGACCGCAGGACGCTTTTCCCGGGAATGGAGATGAACAGGATAAAATAGCATGGCGGAGACAAATGATCTAGATAGAGCTGTTAGCACCGTGTGCTCAAAGTTCAAGATTTCGCGGTTAAATGCATTCCAGATGAAAGCAATCTTCGAATTTGTGAAGGGAAAAAGCGATATCTTCGTTAGTTTACCGACTGGCTGTGTTGACACTGGAGTTGACGTGGAGAGTGGAGCGCTAAACGCTTGTCTTACGAGTTCAGCACCCGAGTACTGTGGCGATGTCCATGCCAAAGGATTTCCGAAAAATACAGTTGGACGACTGTAAGAAGTACAAGTGGTAGCGACGTGTTCGGCAGTGGTTGAGCTTGTCAATGAGTCAGTTAACTTGAGTGATTTCGCCGCTGACGCTCGCTTTATTGTTGTCAAATGTGTGATGTTTTTGTCTCCGATCTCAACAACTTGATCGGCTCTTTGCCGTTTTTCCCTTCGATTTATAGATTGGTAAATCCCACAGATCTCCTCTTTGATGCTTTCCAAATTCTTCTCTGCTTTTTCTAGTCGCTTGTAGCATTTCGCGTTGCAAATAAATAATTCGGATCCAGAGTTGCGATGTTTGC
Organism: Siderastrea siderea; assembly: GCA_964030785.1. Lineage (NCBI taxonomy): Eukaryota > Metazoa > Cnidaria > Anthozoa > Scleractinia > Rhizangiidae > Siderastrea > Siderastrea siderea. The sequence goes on along the minus strand of OZ034977.1, from coordinate 8,590,941 downwards.
TGATATTTTCACAGATTACCGTCTCGATCAAGCGAGGAAGCTCAGCTGCAATTTTCCCGAAAATTCTAACCCTCCCAGCAGATGACTGAGTCAAAGTGTCGCACAAAAAGCACTTGTATTCACATTCAATAATTTTTTCGGTGTTTCAGCCATCGTAACAAGCCATGCATGCATATTCCAACTTCACAGCGCCCGCATCTCTCAAGGAAGAATTCGCGGGAAATTTACGACGCTTATTCTGATTGGTCATTGTAATACAATACCTCACTGTTCATTAGTCGGATTACCACGCGAATAAAACAATGGGAAAGGAATGTTGATATCGGGTAAGCAGGCGTTTGTGGGGGGAGTGAAATACGACTCTCCTAAAAACGACTGCGTGGGAGGCTAAGCTTCCACAGGAAACCTATCAAGTTCCGAACGCATGCGCGCTCGTGCGCGCGCTAATCACGCAAAAAATGATGCGCAGAAAGGATGCGCAATGCAATTGAATGGAATCACCTTAGCAGAGCAATGTGCATGAGAGTTCATGACAGAACTCTCAGAGTTAAGAACAAAAGTGAAAGGTATACTGAATTGTTGGTGGAACGTAATCCTGAACTTGTGAGCTGGAAGAATAATTTCAAAACGTTTCGGATGCAACTAGTGTCTCGAAAACCTCAGATCTTCTTGATTCCTCCAAAACACAAAACATCAATTTCCATGTTACCATGCAAAACTACATAAGGCCATCTGAAACAAAAGGTCTGCGCCTTTATCTGTTATGCGATGGACTAGAGCCCAAGATCAAAACAAAGAAAATGCCAAATATGAAATCAGTTTCATTTGCGAAATAACGCGAAACAAATAACACGACAATCGGAATGGTCACATTTCATCAACGACTAAAAAGTTAGAACTAAAGTAAGGCAACGCATGTCACTTTTCCACGCGGCAGGTGATTTTCGTGTTCGAGTGCATTTTTTTTCGCTCAGCTATTCCTAACAGAAAGGGGGATTGCTCGTAATCTTGGCTAGTTCATGAGACCAGGTCTTTTGCAGTGAGAGGGTTACAGAGGCTAGGTTGGTGGTGAAAAAAAATAAAACGCAGACACGCACAAAAAAATTAAATAATAATAATAAATAATCGGTCCGCATGCGGACTTGGAATGAGCGTTAACTTTTGTGGCTTTTAATAAGTTCTGATAATATTATAGATACAAATATTTGATTGCTACATAAAAATTCAGGAAGTACAGGTTTTCACAGTTCGTAAGCGCCGGGACGAATTGGGTGACATGTGGTCGTGCTTACTCAAACGTAATAAAGTGAAATCTCCACAACTCGAACCCTAGCATCTCGAAATTGTTAACTCAAATAAAAAGTATTGGATCTTATTTTACTTTCATTTACACTTCCGATAACTCGGTATTTCTAAGCGTTCAAAACGTGTTTTACCTAGAGGTTCGAGTTATCAGGATTAACTGTAGTATGAAAAGCTTCAATGGCCTATCTTGACAAGTCACGTTTTCCTCCTGCGTAACTGGTTTGTCGCGCATGATTAAATGTGCATGTGAGCACACTTTTCCAGAAAACGTCTTCGCTTCTACATTATGTCATGGTGCAGTGTCAAATAAATAAATAAACAAAGCCAGAGAAAATGCACGTGCTGACATAAGGGGATTAGTAGCACGCTCATCCAAAAAAAATTCTTGCTTTGTACAGTCATACTTCTGTGTGTGCTTTGAAGTTCAACAAAATAAAACCAAAAAGTTTCTTTACCTCATCTTGAGTTAACTGCTCCACTTTCTCTGACAGCTGAAAGGCGGGTATTTCCAGCAGAGTAGGAGACAGACTACCACTACTAGTGGTTGGCGATAAAGGGTGTGCCCCCCGCGGCTGGGGCTCAGAATCAGGCCTCTGTCCAACAAAAGGCACACTCGGTGCCGGGCCTGAGGAGGGCGAGCTGGGTCTCTGGGGTGACGTGGATGGTCTCCTCTGGGCAGGGCTACGTGGTGCTGAGGGAGGTCTTTGAGGGGAAGTGGGTCTCTGTGGAGACCCTGGTCTCTGTGTACCTGTCGTGGGTCCTTGTTCCTGTGCAGGGTCCAAAACAGGTTCCGGTTCTTCTGGAATGGTTTCTGGTCTTTTAGCAGATTTAGAGTTTGAAGGCGCATGGACAACCTCTGCTGATTGCCTGTTAATCCTGTAAAAATGCGCATTGTTGAGAAACATCCGTCACTATATAATCAGCTTGAAAAAAATAGACTGCTGGAGACCCTTTCTAACTAGTAATGATATATATAACCTGGTCCCTGTACATGTGGCCTGATAATGTTGTTGTACAGAAAGGTTTTCTAGACAATGACACCAGAAAACCTTGGCCGATTTATTATATTGGTTTGTCCCGGGGAGGAGGGACTACTAAATGTAGTTTTGTATGGGAGACAGGCTTTGCCCCAGTTGGGCTCCAACTCTTCTAATTTCAACCACAACATATATTAGAAAGCTTAGCAAAGTGCGGGGGTAGCCTTGCAGTGGACTAGCATCCCATCAACAGGGAAGTAGCCCACATAATATGCCCCTAGTTGTCTTGGGGCCAATTTAGACAATACACTTTTTGCTTACGACTGTCATATGCGACTTTTGTAGCACATGCAGCTTACATCAAGCAAAGACCATAGACAACTTGTCATTCAAACATTTTGAGTGCGGATACGACTGTCGAGAGCTTTTAAAACATGTTCAAAAACCTACGACATTTTTCGAGTTGTGTGCAACTGTCATGAAGATATTGTACGTCTGATTTAGACCACACGATTCGTGTTGCAGACATGACAAGAGCAAGTCGCATACAAAAGTTGTAAGCAAAAACCATACCATCTAAAATGGCCCGTAGGCTACAGAACCTTTGCCAAACTACTGAAGTGAATAGATCCCATGATATACACCTTGAAAAGCCAGTAAGATCAAGAACAGTTTCATTTCAAATTAAAACCATTCACACCACCAGGGATCACTTTAGCCTGTTCCAGGCTCCGAGATAGTGGGGAAAGCGTGAATTAAGAAAAAGAGCGCGAAAAAAAGCGAAAGATCCCGCACGTCTTATTTTCGCGTTCCCTTTCTAATTTTCATGCCGTCCCAACTATCTGAGAGCCTGGAACAGGCTAGGATCACTTCCTTTGTGAGACACTCAATTAGATTTGGACTCATTACTCACCTTTGCTCCAAGTATGATTGTCTCCCAACTGCAAGTTCTCTGTAATCCAAGGCATCACTATTATCCCTGTCTAACGCCATGATTAAATCTTCCAGATCAATCTCCGTCAGTGGAATTTGCCACGACCGGATGATGTTCCTAAACTCCTGCCGTGACACCACCCAGTTCTTGTCCTTGTCAGCTTGAGCAAACAAGTCCAACAAGCGCAGCCTCTTGCGTTCCAGATATTCCTGTATGACAGCTAAGGCGGCAGGGGAGGGCTGGCGAATGGTTGGTACTCCCCTGTCCTCCCCCGTCACAGAAGTGTCATCTTCAACCACTGGGGGAGGGGTGGGTGCCTTGTTTGAAACAAGGAAAATAAAAAAAAGGTTACCAGTAACCCTTAAAGCCCCAACATCATTATACAAATTCTCCTTACTGGTCTCCATGGATTTTACTGATTGGGAGAACCTGTTTAGACATCAAGACAATTCATGTTTGGTAATCATTTGCCAAATTCTCATGACCTGAATGTGTTATAATACACTCATCTGATATGATGAGGGAAAATTTGATGCTGATCATTATTGGGGCTTAAAGGGCTAAAAAACAATGTTGTTAACAACAAGCCATGTGTTGTGATGTTAAAGTTTGCCTCCAACAATCAGAAAAAAAAACACTTCCACTATTCCCCAAATCCCACTACAGGACGGTGTCCGCTCACTTTTTTCTTTATTTATTTGTTTATTTACAGGTATTTACTTTTGTTTGTATGAAAGTCATAAACATTATGTCTCCCACAATAAAAAGCAGCAGGATCCGTGACCTACAAGTAAGAAGCCCCCAGGGTTCTTAATAGTGGAAACATGATAACCAACATGATTGCTTGCACAAATCTAATACTTATTTGATGATTTATTCAGTATCAAGTTATGTCAAGAAAATATTTATGCTTTTCAGTATTATCTGGACTCCCAATAAACTGGACTATGGGGTCTACTAGGGTCCTGCCACGTCCAAACAATCACTGGTTTCGAGTGTAGCAGATCTAATCACCTCTTTGATGGTGATCTCCGGTCGTCCTTTCAGTATCATCCTCTTAAGCACCCTGCTTTCCAGTTCTGTCCTACCACTCTTGTTTGCAAGCCAGTCCTGTTTAAGACCGCAGTTATTTAAAATTCCTCTGATCTTCTTGCGTTCCTGTAATCGTTTCTTGTAACTTTCAACTTGGGAGTCAAAGCTTTTGGATTCTGCATCATCAGCAGCATGAAAGTCCTTGTCTGAAAAACATTGAGACCATGGCAATAATCTATTTTTATTCAAATTCTGTCGGACAAACCTACATCAGTCAACGCATGTATATAACACATTATCACCCACGACAGTGTTAAATGGATGTCACTAAATTAAGAAGAAACTGTGGAGCACTATAAATTGTATGATCGCAAAAGTTTTGTTATAATTTGTACTGAAAAGGTTCGCAAAAAGCCAGATGCTTTGAGGGTGCTCCCTCTTCTTCAGTGTTCCCTCTTTTTCAGCGCTCCATCTTCTTTCAAAGCACCAAAGAAGAGAGAGGACCCTCGAAACATCTGGTTTTGTGCAAACTTTTTCAGTGCAAATTAATAATAAACCTTTTACAATCCTAGTGTTAGTCATGGAGGCATGACCATTAGTAACTTGGGAAGGCACATCAGACTGTCAAGCAAAGTTTTTGACAGTTAAGCTGCAATGATAAAGTGTATAATGGTTTATCTCATGATATAGTCTCTTTAGATGAGAATGTTATCATTGGCTGCAATTTGCTAGGATGATGGCCTGAAGATGCCATTTGTGGCTTTCAGTTGCAGATTTTTCAGCCACACTTCAGGAGTCAACAGGTTGACTTTTTACCTCAACCTCATGCTTTAATGAAGGTGCAGATATAGTTACCTTCATTATAGGATGAGGTTAATAATGCTTGAGAAAACAGACAACCTTTTGCAGTGACAGTGTAACATTGCAACATTTTGCAGTGAGAATGTGACACAAGTCTTACATGTGCTGTAATGCAATTCAATTTGCAGTTGCACCTTAAGGTCCGCACACACAAGGGGACTGGTCCCGGGAACTTGGTCCCCTCGTGTGAACTGTTTGTGTGACAAGTTCCTGTGACCAAATGAAAAATATATTTCACCGGGTTGGCAACAAGTCCCTACAACTAGTCCCTTCGTGTGTGCTGACCTTTACTGTCCCAGAAAATGGCACTTGAGAAATGACTTCAAAATTCCATACCACTGTGTCATATACCCAGACATCAGTGGAAAGTCTCTCACTAACTCATTTTGTCTGCTGCTAATGTAAATGAATGTCCAAATAGGATTACGCATCAGAGTTTAATCTGATGACAGCCAATGAGTTCAAGATCAGTCTTACTCTTGTTTTGAATGAAATTCTCATGCAGTAGATGTTGATGATGCTTCTGTACTACTACATGCGCAGAGTTTAAATCTGCTCGAAGGAAGTTCAAACGTCTGGTCTACTTGTGGGTCTACTTGTGCTTTCATCAACATTCATCACCTCTCATGTACTCTCAGATGTGCAGATTGATGCGCCTCACACATTACAGCGACGAAAAATTAAAGCTATGCCATCTCCCGTTACAGACAGATGAAGAATCTTAGTTTGACTGACTATAACTATCCAGAATTCTCCGGAATTAAGATAAAAAGATGAAAGATTCAGCTAAGGTTAGGGAAAACTTTAAATAGGAAACAATCAAAATCGAGGCGTTGTGTTGGGGTTTCTTTGCTTGCTTCAATTATCACTTATCATCTATCTTCTTACCTTTGCCCTCCGTTGTCACAGAAACATCTCTAGCCGGGCATTTTATGGAGGGAACGATTATAACACGTCTTCGTTTCAGATCAGTCGGTTCGCCCCATCTTTTTACACTCTCGCGATATTTCTTCGATGGCAGAAGACTGCGAGTTCTGGGAACTTTGATTTCTCTCTCTTCATAATCCTCTGGTCCTGTGATTTTTATATTCATTGAAAGTGATAAAAAGGATTATTATAACTAATCAAAAGGCTTGTAAAGGATAACCACAACAATCCAAAAGTCACTGATCGTCCGCCATCTTGGACTATTGTTACTTGTGATTGAGGCTGTTGCCAGGAGGTTGCTATGGTTCTAATAGACCATTTTCATTATGACGTCACACGCGCTAAGGTTTCTGGTAGTTGTAGTAAAGATCGCGCCCAGTGTCGCGCGATCGCGGGAAAATGTCAAAAAATCAGCAGAAGCGCCATGCCGGCCAAGGCAAGCTTCCAGGTATTTTACAAAGTTATGTGCTCGATTGCTGCACAAAATTCAAGGAAATTCAGCGTGGAGTTTTTTATGTTTTTTTTTTCGATAAACGAGGAATTCAGTGCGAAGTGTTGTTAACGAACATTTCAACGGAAAACTTTTTCCCAAGTTCTGGATACGGAATGTGTAGCAGGAAAATGTGTCTTAACAATGCTGCCAATACAATTTCCCTCGTGAGAAAAAGAATCAAAGGGGAGAAGGCAGTTTCTGAGATAGGTGATATAGAACGATTAGATCAGTTTTTAAATAACAGAACCAAATGGAGATCAAAGCAATAAAAATTTTATATCTAGCATAGTGCAAAACAAAACGAGGAACCTATTGAAATGCTTTGAGCAACTTGCTCTGAGATTTAATAAAAATAAAAAAAAAGTATTAAATATTTTCGCTTTGAGTGAATCGGCCGTTTTAAGTTAAATCATTGAAATGGAAGAGAAATACCATTCAGTACTACAAGTCTAGTTAACGCAAAACATGTAATGATGATTGAAATATTCCGTCAACTGAAAAACCAAGCAATGTTATGAATTCGCACCAAGAGTAAAAGACGGCCGAACGATTTTTTGCTTTCAAACAACCCAATGTGCAGTACCATGCAAAGGAAAGCAAACTGGCTTGAGAAACAACACTAACTCAGTCTAGAATAGTTTCTATTACTATTTTTTTGAATTACTTTCACCATTTTGCGAAATAAGACATAAGCTTAATAAACAAAACCTACAAAGACAAAGTCTTGAAAGTTCAGTTATACGCCCAAATTTTCTCGCCAAGATTAACTGTAATAAATGCAACTGCAATATCAGATCGTTTATTTTAATTTTAATAAGAAATTCCATGAAAATACAAACAGAGAAAAAGGGAAAACAAACCTTCAGGTATGAAAAAAGTATTCAGAATAGCACTTGCTGTCCTGGGAAAGCAAATTGTCTCGAGTACAATTCCGCTTAACTTGACACTGTTTTGTACCAAATTTCTGCAAGTCTTTTAAACATTTCAAGAAATTTGTAAATGTGGATTCGCTCAGTTAAAAAATTCTTACGAAGTCAATCCACAGTCAAATATGTAATTTAGCAACGGTTGAAGTGGAAGAAATACTTAAAATCGATCGTTGTCCTTGGAAATAAAAACGACACTGACAATACAGTCTGTTCTCGAACAAGGATTTCTTTGCTCTAAAACCTCTCCAATTTCTTCTATAACCGCCGTCGCGTATTCTTCAGGTCTTTTCGTTGTAGCAACAAGCTTTTAAAAGAAATGTCTTCATAAGACTTCATCCTAAGGATGCCTGTAAAATTACCGGCCTGAAAATCGAGCGTACAAGAAGCCATCCGCTAAAAAGTTTTGTAACGCACCCAGTACGAAACGATGAAAAAATCGAAAATCTTGCAACCTAAATCTTCCTTACTTTTACATTGTTGTCTCTTGATGTGTCCTGGTGGGGTAAAAGCAGGTTTGTCGCTTATATCACTCGTGGTCCTCTCAATTATGCACATTATAGACGTGATGTGATCGACCAACTCGGCCGCCATTGCATTGCATGTGTTTTTGTGGATTATTTTGAATTTTCCCGCGATTGAGCGACCCTGGGCGCGATCTTTACTACAACTACCAGAAACCTTTGCGTGTGTGACGTCATAATGAAAATGGTCTATTGTCCCTCCCCACCCAAGTGAAATTTTCGTCACATCTGAGGCATCAGATCAGATCGGTGCAGCCAGGGTGCAACGAAATTAAGACGGAATCCATTAGGAAATTGAGTAATTTTAATTTTCAGTGGACAAAAACCTTGTACCAGAATAATTTAAAGCATGTCGCATTCTTTTTTACATTTTCTGAGAGCTATGGATGTAATTTGTTATCTGTAATAACCCCAAAGACAATTTCTTATGGGAGCCCGAGAAAATAAATTTCAAATTTCACAAAATGAAATCTTACGCATAAAAATTTACCTATTTTACCTGTGTTTACACAATTCCTGCGAAATTTGAAATTTAATTTAACGGGCTCCCATAAGAAATTGTTTTTGGTGTTATTACAGATAACTTATTACGTCTATAGCTCTTAAAAAGTGTAAAAAAGAATGCGATATACCTTAAATTATTCTGGTACAAGATTTTTGTCCACTGATTACTCGATTTCCTGATGGATTCCGTCTTAATATCTTTTAGAGTATGAGAGAAGAGCGATCCGCGTTTAAAATTGTATGTATGACGTTAAATTTGCTCCAAATCGCTCGTTCTGATCATGGAAGGTGCGCGAGTGGTCCACGAGCGTGAATCAAAATGGCGGCTGGTACGAGCGCATCCAGGGTGGCATTTATCTTTTAATTTACTTCTATCAGACTCTCGTTTGGAGTCCTGTTCCACAGAACAAAGCCACTACAAAGAGAATATTCAGCAGAAAACAGTATGCCATGTCGGGCTGGGTATTGTTAAGATTCATTTTTCATTTGTCCGAGTCTTTTAGTATGTGGGAGAAAATAAACACTGACGTACAAAAATGCCGATCCGTCAACATTCGCTAAATAAAATTATTTGTAATATAGGGCATTTTTCTCCTTTTCTTGGGGCGTGGTCAGGGGGTCTAACAAGAGCAGTATAAATACGCTCCAAGCCGTTTATTAGTTTCCAGCTCTTTAATTTTCGGACCTAGAATGCAATGGTAAACTAGAATGGGCGCGGCCGGTCAAGAAGACTAAGAAGAGTACAGCCGAGTACGCTCTAAACCGCTGATTAGTTTCCAGCTGTTTTACTTTTCAGCTAATCTGAAATACCACTTGGGCTTCAACGGTTATAAACTAGAATAAATAACTTAGCGATATCAAAACTAGGTGAATGTCAATTGTACACTAAGCTATGTCTAGGCTACTCTATAAGAACTTTAAGCGGCTGCTGTGCCTGTTCTCCTGTTTGAATTACGATCAGATATTTCCCTCCTTCAGGCGCCATGATAATCTCGTTCTTTTTCGTGCGCACTCGTAGAATCTTCAGATCGTTTTGCGGGTCGGTGTCCCGCACAATCCCGCGGGCAATCCCACAGAGGGTATTGCACATAGCAACATATTGAAGAGTGGTGGAGTTATCAAGGGTCGATCGTATCGGAATACCATCCTCGCTTACAATCACAAGTCCAACCACGCCTTTGTGTGTTTGTATGCGCTCCAGCATCTCTTCCACTTGTTGTCTTCTCTCGTTCGCACTCGTCATGTCTGCAGGCCAGAATTAGGACACAGAGCAGCTTTGCGATGCTTTCCTTAGAGAGAATTTGTTTTCTGGAAAATCAAAAACAATTGCATTATTTAATAAATCTCCCACTCACCGGGCCAGTCTTAATTTAAGTCAACAAACTTATCTGGCTCTAACTACTAACTTTTCAGCTATTATTTAAGCAGTACTCTCTTTGCCAGTAAAAATCTGTTTCCCCAACATATTTTTGGCCTGGTAGGGGGGAGGGCGGGAGAAGTACATGAGATGCGCTTCAAATATATTTTCGACTGGTATTTGAGCCTCGCATTCCTTATTGCATTCAGTTTTGTGCCAGGTACCGGTGTAAGTTAATAGGGAGATTAAGATTGGTTGTTATAGACTATTCAGTAAGTTTATTACGCAGTTTCGCTCGCTCTCTCTTGCTTGCGGCCCTGCACTGTTGAACTTTGAAACTGTTTCTTTCTGCCAGTATCCTGTAGGATCACGTCGAAGATGCCCAATCCAGGAGACACGGCAGAAGCTAGCCAGTGTTGGCTTGCACAGTGAAAACGGCAGAAATTGATACGAATTGCGGACAAAAGTGCCGACCGTTGGAAAGTCGTAGATGAATATGTTTCAGACGAGTTAGCCTCCGGTTCCGAGGACGAAAAGCGTTAAAAGAAGGCCAAGGAGGCTGCAAGTAGCAAAAGAAGACAAGCAACGCAAGGTCGACGTGGCCCAGATAAAAAGTTAAGTTCAAGGGCTAGCTCCTCAACTTCAACTGACCGAGCAGCTTTTTCGCGGTGATAATATATTAACCTTGTATTTTGTGCCTTCTCAGTGTTGTTTGTTTTTTACTGCTTCTTCTATTTTTTCTTTTTTTTTTGGGGGGGGGGGGGAGATACTTTGTTTGTTCTTTCATTTGTTAGGGTCCGCATGCGATCCACCCATACTTGGTTGTGCCTGTTTTGCAGATATTTAAGCGGTAAACAATTTACGTTCGTTTGAACGATAGTGAATGATAACGTAACGCGTGAAATTCGATCTCACTGAAATTCAGAGATCGTCGCTTGCGGTTGCCGCAGGCCTGCCTGGTGGTGGTGTTTGGTTCGCCGTGACCCAGTCTCTGCTCTTGCATTATGCTCTTCAAAAAACTGAGAGACATTAACTTGCATTTTTTTTGTCGGCTTCAGTTGAGGCAGCAGCAAACTGCCTAACAAAATGCTACGATAACCCTGGGCTATCTCATTATCCCATCGTTCCTTGAGAGGAGTTGCTATACTCCATCTAGTCTTTTTTAAAAGAAATGCTGATTCTAACAATAAGCGGCCAATTGTTTAAACAAGGTCTGACCTTGTTTAAGGCTAAATAGAGGTCAATATTGGGAACAAAATTGTGTTATTAGAGCTTGAGCGATCCACAGACTACAAACTTAATGCAACATCTATACAGAGTCTAACAATCATTATCATCATCATCATCATTGTGCTAATCTTCCTAACCTTGCTTAAAGTTGGTTTAGACCATTTTTCCCAAAACCCTGTCAAAACTTCCTTTAATTAGGTATGTTATCGGTCCAAGAAGTCTAAAAACAAAAAGTTCGTGACTGTTCACCATACACGATGCGTTTGTGATGTGTGTGTGACTGCAGTAATTACAGAACAACAAACAATAAAGTAAAACAAGTTAAACAAAGCTGTATTGAAACTAGCGAACGAATATCATTGAAACAGAGACCAGCTACTGTTTATTGCAGCAACAAAGGAAAGTGTCATTGTCCAACTGAGTGGAGAGCTGATTTAAAGTCAGTTATCAGTCATTATCCGTCAATTGCGTGCATGTTTGGTCTTTTCCCACTATCATGAAGTTAACTCGACATATAGTCAAACTTTCACAGTCTCAATTGGAAGTTATCCCGATTTCTTAGGCACGAGTAAAACGATAAAAAATCAATCAATCAATCAACAAAATAGAAAAGCTCTCTAGTCAGATGACACTGAGATTTTTAACCAGTTTTAGCTAAGATAGTTCCTTTCAGACTCAGCTAGCGGCTAAGCCATTGCACCATTTTTTCTTTTACTATTTTTGTCTTTCGATTTTTTTACATTGACATTTCTTACCTTCCTCATTCAGTGTTAAAGGAAGAAATAGAGCTTTCAATAGCAATTTCCCGTTTTAAACCAGGCCGTAAACACAGAAAAATACCGACAACTGAAGCAATAAACTAGCGCCGCCAGAAAACGACAACTCAAGACTTTGAAAAACAGACCGTGCTGATTGCACTTCGCTGATCTAAATTTCCAATGACTTGGATCATTAAGTGTATCATTTAAATTAAGTTGATAAGAACTTCTGGTACAATAAAATGCATCTAAAAATGATTCGCCAAATCAACCTTGAGATAAAAATTCCATGGGAACAGTTTAAAAAAATACGCCAAAGGATGCAAAAGTCTTCTGGTGCGGAGTTGTGTTGTGGTTAACATTGCGCGTCAAACTAAAGACGGAAAGAGAACAAATACAAACCTGAATTTCGTCCCAGGAGCGCCGTTTAATTGTGTGTCTTGTCTGCTGTTGGTAGTTTCTTCAAGCTTTCTGAGTTAAAAAAGAGAATTTAAAAGTACAACAGACGCTGTTTTCACGTCAGGTTTTAGCGCAAATCTCTACCTTGCCTTTAGAAACAAATTAAATATTATAGAAACTGCGCTATAAGAGCAAATCTAAGCAACGGCGGTATCCGTCCTATCAATGCTGAAGAACAAATTTGCATAGCAAAATAATGTTTTCGAGTGAAAGTAAACTTATTTCATTGTTTTGTCACAAAAGCGGTAAAATAGGGACTTATTGTTAATACTTGTCCAAACAATGTCTCTAATTACGAGGTGCTTGTTGGCCAAACAATCTTTTGGTCAAGATTAAAATTATTAGTTTTCTCTCTTAATGTAAACCAAGAGACACGAAATCCATTTATATTTTATCATTTCCTTGATTAAAAATTAAAGCTAAATATGAAAATTCATAAAACTCAACGTTTGAAAATGTTACACTGTATTGTATTGATCTACTGCAGTTTCCGGACATGGAAAAGACTTAAACACTCCATAATTAAAGTCCATCTTCCGCGTTATCGTAAGCGGTTGCACCCCCGCAGGCGTTAGAAAATTTCCCCTCGGCAACCTTTTGCAACTTGTCTTGCGCGATGACAGGGTTTTCTCGCCCATTTTACTTTTTTGGAAAATAGTCGCACCATCCCGTTAAGACCAAGGGATTCATTACCCTGTCCAGCGGAATGATCCCATACATTACTTCTTGATGGGTGAGATTGGACAAGTCGGGGCGCCGTCATCTGCACAAATGAGGGGGGTGGGGGGGGGGAATCGTGCGTAGAAATGACCCATATCAACCTCGTTCCCAGGGCTTTTCCCTTGCTTCAAATTTTTTATAAAAGGGAAAAGCCCTGGGAACGAGGTTGGGCCCATACTGCTAGCGGACAATGTACTGCCCGGCGTAGCCAATCGATAAAAATCGATACCGTTAAAAATCGATAGAAATCAAGTGATTTTTATCGATTTTTAACTGAAATCGTTAGAAATCGTTAAAAATTCGGGGAGTGATAAATCGATATTATCGATTTTATATGATTTTATCGATTTTTAACGTTAAATATTTTAAGCTTTATCTCTGCATAAATTCCGAGAAGATCTTAGTATTTATTACTCTAAAAGGATAAAGAGGCCAGCCATAGCGCGCTTTGAGAAACCCATAAAAGCCAACGAGCAGTTTTTCTTAATAACGTAACACATTTTAATATGAAAAATCATTCGGTTGCATGCTTCTGGTCACAGTGATGTTGAACAATAACGTTAACGTCCCACGGAAGAAACTTCAAAGTTATTGAAAAAATGTTAAACTGTAAATAGAGTCATGTTCTCCTCAAGACGAACGCAGGCTAGTTGAAAAGAACGAGCTGAAGACAATGCAAGCAACGTTCGGTAAACAAATACCTTGTAAAATTAGTTCTAGTAAAATTTCTGGCAAGGTGACATTCATAACAACGAAAGTAAGACCAGATAAGTCAATGTATTGCAAAGCATCAACTGATAGACCGTAAATAATAATCAGGTAAGACAACAAAATAAAAAAAAAAGCCAGTAACGTCTCCAGTCTGGTCTCTTTTTTTCACTTTCCAGATCAGTCAAAATAAAAAGGTCATTGTCTTTATTGAAAAGTGTCGGGGTGGGCATTTGATTGGTGGAATGGATGGGGATTTTGCGCACATTCTGATCGATCTCCGAGCTTTTGACAGGCCTCCTTGACTTTCTGAATTAGTTCATTCTTGGGTAAATTGGATTTAAATGTTACGTTCATTTCTCGAAGGACCTCCATAAGCAACACAATTGTCATACTCTCAGGAGGATCCATCTTTCCTTTCTCGTCTTGCCCTCTCTTTTCCCCTGCTCTCTTGAGTTTGTCTTTCCTTTTCTAGAGATTCCAGTCTCGCCAACATTTCCTTAATTTTGGCGACATCTTCCTCCTTAATACAGTCTGATCCGTTCACTGTATTTGTTTCCAGTGTCATGATGAGTGATTTGATTGGGCACCAAAAATATCTCCTTTTAAGTTCTAGTGACCAAGTTGTATCCTCCCGAGATGCGACATGGGCTACCGTCAGTTAAAGCAGTGATTTTATCGCTTTTTGAAGTCTTCGTCCCTTCAAATAATAGGATTTGCTGATTTCACTGATGGATTATTTAAAAGGCGAGCAATTTTTCCAATTTGAAGTTCGTCCTGCTCCAGCCAAAACGCAGCATATTGTTCAAGATATACGCCCATCTCCTTTCGAACCGGTGATACGGTTTCTTCGATTTTTTCATAAAAGTTAAAATCGATAAAATCGTTAACAATCAAGAAAAATCGATTAAAAAATGCGAGTGATATCGATTTTTACCGATTGATCGATAAAATCGATATCAATCAAATCAATTCTAACCATTTATATCGATTTATCGATTGATAAATCTTTATCGATTTCTATCGATTGGCTACGCCGGGCATACTGTACATCAGACAAGAGAGGATGAACTAAGAGAATGAATCCCCTTGCCCCATGATAATTATTTGAAATTTATTAATAGTTCGCACCCATGCTGCGGAGATTGTTTTTATCTGTAGTCTCCATGTCAACAATCTAAAATTACATGACGTCATTCTAACTGACCAATGGGGTGTCGTCCTTAAAATAACCACGCAGTATGACACAGAACAAAAAATAGATTTCAAATAATTTTCATCGGAAGAGGCCCATGTTTGGGTGATTCACTCTCTTCCTTCATTCTCTCTTGACATCAGATTGATACCGAAAGTTATAGCCTGCTTAGCAAGCGTTTCCGTAGGTTTTTCAACATCTTTGAAGCATTTTTCGCTTTTTGCCCACCCGAAAATTCCATTTTTCGCCCTCGCCCCAATTTTTGCGCTGCCAAAATTAAAAGCGAAAAATGCAAAATGCTTCAAACGTGCGAAATAACTTACGGAAATGCTTGCTATACAGGCTAAGAAAGTTATAATAATAATAATAACTTTATTAACGTGTCAAAAACTGTAGTAGCTGAGGGGAAAAGACCCCTCTACTAATTGTGGACACCTAACCTGCCTAACTAAAAACGTAATTAATATATATAAAATGGAAAAAATTTATATTCATTTAAAAAGCCTAATTACAACAATTAACTAAGCTAAAGTCCGTGCAGGTAGTTCCTGCCCCTACCGGTCTGAGTAGGGTAAATCTGGTTTTTCAGGGTAATAATCTCTGACGTGGAGCACACTGGTTTTGTGGTGTCATCGACCAGTTGCTTGGTCAAAGATTTCTTACGCAGAAATCGTCTCATAGTTTAGCCTTAGTATGTTCAGGGTCGTGAGATGTCCGTTGCTTTCTCATTACATGTAGTAGCCTGACAAAACCGATCACAAGGCTGAGACTACGACATAAGGAAAATTTTATTTTCCGATATTTCAACATTGAGTACAACTAGTCTAAATAAATAAATTAGCTGTTGGGTCTTTTGTTCCTACAAAAGCAAACTAAGATTTGAATCAGGTGGTGAATAGCTAGAATTGCATGCCCCGACTGAAAAGCTAATAAATAGAGTTGGGCGGGGAAGTTTGGATATAAGGCAGGGTGTTTTAATATAATCAGTTCTTTCACGGAAATACGAGTGTTTGAGCGTATCACTTGTTTCAAACAAAAAAAGCTGAAATTCCTGGTATACATTATACTTAACTTTTCCCTACTTTTGGTTTGTGGTAGACCGGGTAATTTATTCATGCAGTGATTCATTTCAGGTTTATTGGTATACAGCTGACACCCCACCCCCTCCCCTGGCCGAAGAAAGAAAGAAAGAAGAACAAAGGCGGCAAAGAGAACATTCGCGAAGTCTGGAAAAGGCTCAGTGGAATTTTCTATTTATTTCAATTCAATGCATGAAGCTCACTAATACACTGTCTGTATGCCTACGCCAGAACATAATTTCATTACTTTGATGATAAACGTGAAAAGTTTTATGTCGAATATAAACGGTTTGAGTCATTAAAAGAAATAGTAGGCTGCACTTTTTGCAATTATATCACATGCGCGGGCCCTAATAATTCACACCACTGTCGACTGCCAGAAAATAATTTGTAACTTTACTTGTAAAGACGTGACCCATGTCACTGAAATCTTCAATTTGAAAATGGAAAGGGAAGCGCAATAAAAAAAGCATGAATATAAATAATAAGTTTTGAGTCATAATGAACGCGGTGAGTCGTAATGTGTCCACAGGGCGATCTAATTTTCCGGTCTTTAAACATATTTTTAGCACAGGGAAACGAAAAATTGGCAGATTTAATTCGGAACCTATTGAGCAATTTGTATCGAGGAAGTGATTGAGGTAGTGCAATAAAAGACTGCTTCTTCGTGGGGTATGTTTGACACGTTTCATAATGAAGAGCCGATCTAGGAGAAAAAACCGCGAGTAGTTTCTCCGTTACCGCAACCTTAGTTTAACCCATACTTACTGTTTCTCCCCACAAAAAAAAAAAAGAAAGAAAGAGCAGATTTATTCTCCGTCCTAACACATTATTAATTTATGCGTATAATACACTCTAAGATGAATTAATAGCGGAACGAGATTCTAGTATTATAGGTTTCTTGCCGCCAAAACCACAAACAATAAATTATTGGGTATAAATTAGCATCAAGACATACTAAGTGGATATTTCAAAAATCTATAATTAGTATACAGAAACCTTATTTAAATAGTATGTTGGTTTTTACACCCTAGTTTTAGAAAGCTTTGGTTTTGTATGTATTGAACCTGTTTGCCGTGTAAAGATGATTTAATGAAATAACAGATTTTTCGCAAAACAGAGAACTTAAACTGCGAATCCTTTGGCAGTAACAAGAAAAACAAAGTACTTGTAAACCCCTAAACTCCAAACGCTGGCCACTGAAAGAGTATCACAGTTAACTCTTTGAGTGCTATTCTGCAAGAAAATTTCGTAAGTATAACAATTTACTCTTTGGGGAATTGACGGTTCTGCAAAGACAATTTTTTTAGCTGATATAGCAACACAACGATATTTAAAAGTCGGTGACCAGAAACGGAAGTGCGAGAAAAAGGGAATGATTCTGCAAAGTGGTCGTTCTTAAAGAGAAACTATCTTAAAGGTGTTTGCACACGGTATCGTACATACTTAATGATCTGTAAAAACAAAAACTGACAAATTCACTTAAAAGAAACTGGTTACGCAATTGTCAACTACGACGAATTCTCAGGCTAAGAAAAAATGTCCAAGATCGTGTACTTGAGCAGGAGACATGCATTGAGCACTCTGAAACTGACAGTTAGACTTAACTGTTGACTAAGAGTTTCAGTGGTGTCTTTTGAGGGAAAATATGATCTCAAAATTGTAAGCATTTTCAACAAATATTTTTCATCAGAAATCAGAGATCATTTTTGCTGCAAATTCAGGTCTTGTTCTGTGAAGTAGTTTGCAACATAACAAGCGCTAAAAATGTTGAAGACTTGAACTAAATCAAGATCTTTGTGTTTATTCTCAGTCGAAAATTTAAGGCGACGTTTTTGTTTTGCAATGCGCAATGGTATAGAAAAAACTGCGTCGTATGGTAAAGCTGGACTCCGAGACTGGGGTTAGCGAAACTTATAGTGAGAAGTCTGTAATAAGCTAAAATTCACAAACGCTTGTGACAGAAGCACTTCATCTCACCGCTCTTCAATTGCCCTGAACGTTTTATGGTTAGAATTATATCTGTAGAGACTTGATCTATCTGTTGTTGATGATCTCCGTGCATGAAAAGTTGCACGTGCACGTGCAAGATTTTTCCAGTAATTATAAACTCTGCCTAAAGGCCTGCGTAAACCAATTAATAAACATTATCTCGGAAATATTTCTAAATTTAATTTTTTCCATAAATGTTTCCACGTTGCTCACACGTGTAACATTTGTCGAGGAAGCAAAATGTGCCCAAGAGAAACAATCAATGTTACTAAATTAAAGTTTTTTCTAGAAGTTGATTTCCCTTCTGCAACAAATGTCGCGGTGGCAGCCAAACTTGAGGCTTTGAGCAGCCATGTTTTCGTCATGTCTCCTTACTTGGGCAGGCCGTTGATTACTCTAGTGATTCTTGATTGAGAGGGTTTACCAGAATCAGGGCATGTGAGATCGTGTTACCCCTGCGATGCTTTTTCCCTATCCGCAATTTATGGGGATTCAAGCTCTGTAACAACATAACATAATGTAACTTAACACAATATAACATAACATAACATAACATAACCGCCATAACACAACATAACGTAGAAACATAACAACATAACATAACATAACGTAACATGACATAACATAACATAACATAACATATCATAACATAACATAACATGCATTTCGACCATACCACCGTTGTAGACGAGGCACGAGATTATCATAGGAGGCTTTTTCTTGAACTGGCGTGGCATTCACAAAGAGACCAGAATGCAGGGAACGGACATATAGAAATCCCAGACATTTATAAATCGCTTACGTAATGTTCGTAGTCTCGCACAGCGTTCGCGTGTTTTGTTGTGTTAGTCAGCCACGCACGCGTGAAATGGGAGTGAACCTTTGTTCGCTTTTTTGCCACTTTCAAACCGAAGAAGGCCGAAGCTTTTTAGTCGAAACGTCTTTTTCAAGTTTTGTTGTAAACGTTGTTTTACAATTCACTAGTCAGTGCCAGAAAGTTCATGGATGTATTGTAACATAACATAACAAAACCATCAGAGTCAATATTTCATTTTTTGCTTGTCTGCCATTTAACCAGCGTTTAGGAGGGCGGGGGCTTAATGGAGGAGGCGGACAGGAAGTGGGGGTGGGGGGAGGGGACGCTAGGGCTTTTCACAATATCTGGCTTCCATGGGGTGGAGGGGTTGGTTAGTGGGAGGGGTCAGGGCATTGGGTGGAATGAATAAACCGATAGAATCTATTTCCTGGTTGTCAGAACGATAGCATGGACAGTTTGTTTTCGTTTTCGTTTTCATGCGGACTGTATGGGTTGACGTATTACTGTGTTTGACTTGGCATTTATTTATAGAAATCTTTAGCACCTTGCGGTGTTGTAGAGTACGACCCGAAGCTTTGATCCAACAAACTTAATTGAAATACAGTCGACTTGAAACCTTTCTAAATGCGGACGAACACGCAAGGGTTAGCATATCGAGGTGTCCGTATGAGAGGTCTTTCAGAGCCCATAGGCTAGGAGAGGCTTAACTGTTCCTGTAGTCATTATCACTTTCCAACTCTGTTTGCAGATCTTGGGCATAAAGGAGCCACCTTACTTACAGTGACAGAAATATGAATATTCCTTTCAACTTAGCGATCACATCAGTGTTAACAGCTGCGTATATCATCATCTTTCCTGTGGCACTGAGCGCAAATATACTGCTGATATATATAGTTCTTAAAAGACCAACCATGAAGACAACCACAAACTATTTATTTGCCAACATGGCAGCCGTCAATCTTCTGGTTGCGGTATTCATTATGCCCTATGCTATCAAGTCACTCTACGTTGCAGACGTGTGGTTCGAAGGTGTGCTAGGAGAGATCTCTTGCAGACTTGTACACTTTGCTTATGGCATATCCATTGCTGGTTCCATTTTCAGCTTCACTGCCATTTCGCTGGATCAGTTCTACGCCATTTTATTTCCAATGAAAAGCATCGCTGTTATACGAAATACCAGATTTATCACCGGGTTGATATGGATTTCGTCGGTCGTTTTGATGTCTCCATATCTTGCCATGTTTGGTGTCAGAGAAACAACGCGAAGTCAACATGAATGCATTTACGTGGTGGTTAGTCGCGTTATCATGGAAATCCACTATTCATTGTTGTTTGTTTTCTTGTATGCATTTCCCCTGTTACTCATAGCAACACTGTACATTCTAATTGGACGAAAGCTGTGGTTTCGCACTGTACGTGGCAATATTCACAGTATCCACCGGCAGGCAGCTGAGATGTCAAAACGTCGTGTAATACGCATGCTCGTCATCGTCATAGCAACATTTTCGTTATGTTGGCTTCCTGTTCACGCGTTTCACATGTGCACGGCGTTTGAACCGCACATGATTAGAAACATGGCTTCCTATTGGTGGTTGCTCATTGTATTTTTTGCGCACGCCAATAGCGCGGTCAATCCTTGTCTTGGAATTGCCTTGAACAGAAAATTCAGAGCTGAGTTCTTTAAACTATGGACAGATTGGAGAACGTTTTGGATGCAGTACTTTCGTAAGACGGCCCACGAAGAACCTGGTTGTCAGAGAGATCCCGGGAGAAGCAATTGCAAAATGCGTAGATTTAAATCAGTGGAGAATATATTTGAAGGAATTGCAAGGAAAAGAGGGAGGCTGTACGATCTGAATCCTCAGACAACCATCTGCCAACCCTCATCGATTTCTCTCGTGCAGTTTACTTACTTCAACAAGGCACTAGAAACAGACAACTGAATCTGGGCATTTCCCTTGGTATTATCCAATTATCTAGAAAAAGGGTCTCAATGGGATTAACTGTAGGCCGTAAAAGGGCCACAAATTTAGTCGTTAGGCGTAAAATTTGAAAATTTTTAACCGTCAGTCGTAAAAAAAAGTTTTTTGTAGCCACGATTTGTCATCTTGAAAGTGTCAACATCTCTCGTTGAGACTGTTCATTGTCTGGTCTCGTGGCTGATGCGGCTACGACGGCTACACATTCTGCCCTGGTACCGAAAGAAAAGCAAAATTACAATTCTTAAAGGTAATAAAGGTAATAATTAGTCGTTTTTCTTCTCATCCTGGAATGTTCCTAAGACCTTAAATGAGTAACACCACAATAGAAATTGTTTTTTTAACTTTCTGAAACAATGGAAATTAATTTTTAAGAAATAAACCGTTAGCAGTAAAAAGCCCAAATTTTAACTGTTAACCGTAAAAGCCACCACCTTAGACTACGAGCAGTCTCTGTTTCCGCTCAGGGATAGTCGAGGGAAACGAACAAGCAAGCGGGCGGGAAAATTGTCCGACTCGTTGAAACGTGACGCGCGTGTCGAGGCGCTAGTGTAGTGACTAATGGTTCGACACACGCGTCACGCGTTTCAACGCGGCAGGCTCGCTCGCTTGTTCGTTTTCCTCGACTATCCCTGAGCGGATAGAGAGACTGCTCGTAGTCTACCAACACCTCATTGAGACCCTCTAAAAACGTAAATCGGTACAGTGTATTGAGTTACCCTAGTTTTTCATTGTTCGGACTTAAACCTATAATTAATAGTTCACAGCGGTCAAACATATGACGCGTGTGCAGTTTCTGCCATAATTTTACAAAGGAAAATACAATAAAGGTGGGAAGCTTCACTTTAACCGCAAAACGTAACGCCGTTTCTGAAAACTTAAGCTTTTTACGTTGAGTATGTGTTAAAAATGAAGTAACTGTCATGCACAAATTTTGCCCGCGTGAAATTCGGTTTGCCGGGACATGTTATGTATCGTTTTCATATATACGAACTTCGCGCTCGTAAACTTTTGACTTGTGGTGTGGAGGCTTATATGGAGGCACGGTGGTGAAGTGGTCAGCGCGTTGAATTTCAATAAGAACTGATGTGGTACTGTCAGGCCTGCATAGTCTCTGTATCATATTTTGTTTTTTTTCCTTAGAAAAGAAACCATTACTACACAGTATTTGTCTTTTGCCCAAAAATCGTGAAACTGCTACAAAATCACGCCGACTTAAGTGTGCGCGCTGTCCTCTCATTTTCAACCTCGAAATAGTCTTTCTCTTTACTGGTTAATTGCAGTGGATCAGATAATTTTTATATATCAAAATGATCTGTTAGCCAATTTATTTCAATTTTGCCACTTGCCTGCTTGAAAAAGAGAAGGAGAAATAAAACGTGAATCATTATAGGTTATTGACGTAAAAAGACAGTATTCCCTGGTTGAGGAATTGCTTCATTGTCATCACTTGCTCCCCTTTACGTTACATGTTAAAAGAATGAACAAGAGGGTTACTTTCTCAAGAAACTGTGGTGCTGCGTCGGAGGGGAAGTGAAACACAAAACTCTGCGGGATTTATCAACTGAGTTGATGAGGTAAATTGGCTTCCGTAAAAAGACTGAAAGCTGACGTTTCGCCCGTTTTAGCCCTTCGTCATTGAGTCTCTTACAATTCGCAGGGAAGACTATCTTTGACGGTCGTGTGGAAATTTTTTGTCTGCGCTTGTTTTGTTGTTTTTTGTTGAATAATGAAGGGTATAGTTTACCAAATACAATACAAGCCATATGCATGTGATCAAAATTAAAAACAACTTTTTCCTCTTTTCCTCGGTTTATTGCTGTAATTCTATGACAAGATAAACAATCCTTTCTAACTGATCACTACTTACGTATCTCTATATTCGACTGAAAAAAAAAGTTTAGTTTTTTATGTTCCTTAATTTAAACCTTATGGAAATTTACCCAAAACAACGCAATGCAAAACAGTTTAGGGGTCGATTGTCTTTTCGCACTTTTTTTTCCAAAATAGAACGTTCCTGGGCTGCTTACAAAGGAAACTACAAATTTTCGCTATTTTCTATTTTTTATTTTAGCCCCTCGAAGGAAACCTCTTTAGACATAGAGAGCATAGACATCACTACACGCTCTCCCTCCGTTATCTCCTTCGCTGTCATCCGAAAAATCTTCGCCGTACCACAGGCGCAACTCCTGCCCGGATGTCACCTTGTGGGGATGGGAGAAAACTGACAGAACGAGCTCTGGCGAGAGCGAGTTATATCCGGGAATCTTCGACCACTTTCTATCTGAGGCGATGAACTGGTTTGGCGGGAAAAGGATGTGTCTTGCTGAGGTTGCTACAACAACATTCACGTGACCTTTTACAACTGGATCTGATCCGCAGCCCCAGTAAGACCAGCTGGAGGATGATACCGTGTGACAGGACACGTAACCGTACAAATGAACCAATTTTATGGCGGCTAACGTGCCACCTGGAACGTAGAACTTGCCAAACTGGTGATTTCTGGCTCCAAAACAAACTGGAGAGAAATTGACTTTGCGCCAGCGACCTAAGAGTTAAACGAAAAATGAGAAGAAGAGATAATAGTATCAATTATAGTATCAATAGTCCCTGTGGTTAAAAGAAGCGATCATCTGCGTGATAAACTGCTGGTTTCCAGACATGCATCTGTTGATCATATAGATAAAGAAATCAATGAAATATTGAAATGGTGAAACCAATTCCTTTTTCGTGCTTTTTAAAGTACCATGTGTGGTACGTTTCTCGAGCTTGGGATCACGTGCACACTTAGTATCTTCGGCCGACTACTGTTTCATGAAAACACGCGAGAGAAACCTCTAATACAGCAAAAAAAAAAAAAACTACGAATATCACTTGGAATTCAAGTAGTTGATGGGAACTTTTTTTGTTCAAATTGACTCTCGTTTTTCTAGTTTTTATCTTTTGCCTCTTCATCCACAACACAAAATACCTTAGTCATGGTTTTAGCGACAAGGCGTTACGGTGAACATTTGCGAGTATCTAGCCGTAACCGTTTAATTTTAGGCTTATTTGCGTTGAACTTAATACTTCGAGTTCAGATTACTGTTCATGTAACAAAGAGAATAGAAACGCCGTAAATTTAGCGTTCCACCCCAAGTATGGTATAGTCCATAAGTAGTTAATTTTTTTAGTTCTTGGCCACAGTAAAATTTTATTTCTGACTTTTGTTTGAACTTTTTAAAGTTTGAGGATAAGTATTCATCGCAAAATTGCGACATTTTACAATGCGTGTTGTAAACCTTTGGGGGCCTTTTCTCAAACTTTAATTATTATTTCCCTTTAAATTACGAACTGAAACTCTTCTAAACTGACTAAATGTTTGGAATTTTATGTAAGTTCTCCAGCATGTTAAATTACCAAACAATGCCGTTTTGATAAAGTTTTGTTTAAAGAAACTTCCAAATTTATTGAGCTACGTAATTACAGCCAATAGTACTTGTAATTGTGCGCACGTTTTGCCTTGGCACTTTACTCCACCATACCTCGCGCTAGAACTGACAGACTTTGCGGTCGGAGAGGAAATTTTTGTAATATTTGATCAGATGTACAAACCTGAGCTGCTTCGGCTATTTCCTCTCTTGAACAAGGCACGGCGGTAAGTGAACGAGGAATCATTGCTCGACTCAGGCTCCTCCATCTGTTCATGGTGTGGAATTTTCTCGGCCAACAGCGTCACTATACCAAGAAAAGAAAACAAAAGGCAAATACAACTTAGCTTCATCGTGATAAAAGTAGATCGACTATTGTAGCTCAAGGCTTGCAGCTCTATTGTGGTGCTTTACTTCTTTGTATAGGTTATTTGATTATTTCGTTCATGTTATAACAAGATGTTATTTATCTGCCCTTGACCGAGTGTCCATCTAATTTCCGTATTTCAATGATATAACGGACGCTCTAATTGGTTGAAATAAAACGGTGCAGACTGCAATTATCATTGAAATGAAATAAATCAGGTTGTTGTGGTCCAATTTAGTTCAGGAAAACTTTTCTTCTAATTAGCTAAGCCCGTATGCATTTTGATAACAAGTTGAACTCCTGGATCAGCTTTGCCTCACAGACCTGATACTGTTGCCGTTGATTCAAACGTCGTCATTTATCGAAGTTGTCCTCAAATGGTGCATAACGGAATAATATTTCATCGCGTACAATGTGATTCTTGGATATAAGTGTACACTCACCACTTTGAGTTACTGTGGTGCGCGCTCCAATCCTTCACTAACGTGACCGGTTTTACGACAGCTCAAAGTTGTCAAACTGAACTGCCCTGGCGAACTAAAATAGCCATCAAATAAACATTTGATTCAGAGACAGCGGTTCCTACTGAGCCATGGTCGAACGGAATTTAGTGTTTAATTTGAACATTGCACGACAAAAGCGCAACTCGTTGCCTGACTGCACCTATTGCACAAAGCGGGGCCCGGGTGCTGGGGTGTAGCCCGTTTGCCACTACAACATTTCTGAACCTCTTCTCAAAGCTGATGGGCGCTATCGATGTTCCACACAACTTTCACTTTTCCCTTTTCGCTCGAGTGAACAAGGTAATTAACGTACGCTGTTTAGACACAAGCGTTAGACTATTTTTGCCTCAGGCTACATCAGTTCGCCGATGTTACACAGAGTCTAACAAATCGTGCAAATTCACCTGGCCTTGTTTAAAATTGGCGAAGACTACGTTTTTTTCACCCCTGTCCAAACGTCATTTACGCAATCGAAAAAAAGTGATTGCGCTAAGGGATTGGAGGGGGGGATGAAAAATCCTGAAAAAAAAATGTTTGCAAAATCAAAAAAGCCCAAATAAATTGTTTGCAGACATGAAAAGGAGAAAATAAAAAGTTTTCAGACTAGTGATACATAGTTTGATTTATATACGTAAATTTAGTCCTATTTGTTAAAATGTAAGATAACAATGCAACAAAATGATTTGCAAAATCTGGATTCATTAACTGGTTTGACATGGTAAATTAGCCACCACAAACTAATTCAAAAGTTGACATTTTGAGTGTTAGCTATTCATTAGAACAAATGAGCTATTTAACACTCAAACATCCGTTTTGTCATTTCTTTCTGGTGGCTGATTTACCAAATCGACTTGGTTGATAAATCCCAATTTCTAGTTGTTACTTTTCCACCAACAAATTACCACAGTTTCTTAAAATCAGTAACTGTCCACTTTATCAAAAATAATCTCTTCTGAGGACCTAGAGAGCATCAAATGTTAAAGTTAGGTTATTGTATTAATCGTTTCTATAACAAGAACTTTTTGTAATTGGATAGCTGTAATTGGACAACTGTGTTGCGCACGCATCAATCAGGTGCACTGAAATGGGTTCTTTTTATAGCTGTTTCTCCACTGCTTGCAAAACTGATAATTAACAAGAAAGCCTATTTGGCATTTTAACCGGCCATTCTGACCCTCCCCGCCCCTTGGTTTCACAAATGTTAGCGCGATCCTCTATTTATACGAACCGGCGTGACGAAAAGTGTGATTGTGTGACACAATATTTTTACTATAGCGTTACTGGATGACGTAATGTTTAAAATCTGATGACTCAGCTAATCTTTTTTATCGCTTTTATTTGTGCTGAAAAACGCAAATTCATTCAAACGTTGAATGTCGATACAAATTTGTCCACAACTGAGAATGCTCACACAGCGACGACGAAGTTGCCTGTTGTGCCTAGATCTTAAATACAAACAGTGAACATAGCAGTAGAATCAAAATATAACGCTTGATAAACACGACCTCGAGCAGATCGTCAGAGTATGCGGCACGTCAAGGCATATCTCATGACGTGATGTTTAAATCCGGTTTGCTAACCCGGGAATCCCCTTGCAAAAGTAAAGAAGCGAGCGGGGACGAAAGTCACCCACGTCTTTGAAAGCTAACGCGCCTGTCGAGCCGCAGTCGATTTCGCGCTCACTCGCTTGTTTTTCTTTTCCTTCACTATCTCTGAACGGAAAGAGAGACTGCTCGTAGCCTTTAGCGTACACCACACGCAAACCACACAAATCCGTCGATAATATCGAGATATTTTCGTTCTTTCAATGCAAAAAGACTCGTAACACCTACCCTATTAATTGATCTGACGATTCCTTCGTATCAACTTCTCGCCTCAAATAAACACTGATCTCGCTCCGTTCAGAAGTCAGAACTATCATGTACTGATGGTGCAATCCACTAATATTGCATCATCATACTAGTACCAATTCCTTCTCTTCCTAGCCCACGCCGGCAAAACGCAACTGTCCTTTTTGTCCGCTGCGAAATACAAGTTAGCCAATCAGAAACCTTACAATCCATTTCGCAAACCAACCCCCCCCCCCCCTCCATAAAACGGCAAGGGAAACCCCCTCTCACGCAGCACAATATTACACCACTCCTATACAAAACGCAACTTTCAAAGCAAATCACATTCACAGAAGCGTGATATGCTCCTGACATTCACAAATCCTTCTGACTCCCACATTTTTACACCCTCAAACTCTCAATCCCAATAAAAAAACTCCTGCGCTAAAAAAATTTTCACCATAACCACTAACTAGATCAGACAACACAGCCAATTTCGCATTCCATCCTATTAGCTGCTTTGCTCAATTGCGCATGCGTTATACAAGACAAATACAAAAACCCCAAACTTAACAACCCTTCGTCGTTGATATCTTAAATACTGTAAATTAAAAGACAAGAACACACGAAGGTAACATTCAGCAGACTAATATGCGCATGCGTCTTATATAAGACAGAACCGCTCTTGAGTACCCGTACCACAAGCTTTACAGCACGTTGTTCGTATGTTAAGCCAACTGACTATCACGACAAACCGTGCCCATTTTATAAACCGGCGGTCGCCATAGCGACGGCCGGTTAAAAATATATCCCTGAAGGGCAAATAGATTTTCTAATCTCGCATTTTATTGTAGATAGGATTAACTGGACTTCCTATTGTATAATTCAGTGGTAGTCGTGCTCGTAATTTCAAATCGTCCTCGCGCTACGCGCTCGGCTGATTTAAAGTAACTCGCCCAATTACTCCCTTAATTGTGCTCCACTGAGTCCAATTACCATTAAAAATCAAGAACTCTTCGAAGTGCAATGAAACTCTAACTAAGAGAAAAGATGTAACTTAAATTCCTGGGTTACATGTATTCACTAATAGTCACACTGGCTTTTCAACAGGGTCCTAGGCTGGTTTGATGATGACATTTAATAAATCATCACTTAAACAGCAAGCAGTCTCCTGTTTTCCACTTGCATGAAGAAGGCAAATTGGATCCAGTCTTGTATAAACTACAAAATAAAGCGCAAGTGTAGGGAAGCACTGTTTCATTTGGCTCCTCAATCCTCTCTAGGATCAGGGGAGAAAAGGCCGCTGGTGCAGTTCTATATTATTACTTACAATTAGTTCACATTTTAATGTTTCAGGATACCTTGATGTGAGATTTTCAATTTTTTTAGGAAACAAAACAAGCCATGGTGCAGTTATACTCTTATAAGTTAGAGACATAGAGACACGGCATTCATGGAAAGCAGTTTAAGGCAGTAACGGTTTAGATTAGTATTTTTACTACATAAGATTACCTGATGAATTTTAACCGTATATAAATAAATGTTATAATAACAATAATAATAATAATAACAAACACACAAAAAAAATTGTTTGCAGGAATTCGAAGATGCAGCCGGAAAAAAAATTGTTTGCACACACAACAACACAGAAAAAATTGTTTGTCTTGAAAAAATTTTCACACCCCCCCCCCCCTCCAAAAAAATAATGGTCCTTCCCTAAGAAACACCCATAAAATAGGTCTATGATACCTGTACAGTTTTTGAAAACTGCTGATCATACAAAACGCTCAGTGTAATTTTTGTACCGATTACTTAAGCTTAAGTCAGGGTCTCACCAATATAAGTGGCCTGGCAGTTACAGTCCCAGCCTGTCGCTCGGTCATGAGCGTCTCTGTACTGTCCTTTACGTTCGTCAGTAGTTGTCGTAAAGTACTGATATGTTTGTGAGCAACGCAGATGTTGTAGGCTCGGTTGTTGGATCTGGCGATAGTTTCAGAAGTCCCTTTGATGTGAGCCCTGTAAGGTATGGTCATGACAGGTGTCGAGGTAATGTTCAGGTTTTGAGTTAGTGTTCGTGGCGTTCGGTTCAGAGTACTGTAAGTGTTGTGTCTAATAAAATCTTGGCTGTAATTGTTCTTGTTGAAAACGTTGTCGAAGTACTTGATTTCGTCCGTTGAGCTGTCAGGTGAGTCACAAACTAGTTGAGCCTGTCTTGTCAAGGTCCGTATAATCGTTGTTTCTGAGAAGTAGGGTTGTAATTGACGAAATCGACAATTTTCACAAACACCTCAACAGACAAAACGCCGACATACAGTTACTAAGGAGATCAAGGTAAATGATAAAATACCTTTTCCAAACTGCTTGGTTACGCGTGGCAATAACAACCTACGGACGACAAATGACAGAAAACCGACACATACCGACAGACTAATCGAGACAATTATCGAGACAAACGATGGGTCAGAACTCACAATGCGTTCTGCAATGCGTTCTAATATTTCACTTAATTAGAGAGATGAATCTGTGTAGCCTAAATTCTGTTTATCTTACGTAGGTTACACAGATCTTTCACTTGTACGTAGATTTCAAAGCGTTCAGCGAGCACGTTTTGAAAACTACCCTATGGGCTAATGGATACACTCCTATTGGGTACCAAGCCTGAGCGAGACCGAGAACTTGGAAGCGACAACTCAGAAGCGACACCGTGTGACCCTAATCGGTTTCCGTACATCCTGAGATCTTGGATGATGGGCGGCAGGAGAAATGGAAAAAGTACGTAGTTTGTAATAACTGAAGCCAAGAGATAATTAAATAATTGGAGGAAGGGGCGAACAGTGGCAGGAAAGAGTTTAGGGATCGGGAACAGGGTAGTAAGAGCTTGGAAAACAATAGCTGTGGCACACACAACTATAAGTCGATGCCAAAGCGGTCTATGTGGTAAAAACAAATGTTTGCACCAAATCGTTGACTAGTGAAATGTCTTTATGTCCCCTCAGCTTTAAAACCTTATCTGTCAATGAAAGCTACAAACAATTAACTGCTGGGGGTGAAGGCGCTGTTACACGAGACAATTTTTCCTGCAACTTACAACATGGCAACGGCGTTGCGAGACAAGTTGCGGACGAAATTGCACATCTAACGTCCCCTCTTCGCAACATGTTTCGCAACAGGCTTCTACTTTTCGCAACGTTGCGAGGTAAGTTGCAGCGTGTAACATGTATTCCGCAACTTGCCTCCCAGTGCTCTGACTCGTCATCTGTCGTGTTGCAAGTTGCAGGAAAAATTACCACGTGTAACATTGCCTTACTACTGCGATAGACCAGCATCCCATTCGGGGAGCGGGGTAATACTCCTATACTTGCTACATACTAAAACGCCGCAAATATTAGTGGTCCCTGTGCGACTTAACCATACCAGTACATAACTCATACGGAGTCAACGCGAATAACTGCAAGGAAGGGGAATTTTCCTGCCTCATGTCGTCACCGGTGTTTCCACTAGTTTTCACACGATGGGAAGGGAAGCAGAAGACGAGAACTGACCCAAAATCAGTTCACTTACCGCCAGCCCCTAAGAAAATAGACTAAGATGAACAGCGCAAAACTTAAGTAACTAGTCTTTCAAGTACAAAAATTTCGGAGAGTTCGTTTATTCTCTCGTATTCATAGATACACTTAATCACTAATACGAGACGCTGTGACGTAGAACTCGGAAGTAACTATGATTCAACTCAGCCATACCCTACGCACTCAATTAAAATACTCACACAAGGAAGGGCCATTTCCTAAAGCCTTTAGCTAGCTCTTTTCTGAGTTCAAAGCGAGGGCTAACGCACAGCTTTTAATTTCCTATGAAAAAGTTCTCATTCACATGAAAATAAAACTAAATTTTTTTATGAATAGCTGTGTGTTAGGCCTCGCTTTGCTAAGAGGCTCTTGAAAACGGCCGATTAATCTGCCCGTAAGTACGTCTAAGGCCCCGGCCAAACTCATGAAGAGCCATCATTCAGCACTTTCGTATACATCTTACTTGTACGAATATTGATGGAAACACACGGCAAATAAACTTTGCTCAACACCACTCAACATCGTTCAAAGCCCCTCAGAATGAGCTCTTATTCAAGAGGCTGACAAAACGCGTTTAACCCTTTAAGCCCTAACAGTGACGAAAATGAAATTTCCCTTTACATTATCACTACTTGTTCAAACATTCAAGTGATTAGAGTAAAGGAAGTGATCACCAAGGATAAGATGTCTTGATACTTAGACAAATTCTCCTCACTAGTTCCATAAGAAATGTATGGAGAACAGTAAGGAGAATACGCATTTTATACCACGGCTTAAAGAGTTAATTTACTAACCGAATGTTGACGATCCGTTTGGCCAAGGCACAATAAAGCTAATACTAGCGTCAACTCTGAATAAAAATTCCATCTTTTCACTTTTCTGAAAAATATGCTTTCTCCTTCATTTTCAAATTTTAAAAATTGCTTGAAAAATGTTTGCTTTTACGTTTAATTCTGCAATAACGTTAAGATGATTTCAAACAACGGGTCAAGAAATTTCAGGGAAACTGGCATTAGCTTAGCACAATAGGGTGCTGGGCGTCGTTTTTGTAGACAGCAATATCGCGGTTGCGAAGGGCTCGATTTTGCGTCCAAACGCAAAATGTCGAAATCAGAGATTCTTGTGAATCCACTTGTATTGAAACTCCAAAAACACACTTGAAAAATAAAACTGACGCATCCTAAAGAATTATACGCGCTGAGGAGTCGTTTTGATGTAAGGCGGTTACTTTTTTCATTGCACTACTTTTATTTGAGGTCATCCTCGTTTTCCCAGTCGATCCTAGAAGAGCTTAGGAGATGACAGCCCTAAGTCGCGCGTACTTTAAGCCACAGATGCCGCTGTCCAAATTGCTTCATAAATTCCATGTCAAAGCTAAGGTGCTATTTCGTTACAGCAACAAGAAATGCAATTAACTTCTATTTATCTTTGAAACTGAAGTACACACTGCCTCATAAAAAAAAACAATACTGTAAACAAAGCAAAAAATATTACGGGAGGTATAAAAGCAACTATTCTCTCCTTTTTCCACCTAAGGACAATCTCAGATAAAGTTGATACGCAAAGCAGAGACAAACGGTACCGCCAGGCTGCAATTTTGTTCTGACAATTTAGCTTTACCAGGCGAAGCATGTTTCGCATTTAGCATATCCTCTCGAAAATGAGGTTCTGTCGTGTTACCTGCGCATGCTCTACCTATATACCAGCTAAAAATTAATCGGCGGAGCAACTGAACTTAAAAACTTTGCTGAGAAAAGGCCACTTTCACGATGGCATTATTTTAATACAAATATTAGAATTCAGTTGTTTTTTCTTTCTTGTCTAGAACTTGTAATCCTCGTGGAGTTTAAATAACAACAGCCTCAAATTTGGATTAGAAAACAACAAACTGAAGGATCCTGTTAGTTGAAGCAAAATTACGCCCTCACAAAAATGAATCAACACCCACAAATATGGAGTCCTCCATGCAATTGGAGGCAAAACAGACAACCGCTTATAAAAACTTAAGCTTTTTACGCTAAGCCTAATTCGCGCTTTAGGTGATAAGTGACAACCACTAGGTTCGTCACCGAGAAACTCGGTTTTGTCGCTGTATTTCTCTTGCAGTGCTTTCTTACAAAATTCAGCCAAGTAAAGGTTCTGTGCTGACCCGGTACGGATACAAGATTCAAGGTATCAGAAACCGGACATGACGTTAGCTCTCCGTGTTTAACCTTCGTGTTACTCCACGCAACTATATCTTTTCTTTATTTCATCACTTTTTATCTCTGTCCCTTAAAATACTTATAAATGGATTGATTTCAACAAAACGTACTAAATACGACACGATCTTGTTTCAGTAGCGGAAAGAAGACCAAGGCGCACTTATTTCTTAAGTCCAAGATGGCGTCGTATAAACTGTAATAAAGACTTGATCATCTGAACACAAGTAGGAGATTGTGTTCGAGTAGCAACCTCGTTCAAAATGGCGGTCGGAGAAACCCCTGGCCAAGGCTGCCAAAATGGCTCCAAAAATTCGTTACAATTTTGTCACGTAAACACGATGAAATGTTTTCGTTTCGTTTGAACAATGGTTTCTGATTGCAAAAAAACCAAACAGGGCCACCAGACGCTGGAAACAACCTCCGAAAAAGACATTTTATCATGTGTCACGTGACAAAATACCCCACGATTCTTGGAGTATTTCAGCAGCCTTGGCCAGGGGTTTCTTCGACCGCCATTTTGAACGAGGAGAAGGCCCTGGGGACGAGCTTGTTCGAGTAGGGCTTTTCGAGACTGCGCGTATGCTTCAGAATCATGTATTACACCAGCGACAGAGAGAAGCGATGGCTCTGGAACGCGGTCTCGGCAAATTCGAAAGTGGTACTTGTACTCAATCCTATACTTGTGCTCCGATCCAGTGGTCTCTAATAAG
The DNA here is from genome assembly GCA_964030785.1 of Siderastrea siderea. NCBI lineage: Eukaryota > Metazoa > Cnidaria > Anthozoa > Scleractinia > Rhizangiidae > Siderastrea > Siderastrea siderea. Next base: position 8,557,575 of record OZ034977.1, on the reverse strand, counting down.
TCCTAAAGTATATACTATAAAAAATTACGGACACCCGACCAGACCAGCTGGTTAAGTTGAATCCGCGTTGTTGTTCGATTCAGACGATTTGCTTGATCCAAGTTGAAGATTCTTCATTCGGTTGATTGCGGCCGCCGCATTAAATGCTTGCTGTAAAGTAAAGAAAAACAACACTTTAAGCTGGATGTTATTATACCAGAGAACGCAATACGGCATTAGTTGTAGCTACTGTGTAGTGCTGCCTACATTGACTTCGCTGCTTACGTGATTTCCTTACATAATTCGCCTATGAGAGAACCGAGTGGAAGCCTGGCGAGATAATACTATGGTCTGTTAAAGATGGCTGCACTGACAGTATGTACTGTCCATTAGCAAGCTAGAAAATGAGAACTAGACATGAGAGCGCATCCGAGGAGAACATACTCTGTCACTCGTATGCCTGAACCGGAAATTAACTTAATGAGCTTTATGTTACCCTTTTCTCTATCCAAACTCGCCAAAAGATGGGAAGTATTGTATTGTATAAGACAACTCAAAAAGATGAGACGAAGACAGGGAATGGTGGGGGGACGGCCTAAGAAACTGGTCTGTCCATGTTAACTTTTGGTCATTTGACTTGGTTTTTCCTTTTTTTTCGCAACTGATTCCGTGAGGCCCTGTTGGAGTTTTTGGATTACGGATTATTAGGGGTTTTTAGAGAAGGGATACGGATTATTGGCTACTAAATTTAAAGATTACGGATGTTTCGTGTTGCATTTTAAAATTACGGATTATTATCGGTCATTATCGAATTTTGTTTTAGGGATATCTTTGTTTACAAAACTGGGATACGGATTATTTCCAAAATTTACCCAGGATTATGGATTATTCAGACCCCACTTAACAGGGCCCCTTTCATCCAGATTTGTTTTCCAGACGCCATCTTGAAATGAGCATACCAAGAAACCGTGCAGACGAATAGAAACGAGTCCCCCTCACGTGAAAATTAAGTCAAAAACCGTCTTCGTTTTCTGTCAGTTACCTATTTAAATCAAGAGACGAATTATTCGACTTAGACGAAATTATTGGTCTGTCAAGATGTGCTGACAGACGAATCAGCTAAAGACGAATTTCGCCTCAAAGTCCGACTTAAAACGGAATTTACATCTAGACGAATTATCCGTCTGAGACGGATGATTCGTCTCAGACGATTTCTCAGACGGATAACTACGATACTATGAGGAATTAGCGTAGCGCAACGATTCGACCAAAAAAACATCGAGTTTATTAACATCTCCATTATAAAGAGAGGCACAAAATAGTTTATTTTCTAGTGAGTTCGCCGAAATCAAACTCTTTAATTTGATTCGCTCGTTGTACTACTCTCTCTTTGCGAATTTGCATGGGCAATGTGCCAAACTTTTTTTACTGATAAAGATCGATAAATAAGGGAATTTCTTTTTCTCGACGTGGAATTTAAGCGATTCCAAATACGAGCCAATTGAAGTTGTGACAATTTCCTGTGTTAAAAAAGGTACTGTTTTCTTGTGAACGTCACCGTCGCTAAGCAAAAAATTTTAAAAAAACTGCGCCGGAATAGCGGGAGTCTTGTCAGGCCTGACACAATATTTCTCTTTGGTCTCATTATCAAAAAATGTTTCTATACCGTACCTTCCACTTTGCCTTGTAGAAATTCTTCTTCATTTGTTCACTGACTGAAGCATGGATATCGAGTTCGCGCGCCGTGCCACCGGAAATCCTAAAAATTAACAAGGTTAAAAAATCTTGGTAAATTAGAAGTGAGTACAGTCTTTTTTAAGAATCTTTTTCTTCTCAGTTTTGAGACCCTGAGACTTGGTTCGACCCGGAGTCGCACCCTGGACCTCCTGCTGGACTGGAGGGGTTAGTTTCTAAAGAAACTGTGTTGCTGCGTCGGTGGGGAAGTAAAATACGAAAATTTGGATTTATCAACTGAGTTGATATGGTAAAATGGTTACCGTCAAGAAATTGAAAGCTGAAGTTTCCAGCGTTAGCCCTTCGACGAATGGCTTACGCTTGAAACGTCAGCTTTCAATTTCTTTGCGGTGGCTAATTTACCTTACATCAGCTCAGTCCGTCTGATAAATCCAAATTTTCGTATTCTCCAGCTATGCCGCCTGGTCACCTACCAGCTGAGCTGGGCTGCGGACAAGGTTTCAGGTAAACGCGGGTTTGGGGCCTGACAACCGCATGAAAAAAACACGATACGGCTTCGAAGTACTTACACGGAATCAACAGGTCATTTTTTCCTGTCCAGCCGGGCTAAGCTAACTGGCGGATAACTAACAGCTTCTGAACAAAGCGGTAAAACATAACACGGAAAGAAGCAAATATGACTAAAATATATACATACCATGGGTGAGCCACAGCCTGTCTGCAAGTGTAGCGACGTTTAGGGTCAACTTGTAATAAACAGGTGATGAAATCTTTTGCTGAAATTAAGAATGAAACAAATAAATGAGAATCAACTTGTTTTCCGCGCACACCAAATACTCCCACGCAAATACCACGGAGATATTCTCTGGGACCGTCCCGCACAGGTGAGAGAGGCAGGGGCAGATCCGGAGGGGGGGGGGGGGGGGGCAGGGGCAGATCCGGAGGGATCCGAATGTTCCCAGGTCCCTTTCACTTATCTATCGAGGATGAAGAGAAAGAGGCCTGGGAACAAGGTTTCTTCAAAGGAGGCTTCGCACACTGACGGTTACAGCAGGTAATGGAGGGTATGCAACCAGTCCCTAGGGATTCAAAGGACAATGGCGAGGCGGCCATGTTAGTGTACCATAACAAAAGGAGCTAATGAGAAACCTTTTTGTTAAAGGTACAATAACATGGCGGTGATGACGTCACGTGCATACACCCTAATGCTTCGACCTCCGTTTGTTTCATTGGACCAGGGAGGAGTAGGGTGGGGAATGGAGTACAACGGAAACAGATTCAAACAATCAAACCTCGAAGAGAAAGCTACAACCAGCACCTGTGCTTTTTTCAGAGTCAAGGAATGATTGATTTCGGATTAGCTCCTGACTGGTTCAAAACCAACGTGCCTTGTTAGTTGGGGTATGTTGCATTTCCAATTACAGCTCACGGAACGATAAACAAAAGCAATAACTTACACAAACAGTTACGCCACACGTGGGACATCAACTCCTTCATTAATTTCACACCATTTAATTCTTGAACAAAACAGAAATTACATCTAGATGTCTTTCAATCGTGGTACACTGATTATTCAAGCGAACTGTGGACTGAAATACACTGGAAATCCGGGATCGCATGAAACAAATTTGCCAGCATCTCAGTATCTAAGAATGAGCCCCTTTTGCAGTCCTTAATGCGCCCTCGGGATGGCCAGGTGTATTCTAATGTCTAATGAAAGATCATTCTTCTAGCCAAGTGAGCATTCTAGCAGGCAAGCAAAACAGACACCTTTTTAAATTTCTCTTAAAACGTTCGAATTGCCATAAACACAGATACTCGCACTGCACAAAGCGCCAAAAACGTGTAGAATAGCGCACGCCATGCGCGAGTTCGTTCGCTGGAACAACTCACGCAAAAGCACGGACTTTTTTGCTGGCCACAGAGAAGCCCATAGAAAAGGCGCATGTTGAATGCCGAATGCTGACACTTTAGAGGTTTTAATATTCAACTACGGGTGCGAAAGGCCACTGCCCTCGTTTACTACACCAAGGAACCAAGGAACAAATAATCCTTTTTAACAGTCATTCAAGAACTGTTTTATCAGTGAGCGCTGCTATTGACCTCCGTACAGTCAACTCTCTTTCCAACGGACACCATCGGGACCAAGATTTGGTGTACGTAAACGAACAAGTCCACAATAGCGGGAGTTGTTTCCAGTAATTCTTATTCCCTGGGACTTCAGTTCCTGTCCGTAATAGCAAGGTATCCGCAAGGCGAGAGTTGACTGTATTTACTTTGGCTCAATTTTTTTAACGAGTGTCATAAGAGAACAACCGGGCAGCTGCCAAATGTACCAAAAGTAAAGTAGAACCACCTTACCTGATTCTGAAATATCGTCCCTGCAAATGAAGTGAAGCAATAATCACTTGACGAACTCGATTCAAAAGTTTAATAGGCTAGACTGCAAACAGAGCAAGAGACTGAACCACAAGTAACATCAAGGACAACCAACTAGAAATTTATGGAAAGAAATCGTCACGTGACCACGTCACCTTCCCGGCTAATTTTCTTTTTAAGCCCACTTCAAGATGGCGGCCGACTAACGTTTGGCGGAAAAAAAGAAAACAACTGTTTAAACAATTGAAAAATTAGTTGGATTCAAACCAATTGTCTGCTGCTTCTCTAAATTTACACAACGGAAATGTCAGTTTCTCGAACTAGCCCATTTTTAAACGTGTATATTGTGACACCTTGCATTATACGAACACTGATCGTCTTCTAATAATAATCAACCAAATATTTGTTTAAACATATTTTGCAACCTATTACTGAAGCCAAACGGTACTGAAAACGTAATAGGTTGTTTAAGATAATGAAACTGAACGCAAGTGTCCGCCGTCTTGAGGTGGGCGTAAAAAGAAAATTAGCCCTTCTCGAGTTACCGCAGTGGTCCGTTTTTCATTTGTGCGTACGACAAGGCAAATTTGACTTCTGCGTTATAGCTGACCTGTACTCAGTGACTCTTGATCTTTGTTTACACTATATAAAATGCTTACTTGATTTTCCACCGCTCTTTGAATTTTTTTTTTTTGCGACAACCACAGGCAGACCACCCTATGTGTTCGTAGTTAATAATTGTTGACAAAGGTCATGTTGAAATCAATGGCGCGTATAAGAAGGGGTATAGAATGGTAAAATCCGAGACTCGCCGAGACGCCGAGACCCATGTTTTAAAATGCGAGCCCGAGACTTCCGTCTGTTTGTAAAATCCGAGCCCGAGACTGGGTCCTCCGAAAATACGAGCCCGAGACGTGCTGAATCAAAAATCCGAGCTCGATAATCTGATAGAAAGGAATAAAAGCGGCTATCAAGTGCTTTCGGGCTTTCGGAACTCACAGAAGCTCGAACCTAGTGTTTTATTAAAGTTATTAACCTATAGTAAACAGAGTACCCAACCGGTTTTGGTTTTCACGTGACGTCATAAAATTCTAAAACCATAGATGGCGAGGTCTTCAGATTTTATATCCCCACCAGGTTGAAGATGACTTAAAAATATATCTTTTCACAAGTTTTCAGCTCGGTAGCGTCTTTCGTTTTGAAAATACAGAATATTAAATTTCTGGCTTGTCACCCTACGTGACACCAACACAGCGTCCGTCCAAAGCTTTCTCCTGTGCAAAAAAGGACTCTCCTTGTGATTTTTAGCAGTTTGGACAGCTAAAGCATTAGGAGAGAAATTAATGTGGTTGTATAGTAGTTCACGAGAGAAAAGTAATCGCTGGAAGAGCAGAAGTAAATTCCAGATGTTTTCATTGATTTCCGGCGGCCATGTTTGTGCCCCTCCGAGGGACACCAACATGGCGTTTCCATACTGAGCTCTACAAATTTCAGTCGAACGTTTGGCAAATAACTCAACAACCGAATACCGTACAGATATGAGACTTGGTGAAGTTGTTTAGCTGTGTATCCTTTCTAACATTACAAATATTTTATGGCGTGACAGTGAAAACGAAGAATTGGATAACGTACCACTACTTATTAGCCAGGCTAGTTACTTATAAACTAATGATTCGATTGTCTGGTCTGGTCTGTCTAGTCTGTTTCTTATAACTCCGGTGGGAAACATAAGTTAAGCTTAGGAAGTTTGGCGTTCTGCTTTTGTGGCCTTTTTGTGAAAGAGACGGTGAGCTTCGGTCCAAGGAACACGCGATGGGGTTACAATGGAAGAAGAAAGCGGTGCGGAGTCAAAGCGGCGAAAGCGCAAATACGGTCAGTTAATCTATTGTAGCTTATCACTGCAGTGTAATTATAGCCGCTAGCTCTTCTGGTTTTATTATTCAATTATTGATGGTTATTTTAGGTGTTGCAATATTGGTCACATCGTTTTTCTGTTTGTATATTGCAATGATCCATAAATTGGAAGGTTGGAAAGCTAGGAACAAAACTAAAGTCAACTAAAGAGAATACCTGGTCTATTAAACACTCAACAGGAAATTTGGCGACAAGCCACAGGAATAGCGAGGAATGTTACACATTGATGTTAGTTTTAATTAGCGTTTGTACTAAAAAAGTTCCAAGTTTTACTGTTTGTAACCAACATGTACTCGAAGATTGTGATTGCATGAGTCTTAAAACTGGAAATAATAAACCGCTAGCTATACAGTTATACCTTTATGACCTTTTATAGCTTTATACTGTGCGGCTCAATGATCTGTGAAAAGAGCAACATGCACACGTGGAACTGTGCGAGTGAAGCTGTAAATAAATGACATCTCCGGAAATGATCCTGCGCCGCAAATGATGCCATTGAAAATCAGGAATCACGTGGGGTTTTATCATTCAAAGAGAACAAAATGAATAATTGTGTAATCATATGAAGTGTTTTAGAGGACCTACAACGCTGACAAAGTTCAGGATCTGAAATAGATGATTTGGCGTATTCTTGGGAGTATAGTAATTTTGGCACTAGCATATAAGGTTATAAGCTCTAGCCTACAAAGTAGGCGTTTATTTAAGACCTGTTATACCGGCAGGCTAATTCGGTAATCTCTTAGAACTTACGTAAAGCTAAATATAAGCGGGAGGGGGTGGTATAGGGGTTGGCGAATATCATGCGAAACAAAATTGGCAGGAAAATGACTTACTAAACCTGAGGGAAAGGTGCATAACCTCAAAAAGTTAGACAGCAGTAGCTAGTAGTTAAGATGCTACAAATAATTTGACTATGTTCTGTTTGGCCTAAAAAACTTATAGACGAGGATAGCACTGATGTAAGCACAGATGATGAAACTGTTAATAGGAAATCGAAGGAAAGAGCAGAAAGAGCAGCGTGCAGAGGGTAAGTTAAATTGCGCGTGAATGTAGACGTAATCATTCTACCCCGCATAGAAAGCTTTATTAATTAAAGAATACGAATACTTTTTGCTGCTTTAAAATGGCACAGTGGAACCCACTAAAGCGCGTCGCTTTAGTGGCCGTATTATGCGTTCTTAACTAAGGAGAAGCTCAACGCTCGGTCAACACATCCAATTACTTGCTCTAAAGCATATGTTCATTTTGAAACGTGCACAACTCCGCTCAATAGTCTCAATGTATTCTATTTAAAAAAATGAAAACAGAGATAGAAAAATGAAAACGTAGCGTGTGAAGATAACCAGTGTGCATAAAGCCACTTAACTTTGTATATGAGCGTATCACTTGAGTCAGAGAGAAGTGTGCGTATTAACCGGCAAATACTGTGTTTCAAGTTAAGTCACTCAATATTTTGCACAAAAGCCCTACAAATTCTGTCTCAAAAGCGTGTATTAAAAAGAAATGAATTCGTTGGCTACAGGAAGGAGAAAACGAAAAACCAAAAGAAATGGGAAAAAAAAGACTGTAAAACATGTCGGAGACAGCGAGAGTAGCGAGACGTCTCATGACGTCTCATGGCCTGCATGGCCTGGTTAGGGAAGAGAAAATTGTACAGGAGGTAGCCATGAGAAGTGACATGTGGTCTTATTTGGATGTTGATTTTCACGTTGAAGCGATGAATTATATCATCATTGCCTGGCTCTGGTTTGCGCCAAGGGTACCGCAAACACCGAAAAGTTTCCCTGGTTCCCACAAGGAAAACTGATAAAGGCCGCACTCTTCGACTCCCTCACAGATTCCGGGAGTCAGAAAAACAATGAACATTTGCAACTTTTTACCCGTTCTAGTGACATAAGACTATTTAATCAAGAGGGATAACGCTCTGGTAATGAATTTGAAAAACCTTCACCGTACATAACCTACGGTCAGCGTCGGTACTACAGCAGACGTATGAGGAAATAGGTCCCCACAGTAAAAAGATTCCGCAATCGCAACCAGGTAACGTGCTATCATCGTGGTCACACATTTACAAACAGTCGAGTAGTTATACAGACTAAGCAGTCACCTTTGTGACTACATCTCGTGAGACAAACGATATACAGCTAAAGTGGAACAAAGTGTGTTATCGAAGGCTGTAAAACAAAAAAGGAGACTTGTGACTTACTAACTACGTACTATGCCATAGTGCTTTCACATAAATGTTTCTATGACATGAAGCAGCTGTAGGTGCCTGTACTCTTACTAGAAGGATGGCAGTCGAGGCCATCCGTGATTAAGTCTTTCTCTAAATATTCGTTGGTACAAAATGTACACTTGGGTGGAGAGACAACAAGGAGCATGGCTTCTTAGTTAAGGTCAAGAGGCAGCGCCAGGGGAGGGATAGGTGATCACCAATCAAAACTCAGTGGAAAAGAGCAGAGGTGGTGGAATTTACTAACAAACTGAGAACGGTATGTAACCATTTTGTTGGTCTTTAACAGCGTGAGATAGCTTGGTTTGTGCAAACTTCGGTAGAGCTCAAAGATTCAAAGCAGCTGAGCCCGGAGAAAATTGTTTGTGGAAAAAGTTCAGCTAAATTTCCCAACTTGCGTCTAATTTATCTATTAGCAGTTACCTTGTATTTAATTGTACAAAAATACATCAAAGGAAAAGTCAGTTGTTTAACCCTTTAAGCCCTGACATAAAAATGCATTTTCCCCTTGCTGTTCTCCATACTTTTATTATGTAACTAGTAAGTTGAATTTGTCTAAATATCAAGACATCTTATCCTGGGTGATCACTTTCTTTATTCTCACCACTTGAATGTCTGAACAAGTATTGATTATGTAAAGAGAAACTTCATATTCGTCACTTTTAGGGCTTAAAGGGTTAAAAGGCAGTATATGAATCGCTCAGTTAGAAGTATGTTTAGCTCGATGTTTAAAACAAATGGGACACACCAGTGCTTAGCGCCGCAGGACTGAACGATAATGGATAGTCGGCAACGTTGTCAACAAAGCCTTGAACTAAGTAAATCATGTGTAATAAAAAGGGCAATGTAGATCTTCCTAATAACTGATTTAGCTTAAATATGTACGGAAGTTCTCATTCATTACGTGTTGGTTATGTGTCGCTGCAAACAGAAATAGACTTTAGCACTTGCTTTGCTTGCTCGTTGAACTGTGAACTCCGTGCTAATATAACTTAATATCGGGTGCAATTTTCGAGATTCTGAGATCCAAATTATAAAAATTCGAGACTTCGAGACGGTTCAACGTGTAGCGAGCCCGAGATTCCGAGACTCTTATTTTGATTGCCGAGATTTCGAGACTCGGCTGATATTTTCCGAGATGCATCATTTTGGATAAACCATTCTATACCCCTATAAGAAGATATATGGAGAAACAGTAGGTCGGCTTCGATTTACTACAAAATATAGAGTTTACTCTAAATTATTCAATAAAAGTTAAGATGAAATGTCAAATGAGTCTTGTGTCATGTTTTTTTGCCGCCGCGAGCCTTTTGAGGCGTTATTTTGCGAGATTATTTAGCGACCGGTGGTAGAGAGAGAGAAGAGAGAACAAGGCTTGCAAGTCGGCCGCCGCCAGCAGCGACCGACTCCACTTCAAACCGGAATTAACGCCAAACTACTGAAAATCTCACCTATCTGACGACGGCTATCGATCGCTGAGTCGTTGCTCTATCTCTTCGCCAAATTTGAACTTCATCCCTCCAACAGTTTCCGAGAAAATCCATGCTGAATTCGTGCATACGGCTTTCTCAATATGATCGGTGCTCGACTCAGCGACCAGAGAAATTCCGATCACGCCGGCCGTTTCAAATTCACCAATCAGCGGCGAGCTGCCACGGGATGCCAAGCGCTGATTGGTGAATTTGAAACGGCCGGCGTGATCGGAATTTCTCTGGTCGCTGAGTCGAGCACCGATCATATTGAGAAAGCCGTATGCACGAATTCAGCATGGATTTTCTCGGAAACTGTTGGAGGGATGAAGTTCAAATTTGGCGAAGAGATAGAGCAACAACTCAGCGATCGATAGCCGTCGTCAGATAGGTGAGATTTTCAGTAGTTTGGCGTTAATTCCGGTTTGAAGTGGAGTCGGTCGCTGCTGGCGGCGGCCGACTTGCAAGCCTTGTTCTCTCTTCTCTCTCTCTACCACCGGTCGCTAAATAATCTCGCAAAATAACGCCTCAAAAGGCTCGCGGCGGCAAAAAAACATGACACAAGACTCATTTGACATTTCATCTCAACTTTTATTGAATAATTTAGAGTAAACTCTATATTTTGTAGTAAATCGAAGCCGACCTACTGTTTCTCCATATATCTTCTAATACGCGCCATTGATTTCAACATGACCTTTGTCAACAATTATTAACTACGAACACATAGGGTGGTCTGCCTGTGCGACAACATGGACATGTGACCAGTTTATTCCACAGCAAAGTGCCGAAACGTATTGTGGGTATTGTGAGGGGTGCCCCTGGCCCCAGCCCCTCAACGGAAAGGAATCAAGGGAAAGAACGTGACAACAGTAATGGCTAAATGGCTGTGCTTAAGTTAATTATTTGTGAGAATTAGTTTTCGTTTTCAAAGGGGTAAGATTGCAGGCAATCATGCTGGGATCAGGATGGTGCCAGTTAAGTCAAACGGTCTTACTTTCTATGGATTTTTTCTGTGAACATTGTTGATTACGCTTACCAGTACGGTGAATCAAATTCATATTCTCCTCTCATAATCTGTGCAAACAAATTCGCATCACTATCGTCATAGAATGGAGGATATCCGCAAAGTCTGAAAAAAAGAAGCGAGACAATTTTGTTTTAGTCACTTACACTGAATTGTACAACACAGGGTCCTTCTACTGTTCAATAAGATAAAATACATGTATTATTAAAAATAGTATGTTTTAAGTGGTAGTTAAAGACAGAGGTTTTCTAACATGCAAGTTCAAACTGGAGCTGTAACAGCCGTTGTTGTCAAACAACTCGATTTAGTTATTTAATGGTATTTGGGACAATCAGTTAGCCTTTGGGACATCCAGTTGGCTCTTTACCAGTTGCATAAAGAAATTGGTCGGAGCTTACCATATTACAATTTCTCTTCCATAGATGAATTTGTCACCAGAGGACATTAGAAGCAGATGAAAGTCAACAGGGGACATAGGAAGAAGGTGAAACGTTCAAGAAAATCATTCTAACTGAAAAGTGAGGAGTACCTGGAGTACCTCCTAAGGTAAATCTACTAGACAGTGACAGTGTTCTGAAGCAATCATGATCTATATATAAACAATTATGCCGTTCTTACAAAATGTAACAGATAACTCCAACTGCCCAACAGTCTACAGCTTTTCCATATGGCTTCTGCTTAAGAACTTCTGGGGCTGAAAAAAATTAACATCAAGGTCATAATTGAGTTTATATCATATTTAGATCACATGAAGTTTGTTTATCTCTCAGTGACTATAGTTAGAGAGGTGATGGGTGTAACGTTTTGCCTGTATAGTCCCTTTCTTTCTTCTCGCAGTGTGTCAAGATTTTATGCAGCACAAAATTTTTATGCAGACCTTCTTGTTTCATAAATTGTTCATAATGACTATTCTTGCATGGTAGGAATAAATAAATAAATAATAATAATAATGACTATTACAGCATATCCACTGATAAGTGGCTCTTAATCTGTAAAAAAATACTGTTAAATAACTATAGATAACCATAGATCTGAGTATTTCTGTTGTGTTGTGTTGTGTGTGTGTGTGTGTTTTTTTTTTTCCAGTTCCATAATTTATAACTCCACAAGTTCAAGTTCTAGATTGGCTCAACTTTGAGTCAAGTTTGGGCTTAGTTCCATGAGGGAGCTGCTTGTAACTGCATGGCAGTGGGGTTCAGGGGGCGGTAACCAAGGAGAAAGGGGGTAGGGAGTCTACAAAGGGCAGAAAAAGAGAGGGCCGGAAGCGGGATTCTCGCCCTGGTGGGAATCGGGTGAAATAGGAAAAAACTACACAATATCAGTGCATAATTTTGCAATCAAAAAAGTGCAAAGGGGCAGGAAACAGCAAAAATAACAAAAAACAAAAACAAAAACAAAAAAAAGGCAGCAGCTGGGATAAAAGGGTTCAGGAGGTGCACGGACACATAAGGTGCACTGGTTAATGCATGTCACTATCATCATCATATCAATAAATGATTTATTCTAAAGTGAATTTATTACTTTAGAGTGATTTTAAGAGTCCCAGGGACAACTGATATAACAATGATACAGCAGGCATAATCTGTGTGGCTCTCACCCACTTTACCTTTACCCCAACCCATCTCTATTACCAGAAATGCCTTGATCTGGATCTCAAATCTCTGAAGAAGCATCAAATGACGTGAGAATAGTTGAAAACTTACCAACATATCCAGGAGTTCCACAGGCTGTTGCCATCATGCTGTCGTCTTCCTCAGTTTTCGACAATCCAAAATCACTGATCATTATTTTTGAATCATCATCCGGACTGCAAGAGGCAAAAGATAAATTTGATATGACACGACACCACTGATCATAGAAAATGAAAGAAATCCTAGGTTTGTTGAAGTGACGGCAACTTTTTTTGGCAAGCAGTCAGGCCTCTGGGTGTGGGATAATCCACATATGTTGTTATTGGTTTGTGCTGCTTAGAGCTTGGAAGCCTAATCCAATATTGAGCCCAAAAATAGACATATTTTCACATCCTATTTCAGACCTTAATACCCCCAAATCTTCACCTTTTTCAGGTCAAATGGAAACAGATGCCCAATTTCAGATAAGCTGGTAAAACATTCCTTATTAAAAACAAGTAGAACTACTGGTACATAAATCTACTCCCATAGTTTCAGACCAAAATGGCTCAAAAACAATATCATTCAAGTAATAGCCCACCCCCTTCCCTCACCCAGACAGGGCAACACTGTAAAATCATCTTATTACATGACCCAGAACATGCAGGTGAACATATGTTTATAGAGCAAATTAATAACTTTACCCGATTTTATTACAATGTGAAGAAGACCCAAAAATGTGACTAAAGCGGTTTTGTTCTTGTTGACAAAATCATGCAACAGATATCCAACTGGACAGGGTATCTCACCTGACACTGGCCGTGACATGCTTCATGCAGTGGGACTTACTCACACTTAATTGGTTGGTAATAACATAAAATATCTGGGCACCCTAACCCCTCCATAAACAAAGAGAGTTTCTATGCTCAGTTGTTGTTGTAATTGCCTGACTACTTCTTCATGACCTAAGTATGTAAAGAGAGAATAGCCAAAGATTTGTGTTAAAAAAAAGGTAAAGCATTTACAGGCAAACCAAGAAACAGTCTTACCTGAAGTAAAGAAGATTTTCAGGCTGCAAGAAGGAAGCAAATCAGAATTGAATATTGTTTAAGTTGTTTCAAATAAGAAAATCAGATCTTCGCAGAAAATAGTCACCACAGTTGCAGGTGCGCATAAGCGACATTTATAACCACTGGGATGAGCTTACCGTATGTGTGACACTAATTAAGTTTTTGCTGGTTCTAATTTTTGCGATTTTTGCAGTTTTTTCACCATCCGCAAAAAAAGTTCCCACAAAAATTTTCTCCACAAAAATTTACCCCACTGTCAAAATTATATATAAACATCGCCTTTTACATGTAATGTACAATCATGTTGATGGCCGTCTCTTTCGTTTAGAAACAAAACGAAATAAAAAAACATTTAGAAATAAAATGATGAAATTGCAGTCGGTACACTACTGTATGAAGCTGTTAAAAGCTTTAAAGGTCTTAAAGAAAAGGATCTTCTAAAGGTACTCCATTGATTAACTGAAAACAGGTTAAACAACTGCATGTCGTTCACCCAGGAGCCCACGTTCACCTGCATTTAATGACCTTTGATTGTTTTTACTCATAAAAAGAGAATGTTAGAATTCCAAATTGAAGGTGACTTCCTGACAATTGCAAAAATTAATTCCCAGCAACTGAAGAAAAACCAGTTTTTCCCAAATGCAAACAAAATTAGTTCCCGCAAAACACAAAAAAATCACCCATTCGCAAAATTAAACTCCTGCAAAAATTTAGTGCTACCCCCCCCCCCCGTACACGGTATTATAAAATAATGTGTGCTGCTGTGTTGAGAAAGGAATGTTTCGCTCCACCCTGCCTCTCTCTGCAACTCGAATGTACAAATGTGTACTGGTGATTTACCAAGGAAGTGAGCAGGGGGTGGGGGGGGGGGGGGTGGGGGTGAGGGAGGGGTGGGTAAGACACCTATTTGACAGACTCAACCACCAACATCCAATCCATGAGGGAAGGAATACACTAGTTGCTTCACGTTACTGAAACCAGGTTAAACTCCATCTGTGCGGGCCATCTGCAGCTACATGTAGCTTGAGTGATCTATTTAACAAACAGATCCGATGTTGCCATGCAACTGTTCAGTAATAGATTACAGATGACATCAAAATGTGGTCACTGATGTTGACATCAAAATGTGGTCACTGAAGTTCTATACCACATTCTGACGTCTTCTGTGATCTATTACTAAACAGATGCATGGCAAAATGGAATCTATTTGTTTTATATAATAAAGAGAAAAAAGTTGCCAATGATGATGTGATCTATGCATCTGTCCCCTAATAGATCATAGGTAAGAACCAATAAAAACGCATGTAAAATTCAGCATATTAGATAATTACACACCGTACGTTCACACGTAAACAGCTAGTTGCACTTCCACACAAATTGCTTTAATCATACCTTTAAATCTCTGTGCACAATTCCTTGGCTATGTAGGTAATCAACAGCTAAGAGAATTTGTTTTATGAGGTCACTAGCATCCTTCTCTGTGTAGCTTCCTTTCTCTACTATCCTGTCAAATAATTCTCCACCTTGCACCCTGAAATAAACATTTCTTGATTCAAAACAAACTAATTTGGACCACAACTCAGTTACACGAGTCCCATGCTTGTAAATAGCCAACTGCTAAGCCACCCCCCCCCTGCCCCCCAGTTGGGATTTTTTACATTCTTATGTTCTATCTGAAATATTCGTCTGTATCATCACCATACTTATTTACAGCCATAAGGTAATTGTGTCACCCATTAGAATTTTTTTTATTTCTGCAACATAAATAAAAATGTTACCATATGTTTAATGTAGTCTGTTAAGCAAAAGGTAATGTCTGCAGTACAGATTGAAGTACAGAATAAACAAGCAAGATGGCTCATCTGAGGTCCAGCGTATTTGTGTCAAAGGCATTTTGGCACTATCATAATTGCTAATCATGGTAACCGTCTTTGTCCATGTTCATTGACCTTTTCAACAACAAGTGAAATCTGAAGTTCACAGCTCAACAAATGGATGAAAGCTCATGAAACTGGAGTTATGCATCCCCTGTATGAGCTGGCTTCTTGACCCTTTAAGTCCCAGTACTGACAAGCATCTTATTTCTCCTTACAGTATTACCACTTGATCAAACATACAGGTCATGAGAATAGAGAAAATCATCACCAATGATCAAGTGTCTTCATTTTTAATCAAATTGTGTGGTTCCAGAAAATATCCATACCCCTACCACAGAGGGATTTTCACTTAGGATCCCCCTCCTCCCTGGATTTTCCATTTTTTGAAGTAAGCTGTAACCCTCCCATCCCTCTGGATTTTCCACAGTTTGACAAACACCCCCCCAACCCCTCTGGAAAATTTCGTTCAAGAAGGGAGAGTGTTACAAGTGAAGTAACTGATCCAAATTTAAATGAAGCTAAGCCATTCCAATTATCGTAGGACGCATTTATACTGTTTATTAGCATTTAAAATAATGCACATAGTCATAACTTACTCAAAACATACCAACTGTTCTTCTCTATGTCAAACAGAATACTAGGTATCTGTAAAATTACCTTGACAAAAGCAAGTCAAACGTTCCTTTTAATTGAAGAATTGGCTTGAAAAGTCGCAGCATTGCTCTAAACGTTACTTCAACATGAATGCAATCATGAACAAAGAAAACGCACAAACAAAATTAAGGGGAAATGATCAAAATAGAAAGAATAACGAATGTTGAACTCTCTAAAGTCGTTACACTGCATACCAGCCCGTTACTTGAAGGTGCAAGAGTAGCAAGAAAGCCCGTAAACGTATTTGGCGATGCTTGTACTTGGCAATAAATATTCTCGTTGCTGAGCTTAGCAAAACACGACTTCTACAAGTCAATGAGATCGCACTTCACTTGCCAGTTGCCACATAGGGAAGATAAAAAGGACGGACTGATTGTTTGTAGACAACGGTTATAATTTATGCCAATCATGAAGGTAAGCTTAAGGTGCACCTAACCCCAAAATATTTTTTACGCTAATATAAATCTTTGCACCTATTTTAAAAACATTTTGCCATTATTTGCAGTTTTTGACTTTTTTATGGGCTTCAAAACTTACGTCAAACTAAGCATCATTTGTCGCACGACCGAGTTAGAAGGGGCATGGGTCTATTCTTGATTTGACGTCACAAACTGCTTTGCATGCATGTTTACAAAGACTTACGGAGATGCAAATCAGTTTGTGATGTCAAATCCAGAATAGACCCATGCCCTCACTAGCTCGGTCGTGTACCAGATGATGGCTAGATTTCGTAACTTTTACAGCCTATAAAAAGTCAAGACTGAGGGGGGTTTCATTAAAAAAAGGCGTAATGCTTTTCGAACAGGTGCAAAGAGTTATTTTAGCGAAAAAAATATTTTGGGGTTAGGTGCACTTTAAATTTTAGGTTGTTTAGACAGCGCCGGCATTTGGTCAAAGGATCTTGTCGCAGTCGTCTCGATAAGTAAATGTAACCACTCCTGGCATGCGTTGCTGTATTCTCGAAGACTGGTAACGAGTAATGGCGGCTACTTCTATGCAACGACGATGTTTATCTCGTTTCTGCCCCAATATCACTTCCAAAGCGCCTTTGGGAGAAAGAATACCTGTTTATTTAGCAGTTAAACTAATTCAATTCCACAATAAAGATCTACAAATTCGGTAAGTAGCAATTTTCGAACTATATCTGCAGCTTACATCGGAATGAATCGAAGTTGACCCTCTGGAAAGTAATTTAGCCGTTCAAACCCCCTCTCCTCTGGATTTTCCTGGGCTTTTGATCCCCCCACCCCTCCGGAATTTCCAATTCCCTCCGTGGTGGGGGTATGGATATTTTCTGGAACCACACATTCTCCCAACTAGTAACACAAGAAATATAAGGAGAATAGTGAGGAGAATATGGATGTTAATATTGGGTGTTAAAGTGTTAAGCTTAAGATTGTCTTTCTCTTTTTTACCCCCTGCAGAACTGCTCATTGTGCCATATTCCTCATAACCCACTTTTGTATAACCATCACGACTAACATACCCTGCGAGCAGAGGCCCTTCGATCTTCCTAGATAAGTCGGGAAGAGGAAGGGACCTCTGCCAGCCGCCTCGACTTTCCTTGTTGAGCCACAGGTAACCAAAGCGTAATATGAGAGTTTGTATGGAGCTGAAATTCGATCGAAAATAATCGGCGGTTTTCCGCCGAAAATACATTAAAATCGAAATGAAGTTTAAAAAACCTTACCTGTTGTGTGTTTGCTGTGTTTTTATCACATTTCCGAGCTTTCGGAGGCCGTTTTGGGCGATTTTCTGCTTAACGGTCGACGCGACGGTATGTCATGTACTAAAGAGAGCTAAAGGTAGGAAAAAGGGAATTCAAAATTGCCAACCGACACTCGAGGTCCCGATCAAAATATCCGCTAAGAATCGATTCAATCTAAAGTCAGCGCTTTAAAACCACAACACATTTCAAAAAGGATAAATCTGCTACCTTTCTATGTGATTCAATCGTTAATTAGTTTATCTCTCGAAGTACAACCCTGCATTAAAAACGAACTAACTTTTCGAAATCGCCGCCATCACAGGCTTGTAAGGAAAAGAGGGTCAAAACTAACGGTCAAGCCTGGGACAAAGCGCCAAATTTCGCTCCACCGGGGGACGACATGAGTGACTTCTGTGTCGCCAAATGCCAAACTCACCCCCTCTCCGGTAAATCAAGTGTTGTACCGCTCAAATTTCGGCGAGAAATCGCGCACGGGTCGCATTCAGGTATAGAACTTGACTTACCGGAGAGAGGGTGAGTTTGGCATTTGGCGACATGGAAGTCACTCAAGTCGTCCCCTGGTGGAGCGAAATTTGGCGCTTTGTCCCAGGCTTGACTGTTAGTTTTGACCCTCTTTTCCTTACAAGCCTGTGATGGCGGCGATTTCGAAAAGTTAGTTCGTTTTTAATGCAGGGCTGTACTTCGAGAGATAAACTAATTGACAATTGAATCACATAGAAAGGTAGGAGATTTATCCTTTTTGAAATGTGTTGTGGTTTTAAAGCGCTGACTTTAGATTGAATCGATTTTTAGCGGATATTTTGATCGGGACCTCGAGTGTCGGTTGGCAATTTTGAATTCCCGTTTTCCTACCTTTAGCTCTCTTTAGTACGTGACATGCCATCGCGTCGACTGTTAAGCAGAAAATCGTCCAAAACGGCCTCCGGAAGGTCGGAAAAGCGATAAAAACACAGCAAACACACAACAGGTAAGGTTTTTTAAACTTTGTTTCGATTTTAATGTATTTTCGGCGCAAAACCGCCGATTATTTTCGATCGAATTTCAGCTCCATACAAACTCTCATATTACGCTTTGGTTACCTGTGGTTGAGCATGCGCTAAATTCAAATTTAACCGAGCCTTGTCGGCCTCGCTTCAATTAACATGTTTACTGAATGACAGCCGCATCCACAACAAACTATTCTGACTTCGGTCGTAACACAAGAGAGTTAAGGAAAGCTTTAATTAAATCGTAAGGCTGAGAATAATTCTGTTCGAGTTTATGTCACAGGTTGAAAACTTATCAGCCTCGAAATATTTTTGCTGATCAAGAAACTGCGATTTGTTGACTGTCAACATGTTGTTACAGTCCAGTGACTTCCAATTTAATAGCGGGTCATGGAAGTCTCCCATAGAAATCTTGGTCTTCGAGATATTTATTTTATCTTGTCCCTCTTTATGTCCCTGTCATTCAGAAGTATTTTCGTGTTGAGTCTCTTTCGTCCTCAACATTCTCGGCTTTCATTCAACAAAACGCATTTGTGTCGAGTTTGTTTCGTATTCAAACTTCTTGGCCGTCATGCGGTAAATTATATTTTGTACTGAGACCGTTTCGTCTTCAAAATTACCGGCTGCCAGTCGGCAAATAATTGTTTCTCTTGCCGTTTGCTTGTCTCGCCGTTGACCAAAATAAATGTCATTTTGCATTGAAGTGCACATTCGCGTAGCCCTTCGCATCGATTCCCGCTCAAACCAGAAGTAAAATTTTTTGGTCCGAAAGAAACCGCAACCCAGATTCTTTTGTTCCAGTTGGTAAATTGGCGATTTGCCATGGCCGGTTACCACACAGAAAATTAAGCAAGGTCTTCGACTGGTGTTGTGTGAGATTGCTTATTCCATGAGTATTCACTCTTCCCAGTGCACTTTTCACGGCTTTATCAAAGACATCCTTCGAAAGAGAAACGTTCGCTGTTGAGAACTTCACGAGCATAACCGAACGTACCGTGGGCGCGCATCTAGTCAGCAATTTCTAACAAAGCACATGCACACTCAGCAAAAACTGGAAAAACTGGTTTCAAACCGGACTGACTCATCCGTTTTGGTGGATGAGAAAGTCGAGGCGGCTGGCAGAGGTTCCTTCCTCTTCCCGACTTATCTAGGAAGATCGAAGGGCCTCTGCTCGCAGGGTACGACTAACATGACATGGGGTGGAATAATGGAATTTGGAGTGAATTTGTCTGTGGGAAGTTGTGTTTAGTGCTCTCCTACCCTACCCCCCTTCCTCCCTTCCCCCCCCCCCCACCCTTCCCACTTTACAATATTGAGACCACGTGTTCAGAATACTTCTCACATGTCAACGTTGTTTTGGGGGGAGGACGAGGGGAGAAACCCTTTGGAAAGCACATCAAGATCATTCCATTTAAGCAAAAAGTAGAATTTCTTTCTGGGTTACTTAATAATAATAATACTCATAAAAATAATAATAATTTTTAAATAATAATAATAATAATAACAACAACAACAATAATGGTGCATTTATATGGAGCACACATCCACTACTTGCTCGAGACACTTCACAAAACTAAGCTGCGACCCAAGCACTTATGTCCAGTGTTGCAACATCCCATCCAGGGCAAAGTAGAAAGAACCAATTAAGACGGTGCCACTAATTTTAAGATAGTTGTGTGCATCATGCAAGCAGCGCAAGCTACTGCAAAAGTTACATGCGACAATTACAAGCTAAAGAATGAGTTGTAAAGTCTAAATTGGCCCTGAAGTGCTTCAGAAACTGGGACTTACACCTCACTCACTAAATTGATCCATTGGACTGTACAAAGCTTAATACCTAAACTGTATTTTATGATTCCTAATATTGTTACTTCTTCCACAAAAACACAAAGAAATGTACTCAGCAGCACTAATTTCATTATTTTGCATAACTTCAGCAAAGTTATAATCAAACAATGTTTGTGTGTACATTGTACTCACAGATCAGATCACACAATATCCTAAATCAGTTTAAAGTGTTATTTCATCTAGACTTATTTTCACTTCTTTTTGAAGGTCACGTACTAAACCACTGTTGGGATTTAAACAGTGTTTTGAAAAATATGATAATTAGGAAAAAGCTGTGCATGCTTTGATAAAAAAACATCAACAGCTGGGGAATATTCCTAATCAGTTAACACTTTAAAATAGAAATTATGACGTACTTTATTTACCGAGAAAGACAAGATTATTCTCATCCCAAAGATCATAAGGTAAAACAAAATGTACCGATCTAATACTCCTGAGCAAAATCAAATTACAATTTCGTTTTACTTACCGACAGCTTATTGGTAGCATTACCGAGGTCTTTTCGGCAGTATACGTATATTGGAGTTAATTTGTTTGCAAATTGATTTGTGCAATACATATTACGTCTATACCTTCGCCCACGCGAAGACACGCGTAGTTTTGGAATAAACGAAAAGAAATATATAAAAGAAGTACAGATTTCACGTCCACCTCAAGTCCCGCTTAAATACGTGAGATCAAGTGTAAATATCTATGGCTTTATTTAAGTGATTAGCCTCTAATTAACGAGAATTCAGAGCACTTTGCATTTCGCTTTCGAACTGACAAGAAATCAGTGTGAAACAGTATACGAGTCTACTATTTTAATCTTAATTTAACCGTTCGCGTGATTTTTTGGACATTTCGACATTCATGGTATGTATTTGAGCGAGACCTGACGGATTTAACCCATTCTTGACCCCGAATAAAACTTTGGTTTTAGGTGACGTGATTCGAACTTTCGAACCCGTGGATGTAGTTCCTAAAGTGTTACGATTCAAATATAAGCCGCACAGCAGTATTTTTTTAATGGCTTTGTTTGTTTATATGTGTGTTTTCAAGCGAATTTTGAGTTTTATATTCGACCAAGTTTGAAATCCAGCACTCTCGGGGATTTAAAGCGGCTGAAGGGCTAGACTTTGGAATTACAGTTGTCTACGTTTGTTTACATTGTATTCACTGTACATCAGCGAACCTTTTATTGCAAATCACTGGTAAAAAGTAACGACCTATTAGTGAAGGCCCCTTGGGATAGGAAATTATTCACTTTACACAGAAACAAAACAATGCTAAATGAGCAAAACAAAACCATGAATGGAACCTAGAACCACCAAGGCGCGAATTTCATGTCAGAAAAATAATGTGCTCGGTTTTAAGTTCCTCTGGTTAAACATAACAGGCGATTTGTTCAGTTTATATACGAAGGTGTAAAAGCAGGAAATGTCTCCGTGTTATAAATATCTACCAGCGGGATAACTTTCAAAGCCACACTATCTATAAAACATGAATTTCTTTATCACGATAAGTTCACCATCAAACTGCAAATAAGAAAACTACAAATCGAATATTGAGTTGACACAACACGCTAAAGAAACCGCGCGACGGGAAACCCATTGCAGTTTGAACCGCGGAAATCTTACAAATTGTACAACGTCTCAAATCGACAGGAATCACCAATTATAATAAAACACCAACGGTGCGTCCCGCGTTATATTCCCTGTTGCCGAGTTTTGTACCCAAACAACATCCAACAGTAACGGCTATTTTTATTTCATATTCTGATTAAATTATAATCAAGAGTAAAAAGGGGCCATTATCAGGGGTACAAGATGAGTTTAAAAACGCTTCAGCTACTTACAGATCCATGACTAAATACAGATGTGTCTTGTTGTCGAATATTTCATACAGTCTTATGATATTGGGATGGCTCACTCTGTTGGTAGAATCAACACAAAGCGTAAGTAGTGATCCGATTGAGAAAAGAACGTATAATCAAACGAAAGACGTTCGGAAAACGTTCGATCGTGCAACACACCGCGTGCAAAAATATTTTTATGGCTGACTGGGCGATATTGTCACCAGAAATAACAACAGAACTGTTCATTAGCAATTGACTCACTCACTTCTTTAAGATAGCAATTTCGTTTTCGATGGCTTCCTCTTTGCCGGAGAGATTGCGTTTGTTGATGCATTTAACGGCGTATAATTTGCGGGATGACTTTTCTTCGGCCATAACAACCTCGGAGAAAGCGCCCCTGCGAAGAGAAGCAAAAGCGAAGTCGATCGTGTATCATGACAAGGAATAATTGGGGTTCGTGAACGCGCCAAGTGCAAACCGCTTAGCAGATGAAACGATTTGAAGTCACTTAGCATCGGAAAGCTAAGCGATCAAATCGCAAAAACGCGTATATTTCTTCACTCGCATTTCTTTGCTCCATCTGTCAAGATACACGATAACAAAACCATCTACTTACGTGCCAAGAACTTTACGGAACTCATACTTCTTTGTAATCTTCTCGTCGAATTTCTTTTTCCCAAACAGCGGCATTCTGGAACAAAAAAAGCATTTACCGCAGCTCATTTAGCTGTTCACGATTAAACAACGCCGTCACGAGCAAGAAAGGCATTCGCTTTTCCTTGTATCCAAAATAAACACACCTCGAATCTTCGTGTATTTACCAACACTTGTTACAAAATCTCCGAGTTCAGACTCGCCACATACTTTTCTGCGTGGATGTGTTGTCAAGAACGCGTGGTACCAGTCAGGGAGGGGTGGGGAATGTTTGACGTAATGTGAGCAATAAAAAACATTGTAATTGATATTTACTAATGAATCAAAAAGCATACAAAACTTCACCACCCATAATGGCTATTAATCCACACCCAGCTTTCAGATATTTGTGTGGGATTGTTCTTTTCCTTTATGTGTTTCCAGTTTTTATTTCTTGAATTTGAATAAAGAGGTTTACGAGCTTTTCGTGCGTGAAATGAGAAGTGTTCGTACTCAGTTCATTCGTATAGAAAATTTCAATTAAGAAATTAACTAAATTGAACATAATTAGTTATTCTCAGTAAAATTAGTTTAGGGTAATTTCCTTTCAAAACAACACATTGCATAACTTTCCTTTAGCCGCAAACCTACGTAATAATTTTTCCACATATTTAAATTTCCTATCTCCTACTTTTGTACCCTCAGGAAAAGTGACAGGTTTGTAGGGTTATAGTATTGTATTTGTTCAAGCTTTTTCCTACAGATTTCTTCGGGGTAACAGCTGGAAAATTTCATGGTGGCTTTTATCGTCTAAACCGAGAAGACAAGAAACCCTTTCAAGCCACTGGCCTATTTCTAAGAACATTTTAAATGATTTCGATAATAATAACGTTAACACAAAATTGTAGGAAATTTTGGAAACATGGTCATAAACTGTAAGAGTTTTTATCGATTTTGGGAAAAAGAGAGCTAACACGAAAATTTGGTCTATCAAAAAGTGAAAGTTCTGTCTTATTTAACTTTTCTACATGGTGAAAATCTTGCTGGTAAAAGGCAAAAAACCCAAGAATTAAGCAATATCGTAATTAATTTGGATTTACTGAACTATTTTGAGATGTGTACTTTTAAAGGTATGAAGACCTGTTTTCTACGGTTACGAAAAAAAATTCATGTGTAAAAAAGAAGTTAAAATTATGACATCAATGTCATGGTATTTTGTTTCGAAGATAAATTTGCATGAGCACTTCCGAAAATGTTTGACGAAAATGATCATTAATTGAGGAACATGATCAGTTGCATTGCGTAAATCGACGAAACATACGTCATCAAACAAAGTATGAATTTCAAATGTCATTTGCACCTCAAAACAATATCATGTGAAACTTCCTCTCGAGAGTTCTATTATATTCTAGCTGCGAAAATTAAGCAAAAAATAAGTTTCGCCCTTCTCCGTGTACACGCTGCTTTTGAAGCCCTTGGGTGTTTTTTTATTTATTTATTAGTTGGATGGTGGTGAAAATGTTCCTTCGAAATTATCTTGAAACAACTTTTCTTTCAATACAAGTAAATGATGAACTGTAATCTCAGTAAAAGACAGCTGGCCTGAGAGAAAGTTTCAGCGCAACGAAATGGTTATTAAATATTTTGCGCAGAGTTTTATCAACGCTCTATAGACAGCGTTCCAAGGGAGAAAAGGTAGTTAACCTTCAACAATTGCGGAAATTGTACACAAAAATACCGCATCTTACTGAAGTGAGCGTCGGAAATACGAAATTCGAACTTCGGTCCGGTCAAATGACGCAGATTTTGCTCTTTAAATTGTAAATTAGACCTTTTGAGACGCACTGTCTTTCTCTTCATTTTGCTCAATATTTGCATTTTTTATTTCCTTTCTTTAATTGCCTTTATCTTCTTTTTGCTAGCCCGGGTGAACATCTGTCTTAATGATCCGCAGTATCTGATTATTTACACAAGGATGTCTGATAACGAAAAAAGAGAGATATAACGACTACAGATGGCTACAGAAGTGTAAATTAAATGCAAAATCAATGAAGGTTTATTGGTGCGTTTATTGAAGTATGGTAAAATCACGCGAAAACACCATTGTTAATTAAAAATGACGCCGCTGTAGCAAGAAAATCCTATTCTCCACTCTCAGAGCTAGTCTTTAGTCGAATGATGATTCGTCAGATTGCTTTTGATTCTGGGGATTAACCGATCAAATTGATCAGTTTGTTCTTGTGGTCTTGCTTATAGGCGGTACTTACTGAGTATTGGAATAAAAGCTACTTTAACAGCAGAACTGTACTGTGGTTCTGTTTTGCAATGCCTCACCAATGGCTTTTCGTTTTTCAATTTCAATTCCGCGTCCTCTTGGACTTAACTGAGGGAGTGAAAACAACAAAGAGGAGTAGAAAAATACGATATTTTGCCAACAGAAATTCACTTTGATTAGCATCGAAAACAATCATTAGAAGCGCTGTGAACCGTACATAAGCTGACAGCTACCCCACAGCTCCTTGTAACATATCTGTGTAAAGGTTAAAAGTTGGCAATTACCAGAAATGCGTTAATGCAAATTCCTCACATGCTCTGATTTTTAATTTACTGTGGTCTGTTCCCTTATTTGAAATCAGAAATGCGAGAAATCTGCAAATTTTTGGCCTAAATGACCACAATAGTATTGTTTTTCCTAAACTTCACGAGGAAATCTCTCTCGAGCCAATGAGCAGAAAATCTTATATCCTGGACGTTCGAGTAACGCGCGAAAACGCGGGAAATAAGCGTGTTTCAAGCTAGCTGACGTGTGGTTTGCACTTGTACGTATGCGGCCCGTGTGTTTTGAGGTTTTTAGTATGTTTGAGGGATTCTCTTTAGAAAAGTGAGGAAAAACTGAAGCAGGGCAGTGTGTTTAGACCAAAAACGCACAGTTCGCTGCAAAGCGCTCAAGAAGAAGAATGACCCAAGAGCAAAGTGAAGTGTCGCACACGCTTTAGTCGCGTGACTCAATAAATCGTGTGAAACGTGCCATATCGGAAAAGACTCCAACAAAGTCTCCGTCTTTTTTTAATCATAAATATACGACTACTGATTTGTTTCAAAAATAAAATTTTGTCATGATATCTGGAGAGCAAAGGCTTACTAGCCCTCGGTGATGCCTGCGCGAAGCTCCGCCGCCAAGATACTCACGCGAATAACATACTAAGTGAGCCTGCTCGCAGGCTTGCGCGCGTAATGGAGGACGAAAACTGGGGAACTCGGAGAAAAAACCTCGGAGCGAGGAATGCTCCCCTCGCGTCGCGTCTCCTCCCAAATTTTGCCCCCGTATGTGTGTATTCCCCCCCCCCCCCCCCCCACACCACCACCCACCTCACAATCACCATCGCAAAACAGCATTTGAACGACGGTGAGAATCCTGATGGGAGGCCAGCCCTGCCACCCAAAGAAAAACAAAGCCACAAAGATGCAATATTTTCCGCTAATGGCTACTATTGTTTCGTTTGCCTTTAATTTCTTTTTACCGTTAACCGGATCTGTTTCAATCAGCGCAAAAACGAGAAAAATTGCAAACAATTCACTCGATCAGTTACCATAACATGCGTTCTAATCTATCATGGAGATTATTCACTAACCTTATTCAAGGGATTCGATGCTTTCTAAAGACATCGTATTTCTTGTTTAATAATCTGAGCGACTTGCTAAAAGCAAGGAAGAACTGACGATGAAATCGGTCAAAATTGTTATTTTTGCACCAATCGTTAGATGATTTTTATTGTTCTAGACTGTTTATGGGCGCTAAAAGGATAACGTTTGTTTACTTTATTCAAATTCACTAAGCTATATCCAAAGCCATCGGGCACTAAAAGCCGTTAAGGCGCCTTAAATATTAATCTGATAAGATCGCAAATCTTTTTAGTGCACTCTGTTCTTACCGGAATGTTCTGTTTTCGATAACCTTTGGACTGAGTAAGGTGGCGAATTTGTAATATTTTGAAAGATATGAAATCACCTGAAGCAGGATGTAACTTCTTCAAAATCAGCAATCGTTCTCTCTATTTACAAAAGCTTTGTTGGAGGGCTTAAATGTAAACACAGTTATGCTAAAATATCGCTAGCTACTAATTTGAGGTGCACACAAGCACTACGTATAATAAGAGCTTGCAGCTTGCAGGGCTTAAATTTCGTGGACAGTACGGTCAAGCTATATGTGTGAGGTCAATGGTTCAATTTTCACGTAATTGCTGTGTCCTAAATAATGAAAATCGTGGGGAAAATTTGCAAACTAAACAGCTAATACAGTCTCAATAACAAACAGATATTGGGAGGCATTTAATCGAAAATTCGGCCGCGTTTGTCGCTAAATGCAAGCAATTTTGACACGCTTTCCGTGAAACAGCTCTAAAAGCGCTTTAAACGGTCGGTTAAAAAACAATTTCGAGGCGGTGCAAGCACTGCCCCAGGCCTTAGATGAAAACCAGGATAACATACGTATACAATTCATTCTGCTTATAATCCCATATTCTATCTTCTAATGTATATAAACATTGGTAAATAAGAATTGTCTTTGATAATTCTCACAAATACAAGAAACATGTCGAGAAGCAAGATCACGAAATTTGCATGTCTGGTCGAAAAAGCGCAGCCTTACACGCACTAGTAGGTCTCTCCCGATAATTGTCAAATTAACCACCGCATTGGACGTATGGTTACTTCAATATCTGGTAGCGGAAAATGGTACTTACCGCTTCCTCCGAGGCTTTTTAACTTCAATACCGTTTTCTAAATCGCCTTCTCCGTTTCTTGCCGATTCTACATCAGCCATTGCTAATTCTGGACACTCAAACGAGTTTGTTTGTTTCGTTAGTATGTACTTCGCAAAATATGCAAAGTGTGTCTCGATCCTTGGCCAGAGTTCTGTTCTGATTGCACGTAAGTGGTTGAGGCAGTTTTATCTGTCTTTTGAATTTGACAGCATGGGGCTTTGTTTTCAGTGTTTCGTCATCAGTTCAAGCTAAGCTCATTGGACATGCATGGCCTATTGAGATCATCAACTTTATTTCTTTGCTATTGACAAACACCATGACACCTTGCACCTGGAGTGCGAAAAATAATGATTGCTTTTGCTTTTTAAAATATATTGTCTACTCAGATTAAAACTAGAAAATTCTTACTAAATAAAAGAAAACAACAGTACCACAGGATATAGCGTTCGATGCCTGTGGCCGCTGTTAGTAGGCACTTCTGCGCGAGCGGTGGAAGGTGTTCGCCTCTCGCGAGCCTCTCGCGAGCCTCTCGCGTGAACACTGCATTTGCAACTGGCCGGAGAGAGGCCGCTCTATTCGCTAGCTACGTAGCAGGGTACCAAAGGGGGCTCTTTAGAGTCCTGGAGCCCCGAATTTTTTTGTGGTGGAGCACGGATCCCGAAGCCTTTCTCTACGTGGAGCACGGACAGAAATGCTGATTCTGGCCAAATGGAACCCGAATTTTCCTCTTGGTTGGAGCCCTGAAGCCCTACATTTTTAGACCGGAGCCCTGGAGCCATAAACCCTTTTGAGACCCTGACGTAGGGAAGTATTGCTCACAAGGGTTCCGTTTGATTGGTAACATTACAGGGTTTTATCCACGGATTCAAAACTTTTGTGATGTTTATGTTTATGATGTCCAGGGGAGGACAGGGAAGGTCTGGTATTTCCTATATATAGCCAGAGCCATATTCGTGATGTGCTTCTCAGTTTCCCCTTTTCTAGGTGCTCAGTCCGTGCGGAGCCAAGAAAGGAAGTACACGAATAAACCGGCTGTATTTCCCCTCTCCCCAGGTAGTCCTTTCTCTTTTTTCTCCTTACATAACGTTTGTTCCTCGCCCGCCATTTTGAATCTACTACAAATGTACTAGGCATGCAGGTCAATCTAGGAAAGAAATAGGAACTGGTCCGACCTCGTTGTTTCCAGGGTCTTTGGTTTCTGCCAACGCGGCCTGAGCCTGCGTAGCCACATTTCCGTAAGCCTTTTCGCATGTTTGAAGCCCCAACTCAGTTCGAGCGGCAAAAAGTGAAAAAACGCTTCAATATTGCGGAAACGCTTGCTATGCAGACTACAATCCGAGTGGCCATAATCTGGAATTGCACAAACAACAGGCCCCAAGAAGACTCTAGAACGAGGTAATTAGCGTATGGTTACCAGAAAACCAAATTTTTTTTCTGTTTTCTATTTGTTCTTCGTAAATGTTGAAATGCTTATGTATAAGGTCTAAATCACTCACACTTTTTTTGATTTTATCCAAAAACTGGAAGTGTCTCCTAGTCTGGACTTGCACTTTGTTCGCAGGGAAATCTGAGGATTTTATTTCTGTTCTTTTCTTTGAAGTCAAACTAGAGAAATATTACAATAATATAACAGTAATTACTATAAAGGTCTGTCTGATGTGATTGCTCCTAATTGAAGTTATATTTACAATTCTGTAATCCTTTCCCTGTTCATGAACTTCGTTTTGGTCTCAACTTGGGTTTACAATTTCTGCTTATGAGCGTCTTTTTTCCTTCTGACAAACCTCGTGGGTTTTTTTCTTTTGAACGGTTTTTTTGTCCGCTCTAGGGATTAATTAGGTCCCATTTTGGCATAAGGTGCAAAACACTTCCCCCCCCCCCCCCCCAGTGCGGAAATCTATTTTCATTTATACGTGAATGGATTGAGCAACGATTATCAATTTTCGCGACGTTGGTCTTTGATTATGTTTCATTGTTCAGTTCCTGTTTCGTGACAATCAAACAAAGCTTGTGGATAGGTCGATCATAGACTGATGTTGCGGTCTTTATTCTTGCCTTCCTTACTAGACCATCTGCTCCTGGGTAAGTAAGAAGTACCAACCCAAGCTTCCATGTTCTCCTCGGGGTATAGGTTCAATCTCTAACACTAGGTCTCCCTCCTGGAGGTTTTCTCTTCGTCTGTACCATTTGTTCCGCCGTAGTAAATTAGGAGCGAAATATTTTATCCAGCAGTTCCAAAACTCCTGAATTCGTTTTCCTTGAAGGAAAACTTGTCATGAGTTTTGTTCCATTTATGACCAAGGAAATCTGTAAATTCTTCATTTGTCTGGTCAATGTTCTTGTTGTTAGAATGCCATTCTTTGACTTGAAATTGACATGTGGTGAGTATGGCGGCGATTTCACTTGTAATTTGTTTGCACCTCGCTTCGTTCTCTCTGGAGCCTCCAATGTCGTCAACGTAGACGTGCGTACAGAGCTCTTTGGCTGCTTCTGGGTACTGGGCTTCCGAGGCTTTGGCCAGGGACTTGACTGCTCCAGCTGCGATATCGGGTGCCGGTTTGTCTCCAAAGTTTAACCTTATCCACTGATAGACTCGGGGCTGTTCACTGTCGTTTGTTCTCCACAGAAACCTGTTGAATACTTGATCATCGGGGTGGATCATTACTTGATTGAACATCTTGCGCAGGTCGCCAGTATACGCAACTTTGTCAAAGCGCCACGCCATAAGCACGTTAGGCAAGCTGTTAATATAGTTCAGTCCTTTCTCGAGATGATCATTTAATGACTTTCCGTTTCGTCCCTTTGCGGAGGCATCGAAGACTAAACGAACTTTAGTGGTTCTGTCTGGAGTGAAAACTGCTTGTAGGGGTAGATACCATTCGGGCGTGTCGTGATTGACCTTTTCTGCGGGTACCTCTACGACGAAGTTTTGTTCGAGTAGCTTTTGGACTTCGCCTTGAGCTTCTGCGAGACAATCCTTTCTCTTGAAGGTTTTTTCTGAGGAGATCTTTCGTTGACACTCAACATCATAATTGCTCTCCTTTGGTGGTCCAGCATCTTTCCATCATGACATGCGCAATTGATCCCGTCCGTCTACTATTTGAGTTGATTCTGTAATTGACTTGATAAACTTGTTCTCTTTTAAGTCATTGTCGCTGCATATGCAAAGTTCAGTCAGCTGACTCCTAACATGTCCTGAACAAGGAGTTTCTTCATGTCTTCCAATGCACTTACAGTTCCTTCATCAACTGAATTGATCCCAGAAGACTGATCTTCTTGGCCGGTGAATTGGCCCATGACATAGCATCCGAAGCAGTTTCTCTTTGCTATTGGTTCCCCGACACTACCGGAGATAACGTGAATATCGACAAAGGCATCAGTAAAATCTGTTCCGATCAACAAATCTACAGTTCCACCAGATAAACACAGTTTATTTGAGATTGCTTCTAAATGTTGGTAACTATTTACAGTCTTTCTAGACACTGTTTTTGCTGGACTGCGTGGTTTGTTTACGGCGTAAACTTGCACAGACTTCTGAATGGCTTCATCTGAAATTGACACCACAGTTATGTTAACAAGCTCTGATTCTTCCGACCTTTTCTGACCGCCAGCTAAGTTCATGGTTAAGTGTACTTTAGGACCGCTTAAACCTTTTACATTCTTCGAAATAAAACTTGAGTTGGAACCGCTTTCTAACATGGCGAGGACTTCAACGCAGCTGTCAACGTAGTTTTCCTCGTTGTCTTTTATCTTGACTTTCTGTACTGGACAAAGCCCGGGGACGTTCTTTGTTTCTTGAATGACGCTGTTGTTGTTGGCTTCTTGTCCCTTGTTCGCGAACGGTGCAGGTTGGGGATCTAAATTGGAATTCACTGGTAACACTTGTTCGTTGTGTAGAGAGCGATGGTGCCGTCTTGTGCATTTGTCGCACGTGGTGCCGTCTTCTTTTTTACATGCGTTTGTGTGGTGATTCCTTGAGCACTTCCGACATCGATTATATTGTTTCACTATCTCCCATCTCTGATCAACCGATGATCTTACAAACATCGCCGGGCAGTTAGAAAGAAGGTGCTTCGCTTTACAGCCTAGCGGGCACAAATCATGGTTGGGCTTTTCACTGTTTGCGGCATGATTGTCTGATTTTCGTGAAAATTGAAATCGGTGATCGCCTGTGTTGTTGTGGCAGTTGGCATCCTTTTTCACCCGGGATCGTAAACTTGCTTCTCTGTTTAACCAGTCTATCAAATTCAAAACGTTCTCTTCCTGTTTAAATGCGATGCATTTCACGGTCAAATTCTACATTATCCTTTGCATCTAATTTTGATAGAAGCTGGGACATAACAAACGGCGCTTCTGAGGCATTTGTGACCGCGCAACCGTTATGCTCCATGTTGTTCACAAAACCAAAGAATTGTGGCCGCGTACCGAGAAAGTGATGCCGAATCGCTCTTTATTGGTTTGAGACTGTTAATTTCTTTCAACAGCTCGTCCATTAATTTTCTTTTATCTCCGAATTCGGTGGTAGAATTTTCCATGTTCCATCCCTGATCGATAGTTGTGCTTGGTCTGACTTGATCTGTCCAAAACGGTTTTTTGGTAGCGCTTTACGGAGTCATTGCAATTGTTCATCTTTGTCCTGTTCATACTTTTGCATCCAATAATTAAACTCATTTTTCCACGTTGTGTAAGACTTTCTACTACCATCCCATGTTGGTACGGATAATTTCTCGAGACCGTGATTTACATTCTTTTGAGATCCCAAAACATCGGCCATTTTTGTGACTGCAGATGTCATAGCCTCAAACTTTTCGTGATCAGTGAACGGCTTCTTATCGGCGTTACATTTCTTTTGATAAATTGCGAATTTTTGGGTGCACTTTAAATAATCAGACTTGACTTTGTCTCCAATTTGTTTGTTTGCGCTCATTTCGTCACCTGACGACTGCCCGGCTTCAATTAATCTGTCCGCTATTGTCAATTGTTGCTTTTTAACACTTCTGTATTTGGCCGCGATTTCTGCATGCACGTTTTCCAGCGTAATTAATTCAGATTCGACTTGGTAAAGCACGTTAAATTCCTTGAGTAGCTCATCTAATGAAGCTATTGTAATATCTCTTTTTGCAATTATTAGCGTAGCAACAGACTCAACTTTAGGAGGCATTCTTTACTGCGTACTAATGTTAAAATATATATGTAAATTTAAGTTAGTGGTGCAAGACTTCGTTCTTTGATTTTTTACGTCCCATCATCAATGTTCCGCAGATTTCTTTTAACATGACAGGACGGAGAAAGCGTGAACTGTAAGTACCGTTGTCCCATACAAATTCTCAGAAAACTTTTCTAAGAATTTGTGAGGGGTTTTTCAAGCGTACCTAATAGGCTTACCGCAAGGCGTCTTAATCTGCTGCTTCATGATCGAAATGTCACTGCATCAAATGTAAACCAGAACCGCGGAGACGTAAGGACAGACTTATACATGTCATCAAGTCATAATAAAACGTAACTTGATTTTCCCATAGAGGAGTGTTACGCATCATTCAGAAGTCATCACCAGACAATTTTGGAAATTCGAACCAAAAACTCGAAATAGGAAATTCGAACAGGAAATAGGAAATAGGAAATAGGAAATAGGAAACAGGAAACAGGAAACAGGAAATAGGAAATTCGAATAGGAAATTCGAACCAAAAACTCATTTATAAAATTTATCTGCGGCAAGGTGAGACCGCTCAAGGTATAAGCAATCGAAAAATGAAAAATAAAAATAAAAAAACGCGATGAAAAGCAAAATAATGACGCTTGTTCTGTTCGTTGGATGCGACTAGTATTTGACTGTTGACTTTTGTACATTATTATTTGTCACCGGATGCCAGTAACCAAAAGGATCAATGAAGTGCTTTCTTGCAGTTTCTGGTTTCATTTTCTTGAGAAACGATGCGATGTCACAAATGGTTGTTAAACGCTGATTTCAGTGGTTATTTTCCTTCCAATACCGTCAGTGCACTCGTTTCCGAAGCCTAAAAGCGATATGATTAGATTGACTTTATACTTGAAGTCTGGGAATCGACATCTTGTTTTCGTTTTGTATCAAACAATGGGATAAATTCAAACTAGATTACAGTGAACAAGATTAGAAAAATCTTCCCTGCTGTTCTTTACAAAAGTAGGGGTATAGAATGGTAAAATCCGAGACTCGCCGAGACGCCGAGACCCATGTTTTAAAATGCCAGCCCGAGACTTCCGTCTGTTTGTAAAATCCGAGCCCGAGACTGGGTCCTCCGAAAATACGAGCCCGAGACGCGCTGAATCAAAAATCCGAGCTCGATAATCTGATAGAAAGCAATAAAGGCGGCTATCAAGCGCTTTCAGGCTTTCGGAAATCACAGAAGCTCGAACCTGGTGTTTTATTAAAGTTATTAACTTATAGTAAAGCGAAGTACCCAACCGGTCGCAATTATTGGATAACGTACCACTACTTATTAGCCAGGCTAGTTACTAATAAACTAATGATTCGATTGTCTGGTCTGGTCTGTCTGGTCTGTTTCTTATAACTCCGTTGGGAAACATAAAGAAAGCTTAGGAAGTTTGGCGTTCTGTTTTTGTGGTCTTTTTGTGAAAGAGACGGTGAGCTTCGGTCCAAGGGAAGAAGAAAGCGGTGCGGAGTCAAAGCGGCGAAAGCGCAAGTACAGTGAGTAAATCTATTGTTGCTTATTACTGCAGTGTAATTATAGCCGCTAGCTTTTCTGGTTTTATTATTTAATTATTGATGGTTATTTTAGGTGTTGCAATATTGGTCACATCGTTTTTCTGTTTGTATATTGAAATGATCGATAAATTGGAAGGTTGGAAAGCTATTAACAAAACTAAGGTCAACTAAAGAGAATACCTGGTCTAACACTCAACAGGAAATTTGGCGACAAGCCACAAGAATAGCGAGGAATGTTACACATTGATGTTAGTTTAGCGTTTGTACTAAAAAAGTTCCAAGGTTACTCTGTTTGTAACCATCATGTACTCGAAGATTGTGATTGCATGAGTCTTATAACTGAAATAATAAATGGCTAGCTATACAGTTATACCTTTATGACCTTTTATAGCTTTATACTGTCATGCTGTACTGTGGGGCTCAATGGTATGTGAAAAGAGCAACATGCACACGTGGAACTGTGCGAGTGAAGCTGTAAATAAATGACATCTCCGGAAATGATCCTGCGCCGCAAATGATGCCATTGAAAATCAGGAATCAAGTGGGGTTTTATCATTCAAAGAGAAGTGCTTTAGAGGACCTACAACGCTGACAAAGTTCAGGATCTGAAATAGATGAATTGGCGTATTCTTGGGAGTGTAGTAATTTTGGCACTAGCATATAAGGTTATAAGCTCTAGCCTACAAAGCAGGCGTTTATTTAAGACCTGTTATACAGGCTAATACGGTAATCTTTTAGAACTCACGTAAAGCTAAATATAAGCGGGAGGGGGTGGTATAAGGGTTGGCAAATATCATGCGAAACAAAATTGGCGGGAAAGTGACTTACTAAACCTGAGGGAAAGGTGCATAACCTCAAAAAGCTAGACAGCAGTAAAGAATAATTTGACTATGTTCTATTTGGCCTAAAAAAATTATAGACGAGGATAGCAGTGATGTAAGCACAGATAATGAAACTGTTAACAGCTTAATAGGAAATCGAAGCAAAAACGTCACGGAAAGAGCAGGGTGCAGAGGGTAAGTTTAATTGCGCGTGAATGTAGACGTAATCATTCTACTCCGCATAGAAAGCTTTATTAATAAAAGAATACGAATACTTTTTGCTGCTTTAAAATGGCACAGTGGAACCCACTAAAGCGCGTCGCTTTAGTGCCCGTATCATTCGTTCTTAACTAAGGCCGAGAAGCTCAACTCTCGGTCAACACATCCAATTACTTGCTCTAAAGCATATGTTCATTTTGAAACGTGCACAACTCGGCTCAATAGCCTCAGTGTAATCTATTTTAAAAAAATGAAAACGGATAGAAAAATGAAAACGTACCGTGTGAAGATAACCAGTGTGCATAAACCCACTTAACTTTGTATCTGAGCGTGTCACTTGAGTCAGAGGGACGTGTGCGTATTAACCGGCAAATACTGTATTTCAAGTTAAGTCACTCAATATTTTGCACAAAGGCCTTACAAATTCTGTCTCAAAAGCGTGTATTAAAAAGAAATGAATTAGTTGGCTACAGGAAAGAGAAAAAGAAAGACCAAAAGAAATGGAAAAAAGAAAAAGACAGTAAAACATGTCAGAGTCAGCGAGAGTAGCGAGACGTCTCATGACGCCTCATGGCCTGCATGGTCTGGTTAGGAAAGAGAAAATTGTACAGGAGGAAGCCACGAGAAGTGACCTGTGGTCTTATTTGGATGATGATTTTCACGTTGAAGCGATGAATTATATCATCATTGCCTGGCTCTGGTTTGCAACAAAGGTACTGCAAACACCGAAAAGTTTGCCTAGTTCCCACACGGAAAACTGATAAAGGCCGCACTCTTCCACTCCCTCACAGATTCCGGGAGTAAAACAATGAACATTTGCAACTTTTGACCCGTTCTAGTGACATAAGACTATTTAATCAAGAGGGATAACGCTCTGGTAATGAACTTGAAATACCTTCAAGGCACATAACCTACGGTCAGCGTCGGTACTACAGCAGACGTATGAAGAAATAGGTCCTAACAGTAAAAAGATTCCGCAATCGCAACCAGGTAACGTGCTATAGGTGGTCACACATTTATAAACAGTCGACTAGCTATACAGACTAAGCAGTCACTTTCGTGACTACATCTCGTGAGACAAACGATATACAGCCAAAGTGGAACAAAGTGTGTTATCTAAGGCTCTAAAACAAAAGGGGGGACTTGTGACTTACTAAGTACGTACTATGCCATCGTGCTTTCACATAAATGTTTCCATGACATGAAGCAGCTGTAGGTATCTGTACTGTTACTAGAAGGATGGCAGTCGAGGCTATCCGTGATTAAATCTTTCTCTAAAAATTCGTTGGTACAAAATGTACACTTGGGTGGTGAGGCAACATGGAGCATGGTTTCTTAGCTAAGGTCAAGAGGGAGCGCCAGGGGAGGGATAGGTGATCACCAATCAAAACTCGGTGGAAAAGGGCAGAGGTGGTGGAATTTACTAACAAAAGTGAGAACGGTATGTAACTATTTTGTTGGTCTTTAACAGCGTGAGATAGCTTGGTTTGTGCAAACGTCGGTAGAGCTCAAAGATTCAAAGCAGCTGAGCCCAGAGAAAATTGTTTGTGGATAAAAGTTCAGCTAAATTTCCCAACTTGCGTCTAATTTATTTATTAGCAGTTATCTTGTATTTAATTGTACAAAAATACACCAAAGGAAACGTCAGTTGTTTAAAAGGCAGTATATGAATCGCTCAGTTAGCAGCATGTTTAGCTCGATGTTTAAAACAAATGGGACACACCAGTGCTTAGCGCCGAAGGTCTGAACGATAATGAGTAGTCTGCAACGTTGTCAGCAAAGCCTTGAACTAAGTAAATCATGTGTAATAAAAAGGGCAATGTAGTTCTTCCTAATAGCTGATTTAGCTTAAATATGTACGGATGTTCTCATTCATTACGGGTTGGTTATGTGTCGCTGCAAACAGAAATAGACTTAGCACTTGCTTTGCTTGCTCCTTGAACTGTGAACTCCGTGCTAATATAGCTCAATATTGGGTGCAATTTTCGAGATTCTGAGATCCAAATGATAAAAATTCGAGACTTCGAGACGGTTCAAGGTGTAGCGAGCCCGAGATTCCGAGACTCTTATTTTGAATGCCGAGATTTCGAGACTTGGCTGATATTTTCCGAGACGCATCATTTTGGATAGACCATTCTATACCCCTAAAAGTCTCGCGTAGTGGACTCTGTTAAGTTGAATCTGTATGTAAGCCGCGCAAAATCATTACCGGTATAATTGTAGCTGCTAGCTCAGTGGTCTTGTCGGCATGGGAAAATATTAGAGGGCTACAAGAACTGAACAAAGCCACATGTCCGGTATATGAGAGACGACCCCACGTGTTCGATCTGTAATTCTCTGAATTTAACAGCGTTGTTATTTTTATCTCAGACATGGCTTGGTTGCATTTAAGATTTCGTCGTTTCATTACAGCTATAAATCATTGCTAATCACAAACGCGAAGTTACATGAATTACATGCCAGGTTTTTCTCGCCACTATTTTGGATCGGCTTCGATCAGCAGGGGCGTTCCCAGACATTTTTTGGCAGTACGCACAAAGTCAGATTCAGTACTTAGGGACGGACCATTAGAAAAGTTATTGAGGTGTTGGGGGGGGGGGGGGGGATTTTCGAGCTGCACGAATTTTTTGTTAACATTTCCCTTGTAGGAATATATATTTTTTCCGTATGCAGGAACCTTTTTTCTGGGCTACTCGTTGTGTATGAATTTTTTCACTCAATTTTCCGTTGCATGAATTTTTTTGTACTTTGCTCGCCCCCCCCTCCCCCCCCATAACTTTTCTAATGGTCCTTCCCTTAGCCGAAGGGAAGCAAACATAGTTACAGATCATGATTACAGTCAGAAAAAACATTTATTATTCCAATCGTATTGTCGTTCTCGCATAATAACAAAGGCTACAGCTAATTTCGTTTTCCAG
This sequence comes from Siderastrea siderea, assembly GCA_964030785.1. Classification (NCBI taxonomy): domain Eukaryota; kingdom Metazoa; phylum Cnidaria; class Anthozoa; order Scleractinia; family Rhizangiidae; genus Siderastrea; species Siderastrea siderea. Next base: position 8,519,213 of record OZ034977.1, on the reverse strand, counting down.
CAGTGTTTGTATCTCCTGTTACACAATTGCACGCACTTATATCAGTTTTACTTGAAAGTACAAGACGAAGAGAGAATATAATACGCCCGGGCGCACTTCTCCGTACTATGAAGTGTGTTGAAGAAAATGCCAATACTGAAATTGCACAACATTACCTTATCTACTTATACTTGAGTTCTAATTTCCACTTCTATATTATAAGCCGTCAAATAGAAAAATATCATATTAAAGGCGAGAAATTCTGGTACGCATTTGTGTATTTCGCGTAAAGGCAGGAACGCCCCCGATCAGTGATCAGTGCTCAATAAAAGCACTATAATGTCTATAATTTCGGCGGAAATTTGTGTGGACCGAACAAACGCAAAACAGCATTGTATGACAAGTTGGATACCAAATTTATTTATTAAAATTAATTTCAGCTAATCCACATTAATTTGTTTACAAGGTCTGGTTAGGCCTACTCTGGGACCTTAGCTCGCCTTAACTCGCCCTAACTCGCCCTAACTCGCAACTTGAGATTATGTCGAAACTTCCTTATCTCGCCTTAACTTGCCCTAACTCGCCCTAACTCGCAACTTGAGATTATGTCCAAACTTCCTTATCTCGCCTTAACTCGCCTTAACTCGCATTATCTCGCACAAGCCCACTCAATCTCGCCACTAAACAAAGTAGATACCAATTTAATTATCTCATCCTACTTTAAGTGTAATTTTAATATTAATCTATGAAGGAAAGTGGCCAAAAAGTATCATTATATGGATTTCAAAAATGAAAAAGATAATGATTTGTAATGAAACAGGGTCTTTACCTTAAAAAAATAGTAAATTGACCCGTCCCATCTTTCTGTAATTTCCAATAGCCTCTGTGGTAAGGGTATTTCACATGTAAAGATTACATATTGCTTTTCTTACTTAACGTTATTTGTCATGCCTTGGAATCACCACTGGATTGTCAATGGAACTACCAGGAACAACCTGAACATGCACTAACTAGTTTGCTGATGCATAACAAAAAGGCTGCAATGCTAAGCATGTCAGATATTCCAAAGGCATGGGGTCACAGGTTCTAGGGATATTTTTTTAAAATCCCACATTGACTTTTAACCTTTATGTTCCACAAAGCATGTGACATTACTAAGAGAACATAAACAGTGAATCCACCAAAAAAGTATTCATAAAATAGTAAATTTTAGTCTCATTCTTCTAAGCAAAACAAAGAAATACAAAAGCATGATAAGTGATTTACAGCAAATACTGCTTGAAGTGGCAAATACAATAACTTTGCAAATATATACATAGAAGCTGTTTTATGTTAATGAATAGCAGCAGAAATAGTATCATCTTATAATCTGATGGAGCTCAAGGAGGAATCCAGCTGACAATGAAAGCCTGGGATGTAGTCAGAATCTTTTAAATCCTCCATGGCCACATAAGCTTACTGATGATTTGCAGTTCATAATTCTTATAAGATTAAAGTTACCTGGTACTAGAAGATTTGTACATTGGTTCAACGTGGCATCCTGTATGGCTTACAACGTAGTTAGCCTGACAAACATAATCCATGATTTACAAATACTCGTTACATTTAGCCCTTCATTGGATAAAGGATTTCTAATAAAGGTAGCATGTTTGCATTGATCGCCAGCTTCGTTCGCCATATTGGAAATTACCCAGTAGAGACTGGTAATTCGTGTCTTTCCCAGGGCCCTCTCGTTCAACACTAGGACGCTTCAATGTGGCGTACATGACAGGAAAACAATCACAACGCGACGGACGGTCGCCATTTTTTGTAAAAATGCGAAGCTGGAAGATTGTAAGGGGTTTCAAATGCAGGACAAAAGCTGACAAAGCAGATAATGGAAAGTAAGGGATGCTTTGTGATGAGTAAACTATTCTTGTCAATTTAAAGTCAAATGAAGATGAGGTATAGCTCTCTCAGTAAGCCTGAACAGAAAATATGGTCATTTTTTGCTGTTATTCTTAGGCTGAGAATGATGAAGAGATTACTATCAAGTTAACTTGATCCTCCTTTCTTTTGTAGAAATCAAAGTGTCTCTCACAGGACTTTCAAAGTTTAAGGAGGGAGTTTCCAAATTACAGGAACTACTGTCCTTGCGAAAAGGCATCAAACTGCATTTACAAGAAGTTACAATGGATTTATCAGGAGGAAACGAAAATGCAATTGGCGTTTTCATTTCTGATAGTAACAACAAACAATTGGGCTGGATTCCAAGGGAAACCATCAGTGAAGTTCAGAGGAAGGGTCGAATGGAAGACTTAAAGATAAGTCTGATAAATTTCAAGAAGAAAGACATTTCAATGCATTTCAGTAAAGTTGATTGTATCATAAAAATCTCCTCAGCTGAGTTGTAATTCGTCAGCGTACCTGTTTTTTTTTTTTTGTGTGTGTTTTTTTTTTTGTACTAGCTGTTGCAAAACATTGGCACAGACTGTAAGAACTTTTTTTTTAGTTCTGGACTCAATGACAATAGTTCATGCTGATACCGATTATGCTCACCTGTCTATTAAAACATAGTGTTACTGAATTAAAAAACAAAACAAAATAAAACATCTTACCTGTGTTTATACTACAGTTACATTGACTTATCTATTCATGATTGCTTGGTTAACATTAGTTTCCTTTTTCACTAATTTATTAGTCTGCCAACTATTTATGTAGCTATAGTGAATATTTAATATTCACTTAATTATATGATGATGATGACGATGATGATGATTATTATTATCATACAGCCACCTAATGGGATAGTTTGGTGTCTGAATGCTTTATAATTGGTAAAGATCAGGACTCCATATTCATACTTAAGCTTGTCCAGTTAGGAAAAAATTCAGTTACAAAATTTACATAAGAGTTCACTCAATCAACTTTTGCACTCATCTGAAATTTTTTGCTTACTTTTTTCGTAATTGGACAACATGGAGCCTTGTTATATATACAAGACATACAAGGATTGCAAGGCATCTTTTGCCTAAAGCATATTACTATATGTTTTAACCCTTATCACCTCGACATTAGTTGGGTCATTTTCCCCTAACTCGCCTTAACTCGCCTTAACTCACCTTAACTCGCAACTGATAGGCAAGCTTGATTTTTCCTTAACTCGCCTTAACTCGCCTTAACTCGCATTATCTCGCATAATCTCGCGGCGAGTTAAGGTCCCAGAGTAGGCCTCTGGTTGCAGTAAGATGTTAAAGTGCCTATGAAATTATTTCTTTTTTGGTGTTTTTATGTATTTTGTTATATGCAAAGAACGAAAATAATTACCATTTTCAGGTAACCTAAAGGAATACCAGATTTTCAGCTGCTCAAAGATGCGAACTCTCAGTTCAAAGCTGGCGCCTATTTTTGGGGGGGACTGGGACGAGTCGAGAAGCGATGACGTAGGAACGATGATCATCACTTTGTTTATAAGTCAAAATTCTCCTGGACTCTCTAGTGTGGTGGTTGATAAAAGCTGTTTTTTACTTTCTCACAAATGGCGGACAGCGACGATTGTGTTTCTCTTTCGGTGTCTGAAGATAGCCAGGATGCTTGTGATCATTCTGATTCGAATGAAGTGGTCGTGAGTGATTTGGTTGAGCCGTATCAAGACGAACCGCTTGGCCGCTCGAGCGATGAAAGTGAAGACAACGAAGAAGACGCAGATACCCTAACACCAGCTAATTTACGAACGAGATTCGAAGGAGAAAAGCTGCTAGACGAATGGTAAGAGCGCTTTTCCTTGGATTATAGCCTCTTAACAATAGGATTAAACTTTGGAGCCAGCGTCAGTTGTTTTCATCTGCACGTTCCTACAGATTCATTTACTTTAGTGACTGTCAGATAGAGCACATTTTCATTATTTCGACCCTTGTGATTTGCATTATCTGCTTTTCAGGTGCGACTGTGGTCAGTGCAATACTGACCAGCTAACAAGTGTTCTAGAATATCGATGTTGCTGGGAAGTCTTACAGGCTCGACAAAAGCTGACCTTCGATGGCAGCATTGAACGGCCGGATAAAGTGCATAACGCAGCATGACGATTACAACGCGATGTTGCAGAGTCTTGAAAGTGGAGTCAAAACGACAGCGCAAGAAGCCGTCGCTTCCACTTGATCAAAGGAGACTGCAATAGTCTCAGAATAACTTGGATCCTTTAGACACTCTATACCTCATCCGTGATAAAGAAAGTTACATGTCTTGCACATAACCGCAAGCAGACATCTGATCACGGACTTAGAAACTTGCGATCCTTCAGAAAACATCACTCTTTTAAGCGGCTTTAAGGAACAATCTTGCAATTAATCTGAGCCCAAAAAGCTAACTAATTGCCAAAGAGCTAGCACACACAACGGCACAGAGACTTAAAACGGCTCTAAGAACGTAACTTAAAACCCTCCAAATAGTTTATATCACAGTTTATATCTCGTGATCAATAGGTCAACCACACCGGCACAATTGTGTCGCCTTTAGATCACCTTGATCAGAGGGACAAGGCTGTTGTGAATGTACTAAGAAAGCTCTATTTGGAATGGTTAGAATAACTTAAGCGACTAGCGGGAGTCGTGTTTGGCCTGTCATTTTACATACTCTCATACGTTCAAAGCAACTCTCCTCGAAGTGCACGGAGCACAGATGAGATTGTTTGGAAGGATTCCAACCCGGTCGATGTCTGCGGACGAATTTTGTCCATTTGTTCCGCCTATCTGGTTCGGAAGGGAAATTGTGCAAACTCACGTTTTTAGTGAACTGCTTATTCTTACAACTCATCATATTGGGGCCTCCGGCCACGCAATATCTTCCACCTTTCTTCTCGCTTTCCTTATCGGCCAGCAGCACTGAGTCATCGTTTCTACGTCACAACGTTGTAACATGATCGTTTTGGCCGCGCGGCAAACAGAACCACTTTTCGGCGCGACGAACAAGACTTTCATGCGCTAAAAAAATGTTTCGCATCGCTTCGAACCCTTAAAACCCTTCAGTTTGAGACCACATAAGGTGAAACCTTTCAGAAATCGAAAAAACGAAATAATTTCATAGGCACTTTAAGGAAAGAATCAGAAGAAATCAGTAGTGTTTGAAATCGGCTTTGCTTTTTCGGTCTTTTAAACAAGTCAGAAGATGGAAGAGGCACCTCTTCTGTTAGAAGGACTGTCCACTAAGTTGACAGTATTTTTGCCACTTACTAACTCTGATTTATGGAAAGATATTTGAAATTTCAGTTATTGCGATGTCCATTTTGCCAGTCCATAATTTAGTTAATACAGGCTAATCCCTCTGAGTAACATTACGAGTCTTCTCAGCTCTCACAGGAGTAACGTTTAAGCAAAAATATGGAAGAGTTGAAACTCAGTTGAAGAATATTTGTTTTTTTGTGACGGTAGCAACCATCCCTGCTCTTAAGATGACTCATCTTTCGCTAGCATAGACTGCGAGTAGTCCCTAATTTTGGCGATGGCGATTGTTGGGCGGGCGAAATACACACTCGCGCGCGCGCGAAATTTCGAGGCGACGCGACGCGACGCGAAGGGAGCGCCGAAAATTAGATCTCATTTTCGGCGCTCCCTTCGCGTCACGTCGCCTCGAAATTTCGCGCGCGCGTGTGTGTATTTCGCCCACCCCACAATCGCCATCACCAAAATTAGAGACTACTCGCAGTCTATCACTAGCAGGGCTGCCAAGATGTCGCATCTTTTGCCAGTTTGTGTTTGCTGTTGTCACAAGAAATATGTAGCAGTTGATAAAAAGCAAAAGAAAGCAACAACGACAACAAACAAACAAACAAACAAACAAACAAACATATGATAATAATGACCCGTCTGTGAATAAGAAACGAAAGCTATGGTTACGAAGCCTTTGTGCTCAGATAATTTCTTGAAACAATTTGTCAGCCTACTCGGCCACAGTAAATAGAGTTAAGGACGAGAGCGGCCTGCATAACTAAGTCTCGAACTGGCAAAATGAACATAGAAATATTTAAAAAGTTCAAAGCAGCGACCTTTAGTCGGAAAGCAGCTTTTAGCGAAATACGTGATCAACCTGAGCCATAAATAGTCTTCTCACTTCTCATAGCAATGAAGTTTGAGAAAAAAACAAAACAAAAACAAAAACAAAAACAAAAGGAAGAGTTGAAACCCTGGTTGAAACTCAATCAGCGGAAGACTATTTGTTTCTTTGTGACGGGGGCAAACATTTCTGGTTTTAAGATAACACATCCTTTATTAGCGGGGCTGCCAAGATGACACATCTTTTGCCAGTTTGTGTTTGCTGCTGTCACGAGAAATGAAAAAAAAAAGAAAACAAAAAGAAAGAATTGAAACCCTGGTTGAAACTCAATCAGCGGAAGACTATTTGTTTCTTTGTGACGGTGGCAAACATTCCTGCTTTTAAGATGACACATCTTTTATTAGCGGGGCTGCCAAGATGACACATCTTTTGCCAGTTTTTGTTTGCTGCTGTCACGAGAAATAAATGTCGCTACACCAAGAGCAGTTGGTAAAAATAAAACAAAAAACACACACACAAGAAAAACAGAACAACAACGACTATGACCCGGCCGAGAAGAGAGCGAGAAGGCTATGGCTGAAAACCCTATGTATTAGGAAACTGTCTTCAAACAATTTGGCAGCCTACTAAGACAGTTAAGTAGACTTTACTTAAGAACGTATACTGCAATGACAGCCAAATTTTGTTTCGCCCTTGAACGTTGTTTTCTCCACGCTTAGTACTGGTCACATGTATTTGCTACGAGTTCTCATTGGCTCATTTGATTGTCTGCATCTTGTAATTGGTTTGTTTTTAGTATATGATATCTGATTGCTTTGAAATTTGTCCTGCCTTACCGCCATGCCAGAGCTAGCTAGTGAAAAACTGTGTCAAAGTAAATAAAAGAAGTTGAAACCCGGTGGGTTCACTTGGGAACCCACCCAGTATGGTGTGTTCAATCACCCTAATCCGCCCAGCAAGTTTCGGATAAAAGCCAAGAAATATTTGGTTTGCAACTTGCCAAAAACCGACAGGGGGGGGGGGGAGGTTTTTCCTCACGGCTGCTCGTGTTCATCGTGCGCTTTTCGTTTGTCAGTAAAGCAGTGATAAAAGTTCGCTGAGTCTTGGGAGATGTTTCCCTCTTGCTCAATATCAGGATCGGAAAGAACTACATTTGAAGGCTTATGTTACGAATATACATGCATCAAAGAGGGTTCATCACGTGCAGTATATGTTGAAATTCAGTTATAGACTACGAGCAGTCTCTCTTTCCGCTCAGGGATAGTCTCACTACACTAGCGGCTCGACACGCGCGTCACGTTTCAACCCCGCAGGCGATTTCGCGGTCGCTCGCCCGCTTGCTCGTTTTCCTCGACTGTCCCTGTCAGAGCGGAAAGAGAGACTTCCCGTAGTCTAATTCAGTTTAAAAATGATTTGTGGAAGCGAAACATTTTTCATAAAATCTAAGAATGCGGTTCAAACTTGCAACTGAAGAAAGTGACAAGAATCACAGACGCATTCACTGAGTCTTTTAAAACTCACGCGAGAATATTTATACATGCACAGAAATACGCTGACCAAGCACAAATCGAGTTTCGCCCGTACCAGTTGATGGGTTTCTGTACTTATTTAGAGCTTTCGGAGAAACTAGAAATAGCCCCGGCATAGTCAATCGAACTTTCGGAAATCGAACTCAATCTAATTCAATCGAACTCAATCCGTGGATTGAGTTCGATTGATTCCGACAATCGAACGAAATCGAACACCAAACTTTGTGTGAGTTCGATTTCCGAACCAATCGAATTTAATCGAACAAATCGAACCCAGTCGAACTCAATCCATTGGATTGTGTTCGATTGAGTTCGGCTACCGAACTGAATCGAACACAGTCCAATGGATTGCGTTCGATTGTGTTCGGTGAACAAATTCGCTTGGACAAAGGTCATGTTATGTGGTCTGACTGCCCGCTTGGTTACTGTACGCAAGCTCTGGTGAACCTACATACAAGGCAAGCCCATCGAAAACACGTTTTTCTCGTCCTTTTTTTAATGATAATTCAATAACAAAAAGTAACTGTCCACGGCAGTAAAAAGAACAGATTAGAACAAAGCTGTCATTATTCCCGCGTTTTACCGTATTCTGGAACTACTGGACCGTTTTCATTGTAAGTTAACGCGCTCATTTACAACTCGAAAAGCGCGCCCTTTCTCGCCTATTTTCTTTAAAACTTTGAACTCTTCGTCCTCCTTCACGTCAAAGCGGCACTCTTGGTAGCCTTTTACTAAGCATTTAAAGCTAACAACCCACAATGCATCTGAAGCCATTTCTGTGGGAATTGTGCGGTTACGAAAAACACGTGTTATACTGAAGTAACTCGAGCCTCCAAAACCTTGTTTTTGACTTTCAACACCAGTTTTACAAAAATCAAGAGTTCGGAAATCGAACGTTCGATTGAGTTCGATTGTCCAATATTTTTGTGTGTGAGTACGATTTCGTTCGATTGCCGAATTCAATCGAACTCAATCCATCGAATGAGTTCGATTGAGTTCGATTGAGTTCGATTGAAATGCAGTTCGATTGGGTTCGATTGACTATGCCGGGAAATAGCAGACATTGCAAATTAAATAAATAAAATAAGATACTGAAAACTGAACTTTTCGAAATAGTGAGAAAATTACATCAGTTGGAAGGGAATAAACGCAGCTTGTGACCATCATTCCTGTAGAGATTGTACAATGATACATTTTGGGGCGCACAGTTACACACTCGTTGTTCTCGGCTCAATGCAAAAGCGAGGCAGGTTTTCTCGCGGCAGGCGGTTTTTACAAATCAAAATCAAATAACTTTATCATAGTCTCAATCGCTCGCACACTCGCACACATATATTTTTGCTCGAACAACCTGTGTTGAAAAGCCAGAGACACTGCTCCTTGTTTTTTGTTGATCGCGACAGGATAACAAAGAACCTCAGTTTTTCTTTCCATTCTTCGAGAGCTTAGTTTTACCCCTTGTCTGCAAAGTCGAAAAGTTTACTAACAGGATGGACGGAAATCCGCGTGAATTATTGAGAGACATTAGATCACCTCCTCTGATACGCCTTGATTTACGCTTTGTTAGCCTCCAAGAATAGTCGGAGGATAAATAACGAGGATAAATTCGAAATCGAACACAGCTTTGCCTTAGAAAACAATTTCATCGGCTAGCGAAGGGGTGAAAGACTGTGTACAACTTACTCGTGGCGGAATGTCACAAAATTCAGTCTTTTATTTATTTCAGGGAATCAATTCGACGAAAACCAGAACTTTATGTCTTTCATTCAGAGCATAGTGTCATTTCACAATATTCCCCGTGGCTTCATTAGAAGCGATGATAGCTCGATTTCCAACAGTTAAACAGATTTTCACACTTTCCTAAGAAAAGCCGAAGAAAGCTCTGCGTGAAACGATACTTACAGTTAACGCTTTATCCGTTCCTCTCATGTTAAATACAACGTCAGTTAATCTTGCTTGATTCGTCCTTACTCATTTAATTGACTGTTCAAATATTCCGTAGATATTTGATAAATCCAAGGTGAAATACTCTTGTTCTTCGAGAGTCAGTTCCTTCTTGGTAACTGATTTCTTTACTTCGAAACTTGAACTTGAACTTGAGAGTAATTATTGTAGTATGAATGGAATTATTTTACCTTGGCGTCGCCAAATTGCTGAATCTGTCCACGAACCGCCAAAGCCACGAACCGCCAAGCCAAGGTTGCTCGTAGGATTTTTGACTAGTCTGGACTTGCACTTTGTTCGCTGGGAAATCTGAGGATTTTATTTCTGTACTTTTCTTTGAAGTCAAACTAGAGAAATATTACAATAATATAACAGTAATTACTATAAAGGTCTGTCTGACTTCATTGCTCCTAATTGAAGTTATATTTACAATTCTGTAATCCTTTCCCTGTTCATGAACTTCGTTTTGGTCTCAACTTGGGCTTACAATTTCTGCTTATGAGCGTCTTTTTTCCTTCTGACAAACCTCGTGGGTTTTTTTTCCTTTTAAACGGTTTTTTTTGTCTCTAGGGATTAATTAGGTCCCATTTTGGCATAAGGTGCAAAACATCTCCCTTTAGTGATTCTTCGGCTGCTTTTAAGTCTGATTTTATGACGCCAAGTGGAGTAAAGGTATTCATTCGCTCGTTCGTTCATTCATTCATTCATTCCTTCCTTCCTTCCTTCCTTCCTTCCTTCCTTCCTTCCTTCCTTCCTTCCTTCGTTCCTTCCTTCCTTCATTCATTCATTCATTCATTCATTCATTCATTCATTCATTCATTCATTCATTCATTCATTCATTCATTCATTCATTCATTCATTCATTCATTCATTCATTCATTCATTCATTCATTCATTCAGTTCCACAACTAAATGGTGACACTTAGGAGAGTCAAGGCAGTAAAAAATATGGAAAATCTGTTATGGGTTTGAAGAGTTCACTTTTCTGAGTAGGCTAAAAAACGCAATGGACTCTAAGGTTCCTTAACTGAGTCCAACCGCAAGAATTGAACAGACCGATATCTGCCAAGTGTCACGCCTAAGGCGTGATTGTCACGCCTGCGGATCGGAAACTGCGATCTCACGCCTACTCACGCCTGCGTTCCCATTTCTCACTCCTAGCGGAAAAGTTTGAGCCATTACAGCCTTAACCGACTCATTTTGAAAAAAATATATACAGTATTTAAATAAACTCGAACCAGTGCGAGAAAATGATGATCGTTCTTTCGCGAATTCTCCGATTTTAGTAGGGAAAGTCACTGGAGACGAGGTTGTGTTTAGGAGCTTGGGAACGGGAAAGTCTACTTGTGAAATCTTCGGAAATCTTCTTGGAAATCTTTGGATGTCTTCGGAAATCTTCGGACATCTTCGGATATTATCGGTTCCCTACGAAAAATCCTGACACTCTCAGGATAAAAATGTCACGCCTATGAATCACAAAAAGTTGGCAGTGAGACAAGGCAGTATTACGAAGAAAGCCGCAGTACCTCTTGACGGTGACCCCACTACGTTCCCGCCGCAGTCACAGACTTGCAAGAAGTTTTCCTGTATGTAAAAGTAAATGCAGTGTAAATGGCAATGGGAAGAAAATTTGGAAAAAGCACCGTAGGGGCGCTATAAGGTCGCCTTCTGCATGTTGTTACAGCCGTGTTCCAGTTTCTCAGCCGAGTGGATGGAAATGAGAAAAATTGTAGAAAGCAGCAAATAAAATAACACGCTATTTATTTCTGCGTTCACTCTCTGCGTTTCGTCTAGGACAAGTTTATTGGGACTGTACATGAAAATTCAGTGGCCAATGGAACCTTTTTCGGGTATTAAAGGTGGGGGGAAAAGAGCTGTTCCCAGACCTCTTTGAAGTGCTCGGTTAAAACAGCATGCGCGCTTGAAATGCTGGGAAATATCTTTTCCCGAGCTGTATTGTGGGAAGGTGTGTTGGCTTCAAAATGGCGGCCCGTAGTGTAATCCTGAGGGCTGCCTCTCTTTGCAGACAAAATGTTGCTGTAAGTTCGAGCTTTGCTCGTAGAATGAGCATTTTCACAAGGTATAGAGAACCACCGAATGGTTTTCTCTTCAATGAGAAGGTAAGTTGTTTTAGTATTGCACTTTGTTATAAAAAAGATTCAACACCATCAAACAAGCGAATATCATTTGCCAATAACTTATTCTTCCGAAGTGTTCCCTACACTCTTCAATTTTAGCAATTTCGTTCATTAAATATGTGAAAAATAGAGCACATTTCCGTGTGAGTGTTACATTGTTTGACAGTCCACATCTTGGCAATTGATGATTCTATTGAACCCAAATTTATTGTGACTTATAAATTAACATTTATAAGTCACAATAACAATGACTTTGAGTGTAAAAAGTGTGAATGATTGAAAGGCTGAGAGCATAACCGTCTTATGTCAAATTTAGGTCGTTTTATTTTTTGCTCCAAATTGCTTCAATTTTTCCATGAAACTTTCACTTCGTTCAAAGAATATTGCCAAAAGTTTTTGTTCCTCTGATTTGTTCATCATTTGCATGGGGAACTCTTGCAATGCGTGATGGATGTGCGGCCATTTGCTGCTCCCTGCCCACTCACTCTACTCACTCTACTGCACATTAGAGGAAAAAACTTTTGGCAGTGTTCTTTGAATGAACTGACGGTGCCATGCAAAACTCGAAACAGTCTGGAGCAAAAAAATAAAACGGCCCAAAATTCGACATGAGACAATTATGCTCTCAACTCTTCAATTCCTTAAAGCAGGCGCTATTTACTCCATGTTCCATAGTGAAAATTTATTGAGAAGAAAGAAGTCTATGGCAACTAACTTAGTTTGTGAGGCTGTAGATTTGAACATATGAGATATTTTAATGTATATTGTAATGTACAGTGATAATATATCTTTTTTTTTCTGTCTTTCTTTGCCGAAGATATTAGCCAAAAGGCTACCCTGTAAATTTGAGTCAAAGTAAAGTCTTATTATGTTATGTTGTTATGTCAAACACGTGGCTATTTTAGCCATCCGTGAATGTACCTTCCTCTTAAAATTAAAATAACATCATTATTGCTCACCAGAAGTTTGTTTGATGTTGTACATGTATTCAGTTTCAAGTTGTCTCGAGAAATGTTCATTTTTCTTGATTTTCTGGTATCTCAACCATCCGGACTGTTTTTAATCATAATCATAATAATAATAATAATAGCAATAATAATATTTAACACTTATAGTGCGCATATTCTATGAATATAATCATATGCGCATTACAATCTTTCATTAACCCTTTCCCGTCAGCGTTTTTTCCTTAGAAAAATGCATTTTTTACTGCTAAAGCGGTTTTTTAAGTGCTATGTTGCCAAATGCCACTAAACTTTGCTAAAAAAACGTTTTCTTACAATTTAGCTAAATTTTGAGCCAGCTTCTGTTGTAAATTGTACAATGTTTTGCTTTCACGCATGGGCATAAGCCAAAATTTACACTTGTTTTTTGTTTTGTTTTCTTTTAGCGGATTCATTTCCAATTTTCTTCCCGCTTCTTTTGCTTTCCTTTTTCTCTCCCTTTCTTTTCTTTTTATCTTCTACCCCTTATCCCCTTTCTATCCACTGGAAACGTTTTGGCCTCAGCCCTTCTAAAAACCTGGAAATTTAACATTGATCAACTAGGTGACTTGGCCTATTTTACCACCAACTTTGCAGCCAAAATTGGACACGTTTTTTCTGGTATAGCTCTACCAGAATTTGATCGATATTCAAAATGGACACACGTTTGGATGGATCTGTCCTTGCTGTGTTAGGTGCTTATCAAAACAATCTGGTGACGTCGAAAGTGATGACGTCACAAATAGCTCAATGGTTCCCGACTTCAACATTGGGAAAATACAATTCTTGACAGAAAAGAGTTAACTAAACTATCTAAAATCGTTTATCATGACAAATCTTACTCGTTTGAGACTGATTTTGGTTGATTTATCAGGTTTAACTCATTACCGGCCGCCTGGTTTTTGATCGATTCGCTAAATTCGCTAAATTAGCATGTGCAGTACGAAACGACAATTTATAGGCTCGAAAACACAACACTCACTTGATCTAGAATAGTTAGAATTTCTAACTTTCGAATAAAATACACCAGTTGTCAATTAAGAATTAGCCAAAAATACAATCTTGAAGTCAAAATTTTGAAAATTTACGCAAGAGATTCACATGTTGTCTCGCGCGTGAAATCAAGCCACAACAGAGGATTTGTGTCTGTTTAGGTCAGATTACTATTTTTCGAAATTTCATGAACGAAGATTCGCAGAAGAGGAGACAGTAAGCTTTTCTAAATAACACATTTATTAATACACGCCTTTATTCGTTTCTGAAAACCAAACACGTTCAATTCTTTCTTCGAGGGAAGCTACGCGCAAGCGATTTCGCTCTTTGTGCAAGTTATTTTGAAGAGCATTTACTGATGCGAACTGTGCACGTTTTTCAAAACTTTTACGAAAACTTTAAGAAATTCAAAGAATCCTTCAATTAAGAAGTTATTTCGGTAAAAATTTACAACCAAATGTGTAATTTACTCTACCGTTGACTCGTAGAAGTGCTTGAGCATTTCCCAGAAAGTCCGCAGTTTGAAAAATCTCTTGCGATGGAATATTGTCCTTCGCTTTGACAAAATGGCTGTTCGTCCTCGAAAGATGTTTTCTTCGCTCTAAAAGCTCTAAATTCCATCGCTTAACTTGTCGAGTGTTCCTTAGAGCTTCTACTTTCGATTTTTAAGTTTCAAAAGGTAATCCTTCCTTCCGAGAGTGAGATATTGCCATCTTGAAAATTCACGCGTGAAGAGCACGGCAGCCATTTTGAGTGAAATGTGATCTTCTTGGAGGGTGACAAGAAGTCTTCCCTTCTAGGACCCCCTCAAGCCTTCAAATATATGCGCTGTTGGTGGATTCTGATTGGTTGAACATTCCCAAAGACAACTAGGACAAAAGGGGACCAAAAAAGCCTTTCTAGGGGAGGCTGGGGCCAAAAGCGAACACGCGCAAAATCAAGGCCGGCTCAGGCCGGCACGGACGTTAATGAGTTAATGGAAAAAAAAACATATTTGAAACAAAATGTCCTTTTCTTTAATCCTTTCCCGTCAGCGTTTTTTCCTTAGAAAAACGCATTTTTTACCGCTAAAGCGGTTTTTTAAGTGCTATGTTGCCAAATGCCACTAAACTTTGCTACAAAAGCATTTTCTTACAATTTAGCTAAATTTTGAGCCAGCTTCTGTTGTAAATTGTACAATATTTTGCTTTCACGCATGTGCATAAGCCAAAATTTGGACTTGTGTTTATTTATTTATTTTTTTTTTGCTGATTCATTTCTAATTTTTTCTCGCTTCTTTTGCTTTCCTTTTTCTCTCCCTTTCCTTTCTCTTTATCTTCTACCCTTTATCACCTTTCTATCCACTGGAAACGTTTTGGCCTCAGCCCTTCTAAAAACCTGGAAATGGAACATTGATCAACTAGGTGACTTGGCCTATTTTACCACCAACTTTGCAGCCAAAATTGGACACATTTTTTGTGGTATAGCTCTGCCAGAATTTGGCCGATATTCAAAATGGACACACGTATGGATCTGTCCTTGCTGTGTTAGCTGCGTATCAAAACAATCTGGTGACGTCAAAAATGATGATGTCACAAGTAGCTCAATGGTTCCCGGCTTCAACGTCGGTAAAATACAACTCTTGACAGAAAAGAGTTAAAGAATAATGTACGATTAAAAGAAATAATAAACAAAAATTATAAAAATAATGGTAAAAACAAGCAAATATATGATAAATTAATTATACGTCTTAGTAAATAAATAAGTCTTAAGTAATCTGTTAAAATTGTCGATGGTACCTACTTGTCTAACTGATAAAGGCAAACTATTCCATAATATTGGTGCTTCAATCTCGAACACACAGTCACCCATTGTTTTCTTTGTTCTCAGTGTGCTTCTCGCTAAGAGAATTCTGTTGCTATTATTATTATTATTATTATTATTATTATTATTATTAAGTAATTAATAATTATTATTAATTGTTATTGATATTATTAATAAATAATTAATGGTAATTATTTAGTGGTCCCACTGAGTGCCGGATCGTTGAGGTTTGACTGTATTACTAAATACAGACTGCTCAGAGACCAACAGGATGCTTGTTTCAACATGATGCTTGTTTCAACATGGACCAGTCTTATTATAGTAGTGTCTTATGGCTATGATCTGTTGACAGCCTCGGAAGCCAGGAGAGAAGCGACAGTGGGAGGAGTGGGAGGAGCCATGGTACAGGTGGTGGGCTCTGATTCTTGTTGTGATACCGGTGATGTTTTACTACAAACCTGACACCAAGTGAGTGAAACCTGACTTAGGTCTCGGACAAGCAGGCTCAACATTTCCATTCAATGCCATTCAGCATTGTTGAATTCAACATGTTAAGGACGGTGCATCCTAATACGGAGGTATTTCTGCACAGTTATGACTATTGGGGCTTAGCAAGGCCTACTGGAATCTAAAAAGAAGAACGTGGGTAACCCCATAAATTAAAGGACAATGTATGGCATTTTATTCCCAAATTTAAACTCAATTATCTCTGAAAATCTGTGGTTACCCCAATTTTCTTTTCAGATTCCAACAGCCCTTACTAGATCATAAGCCATGCTAAAATACCTTTGCATTAGTAGGTACCATCCATTATCCACCCCGAGCTTCTCAGACCATCCCGAGATCATCCTCAACATGTTAAGGACGGTGCGTCCTAATACGGAGGTATTTCTGCACAGTTATGACTATTGGGGCTTAGCAAGGCCTACTGGAATCTAAAAAGAAGAACGTGGGTAACCCCATAAATTAAAGGACAATGTATGGCATTTTATTCCCAAATTTAAACTCAATTATCTCTGAAAATCTGTGGTTACCCCAATTTTCTTTTCAGATTCCAACAGCCCTTACTAGATCATAAGCCATGCTAAAATACCTTTGCATTAGTAGGTACCATCCATTATCCACCCCGAGCTTCTCAGACCATCCTGAGATGCGCAGAATGTATGCGCAGTAACAAAAAGAGGCACCATCCTTAAATGCACTTGTGCAGCCTGCTAAAAATTGATAGTTATTCAACTTTTCCTTTGTTCTCAGGTGTAAACAATATTGAATTCGTTTGGCAACCTTGTTCAACATATTACGTCAAAGTTGTATTCAGCAATGTTGAATGATGTTGAATCTGTTTCACCGAGGCCCTACAAGTTCTCATCTCTGCAATCAATCCTTAAAAAGTTTGGGCACATTGAGCATAGATGGACATTGTCAAACTAAATTTTGAGTTGGTGAAGCATGATTGTCCGGGTGAGTGTAGTCCTGAGAAGGACTGTCAGTTTGTGGTGCCGCTGACTGATGTTTCGACAGCCTGAGCAGAATTGACTCTGATGATGACTTCCGCTCAGGTTATCAAAACGTCAGTCAATGTCATCACAAACAGTCCTTCTCAGGACTACACTCACCCAGACACACGACTCCTGGGTTCAACCATTTGCAGTGAAACTAAATTTTAATGATTTTGGACAAAATTTTTAATGTAATAATTTGCAATGCCAAAACCGAGACTTGAGATAAACTGTATGAGGTTAACATAATAATAATAATATTAACATAATTTAACTGTTAAAATTCCTGACTTGAACATGTGTAATTTTTTCAACTAGCTAAAAATATTTAACACTCTGTGTAGTGTCAATGTAGATCCCAAATGAATTGCCATGTTAATTACGTTGTTGTTTCCAGCCTGTTTAAAAGTTTTTTTCTTATTCTTACTGCTTTGTTCTTCAAATGATCATTCCACTGATTTTTGGGTGGTTACATCAGTCATATATAGATATCATAAAGACCAACATTTCCAAATCCCAATTCCACCTGCTTGTAAAGCACATTTGAATATATTCACATAGAAAATGCGCTATATAAGTTCTAAACTATTATTATTATTATTATTATTATTATTATTATTATTATTATTATTATTATTATTATTATTATTATTATTATTATTATTATTATTATTATCACCCTTTGGTCCTCTCAGGGAAAAACAGGACTGATGGAGTAGTTTTTATGCTTGACAATGCCAGGAACGATGTTGCTGAATTAATGTTAAACTTCATGTTAAAGGAGCTACGTCACGGATAACGCATCTTGAAAAAATTGGCAAGTTTTTTCAAGTTTGTCATTCGTAATCCTTCTTAACCTCCCTCAGTCGCAACCATCCTTGTTTAGTTTTGGTTTATTATTACTTCTTAGGCGTTGTTCTACCTTAGGAAACTATTATTTTGAGGTTTCCTTCAATGAGAAAATAAATTTTTTCAGATCAGGCAAATCGATGACAACACCGTGACATAGTTCCTTTAAAGTATGTGCTCAACTGAACCTTTTCCTTCGTAAGAGTGCTAAGGGTTCTGGTTTTGAAGCCATCCACTAGAGAAGATTCTAAAAGGGATGTGTTATTTGTCTAAGCTGTATTTTTTGTTCCTGAAATGAATTCTTTTCTTCTGTTTAGACCTCAGACTTGGGCCAGAAAGCAAGCATTAAGGATTGTCGCTGAACGAGATGCGGCTGAGGCAGAAGCTGCTGCAAGAGGCGAGATTATTGAAGAGGAAGATATGGGTGATGTGGTGATTAACTGGAAGCCTTTGATGTAAACCTGCCGTGTGTTTTAAGAAATGAAAAGATTTTTTTACAAAAAATAGGAACACAGAAACATTTCTGTCCACTTGATATAGAAATTATCTTAACTCTCCCTGTATTTAATAAGCTGTGACCAACCATTTCTTACAGGTGTGTTTGATTGGTCCTATAAACAGAACAATCAAAACACATCCCTTAATTAAACCATGAATTAATGCCTTTGCACTAGTATTCGAGATATGTATCTTGATTATTGTGTATGGACAAGAATTGTCAGGTTTCAAAAAATAGGAACACAGAAACATTTCTGTCCACTTGATATAGAAATTATCTTAACTCTCCCTGTATTTAATAAGCTGTGACCAACCATTTCTTACAGGTGTGTTTGATTGGTCCTATACACAGAACAATCAAAACACATCCCTTAATTAAACCATGAATTAATGCCTTTGCACTAGTATTCGAGATATGTATCTTGATTATTGTGTATGGACAAGAATTGTCAGGTTTCTTTTCTTTAATCCATAATGTGACAGTTGAGTACACCATTAATTACATAATTCTGTGATTTTCCATATTATTAATGTTTCTCAAATTTTCTTCTGTTGACCAGCACCCTAAATACGTTGTTATTGTCGGGTAGCTTAGACTTTCACAAGGCTATTGATTTATATTTTAATGAAGTGGTAGGTCAGACTAGTTTTTGTCAGCTGTAAACATAGAATCCAGTCAGGAACAAGACAAAAGTTGGGACCGGTCATGCTATTCCATTTGCTGTGACCAGTCAGATGTGACTGCTTTAATTGGTTTTAGATAACATCTAACATCTTGGTAACATCTCTTACAATGTATCTACTTCAATCTTCCATTGTTTGTATACTTTTAAATGATCTTCTATGTCTTCGAGAAAGTCTAACATTGATTATGAAAGGCTTAGTTGATACATTACATTGCGCAACGATTCTCTGTTTAAAATTAAATGGCGGCTGTGCACACTTGGTCAATCAGCAGGCTTTTACATTATTATAAAGCTCAACATTCCAAAGTGGTCATTGTTCAGTTGAATGTCAGAAGCAAATTTGTTTTTTCTTTACTACGCTCAGTGAATGGTTGAAAACACATGCATCACTTTCCCAACCAACTAGAAGTAGAACCCAACCGATTTTTTGTTTGTAGCAATGACACATTTTCCCGCACTTGGCGGTTCTGTAGGTCACTAGCTAAGAACCTGTTCATCTACAAAGTAAGCACTTTAAAAAAAAAAAAAAAGAATACCTGGCCTGGTCAGGTATTGAGGTCAGAGGAGCTGATTTTCCTCGAAGTTGTTTTGTTTAGCCTGAAGTTTTTCTTGGCAAAATTTGTCTTTGCTTCGTTGATGACTGATTTGTATTCTAGAGCAGTAGAGTTGGATCAAATCTCTGACGGGTTAATGTTTGATAACTGTAAATAAAGAAACGTCTGTGGAAAAATGTTCATCTTGAATTTGAACGCTGTTCTGTGTGAGCAAGGAATATGGGTCAATTTATCAAACACAAATCACCGACACTTACAAGTTGGCGCACATGAAGTAGCAAAACAAATAATCTTGAAACAAACAGCTGAAAAAAGTTTATTTGAACTCGTTAATTAGAACTCGTCCAGAAGATTGAAGAAAGTAAAGAAATTCTCGTGAAACAAACTGCTGATCAGAAATTAATTAGTGAAACTATTGTAATAATTATAATAACTGTTTATTGACGATTTCAATCACGAAAAAGTGAAAAAGAGGTTATCCCTTTCTAGTTTATCTCCCTCCTTACACTTGTGAAACGATTGATTTTTTTCCGAGATTTACATGTCAACTTTGTGTGGGCGAATTGACTTCATGGAACTTCTTAAACTGTATTTCATGATATCCAACGCTCTCCTGTAGACTGCGAGTAGTCTCTAATTTTGGCGATGGCGATTGTGGGGCGGACGAAATGCACACGCGCGTGCGAAATTTCGAGTAGACGCGACGCGAAGGGAGCGCCGGCGCGTCGCCTCGCGTCTCCTCGGACTTTCGCGCGCGCGTGTGTATTTCGCCCGCCCCGCAATCGCCATCGCCAAAATTAGAGACTACTCGCAGTCTACTCTCCTGTGATCACGTTGCCCAGAAGACACCCAGTAATGGACCAACCCGCACAGGTCGCCTGGTGTTCTCTACCCACGTACCACAGATGCTACTGGAAAATCTGTTCTATTTCCATAATGTGACAGTTGAGTACACCATTAATTACATAATTCTGTGATTTTCCATATTATTAATGTTTCTCAAATTTTCTTCTGTTGACCAGCACCCTAAATACGTTGTTATTGTCGGGTAGCTTAGACTTTCACAAGGCTATTGATTTATATTTTAATGAAGTGGTAGGTCAGACTAGTTTTTGTCAGCTGTAAACATAGAATCCAGTCAGGAACAAGACAAAAGTTGGGACCGGTCATGCTATTCCATTTGCTGTGACCAGTCAGATGTGACTGCTTTAATTGGTTTTAGATAACATCTAACATCTTGGTAACATCTCTTACAATGTATCTACTTCAATCTTCCATTGTTTGTATACTTTTAAATGATCTTCTATGTCTTCGAGAAAGTCTAACATTGATTATGAAAGGCTTAGTTGATACATTACATTGCGCAACGATTCTCTGTTTAAAATTAAATGGCGGCTGTGCACACTTGGTCAATCAGCAGGCTTTTACATTATTATAAAGCTCAACATTCCAAAGTGGTCATTGTTCAGTTGAATGTCAGAAGCAAATTTGTTTTTTCTTTACTACGCTCAGTGAATGGTTGAAAACACATGCATCACTTTCCCAACCAACTAGAAGTAGAACCCAACCGATTTTTTGTTTGTAGCAATGACACATTTTCCCGCACTTGGCGGTTCTGTAGGTCACTAGCTAAGAACCTGTTCATCTACAAAGTAAGCACTTTAAAAAAAAAAAAAAAAGAATACCTGGCCTGGTCAGGTATTGAGGTCAGAGGAGCTGATTTTCCTCGAAGTTGTTTTGTTTAGCCTGAAGTTTTTCTTGGCAAAATTTGTCTTTGCTTCGTTGATGACTGATTTGTATTCTAGAGCAGTAGAGTTGGATCAAATCTCTGACGGGTTAATGTTTGATAACTGTAAATAAAGAAACGTCTGTGGAAAAATGTTCATCTTGAATTTGAACGCTGTTCTGTGTGAGCAAGGAATATGGGTCAATTTATCAAACACAAATCACCGACACTTACAAGTTGGCGCACATGAAGTAGCAAAACAAATAATCTTGAAACAAACAGCTGAAAAAAGTTTATTTGAACTCGTTAATTAGAACTCGTCCAGAAGATTGAAGAAAGTAAAGAAATTCTCGTGAAACAAACTGCTGATCAGAAATTAATTAGTGAAACTATTGTAATAATTATAATAACTGTTTATTGACGATTTCAATCACGAAAAAGTGAAAAAGAGGTTATCCCTTTCTAGTTTATCTCCCTCCTTACACTTGTGAAACGATTGATTTTTTTCCGAGATTTACATGTCAACTTTGTGTGGGCGAATTGACTTCATGGAACTTCTTAAACTGTATTTCATGATATCCAACGCTCTCCTGTAGACTGCGAGTAGTCTCTAATTTTGGCGATGGCGATTGTGGGGCGGACGAAATGCACACGCGCGTGCGAAATTTCGAGTAGACGCGACGCGAAGGGAGCGCCGGCGCGTCGCCTCGCGTCTCCTCGGACTTTCGCGCGCGCGTGTGTATTTCGCCCGCCCCGCAATCGCCATCGCCAAAATTAGAGACTACTCGCAGTCTACTCTCCTGTGATCACGTTGCCCAGAAGACACCCAGTAATGGACCAACCCGCACAGGTCGCCTGGTGTTCTCTACCCACGTACCACAGATGCTATTGGAAAATCTGTTCTATTTCCGCCTGAAATTTTTCAAAATGCTGACCCGTCCGGAACTTTTCGCTGAATCAAGCAGTTAAACATGAAATGCCATAGGTGTACCAACCTTTTTCGATCGTTAAGTTAGTCATTTCTTAAGGCCACGTTTTGTTTTGTTTTGTTTGTTATATATTTTCCCAAACATATTACCGCGATGTTGCACTTGGTTGTTCTTTGTTTTGTATAAATTTTGAGCCTTGCAAGAGCGGCTTTACAAACGTTAGGTTGATTCATTTAGAAATACAGTGGAAAACCGCCCTACGGCCAACGCGCGCGGTTCACAAAACCACTTCTTTATTTCAACCACTTTCAGTTTTGGCCCCAGCGAAAGCTAATTCCTGAATCATTTTCATGTCCCTGTTTATTATTTTGACAAGAGTGTTTTAGTAGAAAATAGACCACTCGTAAAGTTCAACATCCGGGACTCGAGTGGCGTATTTTCCATATCGAGGATCGATGACGTAATTTCCCAGTTTTTTACACTGCTGTTTGTGCAAAAATACTCATGTCTATAATAAAAAGAAAATTACACGGCGGCTTGAAGATATAAATTTTATTTTCTCGTGGTTAAAAACAATACTTTACTCGCTGCGCTCGTTCGTAAAAATATTAATTTTATCACTCGAAAATAAAATTCATATCTTCGCACCGCCGTGTAATATCCTCTATTTATTTTAGCCTGGGGACGGAAGGAGAGGCAGAAAGTGCCCTAGGCTCGATTTCCGCCGCTCTCTCGAGTCCGGTCTTTGTTCCTCCCCGAGTGGGAGGAGCGTGGGCTCATTTCCCGAACAGCGGCTGGTAATCGAGCCTAAAACTGCCTACGCTGACTTTGAACTTTAAAACAAGCAAAAGCCACCAAACTTAGTGACATTACATAAAATTTACCTGGAAACAACTCAACTTGTATGACATGTCACTGCTTATAAAATTTGATGTTGCCATGGCAACCATATTTAGACTGGCAGTTTTTCTCAATTTTCCTGTTTTGAATGGAAATTTTTTATTATATTGCGCTAACTTTTACATTTTTAACATGCAAGTGTCCATTTGATGATTTCATGTCCAATTTGGGCGCGTTTGAAAATTCAAGAAATCTAAGATGGCCGCCAGTTGGAAATCATAACGCAATTCCCACGTTTGTGACGTCATCAGGTCATGTTGTGGACCTCGAAGGGAACAGTTTTGGAGTACTTTTTATCGTGCCGTTTGGATGTTAGTTTTTGATGTAAAGTGAAATTAAAAGGAATTTTCCTTTAATTTTAATTTTGCGAGCCCCTGGGGGAGACACTGGGAGCTTAAAGATTTAGCCTACGAGCAGCCTCTCGTTTGGGTTTTTTAGGCGAGATGCGACGCGCGAGCAGTGAAGCGGCGAGGGCGTGTCGCATCTCGCACATAAACACAAACGAGAGGCTGCTCGCTGGCCACTTACGATTTACATGAAAACGTTGCTAAAGTTTTCCCAAACTTGTGTAACCTGCTGTACAGGCTAGGTCTGATTTTTAGCGACCAAGCACAAAATATGGGTCAAAGGCTGTTGAAAGGTCCCTGTGAGAGCTACTGTTGCCACAAGGTAGCTCTTCAGAAAGTGCCGAGAAATGCCTAGCGTCTCAAAAAAGGTTCTGCCAGTAAGTCATATGTCACACCTCCACGTTTGGTGACGCTCATACAATGTAGTTGAGTGACAAAGGCAAAAGGCGAACCTCCAGCACCTTTAAATAAATGGAACCATTGGCTAAGGGAAGGACACCCTGGCCCTCAAGGTTGGGGTTGGGCATGGGGCCAATCCCCCATCCCATAAAACAGCTAACGATTACGGAAACCAGAAATGGATGCCAAGGCCACGTTAGCAAGTGCGCCGATAACTACTCAAGAGTGAGGTCAACACCACACTGTGCTGCAGGGGAAGATTTTATCACCGTGATGGACAGCAGTGCTGAGGAATGCAGGTGAAAACTGGGAGGAAACCTGCATGAGGATTAGGGCGCTGACTCACCTCAAGAAGACATCAGGGTGGGATTCTGGAACTTACGTAGTATGTACAGCACTGTCAGCCCAGGTTTGCAGAGAGAGGGCAAGGTATAAAATCGAGATCCGCTAGAGATCAGTGAGTGTCGCTGGACAGGGTCTGGGCAGGTCAGGACACGGACAGGGGAAAAGATAGTATTCTCCGGCAGAAACGACAACCAACATCAAAGTTTATTGGCCATTATTATGAGCAAACAAGCATCAAGGGCCCTGGAAAGCTGGAATCCTGTGAGCGATAGAATTATTGAACGGCGGGGTTCAACTCCAGGCACATTAAAACAACTATTATCCAGGTCTACGCACCGACCAATGATGCTGATACCGAAGAAAAGGATGATTTCTATGAACGGTTGCAGTGGGTGTATAACAAGACACCTGAACATGAGATCATAACAACCACAGGTTATATTACTGGAATTGGGGACCAAATGGAAGGTGAAGAGGAGGGGTTGGTAGGCATGGTTTGGGGGGGCCAAAAATCGGATAATGGCGAGAGGTTCATAGGGTTTTGTGCGGCAAACAACATGGCCGTCACAACGACAATTTTCCCTTACAAAGATATCCATAAGTACACTTGGACCTCAGCAGGCGGAAGAGTTAGATATCAAATCGACCATTTCTAGCCCTATCCTCCACCTGGGGGGAAGGAGCTAAACTAAGCTAAGCGCAAAATATTGCTTCAATTCGGTTTTTCAAGCCGCCATCTTTGTACCGAAAATTTTCCAGTGGGAAGAACCGTTTGATTGAATTTCGCACGGGAATTACTGGTATTTCCTATGGAATGGAAAACGCTCCTGAAGGGATGGAGGGGGGAGGGGGGATTTTGGGTCTGCCGAGGCTGGTGAAGACGTGTGTTTCTGCTCTCTCTCGAAAACTTAGTCGAACATAGTTCTTTCATAGCCCAGAGCGTTTCTCCTATCTCGGTTAAATTTAGAATATGACTGGGGTCAAGATAATTATTCTTGTTTGATTATTTTTTTTTCTATTGTTCTTTGAGCTGGGAGTGAGCCGTGATCATTTGCTTAGCTTTTGGTCCTAACTTCCCAAAGTATAAATTATTTTTTCCCTTTTATCTCTTTTGCATGAGTTAGTGTGTAGTTTTTTAGTTGGATTTTTTGTCTGGTATATTAATAAATAAATAAATAAATAACTGTTTATTTATCACCATTGCAGTTAAGAAACTGAATTACAGGGATAAAATACAAGCTTAAAAATTGACACTACTACAGTAATACTATATTGGTAAGGAAAAACCACATTTACGCGACTGCAATACTAGTTTCGTCAATAGACCTCATCAGTTGGTAGCCATATTCTGTAGGTAAATGTGCGTTTAAAGTAAATGCAAATGAGGTTTTTCCTTGTCAATATGATGTTGAGTAATACTTTCTTGGCTTCAGCGAACAAAATTTCAGAATTTGTTATTCAAATCAATTATTAGCATTTGCACACTGTGGCCTTGATGAAAGGTAATAACTTTTCAATGAGCCGGAACGCTTCGTGCGGCACATGTTCCCTGTTCCGGGTGTCATCAAAACGCCATCTTGGGGTCGGGTTCGGGGTCGGGGTCTACTTCTTCTTCTTTTCATCTGTTCTCTGAACGCTGGCAGGATATTCCCAACCACTTAAACGATACCTGTGCATTTCATCATTGTAAGCATTCGACACAAGAATTGCAAACATAGATTGATCATAACGATGACATCCGCCGAACACATGATCGGGCAACGAGAAATCACATTCTAACTTAGCTCCTTTTGGCGCGATACAATCCTCGTGTAGTGAGCACAAAATTGCCCATTTCATCCCATGTTTTAACATGTATTCTGTAATGAATAGTATCATTCCAGTGGCCTGTGCCATGTTAGCTTTTGTTTCCTTTGCGCCCTTCATTGGTAAATAGTCAAACATGTGTTTATGAGTAGCGAACACAATCGAGTGACGACTGGGAGAAACATAGTACAGAAATCCCGATTTCTTCTTGATCATGCGATCCATAAGATACTGGTACGAGTAATGTCGAGCGAGGACTACTGAAGCATCCATCCACATAACCCCGCCAAATTCAGCAAGCGTCTCTGCGATAATGAGAGGTTTAAATGCGTATGTATGGAGATTTTTCACATGTTCGGGGAATCGAGAGAAGTTGAATTTTCTGTAGTCTACATACGGTATCCTGTTAAGTTGGTCGATTTCCTGTAGACTCAGACCCAAGTCGTACACAACTATTTTCTCATGAGGTTTTATTTTCTCGGCTGGAGTTATATGGCCTATAAATTCGTTAAAATGATTGTTCGAAATCGCCGTGACAGGTACCAGTGTAGGAAGAAACGGGACGCAATCCATCTCAACTGGTCTTGTGTTATACTCGAGCACGAGATCACTAATCAACTTTCTGGCGGTTTCCATGATCTTTCCTTCAAGTCTAAACTCTTTTTTGGTGAGAACAGAAGAGTTATGGGGATGAAAGTAGCGTGGAAACGTGTCAGCTTGGAATAAATCATCCATTTTCAGCTTCTTTACGGATGCGGAGCTCTCGCTCGGACAAGACGTTCCAATGACATGGTAGTAAATATTTCCAATAAACTCTTTATCGCATTGGCGTAAGAAAGAAATACCGGATACAATAACAATGATAAGAAAAAAGACCTGAAGAAAACGTGTTCTGCCCATTTCTCTTCCCTTGTATCATTACAGCATAGTTCGGTTTATGTTGACATCTTTGGAACGATTGCAGACACGCTTTACGGCTGAATAACTTAACAGAAACCTTTCTATTGGTGAGTTGTTCAAACGAGTTCAAAACCTATTGTTGTTCTTGCTATAGATATTTATTTATAGATATATAAATAAATATATATCAATATTTATTTATTTATTTATCTATATTTATAGATATATTTTTTCCATTAATTTTCTCTTTATTACTTTGTGTTCACGCACATGTTTTGACAACTGCGCTTGCGCTCCTAAATGTTGCGTGGTCAGAAGTAAAGTGTTCTTGTTTTTGCTATTGCGCTCGGTCATGGGTATTAACCGCAGAAAAAATAAAACAGCGAGCAGAATATCCATTGTTCTCTGGACATTTACTTCCAGTTCAAGAGAGTCTGTAGATCTGTCATATCACGCGTTATTATTCAGAAACTTTTAAAAAGATCTTCAATCATTGGTTGCCATAAACGCACAACGATACTCATTAGTATGATGAAGTGGCAAACAGAACAATGGACGCAGCGCACTATAGAGTGTGTTCATGGCGGCCATGTTGGAGGAGCAAAACAATAAAAGCTATTTGCATAAAAATAAAACTTTTTTCCCAATGGAAAGGAATTCTATTGTTTTTCTTCTCCAGCATGGCCGCTGCTAACAGACGCCATTGTTTCCCCTTTTGTTTCGCAAAATCGTATACATGCATTATTTCGCTAAAAACATTTCACTAAATGGTTTTCAATTTTGGTCTATAGCACGGACCATTTTAAAAGTGCTTTTGTAAACGCAACTGTTATAACACAAATAGAATGCCACGCGAACAGGTTAAGATGATTGTGTCGTAAACGCCGGTAAACAAACACAGCCCTTCATCTTCGAGTGTCTTGCGTGTGGAAGCGGCTTAGTGTAATAACGTAAGCGAATGTTTTGCTACTGTTTTTAACAGCTTTTCAACTTTTATGTAAACCAAACAGCCGGTAAGTTTTCATTCTTTTACGGGATCTGGCCGGCAGTTCGAATGAGTCAGCACTTTTCAAAGTGAAAGAGATAGTGGTTATTGTTGGCCGATTTTAAAAACTAAAACGGATTCTGTTCGAGAAAAGGTCCATCTTTCATTTGCCGCGCGTAGGTTTTCTCAAAGCAGTGTAAATTTTCTGAAAATCTCTTCAGTCGAAATTGGACTCCATAGAAATTTGTCGGCTTCATAACCATTTTCTTTTATGAACTATGACCACAACAACGGTTTTGTAACAGCATTGAATAATTTCTATGTTTTTTTTTTCTTTTTGCTTTCGAACTTGCAGTAATATTTATTGGTTGTATTATACTCATGCCAAGCCAAATGATATTAGCACGGTACATAACATTACCCCAGAGTGGGAAGCCTTATAGGCGTTGCATCACATCATACATGTTTCAGAATTCACTTCCACTCAGTACAGTCTCGGTACCGGCACACGTTCTCTCTAAAATTTCCATGCTAACATTGCTGTCTAGGTAAAGCAGAAATTGCCGTTTCCAAAACCAAAGTATGCGTGACTAGCAAGAAGCAATGCATGTATTAGCAGCCCCTTTTATACGAGTCGTCTACATTCTCAAAGAAATCTTGCAAAATTTTCACACTACTTTCACTAGTAAGTAATAATATATAATGAACAGGTTCCCCGAAGGGGTTTTCAACTAACTTACAATGTAATTGTTGTAAAGATAAAACGAATTACAGAAATAAAATATAGCAAAAAAGTTGTTTCAAAAATGCTCAAATGTTCTAAATCTAATAAAACAAATTAGTTACTCAAAAACTGCCTTATGGAAGTAAGGAAGTATATGTAGGGCTATCTTTTTTCCCTTCGATCCGTCAGATGGCGTGCAAACACTCCGCTATCTTGGATCTTCAGTTGTGATTTCTTGTTACACCCAGCTATGAGTCAAACTCAGCCTCTATACATCTGCCTACTTGGACCCGTCCGCTTTTCATCGCCCAACCTTAACCCGCCCTGCTCTAAAGGAACGCGCTCAGTTGTTCGCTTGCGGCCGGAATGATGTTTATCACAGCACTCCAGAGGTACGCGATCTAGCTAAGGTTGACCCAGGACATAAACCAACATCAGTCTGTTTTCCCAAGACTGACCAAATCTGTGTCAGAGAGGAACTACTGTAGATTTTACAAGATACTGAAAGGCACGCATGCAACTCGATTGCGAGGAACAATCAGTTCAGATCAAACCTTAGTCGGAAGCTTTTACATTTTTAGGCGAAGATCTATGGCTATCTATGGCTTAATTTATATTTATTTTTCCTGTATAACAAACAGGAAACAGCTGCGTTCACTTCTTACATTCTTTCAACACTGGCAGGATACCCCTCGCCATCTAAGCGATACCTGTGCTTTTCATCATTGTAAGCGTTA
Organism: Siderastrea siderea; assembly: GCA_964030785.1. Taxonomy (NCBI): domain Eukaryota; kingdom Metazoa; phylum Cnidaria; class Anthozoa; order Scleractinia; family Rhizangiidae; genus Siderastrea; species Siderastrea siderea. The sequence goes on along the minus strand of OZ034977.1, from coordinate 8,489,933 downwards.
GACACAAGAATTGCAAACATAGATTGATCATAACGGTGACATCCGCCGAACACGTGATCGGGCAACGAGAAATCACATTCTAACTTAGCTCCTTCTGGCGCGATACAATCCTCGTGTAGTGAGCACAAAATTGCCCATTTCATCACATGTTTTAACATGTATTCTGTGTTGAATAGTATCATTCCAGTGGCCTGTGCCATGTTAGCTTTTGTTTCCTTTGCGCCCTTCATTGGTAAATAGTCAAACATGTGTTTATGAGTAGCGAATACAATCGAGTGACGACTGGGAGAAACGTAGTACAGAAATCCCGATTTCTTCTTGATCATGCGGTCCAAAAGATATTGGTACGAGTAATGTTGAGCAAGGACTACTGAAGCATCCATCCACATAACCCCGCCAAACTCAGCAAGCGTCTCTGCGATAATGAGAGGTTTAAATGCGTATGTATGCAGATTTTTCACATGTTCGGGAAAGCGAGAGAAGTTGAATTTTCTGTAGACTACATAGGGTAAACTGTTAAGTTGGTCGATTTCCTGTTGATTCAGACCCAAGTCGTACACAACTATTTTCCCGTGAGGTTGTATTTTCTCCGCTGGAGTTATGTGTGCCATGAGCTCGTTAAAATGGTTGCTTGAAATCGCCGTGACAGGCATCAGTTTGGGTAGAAAAGGGACGCCGTTTTCCATCTCAACTGGTCTTGTGTTATTCTCGTGCACGAGATCACCAATCAACTTTGTGGCGGTTTTCATGGCGTTTTCTTCAAGTTTAAACTCTTTTTCAGCGACAATAGAAGAGTTATGTGGATGTACGTAGCGTAGAGTAGTGCCAGTTTGGAGTATAAACCCTTCCATGTACGCGTTCGTCGGGGAGCGTTTACTTGAATAAGAAGTCCCCATAACATGGTGGTCAATATTTTTAAAAGATTCTTGATCACATAGGCGTCGAAAAAATATGCAGGACACAATAACAGTTATGAGAAAAAGGACCTTAAGTAATCGTGAACTCGTCATTTGTGTTTCTTTGCTTCAACATCAAGCGTTCATAAAGTAACGATGCCGCGAAAAAGAGCGATACCAGCAGGAAACAGAAAGATTACCACAGCAACGGATTTTTAGCTGAAATTTATTCCGCTTTTTACATTTTGATGAAAATGAAACATGTTATAGCCAATGAACATTGATACAAATAAAATTTACGCATTTTAAAAACGTACGTTATTATCTTGTCTCCTGGGGGTTTTTCAGAGTAAATAGTAAAGTAATAATAAAATTAAATGAATTTAAAAATATAAAATTCATAGCTACATAATGTTAAAATATAAATCAGTTCACGTTGAAGTGTCCTTCAGGAGAGCGTACTTCAGTTAATGACGCATCAGTAAAGACTGCGTAAAAAAACCTTTTGCGTGATGACCCTGTTAACGTATCTTTACAAACCTCGTTACACTTTCGTTAAGACGGTATTTACGCATTGGAAAGAAGTCTTCGAGAGACTAGAAACGCCGTCCTCACGGATACCGTTAAAAGTCTAAACTTTTTTGTTTACTATATTTAAGACCTAGGGAGGTCCTAAATAACAGTTATTATAATAAAGTTTCGATATAACGCGCGCTCTGATTGGTTGAAACAGCGTGCCTTATCAGAGTACAGATGCACGGAGTAGCCCGTGACGCCATTCTGCGCGCGCTGGCAAGCTGAAATCCTTTCTTGCGCGCGCTTGCAAGCTGTGAAAAAAACTTGATTTCTTGCAATTAAAAGCCAGTTTCTTTACAAATGTGAGCAAAGCTTTATTATAAAACAAATAAAAAAGCCAAAACCGTGCTTTGTTCTGTGATAAAGCACTCAAGGAAGTGACGAGAGCACTCAAGAAGTGGGGAGAAGCACTCGCCTGCGGCTCGTGTTCACCCTACACTTCTTTCGTGCTCTCGTCACTTCCTTGCGTGCTTTATCACAGAACAAAGCACGGTTTTGGCTTTTTTATTTGTTAATGAGAAAAAGGACCATAAGTAACCGTGAACTCGTCATTTGTGTTTCTTTGCCTCAATCCAAGCGTTGAGAACGTAAGAGTGACGCGAAAAAGAGCGATACCGGCAGGAAACAGAAAGATTACCACAGCAACGGATTTTTAGCTGAAATTTATTCCACTTTTTGCATTTTGATCAAAATGAAACATATATTTGCCAAATGAACATTCATACAAATAATTTTCTCGTCTTCTGCGATAGGTCTTCATTTACTTTGTAATCAACACTCTTTTGTTATAATTTTCTTATATATGTAGTTACAGTCGTGCTATGTTCTGTAGAACTGATGATGGATGTTGAAACATCCGAAACATGTCTTCAAAACTAAAACGTGTTGTCGTCTTTCTTAACTGCGTGATTTGGTTGCTGCTACCAAGAAACTAGTATTAGTCTTAGATTCTTTTTAATTTGCATAATTACAAGATCACTGAGACTCTGTTTAAGTGCTCCTAAAACTGAATTATTATTATTATTATTATTATTATTATTATTATTACTATTATTATTATTGTTATTATTATTATTATTATTATTATTATTATTATTATTATTAAAAACTAAAACTCAGCCGGTACTTCTTGAATGCCGGATCTCGTTTTGTTGAGATGCTCTTACCAGACGTCACTGTCTATCGTGTGAGTAAACTATTTTGATTGCAAGGCCAGCAAACCGGCAAAAGGGCACTTTTAATCATGAAGATAGATAGTTTAATGAATAAATACTTATGCAGCCCAAGGGCTGAATTGCGTATTTACATTTTACGACTAATATTATTTACATAATTATGATATAAAAAATTAAAACGTAAAGCCTAAACCTTAAAAACCTACTTACAATTTAGTACTTGTTGAGACATTGTTCTCTTCTGACTCTTCTGTGTCTTGGCGTGCCTTCTTCCGGAGTATCTGCTTGTATGTTTCACGTAGATGGTTGAGATGACGTTTCATCGGTGTTTTGCGGGGCGGGATTGTTGTTTAGCGCCTTCTAGTGTCAAAGGCGGTTTGTCGTTTGTCGTTTTGGCGCCTTTCGATTGTGGAGCACTTCTTTCTATCTGGGCATAGGGTGAATCGTATTCGTCATCTTCTGCTAGTAATTTTCTTCCTCAGCAGGATCACTGTTAATTAGGTCTAAAAGCACTGATGGGCTATTGCTAAGGTATACATCTTCTTGAGTAATTATCTTTAATTAATGTTGACAGGCCAAACGTGACTCCTATTGGTCGAGATGTTGTATCTCTGACCTTCGCAGTTTAGCTCTTACGAGTAAAAATATTTGTCTAAGGAATGGTTGATTTTCTATGAGATGCTTTTTACTCAATTTTAAGAAGGGATTAGTCACAGAAGGGCGGTATTCTGTAACGAACGGTAATATTTTCTTGTAAACGGCCGGTAAATTTTCATTCTTTTACGCGATCCGGCCGGCAGTTCGAATGAGTCAGCTGGTGCACTGTCATCGGTTTTAAAATTCGCGACAATTATGAACTATTTTACAACTGAGTAGTTTCTAGAATGGGCATTGTATCAGTCTTGACAACCATTGTTATTCGCTCGTGGGCCTAACACAATAGCTCGCTTGCTCACGACGCGCCATTTACAAAACACAACTCCTACCAGCAGTTTTCAAAGTGAAAGGGATAGTGGTCATTGTTGACCGATTTTAAAAACTAAAACGGATTCTGTTCGAGAAAAGGTCCATCTTTCATTTGCTGCGCGTAGGTTTTCTCAAAGCAGTGTAAATTTTCTGAAAATCTCTTTCGAAAATGGACTTCAAGAGATAACCATTTTCTTCATGAACTATGACCACAGCAACTGTTTTGTAACAGCATTGACTAATTTCTATGCTTTCTTTGTTTGTTGTTTTGTTTTTTTGTTTTGTTTCTTTTTTGTTTTTTTTGTTTGTTTTTGTTTTTTGTTTTGATGTTGCAGTAATATTTATTGGTTGCCTTATACTCATGCCAGACCAAATGATATACACGGTGCATAACATTACCCCAGAGTGGGAGCCTTATAGTCGTAGTGTTTCAGAATTCACTTCCACGCAGTACAGTCTCGGTACCCGGGACAAGTACTCTCTAAATTTTCCATGCTAACATTTCTGTCTAGGTAAAGCAGAAATTGCCATTTCCAAACCCAAGTATGCGTGATCATCAAGGAGCTCTTCACGTATTAGCAGCCCCCTTTAACTGCGATTCGTCTGCATTCTCAACGGCAACTTGCAAAATTTTCACATCACTTTCACTAGAGAATACTTTAATATAAAATGAACTGGTTCCCCGAAGGGCTTTTCAACTGTAATTTACGATGTAATTGTTGTAAAGATAAAACGAATTGCATAAAAAGTTGTTTCAAAAATGCTCAACTGTTTCTAAATCTAATAAAACAAATTAGTTACTCAAAAACTGCCTTATGAAATATCGTGTGAGGTTCCTTTTAAAGGAAGTATATGTGGGGCTATCTTTTTACCCTTCGATCCGTCAGATGGCGTGCAAAAACTTCGCAATCTTGGATCTTCAGTTGTGATTCCTTGTCACACCCAGCTATGATTTAAGATCGCACTTTCCTACTTGCACCCGCCCGCTTTTCATCTTTCAACCTTTACCCACGCGCCCTCCTCTAAAGTAACGCGCGCTCAGTTGTTCGCGTGCAGCCGGAATGATGTTTATCACAGCACTCCAGAGGTACGCGATCTAGCTAAGATCTAGCTAAGTGGAAGAGTCATTTAAACAGCAAAAATTGAGCCAGGACATGAACCAACACAAGTCTATTCTCCAATGACTGACCAAATTTGTGTCAGAGGGGAACTATTGTAGATTTTCAACATACTGAACGCACGCGTGCAACGCGATTACGAGAAACAATCGGTTCAGTTCAAACCTTAGTCGCAAGCTTTTACTTTTTCAGGCGAAGATCTATTGCTAAATGTTATATCTATATTATATAGAGGGTTGTTTGTATAACAAACAGGAAACACCTGCGTTCTCCTCTTACATTCTTTCAACACTGGCAGGATACCCCTCGCCATCTAAGCGATACCTGCGCTTTTCATCATTGTTAGCGTTCGACACAAGAATTGCAAACATAGATTGATCATAACGGTGACATCCGCCGAACACGTGATCGGGTAACGAGAAATCACATTGAAGCTTAGGGTGCGTTTCTTTGGGAGAATCCGAAAACGGATTTGTGATCCGAGATCATGTGGATTCTTCGACGCCAAAGAAACGCAAAATCCGAAAAAGGATTATTTTGTCATGACAAGACAGGCTGGAGGCACGCAATATATATATCAAAACGGTATTTCTCTCGTACTGCCCTAGAATTCAACTAGAATGGAACACAAATAATTTATAAACAAGGACAGTATCTGCAGTAGTTCAAGTGAACTCGCTATTTGCGTGAACAATGAGCAAAATCTGGTTCCTGAATTACAGAAATGGTACACAAATGAAGTTATCCTGACGTGTCAATGCTTCTGTCCGTTCTTTTGGAGAAAACTTTTTTAAATATACGGAACGGAATAATCACCTGAAGTTACTTTTTTCACGATCAAATGTTTTGTCACGCAAGATAGAGAGAAAATATGGCGAGACCAGTAAATTTGCATGGAAGACCGCTTGACAGATGTACTATTTTCGGATCCGTTCCCCAAAGAAACGCACGGATCATGAATCCTAAAAATCCGGATTTAGATTTGATCTGATGTATCCACTCGGAGTGTGGATTCTTCAGATCACTAATCCCTGATTAATCCATTTTCGGATATAGGTAAAGAAACGCAAAATCCGTTTTTGGATACAAGAATCCGGATTTGGATTTTCCCAAAGAAACGCACCCTAACTTAGCTCCTTTTGGCGCGATACAATCCTCGTGTAGTGAGCACAAAATTGCCCATTTCATCACATGTTTTAACATGTATTCTGTATTGAATAGTATCATTCCAGTGGCCTGTGCCATGTTAGCTTTCGTTTGCTTTGCTCCCTTCATTGGTAAATAGTCAAACATGTGTTTATGAGTAGCGAATACAATCGAGTGACGACTGGGAGAAACGTAGTACAGAAATCCCGATTTCTTCTTGATCATGCGGTCCAAAAGATATTGGTACGAGTAATGTTGAGCAAGGACTACTGAAGCATCCATCCACATAACCCCGCCAAACTCAGCAAGCGTCTCTGCGATAATGAGAGGTTTAAATGCGTATGTATGCAGATTTTTCACATGTTCGGGAAATCGAGAGAAGTTGAATTTTCTGTAGTCTACATACGGTAAACTGTTAAGTTGGTCGATTTCCTGTTGATTCAGACCCAAGTCGTACACAACTATTTTCCCGTGAGGTTGTATTTTCTCCGCTGGAGTTATGTGTGCCATGAGCTCGTTAAAATGGTTGCTTGAAATCGCCGTGACAGGCATCAGTTTGGGTAGAAAAGGGACGCCGTTTTCCATCTCAACTGGTCTTGTGTTATTCTCGTGCACTAGATCACCAATCAACTTTGTGGCGGTTTTCATGGCGTTTTCTTCAAGTTTAAACTCTTTTTCAGCGACAATAGAAGAGTTATGTGGATGTACATAGCGCAGAATAGTGTCAACTTGGAGTACAAACCCGTCCACGCCGTCCACGTATGTGTTCGTCGGGAGCGTTTCTTTGAGTAAGAAGTTCCCATGACATGGCGGTAAATATTCTCAAAAGATTCTTGATCACATAGGCGTCGAAAAAGTATGCAGGACACAATAACAGTTATGAGAAAAAGGACCAGAAGTAAACGTGATCTGCTCATTTGTATTTCTCAGTTTGCCTCAATCCAAGCGTTCGGACTGAATAAGAGTGACGCGAAAAAAGAAATTCCAGCAGAGAGCAGAAAGATAACCACAGCAACGGATTTTTTATGTAAATGAAATAGATAGTAAGTACACTGAAAATATTCTACTTTTTACATTTTAATAAAAATGAAACCATATGTAAGCCAATATATGTATATAATATATATAAGCCAAATGAACATTCATACAAATAAAATTTAGCCATTACAAGAAAAGCCCCTGGCGCATTAGACCCAGCCGTTGTTCTCTCTTCCCTCGGGGTGCAAAATATATTACGGCCACGTAAGATACAAGCCCAAGTGCTGTAAATTTTTGAAGATGGTCATTTATCGTACCTTTTACGTGCTTGCTATGATAATATAAATCAAGACGTGAAATGCCCCCTTTTCTTTGGTCAACCACCCTGTTTTAGCGTGCGTGACGAAGAGCGTGATGAAATATTTTGACCCTAGCGTGACTCAGTCTGACCCAAATAGTTAATGCGCCATGAAATGCAAACGAATGCCAGCTCGATTCGTTGGCTTTCAAAGGTTGCCAGCACCTTCGTCCTGGCTCTCATCGAATAGAAGTTAAGATGGAATCCATCAGGAAATTGAGTAATCAGTGGACAAAAATCTTGTACCAGAACAATTTAAAGTATATCGCATTCTTTTTTACAAGACAATTTCTTATGGGAGCCCGTGAAATTCAAATTCAAATTGCACAGGAATTGTGTAAACACAGGTAAAATTGATAAATTTTTATGCGTAAGATTTCATTTTGTGAAATTTGATATTTATTTTCTCGGGCTCCCATAAGAAATTGTCTTTGGGGTTATTACAGATAACAAATTACATCCAAAGCTCTCAAAAAAAGTAAAAAAGAATGCGATATACTTTAAATTATTCTGGTACAAGATTTTTGTCCACTGAAAATTACAATTACTCAGTTTCCTAATGGATTCCGTCTTAACTCCTTTGAATTCCTTGTACTTTTCTACACTGATTTCTCTAAAGATTTTAGTGAAGTAAACCAAAACTGCCGTAAATGCTTGCATTTCACTGTTGAATTATAGTTAACGGCTCGGGTCGAGTGGCAACTCTAGTTCTCTAGGGAAGGGCACGGAAGAGTGCTTATGTTTGGACCTTGGTTTTCTTGGGGATAAAGCTAGGTTATTGAAATCCACCCTCCAGGCTTATATTTGGAGGTTTTAGGGACACTAGAAAACCTGAAAATTTCCTTTATCGAATTTATCGACGGGCAAATTACAGTCTGCGAATCATGTCTGAAAAACCTCGCTCTGCACAGCAGAACAGTGTGTGTGGAGGGGGCAGGGGGCCGGGAGACCGGGGGGAAAGGGGGCTGGAGATGTACGTGATGCGGGAGAGGAGGGGACGGGAAGCGGGATGACAAAGGTGACGGGAAGCGGGATGACAAATGTGACGGGAAGCGGGATGACAAAGGTGGCGGGAAGCGGGATGACAAAGGTGACGGGAAGCGGGATGACAAAGGTGGTGGGAAGCGGGATGACAAAGGTGACGGGAAGCGAAATGACAAAGGTGGCGGGAAGCGGGATGACAAAGGTGGCGGGAAGCGGGATGACAAAAGTGGCGGGAGGCGGGATGACAAAGGTGACGGGAAGCGGGATGACAAATGTGACGGGAAGCGGGATGCGGGAAGCGGGATGACAAAGGTGGCGGGAAGCGGGATGACAAAGGTGACGGGAAGCGAAATGACAAAGGTGGCGGGAAGCGGGATGACAAAGGTGGCGGGAAGCGGGATGACAAATTTTTATTTCTTGCCATTACAGCAAAACAATACAACAATACAATACAATTACAACAATACAATTTAAACATTACTTACATGCAGTCCGGACGGTACTTACACTACTACTACTACAATAAAAGTAAATACTAACAAGCCTAACATTACTTACTACAAACATATGCACGTTACAGTAATAACAAATACAAGTATATTATGCTATGGAGAGCGGAAAAAAAACGGAAACATAACAATGCAAACACCAGCTTTCTAAACAAAAGGTTAAAAAAACAGATTTCGAAAAAAAATGGAGTGACCTTAAAAAAAACAATATTTATTTGTTGGGTTATTAAAATGGTAGAATGGAAAGGGAAATTATCTAAATTAATACAGGAATAAAGATATTCCACTTTCTGTAATGTTGAGCGAGAGTGCCTTTTTTCCTGGCAATGTAAAATTCTAAATTTAAAGTAGCTTTTAATTTAGCCTTAAAAACTGCCAAAGAAGGTTTAATATTATCAAGCTTACACCTATAAATAAAATATTTTCCAAGAAGAAGAACATGGTTAACTACCTTAAAAGTCTTTATCAATATCGCATTTACCAAACAAAACATCAGTGAGAGAAACATTTAAAAGTTCATTCTTATGGATGGCCAACCACGACAATACCTCTTTCCAGAATACCTCGCTTGCTTTGCAAAGAAACAATAAATGCTCGAGGGATTCATTTTCAGAGTTACAGAAAGCACATAATGGTGAGTCTACAATCTTAAATTTATAAAGTCTATCATTTGTATACACAATATGGTTTAGCAATTTGTATTGAAAAGCTCTTAACTTTGTATCCAAAGTAACGCTAAACGCTAGAGAATAGATTTTCTTCCAATCGACGGAGAGATTTGGATACTCTTTTTTATATTTGTTTTGGGCAGTATGAGGAATAACTTTACGAGAAAGAAACTCTTCATAAACAATTTTGGAGGAAATGCTAGAAATATCCAACATTTCCCCCTTTATTGGCACTTCAAAAGAATTTGCAGGGCAGGGATATGTCTCACAGTATATACTCTCACCCAAGTAAAACGTGTTATTCCTGGGTTCCTAAGTCGCCAAATATCTACTAGATCGTACAGTAAGCAAATATTCTCAATCTGCTTAACTGATTCCTTTAATTTTGGTTTGCCTCCCCAACCATCAAGGTCGGGGTCTAAAATAACATTGAAATCTCCCCCAATTATTATTCTACAGTCGTCATCTATATCAATGTTATCCAATTCCTCCTTGATTTTGTCGAAAAAGTAAGTTTGCTCACTCGTTTTGTTTGGAGCATAGATGTTAACTAACAAAAACTTTTGATCTTGCACCAGCGCCTCGAGAAAAATAAAACGACCCTTCTTTGTCCTGCCGCATGGACTTGATTTGGAATTCCAAACTATTTTTAATTAAGACAAGCACGCCTCTGCTATGTACGGAACCATGCGAGAAATACATCTCACCCTTCCACTGCTTTTTCCAAACATTTTCGACTTCCTTAGTACTATAGGTTTCCTGAATAAAGCAAATGTCGACTTGTTGACTCATTACCCATCCAAATACTGCTTTCCGTTTTTCAAAAGAACGAATCCCACGAGTACCTAAAGATAATAGTTTAAATGCAAAGTTACTTGCTGCCATGATTTTACCACAACTGTTGGAATTTGTAAAAGGCCACGAATGGAATAACAAAAAACGTTACCTGAATTCATTTGCATACAAAAGTTGTGATGAAAAGTATTATGTAAAGCAGGAGTTTGTTTGCCAAAAAAATCAACACTCTCCCTTATTACACTTGCAATTAACACCCTGCAAGACACTAACGAATAACGAAAACGACAGAACATAAAAGGGGGTTTACCTCGGTGTAAGAACCTGACAAGATTTTCTTTGTTTGCTAGCTTTTGTTTTGCTGTACGGTATTGTTTTAAACGTTTTTGTTTCCTTTGTTTTACGTCATCCGTGAGTTTCACAGGTTCTTACACCGAGGTAAAGCCATAAAAGGTGACCAGAAACACTGTTGTGCCACCGTAGAACGACTCGAGGAAATTGATTGAAACAAAAAACAACATAAACATAAACACAAACTAAATACGAAAACTAAGCGGAGAGGGAAAATGATGATTACGATGGTTATTTGTTCCCCATAACTTCGTCTATTGAAATTATAATAAGAAAAAAAGCAAAGCCTTCTACGACCGAGGCAAGTTTATCTAGTTACAAATTCGCGTGCAATGTCATGTTCAAGCTGTGCCAAGATGTAGGCATCAACAATCCAAGCAATAAAGTAAACGGCAATAATTAAAGTTGGTTTAAGTGTCCATCGATATACAATTTATCCGGTTCAGCGCGGCTGAAAAACGCGATCTTACCCGCTTTTCTTGCATCGACCAGCTTCTTCGACTGGAGCTTCCTTCGACTTACTATTTCTTTTGGCAGGTCTGCAGCGATCCTGTACCCGGAATCCTTCAACGACTTTGCTTTTGAAAAAACTGCTTCTCTGTCGCTATATCTAAGAAACCGAGCGATAGTTGCTCTAGGGCTTCCATCATCATGAGTCTTTCCGATCCTGTGGACCCGCTGAAATTCGATACCTTCTGTTTGGACTCCACATTGCTGTTCCAGGAAAGAATTAAGCACCATGCGACAGTCTCCGCCTTCTTCTTCCTCGCTAATGCCGTAGAAACGCAAATTTTCTCGCCTTTGATACACTTCAGCATACAACAGTTTGTTTTCCAACTCTTTGTACCTGTTCTCACAGAGCTCGCTCGCTTTTTCTCGGGCCGCTGTCGCTTCGTTGACTTGCGTATTGAATTCCTGGAGGCCATCTTGCAACTCTTTTACGGCGGTCCTCGTGGTCGATTGATCATTTTCTAGCTTTTCCACTCTACCTTCTAATATGTTGAATTTACCCTCCAGGTTGGACACCGTGGTGTTAAGCTCCTCAAGTTTACTGTCCATGGTCTCTAGTCTTTTCAGAATTAGATCTAATTTCGACTCCAAGGCATCCGACGGCATTTCGAAGACCTCAGTAGAGCGCTCGGGCGAGGAACTTGAGTTTAACTCTCTTGCTCTTTTTTCGACCGGCGAAGCACCTGACGCACTGGAATTACTACTTTCTCTAGCTTTTCGCTTGGAATTCATAAAAATTAAAGGCCGAAAAACATCGTTTAGTGACGAAGTTATGTGGAGCAGCTTGGAACACGTCTACTGCCTCCGCATGCCTCGACCCAGTCCCCTCGAGTAAATACGGTATCGAGTAAATACGGTATCGAGCTACTTCCCACGGTGTTAAGTTCATTTTCAGGAAAAAGATTCATTAAACTAACAAACTACGAGCAGCCCCTTTTCTCTTTCAGGGATAGCTGAGAGATAAGCGAAATATGAAAGTCACCTTCCACGCGGAAACGTCTCCCTCAGCGTCGAGTTCCCGTGTAGCGGGCGACTTGCACGCGCGTTTACGCGTTCTTTGGCGCAACAACAACAACAACAACAACAACAACAACCATTTTATTTTTCCAAAATAAATAGAAATAATGACAGCATAAAATAAATTAACTAAAATAGGCAAAAAAACTACCCAGAATAGAAATAAACTAAACGAGCTGAGTAGTTACAAAAAAAAAAATTAAATTGCTTTGACTAGGTTGTACATGACTAAAAAAGAAGACGAAGTAAAATAAGGCAAGTAATAAGTAATTAAGTACAATGTAACTAAGTATGTATAAATAGTAATTGATAAATAGCAGAAAAAAGAAACAGGGAAAAAATGAGAAAAAAATGAGAAAGAAAGAAAAAAAAAACAGTACCAGTTAATGTTTGAACCAAAATTTGTTTACATGAGTTACATACGAGCGAAAAAGAAATTAAGACACTAAGCCAGCATTAACCATAAGTACTTAAATAATGCTTATTCATAGTTTGCTTAAATGAACGTAGAGATAAACTTTTTAGTTCTTCATCCAAGTTATTCCAGATGGAAGGACCAGAAAAGTGTAAATTAAATTTGCCATAATTAGTTCTAACACGATTGATATAGTAGGTCGATTTTGATGCCAGCCTAGTATTATAATTGTGTTTAGATGATATACTTAACGCCAAGAGAACTCGTAAACGCGCGCGTTCTCGCTAGAAGAAAGAGACTGTTCGTAGTCTAATACACCGAACAGTGAGTTTGCCATTGTACTAAGACCCCCCATGTGCAGTGTCCTTTGTTTCTTCAAGTGTGGCTCTTGGGCATCTGCTTGGAGCCTCATCCCTAGCATGGCGGGAGTGTGAGTGTGAATGGGAGGAGTGAGACCCACAGCACTTGTGAGATACTTCGTTGTGATCTTGAAGGTTGTCTTTCCTTTCCGCTGGTTTTTCTTGCTCTTGACCTTTTTCAGTAGCAACTTTCTCCTACCAAGGGTGAAAGCAAGTGAGACCAACTCAGGATGGGTAAAGTAAGTGAAGTAAAGTAAAAATCTTCATTTAAAAGAGGGTGGCTCGTAATAGCAGGCGCTCATAAACTAGAGGCCCTCCACTCAACATTACGATAAAACTTGTTACAATAAAATGGATAGTAAATCACAAAGCTCTATACAAAACTATATACATGATAAAATACAGTATTCACACAATATTCGCTGAGCCTGAGGAGAATAATTGTTTTAGTATAAATGGTCAGGTGATTATCAGAACAAATGCATTTTCTTTTTTCTTTTCTCCAGAAACATCAAAAATCGCACGGTGGCCATTTTGAAAATTAGTGCTTCAGTATTACAATCACCTCACGCCGGGTGATTATAGCAAGATATGACGTAATCCTTGACCAATCAGTGCGAGCGCTTCTCTATAAACACCTGATCAATTATACTAATATAATATAGTATTAATATGGAATTTCTTTTAGAGTATTTTTCTAGTGTCCCCGATTAGTGAATTACCTGTAATTTGCTAGTTTATGATGATGATGATGATGGTGGTGGTGGTGGTGGTGGTGGTATGATGATGATGATGATGATGATGATGATGATCATGATGATGACGACGACGACGACAACAACGACGACGACGACGATGATGATACGTTCGGGGAGTCTTGTAGCTGGAGAATTGACTTATAGTCCACAGAGGTGACTTTTAGAGTATTTTTTTAGTGTCCCCAATTAGCGAATTCCCTGTAATTTGCAAGCAGATCGACACTTAAATAAAGTTGATGATGATGATGATGATGATGATACGTTCGGGGAGTCTTGTGGCTGGAGAGTTGACTTATAGTCCACAGAGGTGACTAATGTAATGTCGTCAGCATAAAGATCGAATTGGGAAGGGGTCACGTGCAATGGAAAGTCGCTAATAAACGCTGAAAAACAATAGCGGTCCTAAGATCGAACCCTGGGGTACGCCATGCTTAAGTTTTTGGAAATATGAAACTGCTATACAGTACCCAGGCTAGACTTGCTCCAAGTCGCTCGTTCTGAGTATGAAGGACGCGCTTGCGGCCCACGCGCGTGATTCAAAATGGCGGCTGGTTCTGTTCGTTTCGCAGACAATTCACGTGCATCGGATCACACGCGACACATGCAGATACTCTGCGCGCGTGTTTTGCAATCATCTGAACATCAAGCATATGTTTTGCATCCCGCCCTAGACATGCACATTAACAGCGCGCGTTTTACAATCATCTAAACATCTCTTTTGTCCCCAAGAAAAAACGAGCGAGTGGGAGCAAGTCTATATCCAGGCCGACAAAATAACAGATTTCACAAAAATGTTGAAGTCAGTGTTGGAAGAATTCAAACCAACCTCTAGCTTAAGACCAGTAAGATCTCTCTTCATGGCGAAAGCATCTTCACCATCAGCGTAGTATTTTGGTTCAATCTCAGAAATGCTGTTCGAGCAAAAGAAAAGATACAAAATATGCGAACCATAGAAAAAGGAGGCGGAGGCAAAAACCTCTCAGATGAAGGGCTAACGTTCGAAACGTCAGGGTTTGAATTTCTTCACAGTGGACACTACCTTACCAACTCAGTTGATAAGTTTAAAACCAAAGTTTTGTGTTTCACTTCCCCACCGATGTAGCACAACTGTTTCTTTGAAAACTAACCCTTTATTCTCTAATAAAATGATCAGTTGGCCCAGCTCAGCCTCTGCTAAAAAAATTGACGTTCTTATACAAAAAAAAGTGCGTGCTTGTTTTCAGAATTTTGCTAAAAGCGATAGTGTACACCAGACACATCAGCAAACATCTCTCAAGAGCGAGATAGGAGAAATAGTGCTGGCAAGTTAAGCGAAACGTTGTGCAGGCCCTGGCAAGCTACTAGGTGCTCCCCCCAACATCCGTGCAGGCAATAACCGCCACAAGAACCTGACAAAATGACCCCTCCCCCCACAAACTCATTTATATTTCTCCAATATATCAACACTCCTCGGTGAGCAAACATAATGGGGCCGATTGACAAGAAAGTATATTATAGGAGGCATCCCTGAAACACCCCAAGAAGTGTTTACTTCTGCTTAGACATCACTTGCATAATGCTCCAGATTGCATCTCTACAATCATCCACTCAAACTGCATCTTACCTGAAACCCAGAGTCTTGTTGTACAGGTGAAGCTCGATTGCTGTTGAAAGAAGTTATAATAAGCAATTGAACACTCAGAAAATCCTATCTGATTTTATAGTGCAACGCTAAATTTTGGCATGCTCCCATTGGTCGAAATCGATCACGTGACGCGATAGTGTCTCTCCTCAGCGGGCGACTATTAGCGCATGGTGCCCGTTTTTGGCAATGTAAAGTGTAAAGTGTTTGATTGAAGACGAAATTTGTCTGAGGAGAGGTAGTTCAGTACTAATTGGTGGGGCATTTGAACGGCTTTTTTGCCCCGAGGGGAGGGAATTTGAACACGCCAATCTTCAAAAGTTCAAATGTCCGGGGGGGGGGATGTTGAACTTTCGAATTGATCGGCGCATAAGAAAGATAAGCTGAGTCATCAGAGTTTAAACATTACGTCATCCAGTAACGTTATAGTCAAAATATTGTCACACAATCACACTTTTTGTCACGCCAGTTCGTATAAATAAAGGATCGCGCCAACATTTGTGAAACCTAAGGGTGGAGAGGGTCAGAAGGGCCGGTTAAAATGCCCATGGGGCTTTCTTGTTCATGATATCCAACACTTTCCTGTGACAGAAGACACCCAGTAATAGACCTACCCGCACAGGACGCCTGGTGATAGCTACCCACATAGCATAGATGCAACTGGAAACTTACGTGAGGCTAAGTTCAGCTGGGTGCGAAAATTTAAAGGCGATCGATAAATACAAGGTTGTTGTGTTGTATTCGTAACGAACTCGTTGACATCAAACGCATGGGAGAAAGCTATTTTATTAGAGTCTCACATGAAAGAAAAACACGACGAACCCATCCTTCAGACTCAGAGAGCAAGTAAGCGTACAGCAAGTGATTGCAGTCGTTTTACTTACAAAATGTAATTAGAGATAGTAGAGGTATCAACTATGACATAACTATCCAAAACTGTTACTGTCTTAAAGAAGTTGAAAGGTGTTTGGGACGTACTTAGCTGGAGTTGTCAAAAAAAGGGAAGAAGGGTGTTCATTTGACACTTGGTCCTTGAATACAAGTTTTTTGTCGTTGAGAAAAGTCCTTGAATTTTTTTTGCATAAAGTCGTACGAACCATGAATTGGCTGGGTCGGTCATTTTTTGCTCGTTTGTTTGTTTGTTTACCTGGCTAAAATAACAAAGTAAAAAATGCACAAAAATTCTAAATCTAATAAAACAGATTAGTTACTCAAAAACTGCCTTATGAAATGCCGTTTTCCTTCGATCCGTGACATGGCCGCAAACACTCCGCTATCTCAATTGGATCTCTTGTCACACCCAGCTAAGAGTCAAGCCCAGTAGTCCTCTACATCGTGCCTTCCTACTTGGACCCGCCCGCTTTTCATCGCTCAACCTTTACCCGCCCTGCTCTAAAGTAACGCGTCACAGCACTTCTGAGGTACTAGATCTCGCTAAGTGGAAAAGTCATTTAAACAGTAAAAATTCAGCCAGGACATGAACCAACATAAGTCTGTTCTCCCAAGACTGACCAAATTTGTGTCAGAGGGGAACTGTTGTAGATTTACAACATACTGAAAGGCACGCGTGCAACACGATTACAAGGTACAATCAGTACAGGTCAAACTTAAGTCGAAAGATTTTACTTTTTTAGGCGAAAATCTATGCCTATATGTTGTATAACAAACAGGAAAGACCTGCGTTCTTTTCTTACATTCTTTCCACTTCGGCAGGATACTTCTCGCCATCTAAGCGATGCCTGTGCCTTTCATCATTGTAAGCGTTCGACACAAGAATTGCAAACATAGATTGATCATAACGATGACATCCGCCGAACACATGATCGGGCAACGAGAAATCGCATTGTAGCTTAGCCCCTTTTGGCGCGATACAATCCTCGTGTAGTGAGCACAAAATTGCCCATTTCATCACATGTTTTAACATGTATTCTGTGTCGAATAGTATCATTCCAGTGGCTTGTGCCATGTTAGCTTTCGTTTCCTTTACTCCCTTCATTGGTAAATAGTCAAACATGTGCTTATGAGTGGCGAATACGATAGAATGACGACTGGGAGAAACGTAGGGCAGAAATCCCGATTTCTTCTTGATCATGCGGTCGAAAAGATACTGGTATGAGTAATGTCGGGCGAGGACAACTGAAGCATCCATCCACATAACCCCGCCAAACTCAGCAAGTGTCTCTGCGATAATAAGAGGTTTAAATGCGTATGTATGCAGATTTTTCACATGTTCAGGAAATCGAGAGAAGTTGAATTTTCTGTAGTCTACATACAGTTAACTGTTAAGATGGTCGATTTCCTGTTGATTCAGACCCAACTCGTACACAACTATTTTCCCGTGAGGTTGTATTTTCTCTGCTGGAGTTATGTGTGCCATGAGTTCGTTGAAATGGTTGCTGGAAATCGCCGTGACAGGTATCAGTTTGGGTAGAAATGGGACACCGTTTTCCATCTCAACTGGTTTTGTGTTATTCTCGTGCACGAGATCACCAATCAACTCTCTGGCAGTTTTCATGGCGTTTTCTTCAAGTTTAAACTCTTTTTCAGCGACAATAGAAGAGTTATGTGGATGTACGTAGCGTAGAGTAGTGTCAGCTTGGAGTATAAACCCTTCCATGTACGCGTTCCTCGTGGAGCGTTTACTTGAGTAAGAAGTCCCCATAACATGGCGGTAAACATTTTTAAAAGATTCTTCATCACATAGGCGTCGCAAAAATATGCAGGACACAATAACAGTTATGAGAAAAAGGACCATAAGTAAACGTGAACTCATAATTTGTGTTTCTTTGCTTCAATCCAAGCGTTCAGAAAGTAAGAGTGACGCGAAAAGAAAGCGATACCATCAGGAAACAGAAAGATTACCACAGCAACGGATTTTAGCTGAAATTTATTCTACTTTTTACATTTTCATGAAAATGAGATGGGGACGGCTATTTCTGGAGTTATTTTTGTAGAGTTAGGGCGTAGAGTTAGAGTTAAACCTTAAGCCAAAATCCTGAATTCAACATTTTGGATAGCCAAGAGGTTTAGGGTTTAGGGTTTAGGGTTTAGGGTTTAGGGTTAGGGTTAGGGTTAGGGTTAGGGTTAGGGTTAGGGTTAGGTTAGAGTTAGGGTTAGGGTTTCATAACTCTACAGAAATAACTCCGTTGCTAGTTTACCTCAAATGAAACATACATAAGCCAAATGAACATTCAAACAAATAAAATTTACGCATTTTAAATACGTTATTGTCTTGTCCCCTGGTGGTTTTTCAGATTAAATACAAAGTAATAATAAAATTAAATGAATTTTAAAAATATAAAATTCATAGCTACATAATGTTAAAATATAAATCAGTTCACGTTGAAGTGTCCTTCAGGAGAGTGTGCTCCAGTTAATGACGCATCAGTAATGAAACGCGCCAGGACCTTCGATAAAAATTTCCTCAGTACATTTAATGGCTGAACTTGCTCGAATGCAGATACAATTGCTAGCATCGGATTTTGACTTAAGGCGCCAGGAGAGAAACGAGCAATTGCTTTTGCCTGCGCAAAAACCATTTCAATGGGATTCAGATCGTAACTAGAAGCAGGTAACTTAACAAGGGTTATGTTCTTTCTTGATAATATGCGGCAGATTGCGACTTCATCGTGTACACTAGCGTTATCTACAACCAGGAAGACATTATGTGGCAAAAGTGGTAAAATTTGGTTCTCGATATGTCTGTTATTATCGGCGCTGTTAGGTTTCCTTCGACTGGGATGGGCTGAACGACTCCTTCTTCGAGTCCACAAACAGCTAGAGCTGAATACTTGCCACCTCGTGCTCTACCTTTAAGCCTGAAGGTTGGGCACGCAAATCCTGAGTCAATACGTCCATATTGTCTCTCATCTGTCTCGCAGTTAAAACACGTCTCGTCGAAAAAATATAGCAGGCGAGGGTCAACGGTTCTTCGCCACTGGAAAAATAGTCGACGGCAGTAAAGAACATGACGGGACGTTCGTTCAAGCGCAACAACCACGCATTTCTTTCGTGTAATGCGGAGTTTTGCAAAAAGGTTTGTTATTGCTGTAATAGAAGGAACATCACCCGGGGCTAGTTAAAGTCGTTTGCAAGTACTCAGGTGAATTAAGGTCTGGGCCCATTTCTACTTTATAAAAATAAGTGAGGGGGTGGTCTAACTTTTGATCCATTATATATAACGGGGAATAACTTTGGGGATATCGTTAACAGCAATAAGTTGTGAAACCTTAAATATTGTATAGGATCATATATTGTCACGTGACATGTCAGTAATGACTGCGTAAAGAAACCGCTTGGGTGATGACCCTGTTAACGTATCTTTACAAACCTCGTTACACTTTCGTTAAGACGGTCTTTACGCATTGGAAACTATAGTATGTAAAGAAGTCTTCGAGAGACTACAAACGCTGTCCTCACGGATACCGTTAAAAGTCGTAAACTTTTTGTTTACGATATTTAGGATCTAGGGGATGTTACTAAGAGGAGGAATGGGGAATGGGAAATGAGGAATCGGAAATGGGGAATGGGGAATGCGGAATGAGAAATAGTGGTTAGCGGTAATATCTAAAAATGTAAGTTAGAGCTTGCTCAGTACGGCAAATAGACGAGGAGTGCACGTGGAAAGCGAAAGATGGAAGGTAAGAATATTTATCTGTCAGTTTTTCCCGAGTTTTTGGAATTATTGAGTTTCTTTTTATCAAAATTAACCAAAACTTTTGATTTGCAGCCAATGAGAGTGACGATAATGTTAAAGATCACGTTTTGTTGCTTTACCATTGCTGCAATAAATTATTGCTACAATTCTGTTCCCTCCTGTCTTTTAATTCATCCAAAAGCAAATCAAAGGCCCCCTTCGGCGACGCCCGTGTCAAATTTATTGTAACTAGTAACTTCTAAATCTTTAACTATTGTAAAAACTTTGAACGCAGGGAACCACACAACGCAAAATAAAACTCAGCCAGTCCTTCTGTTTGCCGGGTCTCGTTTTGTTGAGATGTTGTCAGGACGTCACTGTAACGTGTGAGTAAACTATTTTGATTGCAAGGCCAGCACTACGGCAAAAGGGCACTTTTAAACGTGTTCTCTTCTGACTCTTCTGTGTCTTGGCTTGCCTTCTTCCGTGGTATCTGCTCGTATGTTTCACGCGGGTGGTTGAGATGACGTTTGATCGGTCATATGTGGTTTGCGGGGATTGTTGTTTAGCGCCTTCTTGTGTCAACGGCGGTTTGTCGTTTTGGCGCCTTTCGGTTGTAGCACTTCTTTCTATCTGGGCACAGGGTGAATCGTATTCGTCATCTTCTACTAGTAGTTTTCTTCCTCAGCAGGATCACTGTTAATTACGTTTAAAAGCACTGATAGGCTATTGCTAAGTTATCCATCTTCTTGAGTAATTTTAAAGTCTGCCAGTATTTAATTAATGTTGACAGACCAAACGCGACTCCTATTTGACCTTCGGAGTTTAGTTCTTACAAGTATGTCTTACATTAAATATTTGTCTAAGGAATGGTTGATTTTCTGTGAGATGCCAGTTTGACCCAATTTTAAGATGGGATTAGTCACAGAAGGGCGGTATGTACACTTTCGCAAATTTAGCGTAAACCTGAAATAGTACTAATAAAAAAATGTGCGAAAAACTTTACTGAGTCTGTAGAAAATTAAACAAAAATGAAATTTCTATATACTTTCAAAGACTTTAGGGCGAACAACTCCTCGCCATCCCCATTGTGTTAGAGTGGTTTCACTTAACCCGTGAAACAATATCCAACAATTAGTGTCTAAAAGTCAAAAGTGAACAAAAGAAAACAATGAAATTAGTGTGTAGTAGTGTCTAAGTGTTTAGTATCTATTTCGCGGGTTAAGTGAAATCACTCTTTGTATTACACTGATTTGTTAGTCTAGTGCAATGTTGAATGTCGCCTTGAATTGCACGAGACACGTGAAATTCTACTAAATTTCAAAATACCTTGTATTAAATCTATCGACTTTTCCAACTTGATGGATAACACCTGCAAAGACTGCTTGCTATGCAATAACTTATTTCTGATTTTAGTACTGATCTTCTACACTATGTATGACTCATTTTAAAATTGTAAATTTTATAAAGATTGTATTGTATACTCCTATTTTAATGTAGTTCTGGCCGTTAGTTAGTTAGCTAGTTAGTCAGTTAGTTAGTTATATTAGTTAGTTAGTTAATTAGTTAGTTAGTTAGTTAGTTAGTTAGTTACTTAGTTACTTAGTTACTTAGTTACTTAGTTACTAGTTACTTAGTTACTTAGTTACTTAGTTACTTAGTTACTTAGTTAGTTAGTTAGTTAGTTAGTTAGTTAGTTAGTTAGTTAGTTAGTTAGTTAGTTAGTTAGTTAGTTAGTTAGTTAGACATTACTTATACTTTGGTAATGTAATCTAGTTAGGTGTCCCCAATTAGCTACTTCATTGAAGATGCTAGAAGATGAGACACGTAAATAAAGTTATTATTATTATTATTATTATTATTATTATTATTAAAAAGTTGAAACAAATGTTCACGTTGTTGACAACCGTGAAAACAGGCCCTCTCACGTTGAAAACGTCAAAAGACAGACTGCACACGTGAAATATATTTCTAGGCGATCGAGTGTTTGACATATAAAAGGTCAACTCCCCATGAAAGAATCTGGCCTTAAAAATTTGTGTTAGGAAGGTAAACCGTTCGCAAAAAAGCTAAGAAAAAGTAAAAGCTAACTCTGACTGGTGAAACAAAGAACTAAATTAGGGAAATTCCCAAGATAATTCCGAAGGTACTGATTACATCCTTTATATATGATTCATAATTTCTGACCTATGGCCAAAACTAAGATGAAACGAGTTCATTAAGTTTTATATCTCCACTTATTGTTTTCTTTTCTTTTCCAAATCACAAAACACGTCCAATCTTGTACACTCTTGAATAATAAGGTAAGCTTGACAGCCTTGCAGAGCGATGTGAGAAACTGTTTCGCAGCTGAGGGATTTGTACAGCTCCCTGACGCTTGCATCTCGAGACTGTTTTCTCGTTTATAATCTTACAGTACGCCTCTGTACCGCTTCCAGCTTTGAGGGACATGCACTAAGTAAGGCCAGGATCAAGGACTGGCCTTTCATGTTCCAGATAGGGTCGTACAAATGTCTTGCATTGCCAAAGGTTATGTCTAAAGAAGATAAAGGAGCCGTTTGAACAAAGGTTATCCCATAGAAACAGCACTACTGGGATGGCGGCACTTCTTCGATCATAATTCGGGATACTGAGCTGTGTCCTGTATAAGCGTTACCCAGTCGAGGTCCTGTACGGCACTTCCCAACCCAAAGTTCAACGCGCACCGTGCCTCGTGGAAGGTTCTCGCAGTAACCTTCAACAGAATGGTGTCGATGAATGTTAGGATTTCCCGATGGCCAGCCGTTGTACAGAACTGAATCGATTGTCATGGGGCCACTGCATTCATGGTCGTTAAATTTGAAAAACCATCTGCAACAACCACCATTCGTCCAGACTCGAATGTTTCCTTGATAGGAGACTTTAAGTGCCGTCCTGTCGTGCAGCTTCTTAAAAGAGCATTCCTAAAACCAAAGTTGGGCGATTTTCAATTGATTAAGAGGTCTGTATAACGCATTTCCTTCGTTTCAATTAACTCATAGTCAAAGTAAACAAAATCAGCCTGCTACTTTCTAAAATTGTAATTATGGAGTCTCAGAGTATCATTTTACGTCATTTATAGCACTAGTAGTAAAAAGAAGTCATTTTTTACATTCTGATTATTATTTATTTTCTCTTTTAGTCTTTTCAGAAAATATATAAATATTAATTTTAGTAATATAATATAAGATGCTCTACAACACCTTAACCCCACTCAGATCGGGCTGTTTTTTTGGTCTTCTGGGACCAGATTGTGCCCCCCCCCCCCTTAACTCTCAGAATATTATAGCTGTGACAACGAAACTTAGAGAACAAATAGTACGTCCACAAACGTTTCCTTTGAAGTTCGCAACATCAGCTGATGACCTCATATGACGTCAGAATAACGTCATGTTCTCAAACGGCGGTCATCTTGGGTCCGCCATCTTGGATTTCTTGATTTTTCCAGAACCTTAAAAAGCGCCAAAATTGATCAAGAAGTGATCAAAATCGCTTGTCAAAAAGTGGTTGCCATGGTAACATCAAACTTGATCGGTAAGGACTTGCAAATTGTTTTTAGGTAAATTTTAGGAGAAGTTACAAAGTTTGGTGGCGTTCGCTTGTTTATCAAAAAAGTTATAAACGTCCGAAGTCCGTGCGGGCAGAATCGGCCCCCTCCTGGTCTGAATAGGGTTAAAGACGGACCTGGTAATGCCACCGGACATAACGTAAAAAAATATAACATAACATAACATAACATAATACAACATAACATAACATAACATAACATAACACAACACAACATAACATAACATAACATAACATAACATAACATAACATAACACAACATAACATAACATAACAAAACATGCTAGTTTATTGGTCAAAAACATCCAGTATCTTAAGAGGAGTAGCCTGTGTATATTATTAGGGAAGGCTTGGGAAAGCCTTTTATGGAAGCGTATGTCTATTGTAGATGAAAGAGTGAAGAAAAGGTGAAAAGGGTTTTATTTACTAGTACAAAGGTTGTATGGCAAATACGATGGACAGTCTTATGGAAGGATGACAAAGACAAGCAAAATGGATTTATGTGTGGAATTGGTTTGGCATTATTCATTTTTTAGCTTTCACTCTATCTCAGAGAAAGAAGCCGAAAAGGAAACAGAACCAAGGAATCTTGTTGGTTTTCAGCTATCAAGGGAAGAACTGTGTGAGCTGGAGTTAACAACACAACACTGCAACATCAAACGAAACCGGTCTTTTTTTCTATTTACTGAGCGACGTTTTGGTGAGGATAGTCAAAAGAAATCCGATGTTTTTTCTTTTTCTTTTTTTTTCAGCCGTCTTCTTGGCGTTAGAGGACTTTGGAGTACGGAGTGAAAGAAAACAAATGTAGAATTAAAACTACTCTGCATGCAACCACTACCACACACATACCCAGCCACGACTACCACAAATGTTGTCTCGATACGGGATTTAAAGCTATTCTCGGAGAGGACCTTTGCATTGCCTTGGCTATGCCATGCTGACAAGCCTTATCAAGGGTGAAACAGCTGGCCATGGCTGCCCAAGGGCATGTGCGAAGGGCCCCTAGTGCATCCCCCTCTGATGATGGTGTTTGCAATGTTTTCATTTAACATTATCTACATAAACAGACTATCGAAATGCAATAACCTAGTGAACCCTCCGCTCAGGAAAGATAAGGTCAACCTTCCAACAAAAACACCGAAAAATCTGGCAGAATATCCATGAAGAGGGCTTGGCTTCTAGCTGTCTGGGATTGTCTAACAACCTTATAGTTTTAGATATAGTTATGAGTGTGTTTTTAGAATTTTTACATTACTAGTTTGAGGGCCACTTGGTTCTTTTAGTGTTATGTACTATTTAGTGTTACCCTTGTTTCGACAACTCAAACAAAGGCACCCTCTTATCCCGCCCCCTATAGGCTGTAGTAGTTGGGGATAGAGTGAATAGAGGTAAAGCTTTCTCCACTCACGGATTTTCCTTCCGTACCAAGAGGTCAAAAGAAAGTAATGCCCTTGGCCGTTGTGTGGAGGGAACGTCTATTCAGTAATTATTTTTAATATTGTAACAGTTTTTTTTTCTGCCAGACGTGCCTTTTAGCCATTACCGTAAATGATCGTTCAGACGCCCACTCTCCAATGAACGCCTCGTATCCGATAAACGCCCCTCTGAAATAGGCATTTTGAGATAAACGCCCCTATCTAATAAATGCCTTTTATCTAATAAACGCCCCTGTCTAGTAAACACCTTTTACGAAGAGCAGGTTGAAACATACAAGCTTATCTGATGAAATCATCCTTACTACTATTCACTACAATATTGACGAAGACAGTGAAATTGAACGTAATAAACGATGATTTGGTGCTATGGATATCGAGAACTACGTTGTAAAATTTGTAGAGTTCTTTTTCACTTTCATTGTATAGCAGCCTTTGAATTTAAGGAATCGAAAGTTGAACCTTTGTTTTAATACTTGTTTGGGAAAACATAATAAACGCCTCTCTCTATTTAACGCTCCGTATCTAATAAACGCCCCCAGAAAATCCCGAAAATCTAATAAATGCCCTGGGCGTTTATTAGATCATTCACGGTATCTTTCCAATTAACGTTCAAAGAAACTCAAGGTTCCGACTGTTTTTCAGAAAACTTTGCTTTTTGCATTTATTTGAACTTTAATTTTACCTCTGTAGTTTACCCTTATTTTTCCGTCATCTGTATCCGTTGCAGTATTCCACACGCACTGTTTCCAATTCGCTCTTGCTGGCTCGCCTTTTTCTCCCTTTGCTCCCACTGCACCAGTTTCCCCCTTAGAGCCATCTTTACCCGGACATCCTGGGGATCCCGATGTACCAGGTGTTCCTGGTGTTCCTGGTGTTCCCGGGATGCCGCTCGACACGGGTATTCCACAAGAAGGATTTGACTGTTGAAATCAAAATGGTGTTTGACATAATATTCGCAAGAAAAGTTAAAATGATTTATAAACAAGGCTAAAGAAAAAATCATTTTAAAAATGGTGTTTGTTTCCATTAATTTTTTAGCTGCAGAATGCTGGGTCATTCATTCACTTATATACATTCTTGGATTTTTTCCTTTCTCATCCCGTTAGTTGGTCGATCAGTTCTTCAGTTAGTTGCCCAGACAGGTAGAAAGCCACTCTGCCAGTCACATAGTCACTAAAACAGTCAGACTTTCATTTTGGCTCTCAGTCTATCATTAAGCCAGCCAATCTGTCTGTCAGTCAGTCAGTCTGTCCGTTAGCCAGCCAGTTAATCTGTCAGTCAAACAGCCAGTTAGCCAACCATGGCCAGCCAGCCAGCAAGCCAGTCGCTCAGTCAGTCAGCCTTGAAATCAGCCAACAGTCATTCAGTCAGTCAGTCAGTCAGTCAGTCGGTCGGTTAGTCAGTCAGTCAGTTAGCCAGTCAATCAAGCAGTCAGTCAGTTCAGTCGTTCAGATCAGTCAGCCAGTCAATCAGTCAGTAATTCAATCAGCTTGGATGAAGTCAATCAAACAATCAGTCAGCCACACTCCTGCTCAGCCATTCTATTTCCAGCGTAATCCGAAATCCTTATTTCATGCAGTGGTCTACTGATTGGCCTGCTGGAGCTTTCTCTCTCCAGTTGGCTATTGTACACTACTATCACAGCATTGCTATTGCCTCCCGGTCCCTTTTAATGATCGCCCCTTTGGAAGTGCTAAACTCCTACCAGAAATGATTCAAACGTGCCGGCAAGCTGCCACACAGCCCGGGGGTGGGGGGGGGGGGGGGAGAGGGCACTCCCTTATTTGGCCAAAACGGGTGTGTGCCGCTCAACAGGGTATGGTTTTCAGGGTCTTGCGTCTTATAAACAGGGTATACAATTTCACTATTTAGCGTCTTGAACAGGGCGTCATTCTGGATCGGAAGCCTTGAACAGGGTGTGAACGTTGGCGGTGCGCGGTCTACATATGTGTTACCTAATCTAATTCCATGATCTCGTTTTTAAAAAAATACTTTCTGAAATAATTTCTTTCTGGTCACGAGAAAAGCTCTTTTGTCTTAAACAGGGCAGCAAAGTGAACGGGTTTTGTCTTAAACACGGTTAGGGTTTGAAGGCCTCGGCGGCACACCCCCACCCAAACTTCCCTTGAGTGCCCCCACGACCCGGGCCACACAGGCTAAACTTTTACAGGTATCCGCCCGATTAGAAAATTGTCTTATTGGACAGCTAACCCCACGTGTCCGCGCTCCGATTAGGTGATAAATCAATACTTTTATGAGCCTCCCACCAGTCAATAATACTTTAAACCTTTTACTCTCAATAGCGCCTAAAATTAAAATGAAAGAAATATCCCCAATTTCATTTTGTAAATAAACAGTACCATGTGAAAGTACTGCTGGCGGTTTCATTTGAATGGTCACACCATAGGATTGCATCCACAGACCAAAAGATAAAACCACCTTGTACAACGCAATAAACAGCACCACAGGAAAGTACTGCTCAGTAGCTTTCATTTGAATGGTCACACCATAGGATTTCATCCACAGACTCAAAAGATAAAACCACCTTGCACAGCGTAATAAACAGCATCACAGGAACGGTACTGCTCAGTAGCTTTCATTTGAATGGTCACAACATAGGATTTCACCCACAGACTCAAAATTTAGAACCACCTTAAATGTTTCCATAACTGACTCTGATCTGAGAGTGAAAGGGTTTACACCCGCATTTCCGCTAAATCGTATACATAACAAAATGCTCGATTCCGATTGGTTGCCGCGAACAGAGGATTACGACATGGCTGATATTGTTACATATCGGTGAAGTAGTTCATGAATATTTACAGGGAAAAAGATAAAGAAAGGTGAAATATTCACGTTTGTCGCGAGCGCGGAGCAACGAAAAACTCTAACCGTACACCGGTCGGGCGCTCTAACCACTGAGCAGCTGGGAGACTCGTGGCGAGCGAGGTCAGGTTCGTAGCGACAGGCTTTCTACATACTCCAAGGATCACTCGAAAGCGGCACCGCATGTGATAACAAAGAAAGAAATATGATAATTTCCAGTCATTACTAGCTAACTGCTACTTGCAGGACTAATTATTGTTACTGGAATCTCTATGATAAGTAACAAAAAAGTAAATGTCAAAATTTTATAATTAACATTTTACACTCTGGGACGAAGTAAACTATCCGTTGTGTCCGTAAGGGGAGGTTTGCATTTACTAATAATCGGCGGTTCCTAGAGTGTGAAGTCCATTACTGTAACCTTGCGTGCGTTTCATCTGTTAGCGTGCGAGCCACGAAGCTGAGAGAAACGAAATCAGCTTGGGAGCTCCACCAATTCGTGCTTCTCGGCTTCGTCGCTCGCGTACGGCGATCAGGCGAAACTCACAAGCTAAGTGTGTTCTTACCTTGCTTTGCCCACCTCCTTTTGACTGTGCAGCGCTTCTAATGATAACGCCCTTTAAACACAGGTAAACAGCGACAATGAAGAAACAGCACACACTTCCCATACTATCAATTTGGGACATTCAACACTACAAGTCAAGTAAAGACTGTCTTTCTGGAAACGCCCCTTTTTCGCATACCCGGTAATTGAATGGCTACAGCATTTTGGTTTTTAAATAAAGTTCGTGTAGGTATGTGCTATTTATGTTATTAGCCTTAGCTCAATTGACCTCAATTAGCTTCGGAGATTTGTGGCTTTTTGAGTGCATGTTATGCCAATATTTTTCCTTCTGTTTATCGTCGGTACTTGTGGCATTGAATGAAAGCTACCACCCGGGGGGGGGGGGTACTCCCGTCAATCTGATTCACAATAGGTGTGTGCTGCAAAGGTTCTCAAGCCCGGACTCTATTAGTTAAGGATTAAAAAATTCTAAAATTGATACCCTTTTAAGGGCCTAAACCCGAAAAATTACACCTTCTATAAAGGAATAACGTCGGATAACTTAAGAATTGTGTGAACAGGTCGTTTTTGTTTCTTTTCTTTCTTGAAACCGCTTTAATATAAACGGGAGTATCCCCCCTCCCAGGGGGGGAGCTACTACACAGCACTTCAAAAGCAAGTACAAAATGAGTCCGTTGGTGCTGTTTTTGTAGAATGAAATTTGGTTTGCACCTTCAATGATAGAAGCTGGCCAGCACTTGGAGAAGTAAGTAAGTGGATTACAGAAAACTGATCTTTTCGACTTCAGTCACGTTCATGGTTTCGCTTTTAGCTGTTCGCAAGCCTCGTGCAAAGAAACACCCGTGAGATCAGTTTGAAAATCTCAGATGATCGGAGAGTTAATCGTTTAGCCAACCGCCTACGATTTTACCGATTTAACTACGAATACACGACCACAACGAAGTCCCTGACCGTCCGGGAGAGTCGTGTCTAGTTTGTAGACGCGTCTCAGATTTTTGTCCATATTCGTCGGCAAGGTCGTGTTTTTAGTATTAAAACTTGGGAAAATCTGGGAAGGTCATTTTCCGATCGTGTGAGGACGTCCCAACATAATGAAACAGATTCCCGTTTGCGTGAAGTGAACTGCGTGTGTGTGGGGGGGTGGGGAGTCTCAAACTTTTGAGCAATCTATGAACTCGCGACCTTTGCATCTCTACCACTCACCCTCTCACTCTCAGCGACTCTCGTGCGCTTTTGGAAATTCTCATTCTCCGCCAAATAGTTTAAAATAAATCTATTCGCATTTACCGTTTTATAGACAATACAGATGAGACTTCTAACTCTCGCTTTTGTTTTACCCCCATTTCCCACGCACTCTCAGAGTTTCTCTGCGGCATTACAGGAACTCAACTGTAACACTGACCGATAAGCGCTTCCCTCCGCGAAAAAAAGTCTCGAAGAACCCAGCCTTACACAGCAGGTTCTCTCTCCGTTTGCCCACATCTGCCAAGAACCATTCCTAGATCAGGTCCGCGTTTCTTTTTGACATCTTTATGTTTTCCAATCGCTTAACCAATCAATTCAATCTTCCAATTATTCGCTAAGTTCCACACAAAAACGTTGAAAGCAACCTTAAGTTGGGGAAGATTCAGACAGCTTTACGGGTAAACCAAGGTTTAGCCAAAACGTTCAAGAGAATTCGCGAAGACTACCAGATAGATAGGGTATTGCATAACCTTTCCATACCCCTGAAAGGACATCTCAGAAATAAAGACGTTAAACACACTTCACTTAGATTAGAAACATCTGTAATATAACACCAATACTTCCTTTATGAACGTGGCATTATTTAGCCTAGGTGTAGACGTTTCTTGCAGGCTCTTCGAGTTTCTCCAACTGATCCTCTCCTTACAAAAGTAGTTAGTCATAAAATTAAGGTTCTGTCTTTTGAGTTTTCTCATACAAACTTTACCTCTACCTTTTGAGAATGTGGAAAAACCCTGAAGCGTACCCACAGCACACGATTGAAAAAAAAGCTACCGTATTTACTCGAATAAGCGCCGCCCCCGAATAAGCGCCGCATTTGGAACAAAAAAGTTAATAAGCGCCCCCCCCCCCCCCCCAATATAAGAACCGCGGTCGCGATGCGACGCTTATTCGAGGAATTCCGATGTTCTTCAGTGATTATGTTTCACCGCTCGCCCATTACGTTCTCTATCCAGAATTCTTGCAATACGTATCTGTTCCTGGTCACTGTAAAATTTTCGTACAGATAGAGAATATACCGTTAAATTAAAAGAAAAGGTTTCTTTGTCGCGTCCAATTTTTAATTAAGCGCCGTCCTCGAATAAGTGCCACATTAGAGGCGCGAAAAATTTAATAAGCGCCGCGGCGCTTATTCGAGTAAATACGGTATTGAGCTACGTCCCGTGGTGTTAAGTTCATTTTTCAGGAAAAAATTCATTAAACTAACAAACTACGAGCAGCCCCTCTTCTCTTTCAGGGATAGCTGAGAGATAAGCGAGATACGAAAGTAACCTTCCACTCGGGAACGTCTCCCTCAGCGACGAGTTCCCGTGTAGCGGGCGACTTACGCGCGCGTTTACGCGTTCTTTGGCGCCAAGAGAACTCGTAAACGCGCGCGTTCTCGCTAGAAGAAAGAGACTGCTCGTAGTCTAATACACCGCACAGTGAGTTTGTCATTGTACTAAGACCCCCCATGTGCAGTGTCCTTTGTTTCTTCAAGTGTGGTTCTTGGGCATCTGCTTGGAGCCTCATCCCTAACATGGCGGGAGTGTGAGTGTGAATGGGAGGAGTGAGACCCACAGCACTTGTGAGATACTTCGTTGTGATCTTGAAGGTTCTCTTTTTTTTCTGCTGGTTTTTCTTGCTCTTGGTCTTTTTCAGTAGCAACTTTCTCCTACAAAGAGTGAGAGCAAGTGAGACCAACTCAGGCTGGGTAAAGTAAGTAAAGTAAAGTAAAAATCTTTATTTTAAAGAGGGTGGCTCGTAATAGCAGGCGCTCATAAACTAGAGGCCCTCCACTCAACATTACAATAAATCTTGTTACAATAAAGTGGATAGTAAATCACAAAGCTATATACAAAACTATATCCATGATGAAATACAGTATTCGCACAATATTCGCTGAGCCTGAGGAGAATAATTGTTTTAGTGTAATTGCTAGGTGATTATCAGAGCAAATGCATTTTCTTTTTTCTTTTCTCCAGAAACATCAAAAATCGCACGGTGGCCATTTTGAAAATTAGTGCTTTAGTATTACAATCACCTCACGCCGGGTGATTACAGCAAGATATGACGTAATCCTTGACCAGTCAGTGCGAGCGCTTCTCTATAAACACCTGATCAATTATACTAATATGACATAGTATTAACATAGAATTTCTTTTAGAGCATATTTTTAGTGTCCCCAATTAGTGAATTACCTGTAATTTGCTAGTAGATCGACACTTAAATAAAGTTGATGATGATGATGATCGTGGTCGTGGTGATGATGATGATGATGATGATGATGATGATGATGATGATGATGAAGATGATAACGATGATGACGATGATGATGATGATGATGAAGAAGATGATGATGATGATGATACGTTCGGGGAGTCTTTTAGCTGGAGAGTTGACTTATAGTCCACAGAGGTGACTTTTAGAGTATTTTTTTAGTGTCCCCAATTAGTGAATTACCTGTAAATTGATAGTAGATCGACACTTAAATAAAGTTGATGATGATGATGATGATGATGATGATGATGATGATGATGGTACGTTCGGGGAGTCTTGTAGCTGGAGAGTTGACTTATAGTCCACAGAGGTGACTAATGTAGTTTCGTCAGCATAAAGATCGACTTGGGAAGGGGTCACGTGCAATGGCAAGTCGCTAATAAGCGCTGAAAAACAATAGCGGTCCTAAGATCGAACCCTGGGGTACGCCATGCTTGTGTTTCTGGAAATATGACAGTGTTATACAGTACCCAGGCTAGACTTGCTCCAAGTCGCTCGTTCTGATTATGAAGGAGGCGCTTGCGGCCCACGCGCGTGAATCAAAATGGCGGCTGGTTCTGTTCGTTTCGCAGACAATTCACGTGCATCGGATCACACGCGACACATGCAGATACTCTACGCGCGTGTTTTGCAATCATCCGAACATCAAGCATACTGTATGTTTCGCACCCCGCGCTAGACATGCACATTAACAGCACGCGTTTTACAATCATCTAAACATCTCTTTTGTCCCCAAGAAAAAACGAGCGAGTGGGAGCAAGTCTATATCCAGGCCGACAAAATAAGAGAGTTCACAAAAATGTTGAAGTCAGTGTTGGAAGAATTCAAACCAACCTCTAGCTTAAGACCAGTAAGATCTCTCTTCATGGCGAAAGCATCTTCACCATCAGCGTAGTATTTTGGTTCAATCTCAGAAATGCTGTTCGAGCAAAAGAAAAGATACAAAATATGCGAACCATAGAAAAAGGAGGCGGAGGCAAAAACCTCTCAGATGAAGGGCTAACGTTCGAAACGTCAGGGTTTGAATTTCTTCACAGTGGACACTTCCTTACCAACTCAGTTGATAAGTTTAAATCCAAAGTTTTGTGTTTCACTTCCCCACCGATGTAACACCACTGTTTCTTTAGAAACTAAATCTTTATTCTTTAATAAAAATGATCAGTTGGCCCGGCTCAGCCTCTGCTAAAAAAATAGACGTTCTTATACAAAAAAGTGCGTGCTTGTTTTCAGAATTTTGCTAAAAGCGATAGCGAACACCAGACACATCAGCAAATATCTGCCAAGAGCGAGATAGGAGAAATAGTGCTGGAAAGCGAAACGTTGTGCAGACCCCGGCAGGCTACTAGGTGCACCCCCCCCCCCCCCCAACATCTGTGCAGGCAATAACCGCTGACCTACACTTGTCTCGAGGTTAACTTCTTCTAAATTGCATTTAGCCACAAAAATATGAAAAAATGACCCCTCCCCCCACAAACTCATTTATTTTTCTCCAACATATCAACACTCCTCAGTGAGCAAACATAATGGAGCCGATTGACAAGAAAGTATATTGTAGGAGGCATCCCTGAAACACCCCAAAGTGTTTACTTCTCCTTAGACATCACTTGCATAATGCGCCAGATTGCATCTCTACAATCATCCACTCAAAGTGCATCTTACCTAAAGCCCAGAGTCTTGTTGTACAGGTGAAGAGCTGCTCGATTGCTGTTGAAAGAAGTTATAATAAGCAATTGAACAGAAAATCCTATCTGATTTTATAGTGCAACGCTAAATTTTGGCATGCTCTCATTGGTCGAAATCAATCACGTGACGCGATAGTGTCTCTCCTCAGCGGGCGACTATCAGCGCATAGTGCCCGTTTTTGGCAATTTTCGCTCAAAATTTAGCTTTTGTAAAATAAAAACAATAGGGTCCTTCTGTTTCAGGCCCTAGGTGTGATAGGTTCCCTCGGAAATTTGATGTTCAAACTTCACATAAACATCAAATTTCCTCGGGCAACCTATCACACAATAGTGCCTTCAACAGAAGAACTCTACTGTTTAAATAGAAAAGCATTACAGTCGATCCTCGATTATCCAGACTTCGGGGGACCCTTAAAAATACTCCAGTTAATTGAGAGTCTGGATAAACAAGAACAATGAATAGTCTGTACAGGTAACTTGAAACTGAACGTATCATCGAACAAGATCAAGATGAGTCACATGCTCGCCTTCACTTAAGATGTTCTTAATGAATTTACACTGGGGAACAAGGAGCAAACAAGGGCCGTTTTAGGGATTATTCACACTTTCTTGTGCTCAAAGTGGATACAACTGTGACTCAGGTTTGACCGTAACATTGCAAGACATTCTGCCTTGTCTCTTACCTCTTTCTTACATGGAGAGAGACATATTGTGCATTGAAACACTCAACCATAGCACGAGAAGCCTGTAATTGAAAACAGTCAATTTTGTTTGGGTACAGTTCAGTTTTGTGGAATAATTATTAAATATCTTGATTGGCTTATTAAGTCCCCTTATCTTTCCGACCTAAATACCAGCAGATGACATTGACAGTGGGTAAGAAGGCTAACTCTTGCATCTAGTAGCCTGCATGGCAGGAACTACAAGGGGAGGGAGGGGGAATTAGAAAGTACAAGTGGCAAGTGCAGAACATGAGGGAAGGGAAAAGGTAGCCCCCACCTCCATCTGGTGCTCGCAATTCCCATTTCCCTCCCATTTAATAACAATAACAATAATAACAATGATAATAATGATAATAATAATAATAATAATAATAATAATAATAATAATTAAAATAGCAACAACAATGACAAGGTTCTTGTGGTACATTTAAAACAAATCTCAATGTTCTTACAATAATTATTAAAACTAATTATCTACAGTATTTACATATACTACTAAAAAGAAATGGTTTAAAACGAGTCTTAAAAATAGAAATACGTTCGGAGGATTTAATATAATTGGGTAAGCAGTTCCAGATTGTTGAAGCATACAGTAATATGAAAGAGAGCGTTGTCCATAAGTCACTGTAATGACAGTCAGAGCATGTAGAAGACATCTATTTGATGTGCGTAGCAGACAAGCTCGTTCATAGGAGCTGGAAGCACAGCCTGCATCCAGTCCAACAAATCGAATGAGCCAGGTGATTCAGCAAGGCCGGTGCTTATATGCAACTCCAGTTTTTGTAGCATGACGGGAGTAACGGCATTACTCCTTCCACTAAATTGTTCATTACAGAGTTACCCTGCCCCAGCATTCTGTTAGGATTGCTACTATCCATTTAAAATGCATATTCTCATTACTGTTCTCCATACATTTCTTATGGATCTAGTAAGGAGAATTTGTCTAAATATCAAGACATCAAGACTTAGTATCTTTGGTGATTATTTCCTTTGTTCTCATCTCTTGAATGTTTTGATAATGTAAACTAAGAGAAATTTCATTTTCGTCATTGTTAGGAATTACAGGGTTAATGATTTATTCACCTCAGTGGAGATGACAATGTGGAGTAAAGTTTCTTGTCAAAGGAACCAACACATCAGGAATACAGAGGCCAGGCCTTGAGTCGCTGAACCTTTGCTCTTCTGATTAAAAATTTTGATACAGAGTTCAAGGCACTGACCACTACAATGTTAACGACACTGCATTGGCATTGACATTAACAGGGGAAACATGGGAAGGACTAATGTGATGAAGATATTTGTAACATAAATGTAAAGAAGATCCTCGCAGTTATTAACGCAACTTATGCATTTGCGAAAAGAAAGCCTGAAAAAATCTGGCTTGCCGGGATTCGAACCCTGACCTCTGCAATACCGGTGCAGCGCTCTAACCAATTGAGCTAACAAGCCAACTGGTAGCTGGTCATTAAATTGGCTCCTAACATACCCAGGAAAGATGAAGATGAAATTATGAATATGTGAAATTCATATATTTGAACTGCGGAATGAAGAAATAAATGTAAAGAAGATCCTCGCAGTTATTTTCTCCCATCTTTCCCGGGTATATTACGAACCAATTTAATGACCAGCTCCCAGTTGGCTTGTTAGCTCAATTGGTTAGAGCGCTGCACCGGTATCGCAGAGGTCAGGGTTCGAATCCCGGCAAGCCTGATTTTTTCAGGCTTTCTTTTCGCAATTGCATAAGTTGCGTTAATAACTGCAAGGATCTTCTTTACATTTATTTCTTCATTCTGCAGTTCAAATATATGAATTTCATATAATTTATTCATAATTTCATATTTGTAACATGTAACATAAACTCTCCACATACCTGTTCCATAAGTTTTTGGGCCAAACCTAGTCTCCTATGAGACCGTTTAACAGCCTGCAACAAAAAAAAAATTGAGAAAATTAATTTTCCACATTGTAGTCTTGCCTTGTACCTGAACATGTACAGTCTATACCAGTCTGGGGAAGTACTTACAAAGCATGCACTTATTGACTGCCTGGGAAGGCTAGCAAAGAAGATATTTGGGTTGAGGTCATGGTGTACATGTATGGTCTTTGTGAATGACTGAAAGCCACATATTATGCTGTCTTGTCTAACTGAGTCAGTCATTTAGTTTTCACTTTGCTTGCTACTGTTGCTCATTTTGAAGTCAAATTTAGGTGCTACATAGCACTAATTTGTATGGCTATCATATGCGGGTTGAAAGTGTGCATGAGGTCATAAGGGTCATATCATGAAACACAATATATAGATTAAAGCCGATGGTAAAAGCGGAACCCTATTTTTCTTTTTTTTTTTTAATTGCTGGAACTTATTCATTTTTGTAAGGTAATTACCGAAAAAAAAAGAAAGAAAGGAAGGGAAAAATTTGCTCCCTCTGAGAGTGGAACAGCCGAGATGCCCAACTGCCGGAATGAAAAGGGATTGCGCTAACCACTGCACAACATCCACTATAACACAAACTAGGGTTTTCATTTTAATACTTAAACAGCTGTTCCTTGATCGCAACTCAATTGACATATACATGGGTCTTTTTCTTGGGGAAATGTGTTCGGACTACTGAAAAAAACCATGGCTGTAGACAAAAAATACCAGAAGGCACTAGCTCTGCTACGTTTCACTTATGAACCATTGCCAAATGCTGCAAAATTCAAATGATGTACTTTGACTCGATTCGATGTTACACAAGTTACGCATGTTACTGTGTTACGATAAACATGGGTGTTTCTCCTGGGAAAATGTTTTCGGACCCCCACAAAAACCATGGTTGCGGACAGAAAAGACCAGAAGGTGCTAGCTCTGCTAGGTTTGCCGTCAGGACCGCTACAAATGCTGTGAACTCAAGTGTTGTGTTGACCGAGTTTGCAGCAGAACACACTCCTCGAAGCCAAATTCGTAACTTGAACTCTTTGCCTTCCACCAAAAAGACAACTGAGTTTTCTTTTGAACTTTTTCTTTCCATTAACAAAATTGTTTTGACTTTTGTTGTCTCTGCCAACATGTGGGTCACCAGGCGGTTTCAGGCCGAAAATGCGGGATACGGCACAGGGTGTATGCCACCTCATATTGGTGACCCTGTGGTGTGGACGGACAGACAGACGGATGGTCACATGACTATTACATCACTACCAAAATTTCTTCGCTTGATAGGTTACCAAATTTCCTTAGCAATGGTGCTCCGCTGGTGCGTGCGTAGCCCGCTCCACTATTATGAGTACACAGAGGTTGAAAGGTTACCAGACTGTTTACCTGTATCAAATGATAGGCAGAATACTTTTTTTGCCTGTCTCAAAGACATGAGGGAAGAAAGTTCCAAAGACTGATCCCTTCAATTCAAGGCAGTTCGAATTTGTGGGACAAGTTGCAGGAACCAAGGTTGGTCCCCAGGTTCAATTTTTTTTTTACAAAAATTGGTAGCTCACACACAAGGACAAGCCACAGCAAGAAGTCCCCAAATCCCATCAAGTGTGCCAACCTTTAAGCTACCAATGAAATATGGCATGATTCTAGGTGTGATTCTTGGAAGTTTTAAGTCCGTGGATTAAATTCTAAAGTGTGATTTTTTTTTAGTAAAAACAACTAAGCAGCAGTCTCCTGTATTGCTGTTTAATTGGTGGATAGAATCCCAAAGTGTAACCATTCTTGAAAATGTTTGAGTCTGTGGATAAATTTCTTTCAGTGTGACTGATCAAATGACAGTTATTGCCTTATAAAACATTTTTGTTCTGGTTGTTTAAGGGGGGGTTATACCTGAATTTTGAGGAAATAGGATAAGATTTAAGAAAGAAATAAAAGGGGGATTAAATTTTTGTACACACTCCAAGACAGGCCAACCCTACGCAAGAGCACTTGGGGTTGTTGGTGGCCTGTTTTGGTATCTGTCTCTTAATTATTAACTTTAAAATCTAATTTTCGCTCACCTTTAATTCTTAACAATTTTCAATTTTCTTAAAATTCATCAATTTTCCTCCCCATTCTCCTTCTTTACATTTAAGTTAAAAATCACCAAAAAATTCGCTCAGATTTATGGGAACTCACACTATGATCCTATGATAGCATTTTTGGATTGCAGGGTCCAAAATTAACTTTTTTATGCGAGCGCCAAGTAGCGACTGAAATTTTTTTTTCAGTCGCCAGATGGAAAATTCTGGTCGCCAAAAAGTGTCCGTAAAATTGTTGCTTCGCAGCGAAACACAAAGCTTTTAAAGACATTTCTCCGCTCAAAACATAATCTTACTCGTGAACGATCACAAGAGTCAGACTGCCATGAAAAAAAAGGCGATCGTGTAGCCTTCATTGTAGTTGAAAAGGAGTTTTTGTTAAAATAATAGATAGCTCTCTTAGTTTGAAGACTGAACATGACGCCACGTCTTCTGACTGTAAAGCATTATCGAAAATTTGTAGAGCGTTTCGTTGAATATTCAATGGCGAAAGGAAAGCCTGTGTTTATACGATGCGCCCACGGTATGGTTGTCAGATGAAACTGCTGAAAACATGGCGGCCGCTAAATGTCGATTACATTGCATGGATTACAACTGTTGTGGAGGTCATTTAACAGGAATCTTACCTTCGTTTTTGATCTAAATTATTTTCTATGGAGATTAAAAACTTCGAAAAGACAAGGGGTAAGTTTCTGCTGGAAATCAAACGCGAATTTTTCCATTTAAAACGAAATTAATTCCTTGAGCGGCGGTTCAAAACATTAACAAGGTGCAGAAAGTTAGTCGCCTTGAAATTCTGGTCGCCAACACTCAATTTTCAGACGCAATGGCAACCAACTGGTCGCAATTTCGGACCCTGGATTGAGTGAAATCTCCTGGAGAAAATTAGGAAACAGGCTAAAACGTTTGGGGAAAAAGGTATCCACGTGTAATCCCCCCTTAATTGTTTTGTTTTTTTTTTTCACATTTTCCCAAACAGGCAATTAGTACCAGGTACTTGTTCATAAAATTTGAAAAAATTCATATGTCCAGGTTAAGACATTAATTAAAACCATGGGAGTCAAAAGATCATCTATTAATTCTATTTGCATACCAAGGAAGTGATGTGTCCATGGACTGCCTCATCTGGTTCTTCTTCCCTGAATAGCAAATCAAAGTTGTAATTTAGATTATTAATGGAAATGGTGTGGAGTTCATGGGTCACAGCAGCATGGTCTAGATTTGGATATGGACAGTCTTCACAGCTGAACATTAACTTTTACAAAACAACCAGCTTACACAAATGTATGTTATAGTGCCAAATATTGGTACAAAATGATAACTTGCCCAACCAGGAACGTCAAAAACACACCACGCTTTTTTAGATTACCCTCCAGACCATCAAGCATAATGCAGCACACGTGTAGCATGCAAATTAAGTAAACGTCACCCTGACAAAACTAGTTGGAGCATCTGGCATGTGGAAGGTGATGGATTTGACAAACTGAATAAAGACTACTTATTTAGAACTTACATTTTTGCGAGTACATATCCAACAATCTTTCCTTTTTCATCCTCTGCAACATATGATAACTAAGGGGAAAAAAACTGAGAATTCAACCTTCTGCTCTTGTTGCCGACAAAAAGCCGAAAACCGAACATTGACTGAACATTTCCCGCATTTTCTTGTCACGTGACTTATAGTCGCCAAGCCCCCGCTCATATATGTGTTTGTGTTTCTCTTGTCGAGCGGTGAGCTTGGTGAGCATACATGTATGTCTTTGTTAACATTTTCACATTGTAATTTCACCTTTAACCCGTAAATATCGCCAGTTTTCTAACCGTTAATGTATTGAGATTTTTCTAGTGTAATCAAGATTAACCAAGCTTCCATTGTAAGAACCTGCGAACACACAAGACCTAAGTGATTAAACACTGAATGCCAATCAACGACTGGTCTGGTGGTTGTTCGTATCTTCGATCGACAACAACAGCTCTCTTACATGTACATGTACATTCACAAGTACTTAATTTTGGGATTTTCAAGGTCATATTGTAAACAAACAGTCAAGAAAAACTGGTAGACTGTTGAACTTTGCAATAGTTTTATGATGCAATCACCCTTATTCTAGCCTTGTTACAACAGTTTTAAATCTAACCATTATTGCAGTAGTTTTCCTCTCACATGATACAATTGCCCTTATTCCCGCCCTGATCAATCGATGGCAATCGATCACTGGAAATCCAATCGATCAATCAATAACAATCGATGACAATTAGTTAATTTCTATTGATTGCTATTGGCCAATCAATGACCAATCAATAATCAAAAGCTCAAGTCCTCTAACTGCTATCGATTGTCATCGATTACAATCGATTACCATTGATTGTCGACTACCATTGACTGTCATTTGCTGTCAAGCTGTTTGCTCTCAATCGGTTTTCAATCAATTACAATTTAGTTCCGCTCATGACCACGTACGTGTCTGGTGGCTTTTGTTTCATCTTTTGCACAAATAACTCGGTTAGCATGTGTCAGGTTATTTTGAATATCCAGCGGGTTGAAGTTAAGGGTTACCACAAGTGCCCTTTTTATGTTGAAGTTGGCGAGCAATTCGTTGCTCAGAAGAAGACAGGACATTTGTTCATTTCGGTAGCACTGTATCAGGAAATCCAGCTTATGATGCTAGAGCAAGATGGCATCCTGGACAAGGGATAAACGTGCCTATGAGGATAGAAATTACTTTACCGAAGCGACGAGCAAACGAAATCTGGCGCACGGTGTAATCTAGCGGAATAAGTGCACAGATTTCGGAAATATAGACGACCAGGACAATGATTGCTTCGCCTTTTCAAGCCAGATGTCAAGGAAGATATGAGAAATAAATCACAGGAATATTAAAATGTAGCATGGATCTTGTCTGATGCTTTACTTGGTTTCTCCACCGTGTTCTCCATGGACAAATTTGTGATCGTTATGTAATTTCATTTCACTGTATTTCTTCTGTAAAATATTTCCCTTTTGACCTCCAAAAAAAATATGGAAATCGATGCCAATCAATGACAATCGATAATAATCGATGACAATTAAAAAACACAAATTTTTTGACCATCGATTGGTCAGTGATTTCTGATATCAATCAATTAATTGTCATCGAGGGCCATCGATTGTCATCGATTGTTATCGATTATTGATTTCACTGATTGATCAGGCTGGGCCTTATTCTAGCCATTGTTGCATCTAGCCCAAAGGGCTGCAAAATTTGGCAGAAATTAAACATTAAAATATACTACAGCTCTGAGAATTCAAGCAACCACTCCCTAAAAAAGAAAGTTTCTTCAAACAGAGATGAAATTGTATGTCACCTGTGGCCAAGATAAGCCATGATAGAAATAATACTTCATTTGATAATTTTCAGGCAGGCATAGTAAATTACAATGTTGCATGTTCATAAGATCTTCAGGCTGAAAGAGAAAAATGACAAATACTCATATCAGGTACTTTGCAACCTTTAAATAAATGTACAAGTACATCCACCTGGGACACAAAAGCTATTTGTACATGTAAGACCAAAGTTTTCACCTCAAAGTTTATGAGGTTTGATAGTCAAAGCTTAAACCCTACTGAAGAGGGGCCTTATCTCATTTATGCCCCTGTTTTTGTGTTAAACAAGGTACAATTTTACACTTTTTGCTATTAGTTTGGGTAAGGGTCACGGAACTCAGACACAGCCCTGTCTGGCAAGCAAAAAAGATCAGGGGGTACATCACTTCCAAAGAAGGGATATCATTCAGGGTAATCATTACTTTCAGGAATAGTGTATTGTGTAGTTCCAGAAAATATCCATATGCCCCCCACAGAAGGGATTGGAAATTCCAGGGAGGATGGGAGATCTCAAAGGACCAAAAATTTAAAGCAATGTATGAAGCTAAATTGGAACTTCCAGAGAGTGGGGGGGGGGGGGGGTGGGGGGGGGGGTCAGAGGACAAATCCCTTCTGTGGGTGGGGGGTTTGGATATTTTCTGTAACTACACATTTTATGGTTCTGTGCTTCACAACCGGGCCTTTGGGTGGACGTGAAGCAAGAGTTGACTTTGTTTTGATACGCAGCTCACTGCTTTTCATATGCAAATCACGATGCCCTCACTCCGGAATCTCACTCCATTTAATATTTTAATCAAAGTTTATAATAGCCTTATTCAACCACAATTTGATTATTGCAACGTAGTGTGGGGAAGCTGTAACAAGGGCCTTGCTGAAAAACTGCAAAGGCTTCAAAACCGCGCAGCTCGTACCCTAATGTCTGCGAGCTATGATAGTAATTTAGATGATTTGTTCCGGACACTGGGGTGGCGAAGACTCTATTATCAAAGATTGGAACAGAAGTCTATCCTAATGTATAAAACATTACATGGTATGACTCCTGATTATCTGAGATCAAGATTCGTATATCGTGACGATGTTAGTGCTTATCGTTTAAGGAATACTGAAAACAAATTAGTTCTTCCACAACCTCGAACTGATTATCTCAAAAAAAGTTTTTCGTACAGCGGAGCTCAGTTGTGGAACAACTTACCTGTAGACCTAAGACAAGCATCTTCACTGGCCGATTTCAAATCTAAATTAAGTCGGCACAGTTTAAAGTAATATCTAAATTTTACATGTAAGTGAATTTTAGACACGGCCTCCATGAAAAGCAGACTTTTCTTTTGTTATTTTGAATTTGTTGTTATTAAATTTTTGTAGTTAGTTAGATAGGTAGATAGTCCAGTAATTTAATTGACTGATGGAAAAACCGTGTATAAATAAAGTTATCTTATCTTATCTTATCTTATGCTAACAAGTTTCTGATTATAACCATTGACAAATGAAACGCAGTCAGCTTTGTAACAAAACAAATTCAACTTCATCTTTCCTTCCACTAATTGGCCAGGACACTAAGTACACCATGGAAAAACATCCCAGATTTAATCAGGGGGGGGGGGAAGGTCATTAGGTTTGGAATTCTGAGGTAGTATAACTCAAATTAGGTATTGGGTTCAGCTTCAACAAGTCTTAGAAGCTCTTGGCTTCCGGGGGAGGGGGTACTCCCTTATTTCACCTTAACGGGGACATGCGGCCCGATAGGGTATGGTTTTCAGAGGGTTTTGTCTT
Source organism: Siderastrea siderea (assembly GCA_964030785.1). NCBI lineage: Eukaryota > Metazoa > Cnidaria > Anthozoa > Scleractinia > Rhizangiidae > Siderastrea > Siderastrea siderea. Next base: position 8,446,653 of record OZ034977.1, on the reverse strand, counting down.
GAACGGGGTATCGATTTCACCAATTTTTGTCTTAACAGGGTATCGTTACACGACCTCGTGTATTCATTAATTTACAGAACCCTCACAAAAAGCCGAATTTTTACCAGTTTGCCAATGTACAGCATATTGAAATGAGAAACAGTCTTTGAATAGACCATTCTAGGCATAAGGAGGGTATGATGTTGGGTTAAATGTCTTAGACAGCGTACAAAAAATCTGAAATCTGTCTTAAACAGGGTAGCAAAATCAGAGATTTTTGTCTTAAACAGGGTCAGGGTGTAAAGACCCGGGCTGCACCTCCCTACCTGAGCATCTGCTGAGTGTCCCCCCCTCCCCCCCCCGGGCTTGGCTTTAACCAGCTCATACTGAGATGTGAGCATGTGCAAGCTAATTCATCCATAGTAAATAACAGTTTGAGTTATAGCTTAAAGAGTGACAAATGACAATTACTCAGCTTAGATTACTCCGTATTAAAAGAGCTTACGAAATAAATTAACCTTAAGTTTATGTTCAAAACATAGGAAAATTACTAATCTAATTGACACAAGCTTTCACTTTGGATTTCAATTAGATCCAAAATATCAAGGTTATATCATAACTCATTCAGCAGCAAATAAAAGTACAACTTACCGTCGCACATCTAATGTTCATTATGAAGGCTTTCGAAAGGTAAGACAGAAATTTAACGCTGTTTTGTACCCTCAGTATCGAAATCTGCAAAACTAGCACATGGAAAAGAAAAGAAACCGACTCAATCTTTCCAGCGGTCTTTACCGTTCATTTCCAGGGTCTCTCGGCTTTCAAAATGGTGGCATTACCCAGAGTCCCTCTGGGGTGGGCCATTCGCGGCGCGAAACGAACCGAAACGACCGAAACTGGCGAATGGGCACAAGATGCAGGAAATTGTTGGTTTTCACGTAAATTCAGTGGCATGTTTGTGTTTTTTGTTTGTCTTGGGAAACTTTGATCTCTAGAAAGTATTGTAAAATGGATGAAAGCCTTATTGCTTCGATTCTTCTTTTAAACTCCTCACGTTCAAGCCCGAATTACTTGTCATCTTTGGACGATGTCGAAAGGAACGACTCCAAACTTCCCGAGGTTATCTACATTGAAGACTCACCCTTGGTTTCGTCGACGAGTACGGTTAATGGAGAAACACCGACCATAACCCCATGCTCCTCTGTTTGCGAAGACGAAGACGCTTTAAGCGTGCAAGAGGTTTTTGTTGAGAATACTGTGAGTACAAATTTTCGGCCTCCTGTTGTTCATATAGAAGACGACGTGGAACTTGAAAAGGAAGCTGCTAATCAGGCTGAAACTTCTTCACATCTTAGCTCTTCATCGAACCTAAGCTCTTTCAAGGAAGCTAGTTTGCAAGAAAACTTTTGCCTACCAACAGGTGATCAAGAGCTCTCAACGAAAGGTCACGAACTGTCAACCTCCTCTAACTCAAAGATGTGTTTAAGAGATTTTACAGTTCCCTGTTTAAATTCGATAACTTCACTCAAATCTCGCTTTGAATCCAAGTATGAACTTCATCTGAAAATTCGCAAGACTGCAAGGAATAACGTCCGCCATATACGTACCAATTTATATAAGTTTAAGAAAGATTTACATCAACAGCTCGATGATTGGGAAAAATACTTAAATGAGCAGAGCCCTAATGAGGCATACATTGCTGTGGAAAACATGGTAGATAACGAGGGCCCACCCAGGGACTTCACTTATATCACTCATAACATATTGCACAAAGATTTAACCCACTTATTTGATATTGACTACCTGGCTGGTTGTAACTGTGAACGGATTTGTACAATGGACAGCTGCGACTGCCCACGTAACAGTGGTGGGGAGTTTGCTTACGACAGAAATGGACGAGTACGTGTCAAGCCAGGGACACCTATTTACGAGTGTAACTCACGTTGCCCCTGTGGTTTGTCGTGTAGGAATCGTGTGTTGCAGCGCGGCCGCACAGTTAAGGTAAGTAAGATACAGTGGAAAATAACAGAGTTCACAGGCTTCTTTCGACACATTAAAATTCAAGACAGTAGCAAGGCTAGGAGGACAATTCAATTGAATCAATATGATTTTTTGTTTCCATTGTTTTGTCCTCTTGGCTTTGCTATTGGGCTAAATTTTTGTAAATCAAAATGAGTCTGTTATCCATAATCAACTAATGTGTTTATTGAGTTCAGGGTGTTAATTAGACAGGGGTTTCTTCAGTTTTCATGAAGAAGAATTAAAACAAAGCTTCAACTTTGCTTATGTCTTAATGCTATACAACTTACCTTGGCAGCTACAATATATTGTTTTAAGAGAAGAATCAACTAGGTTACATATATCTTATTAGATGTTTTGGTGTGAAGTATAGCTGTATATTTTTATGAGTTCTGCTGTATTTGATGAGCCCGCAGGGCGAGTCAAAATACAAACAACGAGTAAAAATATATGGCGATACTTCACACCGAAACATCTAATAAGAGATTTATTATCCAATGTAACCTTTTTCAACCTCTTTCAGTAACTTGAAAGAAAACTACAAGTGTAACAGGATGAGCGCGCGCACGGTACTGTACAATAACCAACTGTACAATATTGTGGGATATTTGTTCTCGTTTTGCGCACTTTCTGTACAATAACTAATACAGTTGGATAATAGATTGTTAATGCAGGAATGGTTTTATTGAGTGAAATAAAATAGTACCTGATTGTAGGTTATATTAGTACTGTAAAGGACTGTTGTTGGTTGATCTTAATTTGTACAGGGTGGGCATTGATTGGAAAATTTTTTGATACAGTCTGTTGTATTTTATACAATTCTTGTGTAAGTAACTACGTACTAAACGATCAGGTTGTGAGGTAAGTTTGTAGGTGACAGTTTGTTGATGGGAGGTGGAAAGTCACATTCTAGGGTAAATTGACAAGACCAAAAATACCTGGATGTCAACAGTCACAGAATGGTAACTGTTTTGGCCTTCTTGAGTCTCATGAGGTAGCATAGGAAAATCTTGATGGATTCCTACAAAATATGTGGGGAAATTTAGCAGCAGGGAGAGAAGAGTGCAGTCTTAAAATGCAGTAGTGTTTAGTTAGCCACTGTGTTATCTTTCACATCACTTATTTTGGTTAGAATGTTCAACAAATAAAAGGGTAACAAGCTTCCCTGGATGAACCATCTGTCTTGCAGGGTCGGACTGCAGTTGCAATATTTCATTTTGCCCAAAAATACAATCTGACTGCTTACTAAAATGGAAACTTCTGGGATAACATCTGTTTCACCAAATATGTCACATTATATAAGTACCTGTCATTCATTAATGATATGGCCAGCATATCCCCTTCAGATGTCAATTTTAGAGAGAAGCCTTTTATTTCGTTTAAAACTTAAATGGAATAAAAGACCAGAACTAATGAATTACGTTAGCACAGAAAGGAAACCTTTCGATGCCTGCTAAACTAATGCAGTCAAAGCCGTGCTGTGGAAATTGTGGGACTCAGCATGACCTGTCAAAGAACGTTTCATGCCCAGACTGGGAGCTAGTCTCATATTAGCAAAGCAAGGACCCATCCAAAATGAAAACAAAGCCATGGTGCCGGCAAAGACAAAGGCAAGCGAAATCTAAGTTCACCTGTTCATGCCATGGTGAAGAAAGGTAGCACCATCTCAAATGTAGTGCAGGTTTATTTCCAGTCCTTAGCCATAAATAACACGGAAGCAAGTAGCAAAAAGGCACTGGTCAAGGTGCAAGTAAATACTGGTCAATGCAGCGTATCATTGATGTGCAAAGTCAAAACTGGCAAAGAGGGGAATGTTATTCCTGTCTTGCCTAGTTCCTGTACGGCTTTTTCCCAGGCCTTCACGGTCAATCCATTTCGGTGACTTATCCGAGACGAACGGCTGGGGAAAGCCTAGACAAACTGGGACTGCGCATGTGTCCATTATTATTTCTCAATTCTCAAATTCAAATATCATTAAACACACATACTTAATTGTTCAGAATAATACAACATTGTTATTTGCAAACATTCAGGTCCCAAGAATGGGACCTGCTCATTACACCTTTAACATCCACCAAGTTCAGGATGAATAAACAGTCCTACTGCACCCAAGACTTCCTCTTCAGATTCTAAAAAAATAATAATTTAATCGATTGATCTTATCAAATTTTTGTACATGACTGATCCACTATTTTCATCGCATTATATTACACTTCTTCATTCCCTTTTCAATACTTATAAAATATTCAACATACCTGAAAAGCATGTAAGTATGAACACTGCTTTCAGAAAGGATTGTTGTGTTTAGTGTGGATATCAAAAAGCTTACTTTCACAACATGTACACCGGAGGATTGACTTCATTTTTGAACCGGATGAATATGCATTACTATATAATTATGAACAAGTTCCTTGGACAGGTGTTGTCACGCAATTTCTCTTTCCTTTAAACTTCCCGTAAAATTTAATTACAATGTAAAAAACAATTTTTTACTACACGATTTACTTCGTTTCTTTCTTGGTTGTTCGGAAGCTTTGGAAAACAGGATGAGATCCCTTTTGGCCGACTCGAGCTCAGTGTTGCCTTGTACGAAACAATGAGAAGCTAACAAGAAATGTAAACACACAAAGCAATATTTCAGGATAAAGCGAAATGCCATGACAAGTAGTTCTACTGCTATCTATCTACTTACAAACCTACAAACCATACAACTGCTTTTGAATTTGTTGTCTCTCAAAGAAGTCAGTTTCATGTGAGCAAAGGTTCAACATTTTGCGTTCGTTTTAAATACGAACGCTTAAATTAATTAACTTACTGCAGTGCATATGCATGTTTCGAAGCACAGCGTCAACAGAAGTTCCAGTTCAGTGTTGCCTTGTACGAAACAATGAGAAGCTAACAAGAAATGTAAACACACAAAGCAATATTTCAGGATAAAGCGAAACGCCATGACAAGTAGTTCTACTGCTATCTATCTACCTACAAACCTACAAACCATACAACTGCTTTTGAATTTGTTGTCTCTCAAAGAAGTCAGTTTCATGTGAGAAAGGGTTCAACATTTTGCGTTCGTTTTAAATATGAATGCTTAAATTAATTAACTTACTGCAGTGCATATGCATGTTTTGAAGCACAGCATCGACAGAAGTTCCAACGGGCAGGTTAAAGCTATCGATATCCACATCATTGTCTTGGAGAGAAATATACTGTCCAACTATAATACCAGGTCTTTATAACATGACAAAGAACAATGCAAATCAAGTGATCAATAATCTTACAAAATCCCCTTTGGTTCACTTTAGTTTTATTCAAAGCAAAATGTTTACATAAGCTTACTGCTACCTTTCAGTTTGTCGTTGCCAAATGACTTTGGCCACATTTTGACACAACCTTAAAATAATTTTATTGAAGTTAAAGAGAATCCTTGCTTTACGGAAACTGTGAAACTGAAATTTTAGACAAACAAAAAGCAGATCTCACCTCCCCTCTTCTGCCATGGCGCGAAACCCGCTATTCAGTCAACACGCCGGCAAGTGAGACACCTGTCTCACCCGAATTTGTCTAGGCCTCACTTTTTCGTTCGGACCACATGACCCAAAACAGATTGACTGCGACGACATAAGGAAGCCTAGGAACTATGCAAATTCCTGTCAGCATCTACAAGTTTTTGTCCTGAATCACCCTGTGATGCAAGTGGCCCACCCTTTGCTCAAACAGGGCAGGAAAAAAAAATTCAAATCCACTTGCCCAGTGGACCAGTAAATTTCAGTTTTCAATTGCCCCCACTTAAATACTTGCCCAGTGGGAACACAACATACCTTATCAGCTACTGTACAGTAGTTCATCTCCTAGGTGCTGTCTATAATAGACGATAACAAAATGAGCTTTCTGGTACTTAACATGGTGACAGATACTGGACAGTGACACAAATGCAGTGTCAGACACAGTAATTACTGCTATTACCAGTAGTTACTTGGTGTCTTTGTTACTGTTCAGAAGCATGAAGGCTTGATCTCGTTCCTTATCATCTTTGCATTTTAAATAAATCCATGCTTTCAATTCATTGCTTCACTTATCTTGCAGTCTTAGTTTTGAAGTAGTTTCTGACTGGAAATCATCATTTATCAAGCTGACACTTTCAGACAGACTGTCAAGACTACTGAGGCTAATTTCACTTGCCCACTGGGCCACCAAACTTCTATTTTCACTTGCCCAAGAGCAAAATGTACTTGTCTTGGGCAATTGAACCTGGGTTTTTTCCTGCCCTGTCAAACGCCATCAACCCAGGGCTCGACATCCGTGGAGTAAAGTCACTAGTCACTGGGCTAGTCACCCAGGCTCCTTATCAGTGTCCTTCTTCACCCATACCGTAAAATCCCACTTATAAGCCCCCCCCCCCCCCCTTACCCAGTTATAGGCCCATCTACCTGTTAATAAGAATTATATTCCAATTACAGAGATGCTTTTTATATGTAGGCTAATCCCAGATGGACTCTTTTCGTACCAAGGTCTTTGTTTAATACCTTATGCTAATTTTTCAACTCTTTTCAACTTTCAATAGGTCTTCTCGTAATCTTAGAATAATTATCATTCTCTTGATAATGGCATCATGACAACGTCGAAATGTTGAGGTTTTTTAAGATTATCCTTAATATTTACTTGTCTTTGCCTCAGCAAGTCTCTTTTGATTAAGAACTGAAAATTTCCCGATTTACTGTGACGCTTCAAAGGCGAAAGATGTAAGTAAATGGAAAACATATTTGGGTAGCACTACAAGTATATTTGAGTCTTAATTTATTTGTTATCTGCTCATTCTGAAACAATTTTTTATACCGCTTGTAAGCCCACCCAGATATAAACCCTCCCATTTATAAGCCCACCCAAAACCCCTTAGGAACTTGTATAAGCCCATGGCCTATAAGCGGCATTTTACGGTACATCACATTGCCCTTGGCAGTAGAGCTAAAGACTCTATAAAGGATCTAAGTTTTTTTAATTATTAAATTAAGAATTAGAAGAAGAAGAAGAACCTTTATTGATTTATACCGCTCAGGGTAGCCCCTTCAGATGCAAAAAGTTGTCTGTTATCAATGGGAGCCCTGAGCGCAACAATGTACTAAAACTATGCATACATATGCATTACACTAACTCTAATAATAATATAGATAGAAAACTTTGTACAAATAAAAGATTTAGAAGCAAATGAATACGAAAAATACCATCAAGATAGTTCGTTAAAAAGAGTGCAACCATAGTAATAGAAGGATCGTTTTGCGATCTCAGTCCTCACAGCAGGCGGATGTAAAAGGTTGCTTTGTCTAGTGGCGCGCGCAGATATTGTATTATTTCGTTTAAAATATTCTTTAAAATATTGGGGACATTGCCCTTGCAGTCATTTCTTAACGAGTTTAAAAACAGATTTACGACGGCGCTCTTCCAGCGTGGGCCATTTCAGAACGTCCATTGCCGGGTTGCTGCGCACAGTTCTTGCAACTATTCTGGCAGCCCGGTTTTGGAGGGCTTCAAGGTCTTGTTTGTGACCTACTCCGCAGCAGCCCCACACACTTACACAGTATTCTAAAATTGGCCTAATTAAACTACAATAAACTATATTTGCACTCTCTCTAGTGAGACCTCTACGAAGCCTGCCGAGCATTCCTACGCGTTTTCCTGCCTTCGAAATAAGGTGTGAGCAGCACACAGCAACATATCTGGACAACCTGTTTGGGAGTTTAACAAGATAACTAAAAGGGACGAGTTTTATACCTTTTCTTTACAGTACAAATCACGTCCCAGTAAGAGTGTGAACGGGATTTAGCCTGAACAGTTGAATCGTCTGCAAACGGCACAAAACATCTTTGCCTTGTTGTTCACCAGGTGGTACTCAAGCCACCCAAAATGATTCTGCTAATTGACGATCTTTTTCATTTTTGGCCTCACACTTTCTGCTTTGTGTCTGTTGGGTTTCATTGGTTTTGCCTTTTTGAGCAGTGAGGGTTTCCAATTTCCAAGAAATCTCCGCATCATGAGGTGCATAAGGCTTCAGCTCTTGTTCTCCAATTAGCCCTGTCTTGTGCCGTGCCCCTTACTTCAGCCCAGCTGGACCACCCCTCCTGTCTGTGCTCATTTTCGACTGTCCTTCTCCGAGAGATATCATCATTGCTACTCCTCTCTGATGTTCATTTTCGTCTCTGGCAAAGACCATTGTGTAGCCATTTGTCATCTTGATGTGCCCAGCTCCTATCCATCGCATTTCGCTTATGCCCAAAATGTCAAGTCTGTAGCATTCCACCTCCCATGCTACTTGGGCCACTTGTCCAGCTGTGTACATCCTACACATTGTGGATTTTGGCGTCGCCAATGACCTTGTCGGCTGCTGGGCTTCCTGTAAGCTTTCGCCCAGTGGCGTCATGGTGTGTCCAGCTGTTCCACCTTCTATGGCCACAGCTTTGCCATTACTAATTAGACTTCCAGGCATAGTAGCACCTGTGCTTTGAGAAGTTGCAGTTTCTCTAATCTGCTGCTTTTGTGGGAGCAGGTGATTGACCTACTGCCCAATCCCCATGACCTGTAAGGCCAGTGGTTTTCTGTCGGGATTTTCCTTCCCTTAGGGTTTTTATTTGGCTCCCCTGCCCAACCAGTCTAGCCTGCGCCCCCTCTAAAGGGGAGGGTTGCGATCTAGTCTTGCTACAGTGCCGGTCACTTGCTCCCGTGCCGCATTTGCCACAGTCTAAGCGGTGTCCACCCTGCCCCATGTCCACGCAGGAACACCCACATTAACATGGCGAGGAGGTGCAACTACAGAACTCACCCTGCCCCTGGGATTCCTGGGGACGATAGCTCTTAAGCAGGGCCATGTATCAGGGTTCCAGATTAAAGACAAGACAATAGTACGGACTGTTTTAAACCTTTCTTTATGTTCTTTATTGTTAGATCTTTGATTAAATTCTTCTTCACTGTTGTAGCTTGAAATTATCGACCTAAACTTAAAAAACTCCTGAAGAGATTTTCTACTTGCCTTGGGTCCATCATCACTGCTTTTAGTGGCAACAATATACAACACTATGAAACTTACACATGTACAGTGAACCTAAACACAATGCCCAATCAAAGCCTATCCATTTCATGTAAGGAACACTGGAGGACCAAGGATACTCGGGCCTCCAACCTGTCCTGACATGAAGCTTGTGACCCTACACTACACTATCTCACTCAAGGGCAGTCACCCTCCTCACCAGGCCTCAACTCAAACCCACTGAAAATCTGGGAGCCAGAGCAGAACTATTTTAACCCATTGACTTCCATGCTACCCAAAACCGCCGGTAGTGGACCATAGTCCTTGTTCAGTTTGTGACGTCATCACTTTGAGTGACAGCAGATGTTTTTGATAACCAATTGATGCACCTGGCATGCTTCTAACAAAAAGGTGCATAAACTGAAGCGCTCACTTAAAAGAGACCAGAGTTACACAAAGAAAAAGGAAAAAAATTTCCTTGTGAAATTGATACAAAACTTGGCCTTGTCACTGGTTTACACTTCTAGTTGAAAATTTCCTCTTTCCTGAAAGTTTAGTGGAAATCTTTTCTAATCCAAGGAAAGACCATCACTGTCATAGATAGTAAGCGCACAAGAGACTGGTCTGTAGTTCAGAAATACCAATCTTTGGTCACATCTTCAGTGCTGATTGACTTAAGGCAGACCCACAATAAGTCGAAGTGATTGTCAACATGGACCCCTTGAAAAGTCTAGCAGACCTTCCCAGGCATGACTCAATTCCTCAGTACTTCATACCCAATCTAGCTTCACTCTCTGCAAGCATAGGGGACCTGACAAAGAAAAGCAGCAAATTCCAATTTCCAGTAGGTGCCCAGAACACAGCTCTGCCCCTGAAAAAATAAAGAGCTTGATCACCTCCCCAAGTTCCCTCCAGTATTTTGATAGCCTGCGTAGCTGGTGGGATTGTTTGCACTAAGTTTGAGCAGTGGAGCCATGAAGGGAATAGCCACGACGGGAATAGGGAGAAGCAGTTTGAAATCCACCTGCAGGAAAACTCGGGTTTTTTGTATATTCCCATCCACCAGCAGATGGGAAGTTCAGATTGGTTTGGAGCTGTGAACACGTCAATCAAATGTTAGACGATATCTGGAATTTCTCCCAAGGGAAACCTTCGCTCAATAAATTCAGCCTGCATGGTATATGGAGTCAGAGCATCAGTAAAGCGTTAAATCAAAAAGTTATTCTAAAGAAAGAGCAAGAAGACAGCTGTGAAAGAACTGCTTGCTGGAAGAGTCTTCTATGAGTAGAATTGTCCTTCTACTCATAGATTTTGGAAAAGTTTAATGTTTACAAACCCAGGCTTCAGATTATTTACAGTTTTGCCACTGGAAAGGAACAAACGCGATCTGAAAATGCTGGTGTGCTTGTTATTTCACCACTGAAGTTTATCCCTTTCTTGTGGATCCTCACTGACTAAGACCCGTGTTTCTTTCCAGACCAGAGAAAATAAAAATGGAAAGCCTCGACAGCATTCCTAGCCTGTGTCGCAGATGTAATATAACGTCTGCGGATTAGTGCACAAATCCTTGTTCTAGACCCCCAACAAAGTAAATGAAATACCGGAAGTTGTTTCGAAATCCTTTTCAATTTTGTTAAAATTGGGTCAAAATTATTTTTGCTTCTGGTATATTTTTATTTGGTTTAGTTAACTTAGAGGACTTGTAGATGACGGAGTAGAGCCGTTTAAGACGTCGCATGTTTTAGATTTTGATCTCTGCAAGGTCATGTCTGATTTTTTTTCTGAGATTTGTACTATGAATGCCTGTGGCGGGTTGCCTGTTTGTTGGTCTCATTTAAATTCCACTTCTGATCATGTCTGTTTTGTGACTAAATGTGGTTTGAATTCCGCTTTTAATATACTCGCAATGGTTAGTTTGGCTCGTTTGGGTGCTTGATAGGTTTTCAGCCTTGCATTTCTCGAATTTCTGAGATTATGGGATCTGAAATATTATCTGTACATGATAAGTTTCTTGCTGTTCTTCTTAACGCCGTTGCCGGCTTATTGGGTTATCCTCACAAAATGATGTGCTTCGCATCCGTGTCCCCCCCCCCCCCCCCGAAAAATGACTTGATTGCCTCTTGTGATCTGGGAGGAGATCCACCACTTCAAATTGAGATTTAACAGCTTAAAAGGCCATATTCCACTTCTCTTTTGTAATACTTTCCTCTTTTCCATGCTCGCTTACGGTTATAGTTAATGGGAGATCCCCAGTCAGAACCGACTGTCGTTAATATACACAATGACCTTATGAAAAAACCAATCACAGACGACTACTTGAATCCTGGTACTTCATTGGGGGTCTAGAACAAGGATTTGTGCACTAATTTGCAGACACTATTTACAAGGTTAAATTGCATCTACGACACGGGCTACAGCGTTCCTAGACTGCGAGCAGTTGTATTATTTTGTTCAGATACTACATGGGAGCGGTAACTTTGTGAGCTTTGTTGTTCGCTGGTAGAGCTTCAAGAGACTGCTTGCAATCTACAGCATTCCATGTTTTCCTTCTACAGGATTGACAAACTCCATTCAAAAGATAACTCGATTCCACAATGTCTAGACTAATTTGCAAAGAAAGTTCTGCCTACGTTTCGCTAGCGAGCTTCGCGCTGTGAACTGCTTTAAATAATCTTCCTTTGAAATAATCAATGTTTCAAATAACAGTTTCCTCAAGTTGATAAAAGTGGGCGTCATTCAAAAAACCCTAGTTCTGCAGCAGGCGGTATGTTCTCGCGGCTTATGCCACTCATTGTCACCGCTTACACCACTCATGGCAGCAGAGCCGCCAAAACTTAACCTTCGCATACAATACTGCCAGCTACGCAGGCTAGTATTTTGACAACAGCAAACCAGTAGTAATTCAAGTTGATGCATCACAATGTGATCTTGGTACAGAAGGAAACTGCTGAAACTGAAACTTGGTTCTCAAACATGGAGAGAGAGAGATGCTTGCTGTTATTCACAGCCTGGAAAAGCTGCACTACTATGTGTATGGTTGACATGTCATTGTGGAAACTGATCACAAGCTGTTAGAGGCAATTTTAATAAGGATTTGTTGAGTATCCTACCTTTTTTTGCCAGAATGATGCATATGACATGGAAATCAGAAGTTCCTTATGACAATTTGACAATTTGCCTGAATTAATTAGATTACATGTAGGTGACTAAGCATTAGCCACACAAAATGATGAGCTATCCCTTTGTAAAGCCATTGCACTGTCCAATCGGGACAGCTAGTGTCAAGTTGCAATCCATTCCCATCCTGGCCACCCAGAGTCAAAAGTCCTTGTCAATAGTACCAGTACACTAACAGAGTAATTTCTACCAAAGCTTGGCTGTTATTTTTGGGTTTCACAGATGCAAATGTGTCTAAAGGCTTTTCATCTTTTACTGGCGTAGCCCCTTTAACCAACACAACCAGTGAACTCAACTAACGTTACAAACCTGACCACCTCAGCAAGCATAACTAACTCAACAAAAACCCCCACTTCCATCATAAACTTAAACAAAAAACCAACACAGGTAACCCAACCAACTTTTAAAAAGCAATTTGTTTCACCAAACAAAGGAAATAATTGCAACAATTATAACGTTAGATCCATTTACAACAAAGTTGGTAACAGGGCACCCAAAATACCCAGTAAGAGCTAAATTTGTCGACTGCCTCTTAATTATTAGAATAATTAAATCTATTTGTTGAGGTAGCGAATTACACAAATAAATAAACTCGTCAATAAAGGTTAATGGAACAGGTAAATTGGAACAAACCAAGACAACCACCTCTGCCAACCCAACCAATGTAACTAACACAATCTACTCTACCATCTTTACCAACTAAAACTCACTTAACCCAACCAACTCAACCACCACAACCAACTAAAGTGATTCAGTCTCCTCAAACTGGGACCTAGGAGATGGTTCAAGTGGAAGTGGTTGTGTTGACTGAGTTGTATGTGAATTGATAGAATCACCCTAGTTACCATATTTCCTTGAATAGCAATCATCCCTCAAATAACTGCACCACCCCCCTTTGAGGAACTTTTCAGTTAGTACCTTCAGTTGAATAAATGTCCGCCTTCTTTCAGCCGTTACTGAAGGAAACTTGACAGCTAAACTGCTTCTTTTGTTTTTCATTTAGTGTCTTAAGTTGGTTGAACACTGCACAAGCTTTTGTTAATGCAAAACTTGCTTAACAGGGTATCCGTGAGGTGGGGTATCTCTGTTGTCTCTTGAGTGAAGTTAGTGGTTGAGTATCGCTCAAGTCCAGTATCAGCAGTCTTTCATGCAGTATCTATTCCTCATATCAAGTGATGTCTGTCAACAGGTGGCAATATTTCGTACTCCAAATGGATGTGGGTGGGGTGTCAAGACAATGGAAACCATTGAGAAGAACCAGTTAGTGACAGAATATGTTGGAGAGGCCATCACTCAAGAAGAGGCTGAAGAGAGAGGAAAAATATATGACAGTTGTGGGCAGACGTACTTGTTTGATTTGGACTTCAATGAAGGAGAATGCTTGTACACCTTAGATGCAAAGAAGTATGGTAACATATCTCACTTTATCAATCACTCGGTAAGGCTCTTTGATATATTTTTATTTTATCAGCTCATTGCTTAATATAGTTTGCGCTCCTACTGGGGGTTTCAATAACTTTTTTCATAAGTGGCTACTGAAGGTGGAATACAGTAAAACCCGCGTATAAGAACCAGGATTTTTTAATTTAGCCTAAACAGGTTCTTATATAAATGGTACTTCAAGCAAATTTGGACTACCAAGGTTCTTAAAATAGGTTCTTATATTTTCATATGAATTTCATTTAAATATAATTATTATAAATATTATCTCATAATACAATATAAATGGCAAACACAATAGACATACAACACGGTACTTTAGCTTCAGAGAAAAAAATGTTATGTCAAGTTACTTTTAAATATAATCAGATGATGATCTTAATTCAGCAGTTTCTACCTATGCACTTTTACAGCAACTCCACTGATAAGAACCTAACTTAAAATTTTAGCCTTAATAGGTTCTTATGTGGAGGGGGCTTAAAATGAAAATTTTAGCCTAACAGGTTCTGAAAACCCAGGTTCTTATACGCGGGGTTTTACTGTAGGCGGCTGTGACCACAAAAAGGTCCCTTTCCTCTCTTATAAATAAACTCTCATTAGACGGTGATAAGAAGCCTTATAAGTGGCGGTAGAAACCCCTGGCTCCTACTGACCTTCCAACCCGCATGCAGCTATCTTCCACCAACCTATCTCCTTTCCACCGACCAACTAACCAAACTACCTGGACTACTAGCCAAGTTACTTGCCTACTACTTGCCCACCTATCTTTGCACCTATCATTGTACCTTCTTAAATACCCATCTACCAACCAACCTTTAATCCTAACTACCTTGCTATGGACATACCCACCCACCTACCTATTTTGTAACTTTTCTACCTACATGCCAACCTTCTGATCCAGTAACCAACCCACATATCCATTTCCTACCTTTCAACCTAACTACCTACTTACCCATCTTCTAAACAACCCAACTGCATTCCAACCTATCTACCCTAAGTTCCTACATGCCTACCAACCTAACTTCTGTCCTAATTATATACCCATCCTCAGTAGTGACTATTGTCCTCTCCTCAGTGTGACCCAAACCTGGATGTCTATGCAGTATGGGTGGATACCCTCGACCCCAACTTTCCTCGAATCGCTTTCTTTGCAAACCGTAAGATCAGAATAGGGGAGGAGTTGACATTTGATTACCAGATGACTGTCTCTGAAGTGGGCGGAAGTGCTTCTTCACCAAGGAAAAAGGAACGCATCAAATGTCACTGTGGTGCAGCCAACTGCAGAATGTATTTGTGTTGAGATTTTAAAAAATATATTTTTAAATTGCTTAAAGTGGCTAGGTCAATTCTATTTTGGGCAATTTCTTATTTTGTTCAGTAATAAATTCTCATCTGCATAATTAAATAAACAACACCTGGGACTGTGGTTTTCATACAAAATTGCTTGAACTTGTTTTCTATTCTTCCATTCATTCACCCCTCGAACAACGGTCTACCAGAAGTCAACAGTGAGTCAACCAATAGATTTGTGGGGGAGCTGTTTTTTTATGCCAGAATAAGCCAAGATGTGATGACCTAGCCACTTTCAGTTGTTATTACAAACTGTCGTGGTTCTACTGTCGTCTTATAAAGGTTGTTGCGTAAGAGTAGCTCTGAGAGGACCAAAGTTCAGACATTAGGAGCCCCATAATCGTAAACGGATAACTTTATTTCACCACAGTAAATT
The DNA here is from genome assembly GCA_964030785.1 of Siderastrea siderea. Taxonomy (NCBI): domain Eukaryota; kingdom Metazoa; phylum Cnidaria; class Anthozoa; order Scleractinia; family Rhizangiidae; genus Siderastrea; species Siderastrea siderea. Next base: position 8,431,297 of record OZ034977.1, on the reverse strand, counting down.
CATCAGTACAGGAAAAAGTCTATCGCCTATCCAAAAAGTCACATTAAATATTTCAAAATATCTGAGGGAAAAACTGCTTTGCATGACTGCCGTGTATGCTAGAATGTCACTGAAAGAGACTACAAGAGTAAAGTTGATTACAGAAGTCTTATAATGACACTGCTTGCTGTTCCAAATCACCGCATCACTAAAGCTAAAACCGTTTTTGAGAAAATTGGTCCGAGGAAATGGAACAGCAAGTTTGTTTTGAGAGTCTCTCAGAGAATAATCAGTCATGTCACGATGATTGATAAATTGAGCTCCAGCTAACAATCAGGCTCCTGAGTACCTTTTATGGGCCCGTCCTGGTCTGTCAGTCTCTGTTAGGCAGTAGCCTTTGTATTTATTGAGTTTCCGGTGGCATCGTTGAATATGTGTTGACCCAAACCTACTCATAAGTAGTTACATTTAGCTAATTTATCAACTATTATAATTACATTTTTGGGAGGAAGCCTTTCATTGTAAATATACACTGATATTTTCAAGCAGCAAGAAATACAAATGAAACACCGGCAGTTAATTATATCCATGATCCGAGATTCATATGCACGAAATCATGAAATTGGCCCCCATCCCCCACCCCCCTCGTATAAATAGCCCCAGATATGTTATGCTATGGAGTTCTCTCCTCTAGCAAAAAGGTGTGGGATGTAAATTTAAGTTGGATATTCATAGTTAAAATTTAACGATTTGCAATCTACCTCCATCCTTGAAGTCCTGTACGTTATTCCCAAACTACTTGTTCTGTTTTGCCTTGAAGAATCTTTTTATCCAATGTAATTATATATTTGGAGGCTTGGAAATTAGGTGAACAAAATTTCGATGTACGTGGCGGGACGCTGTCCTTTTAAGTGCCCATCTCTAATGGTTCTAAAGGTGGTTTCTTCTGAAAGGATCAAATGGCGGGGGGGGGGGGTGGGGGTCCTTGCATGTGGTAACGCCCATGGCATTTGCATAAATTTGCACAAAAACAAAGTTTCACAAGCTGGAAAAATGGTTTCTCCTCATCTTCCTTGTCAAGACGAAACACACGTGTGTGCTCGCTGAATCATTAAGACTATGCTAGTTGTAGCGAAATTTCCTAACGAGAGGAAGACTAGATTTAACTCTTATCGAGCTAGCCCACCAATCAGGCTTGCTTGCCTGAATTTTCACAATAACACTGAACAACATAGGTTTTCATTGTGTGAGCTGATGAGATTTACTTTGGTGGCTACGGATGACGAGGATGAAATGGATTGTAGCTGAAAAAAATTGGGCAAACTTTGTCATTTTCTGTTGTTTTGAAGTTTACAAACTCTGTAGTTTGTCATTACTTCGAAATTCTCTTCTTGTCTTCCTCTTGGTACTATAGGATCATTTTGTGCCTAAGCATGGTAGTTAGTCTTGATTTGGCATAGTATTGACAAAAAAAAAAGATTCATAATCCAAGTGACTCAGTCCTTTTGTGTGCAAACCATTGTCGCAACTGAGGTGGAATACCTTTTGAGATATTGTTTACGTATATTTATTTAGAGCTCTTTGGGATTTTATTCCACAAGTTGAAAAAAACAATATCCTGAATTTCACGTAATAAACAGATCACAGTGCTTCTTTGAGGCCAATCGCAAGCACTCATTAAATAAAAGAGCTCTGAAAGATGATGTATATAGCAGTGCAATTTTATCAACTTTTCACATTATCTACCATACATATCGATATTATACTGTAAACGGTTTTCGTTATAACAGAACTTTGTTAAATATATTATTTTTACGGATGTTTTGTCGTTTCTAGTCTTCATTGAAGAAATGTTTTTGTGGGTGTGAATTAGACAATCGTGGTGTCGAGTGTGCTTTACGAGCAGTTTGAGTGTAAACTTGGGTTTTTTGCAAAGATCTGATAATATTATGGATAGTAAATAGAGTGACTGCTGAAAGAGGCCTGCTGATAAAAAGTCAGGAAACACCTAACGCCTAAACCTAAACACACCGTTAAAGTGTTCGGAATATTGCGTCCACTTGCCATTTTAAGGGACCATTCAGTACCCCCAAAAATATACACTTGTCTGCGACTATTATCATTTCGTTCCGAGAAGCAAAATCTTTTATAAGAACGCAGGTCAAGCAAAAATGTGCGCTCCGAAGTTCAGAAAATGTCTAAGGACAATTCACCTGACGCCAGTGAAAGTTGTATTTAATATCCTTCAAATATTTTTCGCGGAAGGCTTTGCTGTTTGGGATCTGCCAAGATGTCGAACTTCAGTGAGAATAACCTTGTTGGCTTTTATTGATTACTGCTTGGGTGATATAAGTGATATCCTTCCGTTTGGAGTGAAGCTTAGAGTCACGTGACAGTTATTGGCCAATGACGCACAAGGGGAAAGGTTTGATAGATACGTGCCATTTTTCCGATTTGTCGCATTTCTGCCGCATTTCAAGAATAGCGCAAAATGGGGGACATTTAAGACTTTACGCATTATGGATGGGCGGGACGATCGGTCATAATTAGAAATGACATCAAAATAAAATCACCGTACGGTTAGCTAAATCTGACGATTAACACTTAAAACTAGAAAGAAGTCTCGGAGCTCTCTCCTCCGTATCCGCTGTGTAGGTCGAGTGCAGATGCGGGAGACGGCCCTACTACGTTGTGTACTGCTGTTACTTTTTCCAGCGGATTCCCCTATCCAAAATTCCTTTTGAGCCTCTGTGGAGGGGAAGGGTCTTGGAAAGCCATATCACCCTTCATGGGGCTCGTCAGCACGACGCAGCACAGCAAATGAGTTTCACTGACAACCTACTCCCATCTATGCTGCTAGTCATTTTAGAAAAGTTAAGAGCGGGGACTGGGTATCAGTTGCACCACACGTTACGCGTAGCAAATAGCTTTTTTACCTGAAAACTGGGTTAATTGTCGTTTGGGGCCATGAGGGGATCAAAGCGGAATGCGCCAAAATCACCCAAAGTTGCACTGAGCTCCTGATCCCTATATGCACGAGAATGCGATGGCCGTATTCTATTGTGAATCGCCAGGAGAGCGTAGAAACAACGTGATGCGATTTAAAATTTAAGAACTTGAATGCTTTAGCGTACCGCAGATCGCAAATTGACATTTTTACCCAAAAGCTGGGTCATTCATTTCATTACAAATGCGTCAAAAAATTACCCACTTTACATTTGGGGGATTGAGAACTTGACGCGCTATGTTTGTTCGAATCCTTGGAGAGAAGAACCAATGTGATGCCATTCGAACTTCAGGAACGTCAAGGCCTTGGATATTTCATATCATAACAGCGATAGACTGAACCAGAAGCCTTTTATACAATTTGCTACGTGAAGTAGTAGACGAAATTGCAGAAAAGTTGGCATATGGTGGCCTTGGAGGAACTAACTGAGGTATTTTGGTAATTTCAAGGGAAGTATAGATTTGCATACACAGCAGCTACGCATTTTGAAAGGAGCTGAAGATAGAGCTGGAGAAGGACGTGCGTTGGGCAGTCTGGGTCGATCACGTACATGCCAGTTTCGGTAATTTCAAAACAGCAATAGAATGCTATGAACTCCGTCCCGTCTCTCCCCTCGCAGAGGTTCGGTGGGTAGGTACGTTATGTATGGGGAACTATTATATCCCCAATATAGTATTTAACTAACTTTACTTGAATTCTATTATTTATACTTTTTTACTTGCTTAGCTACCTTGATGTACTCTACTAGCTTGATGTACTCTACTTGCTTGATGTACTCTACTTGCTTGTTGCACTTTACTCGCTTTTAAATGTACTCTACTTGCTTGATGTACTTTACTTGCTTGTAGTACTCTATGTCATTGATGTACTCTATCTGCTTGTAGTACTCTAGCTATGTGCTTGATGTACTTTACCAGCTTGATGTACTCTACTTGCTTGTTGCACTTTACTCGCTCAATGTACTCTACTTGCTTGATGTACTTCACTTGCTTGATGTACTTCACTTGCTTGATGTACTTTACTTGCTTGTTGCACTTTACTCGCTTAAATTGTACTCTACTTGCGTGATGTACTTCACTTGCTTGATGTACTTTACTTGCTTGTAGTAATCTACGTGCTTGATGTACTTTACCTGCTTGATGTACTCTACTTGCTTGATGTACTCTACGTGCTTGATGTACTTCACTTGCTTGATGTACTCTACTTGCTTGATGTACTTTACTTGCTTGTAGCACTCTATGTGCTTGATGTACTTTTAACCTGCTTGATGTACTCTATGTGCTTGATGTACTCTCCTTGCTTGTTGCACTTTACTCGCTTAATGTACTCTACTTGCTTGATGTACTTCACTTGCTTGATGTACTTTACTTGCCTGTAGTACTCTATGTGCTTGATGTACTTTACCTGCTTGATGTACGCTCTACTTGCTTGATGTACTCTACTTGCTTGATGTACTCTACTTGCTTGTTGCACTTTACTCGCTTAATGTACTCTACTTGCTTGATGTACTTCACTTGCTTGATGTACTCTACTTGCTTGATGTACTTTACTTGCTTGATGTACTCTATGTGCTTGATGTACTTCACTTGCTTGATGTACTTCACTTGCTTGATGCACTTTACTTGCTTGATGTACTCTATGTGCTTGATGTACTTTACTTGCTTGATGTACTTTACGTGCTTGATGTACTCTATGTGCTTGATGTACTTCACTTGCTTGATGTACTTTACTTGCTTGATGTACTCTATGTGCTTGATGTACTTTACTTGCTTGATGTACTCTATGTGCTTGATGTACTTGTGGCTGCCCCCGAACGTCACACTTATAGCATCCGAACGAGTTTCGAAAACAATAAGACCGTTGTTATTCACAAGATTACTTTATTCTTGAGATAACAGCTTAGTTCTTCTTCTTTACACGTACGGATAACCGAAGGATTACTCGGATTAAAAAACTAAACGGTTCACACTCGTGAACAAGACAAACATGGCGACTCGAGCGGAGCACGAGCGGTTACCAAGCAGCATGAGAGGTCACCAAGCAGATTGGTGACTTCCGCTGACCTTACTATTACTTACTACTGTACCGCAGTAGTAACATGGCTCCTCAACTGCTTCAACTTTAACAAACTATCAGATTAATGTTCCAACAATAGCATCTTGAAAGTTCATGTAACCGCACCACAGCAGTTACTGAATGATCGACGAGTTAATTAAACTTAAATGTTCAACTGCAATGTTCAATATACGTATCGCTCTTCAAGTGTTCTTTGTTGGCTCCTCGATGGGGACTTCCCTGGTCTCCTGGTGAAGGACATCCTCCCCGACCACTTCATCTGCAGGCAACAGTAGAACAAGTTTGTGAATAGGTCTGTCTAGATATGAAGGCGGGCTTTGACGTTTGCCGCAATCATCCAAATCTCCATCTACCATCAGCAACTTGACCTTTCTGACAAAACCATCTTCACTAGGGTAAATCTGCACTACTCTGCCAAGCGGCCACTTGTTACGGGCTCCCTCGTTCTCCTTAGAAATGACTACATCACCGACGGTAAGATTTCTCTTTGGCTGAACCCACTTTGGTCTGACTTGCAGCGTTTGCAGGTACTCTTTGCGCCATCTCAACCAAAATTCGTTAGCAAAATACTGCACTCTTCTCCAACGTCTGCGACAATACACATCAGGTCTTTGAAATTCTCCTGGAGGCGGTAGCACTCGCTTAGGTTTCATAGTGAGAAGATGGTTTGGCGTCAACGGCTCTGGTGCCTCTGCACTACATAGGTAATCAACACTGAGAGGTCTTGAATTGATAATGCATTCGACTTCTGTCATGAATGTTCGCAGGGTCTCATCATCGAGTTGGCTCCCAGCCTTTGACAGTAGTGGTTCTAATGCATTGCGCACACTGCGAATCAACCGTTCCCAGGTTCCTCCCATATGACTAGAATGGGGCACATTCATTTTGAATGGGATCCACTCGCATCCATTCCTTAGCAAGTACTCTTGAACCTGATCTTGATCCATCTCAGATAATGCTGTCTTCAGCTCATTTCGTGCACCTATGAAATTTGTTCCCTGGTCAGACCTCAGCTGCCTCACAGCGCCTCTCCGATTCATGAAACGACTCAATGCGTTTCTAAAGGAAGAACTGTCCAGTGAATTGGCAGTCTCCAGATGAACACTTCTTGACGACATACACGTGAACAATACTCCATATCGTTTGATTTCGCTTCTTCTTTCCTTGACAATGAAGGGTCCGAAGTACTCAACCGCACAATACGAAAATGGAGGCGCCGGCTCAAGTCTGTCCTCAGGAAGACAGGCCATCTTCTGCTGCTCTGTGGGTCTACGTAGTCGTCTACACGTTACACAGCTTGATATGAACCTTGATACTGCCGAAGATCCACCGATCAACCAATAGCCACTTTGGCGCAGCTCGTTATACGTCATCCCGCGACCCATGTGGTTTACTTTCAGGTGGTGATGTCGAATCAACAGTTCAGTCAAATGGCCCTTTCGCGGAATAATGACTGGATGCTTCATATCAATTGGGACATTTGCTCTTCTAATACGTCCACCAACACGAATCAGACCATCTTGGTCCACAAAGGGATCCAATTTGTATAGCGAACTGGACTTTCGTAACGCTTGATTTCTTCTTCTAGCTTGGCCTCTGTTTGTCTCTCCGTCAGTCACATTTAAGTTACAAAGAATTTGAAGTTCCTCATGGAAATGTTCGTACTGCAAACATCTGATAATGGTCTTCTCTGCCTCTTGAAGCTCTGGTAATGTAACCCTCAGCACTGATTTCCCAACTTCTGCCATTGACCTTGTCACTGGTTTTCTGGGCTTCTTCACTTCTCTTCTTTGAAATTTGGACTTCAGTCGTACACATAGAGATATGACCTTCATAGCTTGGTACCAGCTGGATACACCATCCAGTCTGCTCGTCTCCAAGTGATCAGGAAATGGAACAACACTCTTGACTTCTGTAATCAATACGGACGCTTTCTTCACCTCCGGGTCGGACTCTTGAAGGGGGGACACCTCTTCATTTTCAGGTTTACACGGTCTGCTCTTCCACAGAAATTCTGGACCAGTTAACCAGCGCGAATCTTCTACCAGCTGCTTTGCTGTTAGCCCTCGTGATGCATCGTCTGCGGGATTGCTGCTCGTGTCAACGTAGAACCACGAGTTAGGATCAGTTAGGTCACGAATCTGCTGTACCCTGTTAGCGACATAAACATGGAACCTTTTAGCTTCATTGTTAATGTATCCGAGAACTACTCGGCTGTCTGTCCAGAAGAACTCTTGGATCTCTGGGTACTCTAACTCATTTCTCACGAACTCACTCATTCTTGCTGAGGTGGTAGCTGCAGCTAACTCTAATCTTGGGATAGTCTTGTGCTTTAGAGGTGTCACTCGCGCTTTTCCGACAACGAAAGAGCAATGAACTTGGTCATGTTCGTTAATCAGTCTAAGATATGAGCATTGACCGTAACCCTCCACTGAAGCATCTGAGAAGTAGTGCATCTCCACAGCTTTCACGGAGCCAAAGTTGTTTGGTTTGAAGCAACGTTGTATCTCCAGTTTCTCCAAGAATAAGAAATTATGCAGTGACATGTTTTCTCAAATCAACAATGATAAATTATGCAGTGTTACATTATTGCCCTCCACCGAACGAACACGTTTACATGCATAGTGAGTTGTTGTTGTGCAGTTGGCGTCCGACCATGAGTGAAGAAGGGACGTAAGGTCGCGACGCTCTCAACAGGTATCGAAGAAATGGAAACGTTGAGTCTAAATTGCAGGTTAAGCAAATTCGTTATGGAAGTGGCTAAAAAGACCGATGAGAGATATCCTGCGAAGATTATTTACGGAATAGTTGTGGAAAATTGTTCGCGTCTCAGACCAAGCTTATCTTCGCGCCAAATGGAGGCTATTGTTTATATGGCTGTATATAGTGTAGTATAGTGGTGTATAGTGTAGTATAATGGTTTATGTTGCGCTATAGCCGTGTATAGTGTAGTACTCATACTCCAAGTAAGTAAAGTGCTACAAGCAAGCAAAGTACTACAAGTAAGTAAACGAAAAACTCCAAGTAAGTAAAGTACTCCAAGCAAGTCAAGTACTCCAAGCAAGTAGAGTACTCCAAGCAAACAAAGTACTCCAAGCAAGTAAAGTACTCTAAGCAAGTAAAGTACTCCAAGCAAGCAAAGTACTCTAAGCAAACAAAGTACTCCAAGTACGTAAAGTACACTAAGCAAGCAAAGTACTACAAGTAAGCAAAGTACTCCAAGTACTCCAAGCAAGTAAAGTACTCTAAGCAAACAAAGTACTCCAAGTAAGTAAAGTACTCCAAGTAAGTAAACTACTCCAAGCAAACAAAGTACTCCAAGCAAACAAAGTACTCCAAGCAAACAAAGTACTCCAAGCAAGAAAAGTACTCCAAGTAAGTACTCCAAGCAAGTCAAGTACTCCTCAAGTCAAGTACTCGTCTCTGGCAAAGACCATTGTGTAGCCATTTGTCATCTTGATGTGCCCAGCTCCTATCCATCGCATTTCGCTTATGCCCAAAATGTCAAGTCTGTAGCATTCCACCTCCCATGCTACTTGGGCCACTTGTCCAGCTGTGTACATCCTACACATTGTGGATTTTGGCGTCGCCAATGACCTTGTCGGCTGCTGGGCTTCCTGTAAGCTTTCGCCCAGTGGCGTCATGGTGTGTCCAGCTGTTCCACCTTCTATGGCCACAGCTTTGCCATTACTAATTAGACTTCCAGGCATAGTAGCACCTGTGCTTTGAGAAGTTGCAGTTTCTCTAATCTGCTGCTTTTGTGGGAGCAGGTGATTGACCTACTGCCCAATCCCCATGACCTGTAAGGCCAGTGGTTTTCTGTCGGGATTTTCCTTCCCTTAGGGTTTTTATTTGGCTCCCCTGCCCAACCAGTCTAGCCTGCGCCCCCTCTAAAGGGGAGGGTTGCGATCTAGTCTTGCTACAGTGCCGGTCACTTGCTCCCGTGCCGCATTTGCCACAGTCTAAGCGGTGTCCACCCTGCCCCATGTCCACGCAGGAACACCCACATTAACATGGCGAGGAGGTGCAACTACAGAACTCACCCTGCCCCTGGGATTCCTGGGGACGATAGCTCTTAAGCAGGGCCATGTATCAGGGTTCCAGATTAAAGACAAGACAATAGTACGGACTGTTTTAAACCTTTCTTTATGTTCTTTATTGTTAGATCTTTGATTAAATTCTTCTTCACTGTTGTAGCTTGAAATTATCGACCTAAACTTAAAAAACTCCTGAAGAGATTTTCTACTTGCCTTGGGTCCATCATCACTGCTTTTAGTGGCAACAATATACAACACTATGAAACTTACACATGTACAGTGAACCTAAACACAATGCCCAATCAAAGCCTATCCATTTCATGTAAGGAACACTGGAGGACCAAGGATACTCGGGCCTCCAACCTGTCCTGACATGAAGCTTGTGACCCTACACTACACTATCTCACTCAAGGGCAGTCACCCTCCTCACCAGGCCTCAACTCAAACCCACTGAAAATCTGGGAGCCAGAGCAGAACTATTTTAACCCATTGACTTCCATGCTACCCAAAACCGCCGGTAGTGGACCATAGTCCTTGTTCAGTTTGTGACGTCATCACTTTGAGTGACAGCAGATGTTTTTGATAACCAATTGATGCACCTGGCATGCTTCTAACAAAAAGGTGCATAAACTGAAGCGCTCACTTAAAAGAGACCAGAGTTACACAAAGAAAAAGGAAAAAAATTTCCTTGTGAAATTGATACAAAACTTGGCCTTGTCACTGGTTTACACTTCTAGTTGAAAATTTCCTCTTTCCTGAAAGTTTAGTGGAAATCTTTTCTAATCCAAGGAAAGACCATCACTGTCATAGATAGTAAGCGCACAAGAGACTGGTCTGTAGTTCAGAAATACCAATCTTTGGTCACATCTTCAGTGCTGATTGACTTAAGGCAGACCCACAATAAGTCGAAGTGATTGTCAACATGGACCCCTTGAAAAGTCTAGCAGACCTTCCCAGGCATGACTCAATTCCTCAGTACTTCATACCCAATCTAGCTTCACTCTCTGCAAGCATAGGGGACCTGACAAAGAAAAGCAGCAAATTCCAATTTCCAGTAGGTGCCCAGAACACAGCTCTGCCCCTGAAAAAATAAAGAGCTTGATCACCTCCCCAAGTTCCCTCCAGTATTTTGATAGCCTGCGTAGCTGGTGGGATTGTTTGCACTAAGTTTGAGCAGTGGAGCCATGAAGGGAATAGCCACGACGGGAATAGGGAGAAGCAGTTTGAAATCCACCTGCAGGAAAACTCGGGTTTTTTGTATATTCCCATCCACCAGCAGATGGGAAGTTCAGATTGGTTTGGAGCTGTGAACACGTCAATCAAATGTTAGACGATATCTGGAATTTCTCCCAAGGGAAACCTTCGCTCAATAAATTCAGCCTGCATGGTATATGGAGTCAGAGCATCAGTAAAGCGTTAAATCAAAAAGTTATTCTAAAGAAAGAGCAAGAAGACAGCTGTGAAAGAACTGCTTGCTGGAAGAGTCTTCTATGAGTAGAATTGCCCTTCTACTCATAGATTTTGGAAAAGTTTAATGTTTACAAACCCAGGCTTCAGATTATTTACAGTTTTGCCACTGGAAAGGAACAAACGCGATCTGAAAATGCTGGTGTGCTTGTTATTTCACCACTGAAGTTTATCCCTTTCTTGTGGATCCTCACTGACTAAGACCCGTGTTTCTTTCCAGACCAGAGAAAATAAAAATGGAAAGCCTCGACAGCATTCCTAGCCTGTGTCGCAGATGTAATATAACGTCTGCGGATTAGTGCACAAATCCTTGTTCTAGACCCCCAACAAAGTAAATGAAATACCGGAAGTTGTTTCGAAATCCTTTTCAATTTTGTTAAAATTGGGTCAAAATTATTTTTGCTTCTGGTATATTTTTATTTGGTTTAGTTAACTTAGAGGACTTGTAGATGACGGAGTAGAGCCGTTTAAGACGTCGCATGTTTTAGATTTTGATCTCTGCAAGGTCATGTCTGATTTTTTTTCTGAGATTTGTACTATGAATGCCTGTGGCGGGTTGCCTGTTTGTTGGTCTCATTTAAATTCCACTTCTGATCATGTCTGTTTTGTGACTAAATGTGGTTTGAATTCCGCTTTTAATATACTCGCAATGGTTAGTTTGGCTCGTTTGGGTGCTTGATAGGTTTTCAGCCTTGCATTTCTCGAATTTCTGAGATTATGGGATCTGAAATATTATCTGTACATGATAAGTTTCTTGCTGTTCTTCTTAACGCCGTTGCCGGCTTATTGGGTTATCCTCACAAAATGATGTGCTTCGCATCCGTGTCCCCCCCCCCCCCCCCCGAAAAATGACTTGATTGCCTCTTGTGATCTGGGAGGAGATCCACCACTTCAAATTGAGATTTAACAGCTTAAAAGGCCATATTCCACTTCTCTTTTGTAATACTTTCCTCTTTTCCATGCTCGCTTACGGTTATAGTTAATGGGAGATCCCCAGTCAGAACCGACTGTCGTTAATATACACAATGACCTTATGAAAAAACCAATCACAGACGACTACTTGAATCCTGGTACTTCATTGGGGGTCTAGAACAAGGATTTGTGCACTAATTTGCAGACACTATTTACAAGGTTAAATTGCATCTACGACACGGGCTACAGCGTTCCTAGACTGCGAGCAGTTGTATTATTTTGTTCAGATACTACATGGGAGCGGTAACTTTGTGAGCTTTGTTGTTCGCTGGTAGAGCTTCAAGAGACTGCTTGCAATCTACAGCATTCCATGTTTTCCTTCTACAGGATTGACAAACTCCATTCAAAAGATAACTCGATTCCACAATGTCTAGACTAATTTGCAAAGAAAGTTCTGCCTACGTTTCGCTAGCGAGCTTCGCGCTGTGAACTGCTTTAAATAATCTTCCTTTGAAATAATCAATGTTTCAAATAACAGTTTCCTCAAGTTGATAAAAGTGGGCGTCATTCAAAAAACCCTAGTTCTGCAGCAGGCGGTATGTTCTCGCGGCTTATGCCACTCATTGTCACCGCTTACACCACTCATGGCAGCAGAGCCGCCAAAACTTAACCTTCGCATACAATACTGCCAGCTACGCAGGCTAGTATTTTGACAACAGCAAACCAGTAGTAATTCAAGTTGATGCATCACAATGTGATCTTGGTACAGAAGGAAACTGCTGAAACTGAAACTTGGTTCTCAAACATGGAGAGAGAGAGATGCTTGCTGTTATTCACAGCCTGGAAAAGCTGCACTACTATGTGTATGGTTGACATGTCATTGTGGAAACTGATCACAAGCTGTTAGAGGCAATTTTAATAAGGATTTGTTGAGTATCCTACCTTTTTTTGCCAGAATGATGCATATGACATGGAAATCAGAAGTTCCTTATGACAATTTGACAATTTGCCTGAATTAATTAGATTACATGTAGGTGACTAAGCATTAGCCACACAAAATGATGAGCTATCCCTTTGTAAAGCCATTGCACTGTCCAATCGGGACAGCTAGTGTCAAGTTGCAATCCATTCCCATCCTGGCCACCCAGAGTCAAAAGTCCTTGTCAATAGTACCAGTACACTAACAGAGTAATTTCTACCAAAGCTTGGCTGTTATTTTTGGGTTTCACAGATGCAAATGTGTCTAAAGGCTTTTCATCTTTTACTGGCGTAGCCCCTTTAACCAACACAACCAGTGAACTCAACTAACGTTACAAACCTGACCACCTCAGCAAGCATAACTAACTCAACAAAAACCCCCACTTCCATCATAAACTTAAACAAAAAACCAACACAGGTAACCCAACCAACTTTTAAAAAGCAATTTGTTTCACCAAACAAAGGAAATAATTGCAACAATTATAACGTTAGATCCATTTACAACAAAGTTGGTAACAGGGCACCCAAAATACCCAGTAAGAGCTAAATTTGTCGACTGCCTCTTAATTATTAGAATAATTAAATCTATTTGTTGAGGTAGCGAATTACACAAATAAATAAACTCGTCAATAAAGGTTAATGGAACAGGTAAATTGGAACAAACCAAGACAACCACCTCTGCCAACCCAACCAATGTAACTAACACAATCTACTCTACCATCTTTACCAACTAAAACTCACTTAACCCAACCAACTCAACCACCACAACCAACTAAAGTGATTCAGTCTCCTCAAACTGGGACCTAGGAGATGGTTCAAGTGGAAGTGGTTGTGTTGACTGAGTTGTATGTGAATTGATAGAATCACCCTAGTTACCATATTTCCTTGAATAGCAATCATCCCTCAAATAACTGCACCACCCCCCTTTGAGGAACTTTTCAGTTAGTACCTTCAGTTGAATAAATGTCCGCCTTCTTTCAGCCGTTACTGAAGGAAACTTGACAGCTAAACTGCTTCTTTTGTTTTTCATTTAGTGTCTTAAGTTGGTTGAACACTGCACAAGCTTTTGTTAATGCAAAACTTGCTTAACAGGGTATCCGTGAGGTGGGGTATCTCTGTTGTCTCTTGAGTGAAGTTAGTGGTTGAGTATCGCTCAAGTCCAGTATCAGCAGTCTTTCATGCAGTATCTATTCCTCATATCAAGTGATGTCTGTCAACAGGTGGCAATATTTCGTACTCCAAATGGATGTGGGTGGGGTGTCAAGACAATGGAAACCATTGAGAAGAACCAGTTAGTGACAGAATATGTTGGAGAGGCCATCACTCAAGAAGAGGCTGAAGAGAGAGGAAAAATATATGACAGTTGTGGGCAGACGTACTTGTTTGATTTGGACTTCAATGAAGGAGAATGCTTGTACACCTTAGATGCAAAGAAGTATGGTAACATATCTCACTTTATCAATCACTCGGTAAGGCTCTTTGATATATTTTTATTTTATCAGCTCATTGCTTAATATAGTTTGCGCTCCTACTGGGGGTTTCAATAACTTTTTTCATAAGTGGCTACTGAAGGTGGAATACAGTAAAACCCGCGTATAAGAACCAGGATTTTTTAATTTAGCCTAAACAGGTTCTTATATAAATGGTACTTCAAGCAAATTTGGACTACCAAGGTTCTTAAAATAGGTTCTTATATTTTCATATGAATTTCATTTAAATATAATTATTATAAATATTATCTCATAATACAATATAAATGGCAAACACAATAGACATACAACACGGTACTTTAGCTTCAGAGAAAAAAATGTTATGTCAAGTTACTTTTAAATATAATCAGATGATGATCTTAATTCAGCAGTTTCTACCTATGCACTTTTACAGCAACTCCACTGATAAGAACCTAACTTAAAATTTTAGCCTTAATAGGTTCTTATGTGGAGGGGGCTTAAAATGAAAATTTTAGCCTAACAGGTTCTGAAAACCCAGGTTCTTATACGCGGGGTTTTACTGTAGGCGGCTGTGACCACAAAAAGGTCCCTTTCCTCTCTTATAAATAAACTCTCATTAGACGGTGATAAGAAGCCTTATAAGTGGCGGTAGAAACCCCTGGCTCCTACTGACCTTCCAACCCGCATGCAGCTATCTTCCACCAACCTATCTCCTTTCCACCGACCAACTAACCAAACTACCTGGACTACTAGCCAAGTTACTTGCCTACTACTTGCCCACCTATCTTTGCACCTATCATTGTACCTTCTTAAATACCCATCTACCAACCAACCTTTAATCCTAACTACCTTGCTATGGACATACCCACCCACCTACCTATTTTGTAACTTTTCTACCTACATGCCAACCTTCTGATCCAGTAACCAACCCACATATCCATTTCCTACCTTTCAACCTAACTACCTACTTACCCATCTTCTAAACAACCCAACTGCATTCCAACCTATCTACCCTAAGTTCCTACATGCCTACCAACCTAACTTCTGTCCTAATTATATACCCATCCTCAGTAGTGACTATTGTCCTCTCCTCAGTGTGACCCAAACCTGGATGTCTATGCAGTATGGGTGGATACCCTCGACCCCAACTTTCCTCGAATCGCTTTCTTTGCAAACCGTAAGATCAGAATAGGGGAGGAGTTGACATTTGATTACCAGATGACTGTCTCTGAAGTGGGCGGAAGTGCTTCTTCACCAAGGAAAAAGGAACGCATCAAATGTCACTGTGGTGCAGCCAACTGCAGAATGTATTTGTGTTGAGATTTTAAAAAATATATTTTTAAATTGCTTAAAGTGGCTAGGTCAATTCTATTTTGGGCAATTTCTTATTTTGTTCAGTAATAAATTCTCATCTGCATAATTAAATAAACAACACCTGGGACTGTGGTTTTCATACAAAATTGCTTGAACTTGTTTTCTATTCTTCCATTCATTCACCCCTCGAACAACGGTCTACCAGAAGTCAACAGTGAGTCAACCAATAGATTTGTGGGGGAGCTGTTTTTTTATGCCAGAATAAGCCAAGATGTGATGACCTAGCCACTTTCAGTTGTTATTACAAACTGTCGTGGTTCTACTGTCGTCTTATAAAGGTTGTTGCGTAAGAGTAGCTCTGAGAGGACCAAAGTTCAGACATTAGGAGCCCCATAATCGTAAACGGATAACTTTATTTCACCACAGTAAATTCATCAGTACAGGAAAAAGTCTATCGCCTATCCAAAAAGTCACATTAAATATTTCAAAATATCTGAGGGAAAAACTGCTTTGCATGACTGCCGTGTATGCTAGAATGTCACTGAAAGAGACTACAAGAGTAAAGTTGATTACAGAAGTCTTATAATGACACTGCTTGCTGTTCCAAATCACCGCATCACTAAAGCTAAAACCGTTTTTGAGAAAATTGGTCCGAGGAAATGGAACAGCAAGTTTGTTTTGAGAGTCTCTCAGAGAATAATCAGTCATGTCACGATGATTGATAAATTGAGCTCCAGCTAACAATCAGGCTCCTGAGTACCTTTTATGGGCCCGTCCTGGTCTGTCAGTCTCTGTTAGGCAGTAGCCTTTGTATTTATTGAGTTTCCGGTGGCATCGTTGAATATGTGTTGACCCAAACCTACTCATAAGTAGTTACATTTAGCTAATTTATCAACTATTATAATTACATTTTTGGGAGGAAGCCTTTCATTGTAAATATACACTGATATTTTCAAGCAGCAAGAAATACAAATGAAACACCGGCAGTTAATTATATCCATGATCCGAGATTCATATGCACGAAATCATGAAATTGGCCCCCATCCCCCACCCCCCTCGTATAAATAGCCCCAGATATGTTATGCTATGGAGTTCTCTCCTCTGGCAAAAAGGTGTGGGATGTAAATTTAAGTTGGATATTCATAGTTAAAATTTAACGATTTGCAATCTACCTCCATCCTTGAAGTCCTGTACGTTATTCCCAAACTACTTGTTCTGTTTTGCCTTGAAGAATCTTTTTATCCAATGTAATTATATATTTGGAGGCTTGGAAATTAGGTGAACAAAATTTCGATGTACGTGGCGGGACGCTGTCCTTTTAAGTGCCCATCTCTAATGGTTCTAAAGGTGGTTTCTTCTGAAAGGATCAAATGGCGGGGGGGGGGGGGTGGGGGTCCTTGCATGTGGTAACGCCCATGGCATTTGCATAAATTTGCACAAAAACAAAGTTTCACAAGCTGGAAAAATGGTTTCTCCTCATCTTCCTTGTCAAGACGAAACACACGTGTGTGCTCGCTGAATCATTAAGACTATGCTAGTTGTAGCGAAATTTCCTAACGAGAGGAAGACTAGATTTAACTCTTATCGAGCTAGCCCACCAATCAGGCTTGCTTGCCTGAATTTTCACAATAACACTGAACAACATAGGTTTTCATTGTGTGAGCTGATGAGATTTACTTTGGTGGCTACGGATGACGAGGATGAAATGGATTGTAGCTGAAAAAAATTGGGCAAACTTTGTCATTTTCTGTTGTTTTGAAGTTTACAAACTCTGTAGTTTGTCATTACTTCGAAATTCTCTTCTTGTCTTCCTCTTGGTACTATAGGATCATTTTGTGCCTAAGCATGGTAGTTAGTCTTGATTTGGCATAGTATTGACAAAAAAAAAAGATTCATAATCCAAGTGACTCAGTCCTTTTGTGTGCAAACCATTGTCGCAACTGAGGTGGAATACCTTTTGAGATATTGTTTACGTATATTTATTTAGAGCTCTTTGGGATTTTATTCCACAAGTTGAAAAAAACAATATCCTGAATTTCACGTAATAAACAGATCACAGTGCTTCTTTGAGGCCAATCGCAAGCACTCATTAAATAAAAGAGCTCTGAAAGATGATGTATATAGCAGTGCAATTTTATCAACTTTTCACATTATCTACCATACATATCGATATTATACTGTAAACGGTTTTCGTTATAACAGAACTTTGTTAAATATATTATTTTTACGGATGTTTTGTCGTTTCTAGTCTTCATTGAAGAAATGTTTTTGTGGGTGTGAATTAGACAATCGTGGTGTCGAGTGTGCTTTACGAGCAGTTTGAGTGTAAACTTGGGTTTTTTGCAAAGATCTGATAATATTATGGATAGTAAATAGAGTGACTGCTGAAAGAGGCCTGCTGATAAAAAGTCAGGAAACACCTAACGCCTAAACCTAAACACACCGTTAAAGTGTTCGGAATATTGCGTCCACTTGCCATTTTAAGGGACCATTCAGTACCCCCAAAAATATACACTTGTCTGCGACTATTATCATTTCGTTCCGAGAAGCAAAATCTTTTATAAGAACGCAGGTCAAGCAAAAATGTGCGCTCCGAAGTTCAGAAAATGTCTAAGGACAATTCACCTGACGCCAGTGAAAGTTGTATTTAATATCCTTCAAATATTTTTCGCGGAAGGCTTTGCTGTTTGGGATCTGCCAAGATGTCGAACTTCAGTGAGAATAACCTTGTTGGCTTTTATTGATTACTGCTTGGGTGATATGAGTGATATCCTTCCGTTTGGAGTGAAGCTTAGAGTCACGTGACAGTTATTGGCCAATGACGCACAAGGGGAAAGGTTTGATAGATACGTGCCATTTTTCCGATTTGTCGCATTTCTGCCGCATTTCAAGAATAGCGCAAAATGGGGGACATTTAAGACTTTACGCATTATGGATGGGCGGGACGATCGGTCATAATTAGAAATGACATCAAAATAAAATCACCGTACGGTTAGCTAAATCTGACGATTAACACTTAAAACTAGAAAGAAGTCTCGGAGCTCTCTCCTCCGTATCCGCTGTGTAGGTCGAGTGCAGATGCGGGAGACGGCCCTACTACGTTGTGTACTGCTGTTACTTTTTCCAGCGGATTCCCCTATCCAAAATTCCTTTTGAGCCTCTGTGGAGGGGAAGGGTCTTGGAAAGCCATATCACCCTTCATGGGGCTCGTCAGCACGACGCAGCACAGCAAATGAGTTTCACTGACAACCTACTCCCATCTATGCTGCTAGTCATTTTAGAAAAGTTAAGAGCGGGGACTGGGTATCAGTTGCACCACACGTTACGCGTAGCAAATAGCTTTTTTACCTGAAAACTGGGTTAATTGTCGTTTGGGGCCATGAGGGGATCAAAGCGGAATGCGCCAAAATCACCCAAAGTTGCACTGAGCTCCTGATCCCTATATGCACGAGAATGCGATGGCCGTATTCTATTGTGAATCGCCAGGAGAGCGTAGAAACAACGTGATGCGATTTAAAATTTAAGAACTTGAATGCTTTAGCGTACCGCAGATCGCAAATTGACATTTTTACCCAAAAGCTGGGTCATTCATTTCATTACAAATGCGTCAAAAAATTACCCACTTTACATTTGGGGGATTGAGAACTTGACGCGCTATGTTTGTTCGAATCCTTGGAGAGAAGAACCAATGTGATGCCATTCGAACTTCAGGAACGTCAAGGCCTTGGATATTTCATATCATAACAGCGATAGACTGAACCAGAAGCCTTTTATACAATTTGCTACGTGAAGTAGTAGACGAAATTGCAGAAAAGTTGGCATATGGTGGCCTTGGAGGAACTAACTGAGGTATTTTGGTAATTTCAAGGGAAGTATAGATTTGCATACACAGCAGCTACGCATTTTGAAAGGAGCTGAAGATAGAGCTGGAGAAGGACGTGCGTTGGGCAGTCTGGGTCGATCACGTACATGCCAGTTTCGGTAATTTCAAAACAGCAATAGAATGCTATGAACTCCGTCCCGTCTCTCCCCTCGCAGAGGTTCGGTGGGTAGGTACGTTATGTATGGGGAACTATTATATCCCCAATATAGTATTTAACTAACTTTACTTGAATTCTATTATTTATACTTTTTTACTTGCTTAGCTACCTTGATGTACTCTACTAGCTTGATGTACTCTACTTGCTTGATGTACTCTACTTGCTTGTTGCACTTTACTCGCTTTTAAATGTACTCTACTTGCTTGATGTACTTTACTTGCTTGTAGTACTCTATGTCATTGATGTACTCTACCTGCTTGTAGTACTCTAGCTATGTGCTTGATGTACTTTACCAGCTTGATGTACTCTACTTGCTTGTTGCACTTTACTCGCTCAATGTACTCTACTTGCTTGATGTACTTCACTTGCTTGATGTACTTCACTTGCTTGATGTACTTTACTTGCTTGTTGCACTTTACTCGCTTAAATTGTACTCTACTTGCGTGATGTACTTCACTTGCTTGATGTACTTTACTTGCTTGTAGTAATCTACGTGCTTGATGTACTTTACCTGCTTGATGTACTCTACTTGCTTGATGTACTCTACGTGCTTGATGTACTTCACTTGCTTGATGTACTCTACTTGCTTGATGTACTTTACTTGCTTGTAGCACTCTATGTGCTTGATGTACTTTTAACCTGCTTGATGTACTCTATGTGCTTGATGTACTCTCCTTGCTTGTTGCACTTTACTCGCTTAATGTACTCTACTTGCTTGATGTACTTCACTTGCTTGATGTACTTTACTTGCCTGTAGTACTCTATGTGCTTGATGTACTTTACCTGCTTGATGTACGCTCTACTTGCTTGATGTACTCTACTTGCTTGATGTACTCTACTTGCTTGTTGCACTTTACTCGCTTAATGTACTCTACTTGCTTGATGTACTTCACTTGCTTGATGTACTCTACTTGCTTGATGTACTTTACTTGCTTGATGTACTCTATGTGCTTGATGTACTTCACTTGCTTGATGTACTTCACTTGCTTGATGCACTTTACTTGCTTGATGTACTCTATGTGCTTGATGTACTTTACTTGCTTGATGTACTTTACGTGCTTGATGTACTCTATGTGCTTGATGTACTTCACTTGCTTGATGTACTTTACTTGCTTGATGTACTCTATGTGCTTGATGTACTTTACTTGCTTGATGTACTCTATGTGCTTGATGTACTTGTGGCTGCCCCCGAACGTCACACTTATAGCATCCGAACGAGTTTCGAAAACAATAAGACCGTTGTTATTCACAAGATTACTTTATTCTTGAGATAACAGCTTAGTTCTTCTTCTTTACACGTACGGATAACCGAAGGATTACTCGGATTAAAAAACTAAACGGTTCACACTCGTGAACAAGACAAACATGGCGACTCGAGCGGAGCACGAGCGGTTACCAAGCAGCATGAGAGGTCACCAAGCAGATTGGTGACTTCCGCTGACCTTGCTATTACTTACTACTGTACCGCAGTAGTAACATGGCTCCTCAACTGCTTCAACTTTAACAAACTATCAGATTAATGTTCCAACAATAGCATCTTGAAAGTTCATGTAACCGCACCACAGCAGTTACTGAATGATCGACGAGTTAATTAAACTTAAATGTTCAACTGCAATGTTCAATATACGTATCGCTCTTCAAGTGTTCTTTGTTGGCTCCTCGATGGGGACTTCCCTGGTCTCCTGGTGAAGGACATCCTCCCCGACCACTTCATCTGCAGGCAACAGTAGAACAAGTTTGTGAATAGGTCTGTCTAGATATGAAGGCGGGCTTTGACGTTTGCCGCAATCATCCAAATCTCCATCTACCATCAGCAACTTGACCTTTCTGACAAAACCATCTTCACTAGGGTAAATCTGCACTACTCTGCCAAGCGGCCACTTGTTACGGGCTCCCTCGTTCTCCTTAGAAATGACTACATCACCGACGGTAAGATTTCTCTTTGGCTGAACCCACTTTGGTCTGACTTGCAGCGTTTGCAGGTACTCTTTGCGCCATCTCAACCAAAATTCGTTAGCAAAATACTGCACTCTTCTCCAACGTCTGCGACAATACACATCAGGTCTTTGAAATTCTCCTGGAGGCGGTAGCACTCGCTTAGGTTTCATAGTGAGAAGATGGTTTGGCGTCAACGGCTCTGGTGCCTCTGCACTACATAGGTAATCAACACTGAGAGGTCTTGAATTGATAATGCATTCGACTTCTGTCATGAATGTTCGCAGGGTCTCATCATCGAGTTGGCTCCCAGCCTTTGACAGTAGTGGTTCTAATGCATTGCGCACACTGCGAATCAACCGTTCCCAGGTTCCTCCCATATGACTAGAATGGGGCACATTCATTTTGAATGGGATCCACTCGCATCCATTCCTTAGCAAGTACTCTTGAACCTGATCTTGATCCATCTCAGATAATGCTGTCTTCAGCTCATTTCGTGCACCTATGAAATTTGTTCCCTGGTCAGACCTCAGCTGCCTCACAGCGCCTCTCCGATTCATGAAACGACTCAATGCGTTTCTAAAGGAAGAACTGTCCAGTGAATTGGCAGTCTCCAGATGAACACTTCTTGACGACATACACGTGAACAATACTCCATATCGTTTGATTTCGCTTCTTCTTTCCTTGACAATGAAGGGTCCGAAGTACTCAACCGCACAATACGAAAATGGAGGCGCCGGCTCAAGTCTGTCCTCAGGAAGACAGGCCATCTTCTGCTGCTCTGTGGGTCTACGTAGTCGTCTACACGTTACACAGCTTGATATGAACCTTGATACTGCCGAAGATCCACCGATCAACCAATAGCCACTTTGGCGCAGCTCGTTATACGTCATCCCGCGACCCATGTGGTTTACTTTCAGGTGGTGATGTCGAATCAACAGTTCAGTCAAATGGCCCTTTCGCGGAATAATGACTGGATGCTTCATATCAATTGGGACATTTGCTCTTCTAATACGTCCACCAACACGAATCAGACCATCTTGGTCCACAAAGGGATCCAATTTGTATAGCGAACTGGACTTTCGTAACGCTTGATTTCTTCTTCTAGCTTGGCCTCTGTTTGTCTCTCCGTCAGTCACATTTAAGTTACAAAGAATTTGAAGTTCCTCATGGAAATGTTCGTACTGCAAACATCTGATAATGGTCTTCTCTGCCTCTTGAAGCTCTGGTAATGTAACCCTCAGCACTGATTTCCCAACTTCTGCCATTGACCTTGTCACTGGTTTTCTGGGCTTCTTCACTTCTCTTCTTTGAAATTTGGACTTCAGTCGTACACATAGAGATATGACCTTCATAGCTTGGTACCAGCTGGATACACCATCCAGTCTGCTCGTCTCCAAGTGATCAGGAAATGGAACAACACTCTTGACTTCTGTAATCAATACGGACGCTTTCTTCACCTCCGGGTCGGACTCTTGAAGGGGGGACACCTCTTCATTTTCAGGTTTACACGGTCTGCTCTTCCACAGAAATTCTGGACCAGTTAACCAGCGCGAATCTTCTACCAGCTGCTTTGCTGTTAGCCCTCGTGATGCATCGTCTGCGGGATTGCTGCTCGTGTCAACGTAGAACCACGAGTTAGGATCAGTTAGGTCACGAATCTGCTGTACCCTGTTAGCGACATAAACATGGAACCTTTTAGCTTCATTGTTAATGTATCCGAGAACTACTCGGCTGTCTGTCCAGAAGAACTCTTGGATCTCTGGGTACTCTAACTCATTTCTCACGAACTCACTCATTCTTGCTGAGGTGGTAGCTGCAGCTAACTCTAATCTTGGGATAGTCTTGTGCTTTAGAGGTGTCACTCGCGCTTTTCCGACAACGAAAGAGCAATGAACTTGGTCATGTTCGTTAATCAGTCTAAGATATGAGCATTGACCGTAACCCTCCACTGAAGCATCTGAGAAGTAGTGCATCTCCACAGCTTTCACGGAGCCAAAGTTGTTTGGTTTGAAGCAACGTTGTATCTCCAGTTTCTCCAAGAATAAGAAATTATGCAGTGACATGTTTTCTCAAATCAACAATGATAAATTATGCAGTGTTACATTATTGCCCTCCACCGAACGAACACGTTTACATGCATAGTGAGTTGTTGTTGTGCAGTTGGCGTCCGACCATGAGTGAAGAAGGGACGTAAGGTCGCGACGCTCTCAACAGGTATCGAAGAAATGGAAACGTTGAGTCTAAATTGCAGGTTAAGCAAATTCGTTATGGAAGTGGCTAAAAAGACCGATGAGAGATATCCTGCGAAGATTATTTACGGAATAGTTGTGGAAAATTGTTCGCGTCTCAGACCAAGCTTATCTTCGCGCCAAATGGAGGCTATTGTTTATATGGCTGTATATAGTGTAGTATAGTGGTGTATAGTGTAGTATAATGGTTTATGTTGCGCTATAGCCGTGTATAGTGTAGTACTCATACTCCAAGTAAGTAAAGTGCTACAAGCAAGCAAAGTACTACAAGTAAGTAAACGAAAAACTCCAAGTAAGTAAAGTACTCCAAGCAAGTCAAGTACTCCAAGCAAGTAGAGTACTCCAAGCAAACAAAGTACTCCAAGCAAGTAAAGTACTCTAAGCAAGTAAAGTACTCCAAGCAAGCAAAGTACTCTAAGCAAACAAAGTACTCCAAGTACGTAAAGTACACTAAGCAAGCAAAGTACTACAAGTAAGCAAAGTACTCCAAGTACTCCAAGCAAGTAAAGTACTCTAAGCAAACAAAGTACTCCAAGTAAGTAAAGTACTCCAAGTAAGTAAACTACTCCAAGCAAACAAAGTACTCCAAGCAAACAAAGTACTCCAAGCAAACAAAGTACTCCAAGCAAGAAAAGTACTCCAAGTAAGTACTCCAAGCAAGTCAAGTACTCCAGGCAAGTAAAGTACGCCAAGTACGTTAAGTACTCTAAGCAAGCAAAGTACTGCAAGCAAGAAAAGTACTCCAAGCAAGTCAAGTACTCCAGCCAAGTAAAGTACTCCAAGTAAGTTAAGTACTCCAAGTAAGTAAAGTACATCAAGCACGTAAAGTACATCAAGCAAGTAGAGTTCATCTAGCAAGTAAAGTACATCAAGTAAGTAGAGTTCAACAAGCAAGTAAAGTACATCAAGAAAGAAGAGTACTACAAGCAAGTAGAGTATATCAAGCAAGTAGAGTACATCAAGCACCTAGAGTACATCAAGCATGTAGAGTGTTACAAGCAAGAAAATTACATCAAGCAAGTAAAGTACACCAAGCACATAGAGTACTACAAGCAAGTAGAGTGCATCAAGCAAGAAGAGTATATCAAGCACGTAAAGTATATCAAGCATGTAGAGTATTACAAGCAAGAAAAGTACATCAAGCACATAGAGTACTACAAGCAAGTAGAGTGCATCAAGCAAGAAGAGTATATCAAGCACGTAAAGTATATCAAGCATGTAGAGTATTACAAGCAAGAAAAGTACATCAAGCATGTAAAATACTACAAGCAAGTAGAGTACTACAAGCACATAGAGTACTACAAGCAAGTAAAGTACATCAAGCATGTAGAGTATTACAAGCAAGAAAAGTACATCAAGCATGTAAAGTACTACAAGCAAGTAAAGTACTACAAGCACATATAGTACTACAAGCAAGTAAAGTACATCAAGCATGTAGAGTATTACAAGCAAGAAAAGTACATCAAGCATGTAGAGTATTACAAGCAAGAAAAGTACATCAAGCATGTAGAGTATTACAAGCAAGAAAAGTACATCAAGCATGTAGAGTACTACAAGCACATAGAGTACTACAAGCCCTTGAAGTACATCAAGCAAGTAGAGTATATTAAGCACGTAGAGTACATCAAGGAAGTAGAGTAAATCAAGCAAGTAGAGTATATCACGCACGTAGAGTAAGTCAAGCAAGTAGAGTACTACAAGCACATATAGTACTACAAGCAAGTAAAGTACATCAAGCATGTAGAGTATTACAAGCAACAAAAGTACATCAACCACGTAGAGTTCTACAAGCAAGTAGAGTACTACAAGCACACAGAGTACTACAAGCAAGTAAAGTACATCAAGCAAGTAGAGTATATTAAGCACGTAGAGTACTTCAAGCAAGTAGAGTAAATCAAGCAAGTAGGGTATATCAAGCACGTAGAGTACATGAAGCAAGTGGAGTACTACAAGCACATAGAGTACTACAAGCAAGTAAAGTACATCAAGGATGTAGAGTATTACACGCACATAAAGTACATCAAGCAAGTAGAGTATATCAAGCAAATAAAGTACATCAAGCAAGTAGAGTATATCAAGCACCTAGATTGAGATTAAGCAATAGTAATAGAACTCAAGTAAAGTTAGTTGATAACTATATTGGGGACATAATAGTTCCCCATACATAACGTACCTACCGTTCGGTGGGGCGTTATTGGATTCCCGCTGTGCAAAGTGAGTGCAGGCGCGTAAACCGAAAGATCCACCAGGCGGCGAACCTCTCCCCTCGCCGCCTATTACCTACTTTTACGCCTGCACTCACTTTTTCAGCGGAAGCTGTCCGTACGAAAATCCCTTGAGCCCCTGCGGAGGAGAGAGCTCCGTCTCGACATTGCCAGGGAACTTGGAGACAGAGAAGGCGAAGGACTCGTTTTTGCCCGTCAAAACCTGCATTACTTACCGTACTGACAATATTGGAATTACTTACCATTCCCTCTCTAAAAGCTTTAGCCTAACGCAGACTCCATCTAAAGATTTTTAACCGGCCGCCGGTTTATAAAATGGACACGGTTTTCTTTTTTTTTTTTTGCTCCAGTTGGCTTAAAGTCCGCTGTTCACGGAGAAGCGCATGCGCGAGCGGAAGGGCTCAAAAATAAATTGTACTGGTCGACACTAAATTCGAACTGAACTTATGGTGGAAAAATCCGTTGAAATCGGGCCCTAATTTTGCATATCCGCTCTTCGCTTTCCACTTTTTGTAGTCTTTGTTTCCTGTTGTAAATATTAGTTCGATTTTTATAATGTTGAAAGTGATTTAGCAGCCGAAATCGGCATTTTAGTCAATGGATGGTCAGAAGAGACGTCGTTGTAGACTGGGACTGGACGGCAGAACACAATACATTCACGAGATTGAAGAATCCATGAGTCTTACGAGCCAGCATCTTAACTGTTGCGTAATTAACAAATGGAAAATCGTTAAGAACTACAGGCAGACCATCACAAGAAGGTCAAACAATAACCTTTGTCCGAATTGCTGCTCGAGATCTATCAGTTGGATGCTAGTAGTTCGCCATAAGACAACAGAGGTGCAATGTTTTAACTCCAAGAATTCTATTTCTGTTTTAACCACAACCACGAAAGTGGGGTTAAAACGACAGTGCCAGAAGCTGTAACTTCTTTACGATCAAAAGAGATGGTAACTGAGTCTCAGAATAATTAATTTGGATCTGACATCCGTGATAAATAAAGATACATGTCTTGTAGATAACCGCAAGCAAACATCAAATTACGTATTAAGAAACTCGTGGATCCTTTCATAAATTAAACGTCACTCTTAAGCGGCTTTTAGGAATCTTGCAATTAAACTGACCCCAAAAACCTAACTAATTGCCAAAGAACTAGCACACACAGAGGCACAAAGATTTCAAACGGCTCTAAGAACATCAAACACTTCAAACAGTATCACGGCTTGAGGTTTCTCCCGGATCAATAGGTCAACCACACAATTTACCGGCACAATTTCGCTGTGTCGTCTTCAAATCATCTTGATCAAAGGGACAAAGCTGTTACGGTTGTACGTGAGCAAGCTCTATTTTGAAGGCTGGAATAACTTCAACAACTAGCGGTAGTCGTGCTTGGCCTGTCATTTCATATACTATCGACAACAAGTTATAACAATTTACCGCCGTCTCCCGCCACGCCAGGGTTGTGAACGCGCTTCTAATTGGTCTAAAAACAATTATCTTGACAGCGCTTAAGTCATCGCTTGCACATGCGCTGAACCGTGAAACTCTGCCTTTAACATACGAACAAAGTGCTGTAAAGCTTGTGGTACTGTCTTAAATAAGACGCATGCGCATATTGGTCTGCTGAATGTTACCTCCGTGTGTTCTTGTCTTTTAATTTACAGTATTTAAGATATGAACGGCAAAGGGTGTTAAGTTTGGGGTTTCTGTACTTGTCTTGTATGACGCATGCGCAACTGAGTAAAGTAACTTATAGGATTGAATGCGAATGGTGAGAAGTTTTTTAGCGCAAGAGTTTAGTTATGTGGATTGACATTTTGAGGGGTGTAAAAATGTGGGAGTGGGAGGATTTGTGAATGTGAGGAGAATATCACGCTTCTGTGAATGTGATTTGCTTTTAAAGGTGCGTTTTGTATAGCAGCGGTGTAATATTGTGCTGCGTGAGACGCAGTTTCCCTTGGCGTTTTATGGGGGGGGGGGGGTTTCCGCAGTGCATTGTGAGTTTTGTCATTGGGTAACCTGTATTTCGCAGAGGAGAGAAACGACAGCTGTGTTTGCAGCTTATTAGCGCGGTAAGGAACGGTGGCTTAGGAAGAGAAGGGATTGGCACTAGTGTGATGATGCAATTAGTAGATTGCACCATCGATACATCCTGGAGAGAGATGAGTGTTTATTTGAGGCGAGAAGTTGATTTTAATTGCATAAAGACGAAGGAATCGGTCATTAATAAGGAGATCAATTAATAAGGTAGCTGTTACGAGTCTTTAAGATAGAAAATAACTGAATATTATCGAGCGATGCTTGTGGTTTGCTTGTGGTGTTCGCTGTTGTGTTGGCTGGGTTTGAGGTAATTCGTTTACGTTACGAATTCCGAGTCAACTTGTTTACTTTTGCAAGGGGATTCCCGGGTGAGCAAACTGGATTTAAACATCACGTCATGAGATATGCCTCAACGTGCCCCACACTCTGACGATCTGTTCGAACTCGTGTTTATCAAGCGTTATATTTTGATTTTACTGCTATGTTCACTGTTTGTATTCACGGCCTAGGCACAACAGTAAATATTTCGTCGTCCCTGTGTAAGCATTCTCAGTTGTGGACGAATTTACACTGACAATCAACGTTTGACTGAACTTGTGTTTTTCAGTAGAAATAAAAGCGACAAGAAAGATAAGCTGAGT
Organism: Siderastrea siderea; assembly: GCA_964030785.1. Lineage (NCBI taxonomy): Eukaryota > Metazoa > Cnidaria > Anthozoa > Scleractinia > Rhizangiidae > Siderastrea > Siderastrea siderea. The sequence goes on along the minus strand of OZ034977.1, from coordinate 8,402,943 downwards.
CATCAGAGTTTAAACATTACATCATCCAGTAACACTATAGTCAAAATGTTGTGTCATACAATCACACTTTTCGTCACGCCGGTTCGTATAAATAGAGGATCGCGCTAACACTTGTGAAACCTAGGGGTGGGGAGGGTCAGAACGGCCGGTTAAAATGCCCATCGGGCTTTCTTGTTAAAAAAAGAACTGGGAGATAGGGGTGCAGAAAGGCGAACATACAAAGTGGGACGTTTTAAAAAGCAGGTGAAAAGCATGAGCGGCGTCTAGAAATTGGACGAAGAAGGTTGAGTAAGTCGTAATCTTATCAGTAATTATAGAATTCTAAGTAATTTTATTCAAAAAATAAATGTTACTATGATTACTATAGCATGGTTACTATGGTTACTATAGCATGGTTTTATCCATGTTTCTTTATAAGGTTGGTTTTTCCATCCTAACTTTGGCTGTGCGAGACATCAACACGACACTTGGACTCTCGACCTTTCCAAGAAACGTGATGGCGTGATCTGGTGGGCGTGCGTCCTCGTTTACGGCTTTTAACAGAGAACACGGGTATTTTTACGGCATTTTCGCCATCTTTCTATGCCGTACTGATGAGCTCTAAGAAGAGCAAAACAGCTGTCTACAGCTGACACCCTGAAGTTCTATTAGTGTCGTTTTGATGTCTTACAGAATCAAGTCTTTCTACGTAGTCAGATCAGCCTTGCTGCTAAGTGTGTCATTTAAGTATCAAAAGCCTGCCATGTGCCGGAGAGGAGGTAGAGATGATTTAGCAAATACTGAACAGTGCTCCCCGTACTGAAACAGAGGCGACAAAGGATACAGTGTTAAATCGACTCTTAGGTTGTTGCGTTGCAGCACATCAGTCGTATGGAAGCAGGAGAAATGGCACTGCAACTTGTGCGAAAGTTTTATGTACTCAAAGATGAAGACAACCTTTTGACGACTGTGCTCTGATGACACGCGCTTAAACCTTTGCTAGTAGTACTTAGCAGGTTTGCAGTATATTACTTGGTAGGCATATCTTTTAGTTTTTAGTATTTATACCTATAATGTTCAGTAGTATAGTAGTCAATTTCAGCTGTACTCTACAGTAATTGTCATGATTCCAGTTGTAATTTTCTTTTTTTTTTTTTAATCCTGAAAAGTTGACCGAATTTATTCATTCATTCATCCACCCATCCATCCATCCAAGCAGCAACTCCAGATTTTTTCAAGTGAAGACCATTGACAGACAGACAGACAGACAGACAGACAGACAGAGCCAGAGACAGAAATGTAGAAAATGTTTACTTGCTTCGGATGGTCACGTGCCTATATCGAAAACAAAATCGATACTGCTCGTAAGCATCGATTTCTTTCGAAGCCGACCCAAATATCGTGGCAGGTAGTTCTCCATCATTTAGCATCAATATAGGTCTACGGTTTGTTCCTTTCTTTTTTTTTATTATTTTCTTTTTAGTTAAGTTTTCAATGTGGCAATGCAGGCTGAAGTCCTCCAAAAATGGGCCAGTGCTTCCTTAATTCTCTTTGGATCAAAACACTCCATAATTCGATCTACGAATACACATCTCGAAGAGAAGATGTGACCATCGCAGTTGTAATCGCAATTTAAGCAATTGCGAATTAAGCGCGAAATAAACATTTTCGGAGCTTCAATGGGATTCGAACCCGTGGCCTTCACGTTCGCGCTGCATTTGCAGGGCAGGCCAACTTATTGAGTTCATTTTAACCCGTGAAAGCAATGAAAATGATGTGAACTGCGGAAATACAAATGAAATCTTCATTTCATTTGTATTTCTGCAGTTCGCATCATTTTCATTCTATGAATACACATCTTATGGACAATTTTATGCAGTTCAACGAAAGGCAGCTGAACATTTGTTTCTCCCCAACCGGCTCAAGACATAGTAGCGATGAGAAGGCTTGCTTATCTTACTGAGTCTGGTTTCTGAGCGACTCAGAAAGAGATCCCCCAAAATTTTTGCTTAAAGGGGACAGAAACCGTGAGACCATATGAAAACATATACACAAGCAATGGCTATTAGGATCCCGTGTGAATAGCCACTGCTTATTTAAAAGTAAATAAGAAATTCATTTCAAATACTGGCAAGATGTGAAGAAAGAATGAGCATTTGACAAGCTCTATTGCTAAACCCTTTCCATTGTTTAGGTCGTCACAACTGTTGTACTTTATTTGCAACCATATTTGTAACATAGGTTGTATTTGCAACCTTTAAATGCAACCGTATTACGAAATGGTTTTAATTTTCCGTTCCACGGATAATATACATGTTATTTAGGACCATTGCCGGCGTGATCGTTAATTTTTGCAAAGTCCAGCACCGTGAAAATATTAGTATTAGCAACAAATACCCGGACTATATATTATAGACATTAGAGTACGTGCGTTTCTACATCGCAACAAATCGTCTGCTTGTAGGAAAGCCTTGCATGATGGCCGAGTCACAAACTTCACAAGAAAAACCACAGCTCGAAATAGGTCTCAAGGTAACGGTCGTTCAAGGGATAAGGATACCAACTTGGTTACAAGATCCAAACTTTGCCGAAGATCTTGAACGATTTCAAACAAGGAAGGATGATGAATTCGTGGCGAGTTACCCCAAATCAGGTTTCTGTTTATAAGCTTTCATTGAAATCAATCCCAGCAAGTGCGCAAGACCTAAATTTAAGGAACAAAAGGTTCCATTTTACCCCAGATATGCTTTTTTTTTCATCAGACACGAAAGTGTTTAATTACTGCGTCAAACAAAGAGAGTACTAAAAGGGCACACTCCGCAGATTTAGCTGCCGACACTTGTCCTCGCGGGGTCATGGATTAAGGAAAACAACCGGATTTCCATAAACTGAATCACCCAGTGACACCAAGTTAACTTTATCAGGGTCATTTTTTGCTCGACTAAATTTACCATTGTAGCAATTCTTTTAAGAGAATCTGATTAGATGGTTTAATTCGTCACTGGAAGTAAAAGAGTAAATTAATCGTGTAAGAAGTCATGATATACTTCCCAACGAATTGGTGTCAATTAATCAAAAATTCAGTGAATGAAGTCCTGTATTACTCGTGACGATTCTCAGTGACCATGATCGCTGGTGCATGAAAGTAAAATAGTACACTAAACGTGTAAGAAGTCATGATATACTTCCCAACGAATTGGTGTCAATTAATCAAAAATTCAGTGAATTTTCACTCATCCTTTTGTCATAACATGTCACCAGGTTTTGCGACATGTTCGGGGATGTTGTGGAGTTACATCATTCAAGTTTCATTTCGGTCGAACTTTCTAAGAAACATTCTGTCATTTTCATTGTTCTATGGAATTCTGTGTTATGTTGCGCTTATTTGAGCAAAATTGCAAAATCATTGCATCGACGTACGTGCATCACGGGTAACACATATTTTCTTCAAAGTTGCGGACAGCAGTGGTTGGTTCACAAGACTATGTGGTCCTTGGTTCGTGCCCAGTCCTTTAGCAGACAGCACCACATCTCCCTTCCCCACCCAGACTTGGCCATGCGACATTTTTTCTCCCCCCCCCCCCCCCACTTCCCTAACAGGAAATATGGTAGTACAATTTGAACAAAATGGGTAAGTTAAAGAACAACACTCTCACTATACAGGCTCCAAGTATCTTCTACTCCGGATGAGAACTTTTTTGCAAAAATTGTCGGAAGGGGTTTAGAACAACCTTGTATTTTAACAAGCTAATTACAATTCCATTATTAAAAAATGGAGATCACCGAGCTCGTTTTTTAGTTATAAGCACTTAAAACTAAAACTAAGGGTGTTTGAAACAGGTTATACTGTTACTATGGTAACATATTACGTCATGAAAATGACCATAAATTGTTCACCATTGACTGGACATTTGTTTGATACCATGATTGTAACATTAACTGATAAAGAGTGGCAGTATCTATCCATTGAAATGTAAGAGATGGAAATTACTGGAAAATATTGCCAGCCACCTTAAGGTTTGGTAATCGTGGAAGAAAGTCACGCAAGGATCGACCAAGAAACAACTGAGGAGAGCTCTTTCCGAAAGAAAGTGGTGTCTTACGGATTACCAGCATTCCTTTCCAGAACTTGTCATTAATTGATTCACATTCCTTGAGCAGCTTTTTCAAATTCTTTACGGCTGCCTCAACCTTACCGTTTGACTGGGCATGTGTGGGAGATGAGAGGGTCTGTTGGAAGTCCCATTCTTTGGCAAAGTCCTACAACTGAGTTGGGGACCACCATCAGAGACGACCTCTATAGGATTGCTGAATAGAAAAAATGTTTCCATTAGTTCTTTGATGACGAGCGGGGCCTTAGTGTTTTTCTTTAAATCATGTACTTCAGCGAAGAATGAGGAATAGTCGTTGATAAGGAGGTATTCATTTACATTAAGATTACAACAGTCAAGACCGAGTTTCTCCCAAGGTCTCGTTGGCAATGGTGGCTGTTGGAGTGGTTCCTTGCAATTCGTTAAGAGGAGAGAATGGCCAGACATTGGAGTAACGAGGCAAAGTTCATGACGGATGGGCCAGAAAGGTTTAGCAAGCTCTCCTACTTCTTGTAGTAAGTCGGGTCATCCACAGCGGACATACTCTGAAACTCAAGAAAGCTGAGGGTCGGTTTGTTGGGCTTTAGAAACTTTCATGAAGCTGCAGGTCTTCGATTGACTTATCAGCAAAGTGTACGTGCACAGCAGCTTCAGCATGAGCCTCACACTAGCCATCGTCAAGTGATGGCTGGTCCACAGGAAAACGCGAAAGGGCGTCTGCTACCAAATGATCTTTTCCTTTTACCATTGTGCTGTGAAAGAGCAAGGCAGCATTTTCATCATAGGTCGCTGAAGTCTGGGATTCTCAACGTCTGCAATCCCCATAGAATTCAATATTCTTGGGATGAGAGGTTGATGGTCGGTAAGCAGGGTAAAGTGGTGTAAGCCCTGAAGGTACATATTGCACTTCTTCATAGCCCAGCAAACAGCAGGAGCCTCAAGCTCTATCATAGAAATTATCGGCTTTCTGTGGGATTCAGGGAACGTGAACCGGCTTGTACAGGTCTCCACACGTCATCTACGAAGTGAAGAAAAGCAAAGGCCAGTCCCTTAAGGCGAGACGCATCAGTAGCAAGAACGGTTTGTCGAACCACCCCAAGATATGTTAGAACTGGCGTGGTAGTCATGCGAGATTTTGCTTTAAGGAAGACATGGTCGTGTTCAGGTAATCACTAGAAGACTGCATCCTGTGCAAGACAGCGAGAGGGGGCCATAATTTCAGTAAGTTCCTTGGAGAAATTCCCAAGCTGGTTTACTAAACCGAACCACGAGCGCAGCCCTGTGAGGTTTCTTGGTCGAGGAACATCCCTGATGGGTTTTAGAAGGTCAGCACTGGTTTGGATTCCCGTCGTCGACAGGCGATAGCCACCGAAATCTACTTCAGCGACAGCAAGCTGTGACTTTGTTTGTTTAAGTGTGACACCATGCTGACGACATTGATCAATGCAGCTCTATTACACATATATTAACCAAAGGGTCTAATGAAGCAGGTTAGAGGATAAGATTCAGGAGCAAACGGGACTTGCCATTAACCATGATGAGCATCACATTTGCAGAAGAACGCGAGTTCCTCTTGAGGGATACTAGTAACAGCTTCAAAAGGAGAATTACTCACATGATATTAACGTTGGATAAAACGGTTCAAACGAGTGAAGTCAATACAAATTCTGAGTTCATCGGTGTCCTTCTTTGGGCGATTACACGATTGGCTGACACCAGAACGTGGCTCTGAGATTACTCCAAGTTGTTTCATCTCATTAAGATGCTTCTTTAGCTACTCCTAGTCCGTGGGCTAGGAGGCGAAACCCTCCCCCCCCTCGGGGAATTTTGGGGACATATATCGTTTTGAAGCATAGCCTGAGGGTGTTTCAAATCAGGTTGTTCGCACTTCTCAAGTGGAGGCGTTTGGCCGTACGGCCACATTCTTTATGTGAGGCAAAAAAAAACCACAGGGTACCCACGTCGTGGTTTTTGAAAGTTGCACCTAAAATGCCCAGACAAGACACATAACACTATAAAATGTGTATGTATTTCTATCAAAATCACATATATAATACTGTCTAAGTAGGGAACCTGTTAATTGTCATCATCGTCTCCTGCAGTGTTTTTTATCTGAAACAAAAAACCACAGGGTACCCAGGTCATGATTTTGTTGAACAACACTAAAAAAGGCATTCAATATTCTAATACTGCAAAAGGGCACATGCATTTGATATGAATACACACCTGTACGCCGTTTCTACAATGCATCAAAAATCAAGTCCACAACATTTTCCAGCTCGGGAATCCCTTCGTCGTCTTCATCGTCTCCTGCAAGACTGTCAACTTTGATATCCGCCAGCTCTTGAGACATCAATTCACCTTCCGTTCCCTTAATTTCTAGAGCACCAACATTGTTCACTTCCCAACCAAGGCCTTGTGGAGGAGGAAGAAGAAGACCTCACTATACCTAGCACGGATTTGGATGCAGTTCAAAGCGTAATTTTCGTCGTAACAGGGTTAAGACGTTAAGTTTGTACATATCCCTAGCCCCTCTATATCGGTAGTTTGGTGTAATTAAAGCCGTAGCGTCGTAACAGCGCAACAGCAAATATAACACCATGACAATGTAACATCATAACAGCTTACTGAACAGAAAACGCATGGTAAAACTGAAACAGCGTAATAAAATGTAACAGCGTAACAGGTTCACTTGTGTATAATATTGGATGTAACGTTGTAGCATTGCCTTTCACCCAACCTTTATCAGCAAACTTTGATAAAGAACGTTTTTATTTGTCATCTTATTGAAAATTTCAACACTTTTTCATGTACTTATAGTTTCAATGTTACGATGTTAAGATGTTACGATGTTACGCTGTTACGATGTTACGGCTGCGTGTGGACTTTCTCCATGTACTGAACGAAATGAGGCTGTTAAGTCATGGAATAACGGCTGCGTTTGGAGTTCAGCTGGGATTTCCTCTATATACCGAACGAAACGAGACCGCGTTTGGTGTTCTTCTAGATATTGAACGAAACATGGCCATTAAGTCATGGAATAACGGCCGTGTTTGGTGTTCTTCTATGTACTGAACGAAACGAGGCCGTTTAAGCCATGGAATAACGTGACATCAGAAGTACACCACCTTCATACCGACATTCCAAGACATCGACCAGTGTCCGGATTCCTCTGAAGAAACACTGGAAAGTCTAGAGAGCTTCACTTGCCTCACGTATTGTGGTAGACTTACTGATGTATGCTCTTCTTCTTCATTCTCCACAAGGCGTTGGTTGGGAAGTGAACTATGTTGGCGCTCTAGAAATTATATGGACGGAAGTGAATTGGCAGATATCATAGTTGACTCTCTTGCAGGAGACGATGAAGACGGCGAAGGGATTTTCAAGCTGGAAATTGTTGTGGACTTGAGTTTTGATGCATTATAGAAACTGCAAACACGTGTGTATTCGTTTCAAATGCATGTGCACTTTTGCAGTATTAGAATATTGAATGCCTTTTTAGTGTTTGTCAACGAAATCATTACCTGGGTACCCTGCGTTTTTTTGTTTCAGATAAAGAACGCTGTAGGAGACGATGATGACAATTAACAGGTTCCCTACTTAGACAGTATTATATATGTGATTTTGATAGAAATACATACACATTTTATAGTGTTATGTGTCTTGTCTGGGCATTTTAGGTGTAACTTTCAAAAACCACGACGTGGGTACCCTGTGGTTTTTTGCCTCACATAAAGAATGTGGCCGTACGGCCAAACGCCTCCACTTGAGAAGTGCGAAGAACCTGATTTGAAACACCCTCAGGCTATGCATCAAAACGATATATGTCCCCAAAATTCCCCCGAGGGGGGGGAGGGTTTCGCCTCCTCCCCACGGACTATCCAGGTACGGGATAGGAACCTTCCGTGCTTTTGAGCATAGGGTGTGGCATCAGGTTTCAGTTTGATCTTAAAGGGCTCATCGGACATTATAGGTGGAACAGTCTCATCAAGAATGCCTTTATATTCTTGTAAGAGAGAAGAAACAGTAGTTTCATCATCGTAGTGGACAACTGGTTGCTCTGAGGAGGCTTGAAGAACATGGACTTGGGAACATACTTTATTTACTGAGTGGTGGATCCAATTTAAATCAGACAGAAGCTCGTCTTCAGAAAGTGGATGCTCTGAGGCTGTGGACTTCCGAGAGAGAACAGTCATGCAAAAACACTCAGGTGGAGCGTGAACAGTGTCAGCGTGAACTGTCCTGATAGTTGAAGGAGAAAGCGGTGCTCTTTCCGCCAGTGTAGACAAAGCCCACTGTTCGTCAATGACTCCAAGAGTTCGGCAAGCAGGGGTGCCAAGTACAACTCCATCTTCACCATAGACCATGTAGAACCACTGATTAGCTGAGAGAACTGGGTTCTGTGGTTCCAGGAAATCTTCAGAAGGACACGTGAATCAGCTTCAAGCTTATAGCCACCAGCAGTTTTAACAGGGCCACGCTCAAGATTATAGTTCCATTCTGCAGGAGTTTCAAAGCGAGTAATCCAATCATAACCAACACAGTTTGTGTTAGCACCAGGACCAATCATGCAGCGCTGGATCCATTTGTGATTTCCAATGATAAAATCAGCGTGGCAGTGACTTCCTGCAATGGGAATAGGAGAAACGTTGATGGACTTCACATATGCACTTGCACTTTTCTGAGTAACAGAAATCACTTGGAGGGAGGGATTACTGGATGATTTGCTTTGAATCAGGCGAGAATCTGGTTTGCTTTCTTCACTGGATCGCCCTGCACTTGCATTAGACGTGCTAGGGCACATAAGGGAGTTAGCCCAATGGCCTCTGTTGTGTCATATTCTGCAAATGGAATCTTTAGCAGGGCGTAGTTTCTTTGTGAGGATATGAAAATTCATGCAAAATTTGCATCTTCTAGGAGTTTCTTCTTGTGTTTCATTGTGAGGTTGACTCTGCTTGTTAGAGGTTTTAGTTCCTTTTCCCTGTTTGTAAGAAGACGTACCTGCTTTGTTTACTTGAGTAGAAAATTGAGCATCCGGAATTGAGGTAGCCTCATCAACTTGAACATGCTGCACAGGCTTTTTCAAGGGTTAGATCTTTCATGCACAAAAGACTTTTCCAAGATCATTACATCTTATAACAGCTACTAATCTGGCAAGAAGAACATGTTCCTTGCATGACATCTTGGTTACACTCTTGCAACAATCCTCATATTGGCATTTATTCAAGAGGGACTGCAAATCAGTGAAAAATTCTTGAAAAGATTTATTTGACCCTTGAATTCTATTATGAAACTCGTATTCGTGAACAAAGACACTTGTGCTCCCGCATATCTGGGTCTGGCTCTGGGTCATCATGGAGTGCTTACAGGTTCATTTTTTCACAGTATCATAACTAAGGACATTTGAGAGATTGTTGGGTTTCTTGTGGGAGTCAGGAAAAAACCTGAGATAGGTACTGCAGAGTTCCATCGCTGCTTCCAAATTTGGAATCCGTCTGGAATAGAAGTAGCGAAGTCCAGGCGTGGGACTCGTGCCATTCCAGAAGAAATAAACTGAAGCCTTGGGGGGGTTGTTGGGGTTTGTTGTATTGTTGAAATAGCACCGGCCTCATCGGAAGGTTTAGGACTTTGCTTGGGCGGCATATCCTTGGGCGGCATATTTGTCAAAGGCTGCCCTCGATCGGAGAGAGTAAAGCTTCAAGTTTGTATCGATGGCGAGCAGTTATAATAAGTCCCGTAAAGAGCGTCCAAAATGGCCGCTGAAGACGAAGAGCTTCGGTGAGTTCAATACAGTTGCCATAGAGTGAATTCAGTAGATAATTCCCAAGATAAACAAGGATGGGCACTCCTACAGTGTAAGGCTGCTGAGATTTGCGCCTTTTAAGCAGGCGACGGTATTAACGTTGCGACTACCGGTACGCCATGTTTGGTTCACAAGACCATGTCCCTTAGCAGACAACACCACAAACAGCAAAAAGCAAGCCGGCGCTGGTAACAATATTCATGACACCAGCCGTCGACCAGCCATCAACTCTAAGTAATTCACAACAGGGGTTTTTTTAGACTTCCAACGTTGGAAGCCGGTTTGAAAAGATCAGTCCCCCCCTACCCCCTACCCTCTCCACACACTGGCATACACACATTAACTGCCCGCCAATTTTTCTCATGCCTTTTGTACCAGCAATATTGATCCATTTTTTTTTTGCATCCAACTTTACATTGAAAGGAACCACATGGACACGCGAGATTCTGTGGCAGATCTACAACGGCGGTGCAACAAGTGACGTGCACTTGTTGAGTCGTGTTTTCCCTCTGGAAAAAACTCCTTGAATGCGCATTCCCACACTCGACCAAGCCAAGTCGTCAGCAGACTCAAAGCCTTTCATGAACATGCTCCCAGACTCCAAGATTGTCATCGACCATCTCCCAAGTCCACCCCTGTTGGTCACACATCTTCCTTACCACGTGATACCTAAAGGCAAAGATGATTCTGCGACAGAAATGTAGAAAATGTTTACTTGCTTCGGATGGTCACGTGCTTATATCGAAAACAACATCGATACTGCTCGTAAGCATCGATTTCTTTCGAAGCCGACCCAAATATCGTGGCAGGTAGTTCTCCATCATTTAGCATCAATATAGGTCTACGGTTTGTTCCTTTCTTTTTTTTTAATTTTCCCTTTAGTTAAGTTTTCAATGTGGCAATGCAGGCTGAAGTCCTCCAAAAATGGGCCAGTGCTTCCTTAATTCTCTTTGGATCAAAACACTCCATAATTCGATCTACGAATACACATCTCGAAGAGAAGATGTGACCATCGCAGTTGTAATCGCAATTTAAGCAATTGCGAATTAAGCGCGAAATAAAGATTTTCGGGGCTTCAACGGGATTCGAACCCGTGGCCTTCGCGTTCGTTCTGCATTTGGAGAGCACGCCAACTTATTGAGTTCATTTTAGCCCGTGAAAGGAATGAAAATTATGTGAACTGCGGAAATACAAATGAAATCTTCATTTCATTTGTATTTCTGCAGTTCGCATCATTTTCATTCTATGAATACACATCTTATGGACAATTTTATGCAGTTCAACGAAAGGCAGCTGAACATTTGTTTCTCCCCAACGGGCTCAAGACATAGTAGCGATGAGAAGGCTTGCTTATCTTATTGAGTCTGGTTTCTGAGCAACTCAGAAAGAGATCCCCCAAAAGTTTTGCTTAAAGGGGACAGAAATCGTGAGACCATACGAAGACATGTATACAGGCAATGGCTATTAGGATCCCGTGCGAATAGCCACTGCTTATTTAAAAGTAAATAAGAAATTCATTTCAAATACTGGCAAGATGTGAAGAAAGAATGAGCATTTGACAAGCTCTATTGCTAAACCCTTTCCACTGTTTAGGTCGTCACAACTGTTGTACTTTATTTGCAACCATATTTGTAACATAGGTTGTATTTGCAACCTTTAAATGCAACCGTATTACGAAATGGTTTTTAATTTTCCGTTCCACGGATAATATACATGTTATTTAGGACCGTTGCCGGCGTGATTATTAGCAACAAATACCCGGAACATATATTATAGACATTAGAGTACGTGCGTTTCTACATCGCAACAAATTGTCTGCTTGTGGGAAACCCTTGCATGATGGCCGAGTCACAAACCTCACAAGAAAAACCACAGCTCGAAATAGGTCTCAAGGCAACGGTCGTTCAAGGGATAAGGATACCAACTTGGTCACTAGATCCAAACTTTGCCGAAGATCTTGAACGATTTCAAATAAGGAAGGATGATGAATTCGTGGCGAGTTACCCCAAATCAGGTTTGTGTTTATAAGCTTTCATTGAAATTTAAGGAACAAAAGGTTCCATTTTATCCCAGATACGCTTTTTTTCATCAGACACGAGAGTGTTTAATTACTGCGTCAAACAAAGAGAGTACTCAAAGGGCACGCTCTGCAGATTTAGCTGCCAACACTTGTCCTCGCCGGGTCATGGGTTAAGGAAAACAACCGGATTTCCATAAACTGAATCACCCAGTGACACCAGGTTAACTTTATCAGTGTCATTTTCTGCTCGACTAAATTTACCATTGTAACAATTCTTTTAAGAGAATCTGATTAGATGGTTTAATTCGTCACTGGAAGTAAAAGAGTAAACTAATCGTGTAAGAAGTCATGATATACTTCCCAACGAATTGGTGTCAATTAATCAAAAATTCAGTGAATGAAGTCCTGTATTACTCGTGACGATTCTCAGTGACCATGATCGCTGGTGCATGGAAGTAAAATAGTAAACTAAACGTGTAAGAAGTCATGATATACTTCCCAACGAATTGGTGTCAATTAATCAAAAATTCAGTGAATGAAGTCCTGTATTACTCGTGACGATTCTCAGTGACCATGATCGCTAGTGCATGTCATGCAAAATATTGTAACAACCATCCTTTTGTCACGGAGATGTCACCAGGTTTTGCGACATGTTCGGGGATGTTGTGGAGTTACATCATTCAAGTTTCATTTCGGTCGAACTTTCTAAGAAGCATTCTGTCATTTTCATTGTTCTATGGAATTCTGTGTTATGTTGCGCTTATTTGAGCAAAATTGCAAAATCATTGCATCGACGTACGTGCATCACGAGTAACACATATTTTCTTCAAAGTTGCGGACAGCAGTGGTTGGTTCACAAGACCATGTGGTCCTTGGTTCGTGCCCAGTCCTTTAGCAGACAACACCACATCTCCCTTCCCCACCCAGGGTTGGCCATGCAACATCTTTTCTCCCCCCCCCCCCCACTTCCCTCACAGGAAATATGGTAGTACAATTTGAACAAAAGGGGTAAGTTAAAGAACAACACTCTCACTTTGCAGGCGCCAAGTATCTTCTATTCCGGATGAGAACTTTTTGCAAAGTTTAAAAAAATTGTCGGAAGGGGTTTAGAACAACCTTGTATTTTAACAAGCTAATTACAATTCCATTATTAAACAATGGAGATCACCGAGCTCGTTTTTTAGTTATAAGCACTTAAAACTAAAACTAAGGGTGTTTGAAACAGGTTATACTGTTACTATGGTAACATATTACGTCATGAAAATGACCATAAATTGTTCACCATTGACTGGACATTTGTTTGATACCATAATTGTAACATTAACTGATAAAGAGTGGCAGTATCTATCCAAAGAAATACAAGTGATGGAAATTACTGGAAAATATTGCCAGCCACCTTCAGGTTTGGTAATCGTGGAAGAAAGTCACGCAAGGATTGGCCAAGAAACAACTGAGCAGGGCTCTTTCCGAAAGAAAGTGGTGTCTTACGGATTACCAGCATTCCTTTCCAGAACTTGTCATTAATTGATTCACATTTCTTGAGCAGCTTTTTCATATTCTTTACGGCTGCCTCAGCCTTACCGTTTGACTGGGCATGTGTAGGAGATGAGAGGGTCTGTTGGAAGTCCCATTCTTTGGCAAAGTCCTACAACTGAACTGGGGGCCACCGTCAGAGACGACCTCTATAGGATTGCTGAATAGAAAAAATGCTTCCATTAGTTCTTTGATGAAAAGCGGGGCCTTAGTGTTTTTCTTTAAATCGTGTACTTCAGCGAAGAATGAGGAATAGTCGGTGATAATGAGGTATTCATTTACATTAAGATTACAACAGTCAAGACCGAGTTTCTCCCAAGGTCTCGTTGGCAATGATGGCTGTTGGAGTGGTTCCTTGCAATTTGCTGAAAGAAGTGACAGACACTGGTGGCAGCCTTTGACCACGTCCTCAATTTCCCGATCAATACGAGGCCAAAAGACGGAATCACGGGCACGGCGGCGGGTTGTGTCGATGCCTTGATGCCCTTCATGTAGAGTCAAGAGAATCTCCTTCTGGAGAGACGACGGGATGACAGTGCGGCCATTCGTTAAGAGGAGAGAATGGCCAGACATTGGAGTAACGAGGCAAAGTTGATGGCGGATGGGCCGGAAAGGTTTAACAAGCTCTCTTACTTGTTGTAGTAAGTCGGGCCATCCGCAGCGGACATACTCTGAAACTCAAGAAAGCTGAGGGTCGGTTTGTTGGGCTTTAGAAACTTTCATGAAGCTGCAGGTCTTCCATTGACTTATCAGCAAAGTGTACGTGCACAGCAGCTTCAGCATGAGCTTCACACTAGCCATCGTCAAGTGATGGCTGGTCCACAGGAAAACGCGAAAGGGCGTCTGCTACCAAATGATCTTTTCCTTTTACCATTGTGCTGTGAAAGAGCAAGGCAGCATTTTCATCATAGGTCGCTGAAGTCTGGGATTCTCAACGTCTGCAATCCCCATAGAATTAAATATTCTTGGGATGAGAGGTTGATGGTCGGTAAGCAGGGTAAAGTGGTGTAAGCCCTGAAGGTACATATTGCACTTCTTCATAGCCCAGCAAGCAGCAAGAGCCTCAAGCTCTATCATAGAATATCGGCTTTCTGTAGGATTCAGGGAACGTGAACCGGCTTGTACAGGTCTCCACACGTCATCTACGAACTGAAGAGGAACAAAGCCCAATCCCTTAAGGCGAGACGCATCAGCAGCAAGAACAGTTTGTCGAACCGCCCCAAGATATGTTAGAACTGGCATGGTACTCAGGCGAGATTTTGCTTTAAAGAAGGCATGGTCGTGTTCAGGTAATCACTGGAAGACTGCATCCTGTGTAAGAACACAGCGAGAGGGGGCCATAATTTCAGTAAGTTCCTTGGAGAAATTACCAAGCTGGCTTACTAAACCGAACCACAAGCGCAGCTCTGTGAGGTTTTTTCAGCGACAGCAAGCTGTGACTTTGTTTGTTTAAGTGTGACACCATGCTGACGACATTGATCAAGGAAGGCCCGGGTACGCTTCTTCAGAACAGAGAGAGTTGGGGCATAAATCAAAATATCGTCAACAATCGTACAAACGCCTTCTAGGCCAGCAATGACCTTGTCCATACGACAGTTGTACCGGATGCTGTTGATAACGAATGCAGCTCTATTACACACAGATTAACCAAAGGGTGTAATGAAGCAGGTTAGAGGACAAGATTCAGGAGCAAATGGGACTTGCCATTAACCATGATGAGCATCACATTTGCAGAAGAACGCGAGTTCCTCTTGAGGGATACTAGTAACAGCTTCAAAGGAGAATTACTCACATGATATTAACGTTGGATAAAACGGTTCAAACGAGTGAAGTCAGTACAAATTCTGAGTTCATCGGTGTCCTTCTTTGGGCGATTACACGATTGGCTAACACCAGAACGTGGCTCTGAGATTACTCCAAGTTGTTTCATCTCATTAAGATGCTTCTTTAGCTACTCCAGATACGGGATAGGAACCTTCCGTGCTTTTGAGCATAGGGTGTGGCATCAGGTTTCAGTTTGATCTTAAAGGGCTCATCGGACATTATAGGTGGAACAGTCTCATCAAGAACGTCTTTATATTCTTGTAAGAGAGAAGAAACAGTAGTTTCATCATCGTAGTGGACAACTGGTTGCTCTGAGGAGGCTTGAAGAACATGGACTTGGGAACATACTTTATTTGCTGAGTGGTGGATCCAATTTAAATCAGACAAAAGCTCGTCTTCAGAAAGTGGATGCTCTAAGGCTGTGGACTTCCTAGAGAGAACAGTCATGCAAAAACACTCAGGTGGAGCGTGAACAGTGTCAGCGTGAACTGTCCTGATAGTTGAAGGAGAAAGCGGTGCTCTTTCCGCCAGTGTAGACAAAGGCCACTGTTCGTCAATGACTCCAAGAGTTCGGCAAGCAGGGGTGCCAAGTACAACTCCATCTTCACCATAGACCATGTAGAACCACTGATTAGCTGAGAGAACTGGGTTCTGTGGTTCCAGGAAATCTTCAGAAGGACACGTGAATCAGCTTCAAGCTTATAGCCACCAGCAGCCACGCTCAAGATTATAGTTCCATTCTGCAGGAGTTTCAAAGCGAGTAATCCAATCATAACCAAAACAGTTTATGTTAGCACCAGGACCAATCATGCAGCGCTGGATCCATTTGTGATTTCCAATGATAAAATCAGCGTGGCAGTGACTTCCTGCAATGGGAATAGGAGAAACGTTGATGGACTTCACAGATGCAGTTGCACTTTTCTGAGTAACAGAAATCAACTGGAGGGAGGAATTACTAGATGATTTGCTTTGAATCAGGCGAGAATCTGGTTTGCTTTCTTCACTGGATCGCCCTGCACTTGCATTAGACGTGCTAGGGCACATAAGGGAGTTAGCCCAATGGCCTCTGTTGTGTCATATTCTGCAAATGGAATCTTTAGCAGGGCATAGTTTCTTTGTGAGGATATGAAAATTCATGCAAAATTTGCATCTTCTAGGAGTTTCTTCTTGTGTTTCATTGTGAGGTTGACTCTGCTTGTTAGAGGTTTTAGTTCCTTTTCCCTGTTTGTAAGAAGACGCACCTGCTTTGTTTACTTGAGTAGAAAATTGAGCATCCTGAATTGAGGTAGCCTCATCAACTTGAACATGCTGCACAGGCTTTTTCAAGGGTTAGATCCCCTCATGCACAAAAGACTTTTCCAAGATCATTACATCTTATACCAGCTACTAATCTGGCAAGAAGAACATGTTCCTTGCATGACATCTTGGTTACAGTCTTGTAACAATCCTCATATTGGCATTTATTCAAGAGGAACTGCAAATCAGTGAAAAATTCTTGAAGAGATTCATTTGACCCTTGAATTCTATTATGAAACTCGTATTCGTGAGCAAAGACACTTGTGCTCCCGCATATCTGGGTCTGGCTCTGGGTCATCATGGAGTGCTTACAGGTTCATTTTTTCACAGTATCATAACTAAGGACATTTGCATGAGAGATTGTTGGGTTTCTTGTGGGAGTCAGGAAAAAATCTGAGATAGGTACTGCAGAGTTCCATCGCTGCTTCCAAATTTGGAATCCGTCTGAAGTAGAAGTAGAGAAGTCCAGGTGTGGGACTCGTGCAATTCCAGAAGAAATAAACTGAAACCTTGGGGGGTTTGTTGCGGTTTGTTGTAATGTTGAAATAGCACCGGCCTCATCGGAAGGTTTAGGACTCTGCTTGGGCGGCATATCCTGTATAGCGGGAGTAAACGTTGTCAAAGGCTGCCTTCGATCGGAGGGAGTAAAGCTTCAGGTTTGTATCGATGGCGAGCAGTTATAATAAGTCCGGTAAAGAGCGTCCAAAATGGCCGCTGAAGACGAAGAGCTTCGGTGAGTTCAATACAGTTGCCATAGAGTGAATTCAGTAGATAATTCCCAAGATAAACAAGGATGGGCACTCCTAAAGTGTAAGACTGCTGAAATTTGCGCCTTTTAAGCAGACGGCGGTATTTAACCTTGCGACTACCGGTACGCCATGTTTGGTTCACAAGACCATGTCCCTTAGCAGACAACACCACAAACAGCAAAAAGCAAGCCGGCGCTGGTAACAATATTCATGACACCAGCCGTCGACCAGCCATCAACTCTAAGTAATTCACAACAGGGTTTTTTTGGACTCCCAACACTGGAAGCCGGTTTGAAAAGATCCGTCCCCCCCTACCCCCTACCCCCTCCACACACTGGCATACACACATTAACTGCCCGCCAATTTTTCTCATGCCTTTTGTACCAGCAATATTGATCCATTTTTTTTTTGCATCCAACTTTACATTGAAAGGAACCACATGGACACGCGAGATTCTGTGGCAGATCTACAACGGCGGTGCAACAAGTGACGTGCACTTGTTGAGTCGTGTTTTCCCTCTGGAAAAAACTCCCTTAATGCGCATTCCCACACTCGACCAAGCCAAGTCGTCAGCAGACTCAAAGCCTTTCATGAACATGCTCCCAGACTCCAAGATTGTCATCGACCATCTCCCAAGTCCACCCCTGTTGGTCACACATCTTCCTTACCACATGATACCTAAAGGCGAAGATGATTCTGCGATCTGCAAGTACAGGTACGTTGCAAGGAACGACCAAAGAACCCTAAAGATGCAGTTTCCATGTATTACGCTTTGTCTTCCGTGTCTAAAACTATGGGGGATACATTTTCAGCACCACCATTTGACATGCGATGCGCAAGCTTTGAACAAATACAAATATCTGTGTGAGTCTTTCAGAATCAGAATACAGAGTATCCCATTCCCTGAACAGCTTGAGATTGATCTTGGATTGTGCCCAGCAGACTGCCACAGCATGAGTAAGGCTCTGCTCATGCGAGACAGTCCACAGGTACAAGCAGTTATCCATGGTAAGTGCACGTGCAGCTTCTTCGTTTGCTGTCGTTTACTGATATTGTTCTCCTGTATATATTTATGTAATTTGGACCGTAGGTCTTTTTTATAGATCCGATATGCTGCACTTTATAGCATGGTTTTATCCATGTTTCTTTATAAGGTTGGTTTTTCCATCCTAACTTTGGCTGTGCGAGACATCAACACGACACTTGGACTCTCGACCTTTCCAAGACACGTGATGGCGTGATCTGGTGGGCGTGCGTCCTCGTTTAGGGCTTTTAACAGAGAGCACGGGTATTTTTACGGCATTTTCGCCATCTTTCTATGCCGTACTGATTAGCTCTAAGAAGAGCAAAACAGCTGTCTACAGCTGACACCCTGAAGTTCTATTAGTGTCGTTTTGATGTCTTGCAGAATCAAGTCTTTCTACGTAGTCAGATCAGCCTTGCTGCTAAGTTTGTCATTTAAGTATCAAAAGCCTGCCACGTGCCGGAGAGGAGGTAGAGATGATTTAGCAAATACGGAACAGTGCTCCCCGTACTGGAACAGAGGCGACAAAGGATAAAGTGTTAAATCGACTCTTAGGTTGTTGCGTTGCAGCACACCAGTCGTATGGAAGCAGGAGAAATGGCACTGCAACTTGTGCGAAAGTTTTATGTACTCAAAGATGAAGACAACCTTTTGACGACTGTGCGCAGATGACACGCTTAAACCTTTGCTAGTAGTACTTAGCAGGTTTGCAGTATATTACTTGGTAGGCATATCTTTTAGTTTTTAGTATTTATACCTATAATGTTCAGTAGTATAGTAGTCAATTTCAGCTGTACTCTACAGTGATTGTTATGATTCCAGTTGTAATTTTCTTTTTTTTAAATCCTGAAAAGTTGACCGAATTTATTCATTCATTCATCCACCCATCCATCCATCCAAGCAGCAACTCCAGATTTTTTCAAGTGAAGACCATTGACAGACAGACAGACAGACAGAAAGAAAGACAGAGCCAGAGACAGAAATGTAGAAAATGTTTACTTGCTTCGGATGGTCACGTGCCTATATCGAAAACAACATCGATACTGCTCGTAAGCATCGATTTCTTTCGAAGCCGACCCAAATATCGTGGCAGGTAGTTCTCCATCATTTAGCATCAATATAGGTCTACGGTTTGTTCCTTTCTTTTTTTTTAATTTTCCCTTTAGTTAAGTTTTCAATGTGGCAATGCAGGCTGAAGTCCTCCAAAAATGGGCCAGTGCTTCCTTAATTCTCTTTGGATCAAAACACTCCATAATTCGATCTACGAATACACATCTCGAAGAGAAGATGTGACCATCGCAGTTGTAATCGCAATTTAAGCAATTGCGAATTAAGCGCGAAATAACGATTTTCGGGGCTTCAACGGGATTCGAACCCGTGACCTTCGCGTTCGCTCTGCATTTGGAGAGCAGGCCAACTTATTGAGTTCATTTTAACCCGTGAAAGGAATGAAAATTATGTGAACTGCGGAAATACAAATGAAATCTTCTTTTCATTTGTATTTCTGCAGTTCGCATCATTTTCATTCTATGAATACACATCTTATGGACAATTTTATGCAGTTCAACGAAAGGCAGCTGAACATTTGTTTCTCCCCAACCGGCTCAAGACATAGTAGCGATGAGAAGGCTTGCTTATCTTATTGAGTCTGGTTTCTGAGCAACTCAGAAAGAGATCCCCCAAAATTTTTGCTTAAAGGGGACAGAAATCGTGAGACCATACGAAGACATGTACACAGGCAATGGCTATTAGGATCCCGTGCGAATAGCCACTGCTTATTTAAAAGTAAATAAGAAATTCATTTCAAATACTGGCAAGATGTGAAGAAAGAATGAGCATTTGACAAGCTCTATTGCTAAACCCTTTCCACTGTTTAGGTCGTCACAACTGTTGTACTTTATTTGCAACCGTATTTGTAACATAGATTGTATTTGCAACCTTTAAATGCAACCGTATTACGAAATGGTTTTTAATTTTCCGTTCCACGGATAATATACATGTTATTTAGGACCATTGCCGGCGTGATTATTAGCAACAAATACCCGGAACATATATTATAGACATTAGAGTACGTGCGTTTCTACATCGCAACAAATCGTCTGCTTGTGGGAAAGCCTTGCATGATGGCCGAGTCACAAACTTCACAAGAAAAACCACAGCTCGAAATAGGTCTCAAGGCAACGGTCGTTCAAGGGATAAGGATACCAACTTGGTCACTAGACCCAAACTTTGCCGAAGACCTTGAACAATTTCAAACAAGGAAGGATGATGAATTCGTGGCGAGTTACCCCAAATCAGGTTTCTGTTTATAAGCTTTCATTGAAACCAATCCCGGCAAGTGCGCAAGTCCTAAATTTAAGGAACAAAAGGTTCCATTTTACCCCAGATATGCTTTTTTTCATCAGACACGAGAGTGTTTAATTACTGCGTCAAACAAAGAGAGTACTCAAAGGGCACGCTCTGCAGATTTAGCTGCCGACACTTGTCCTCGTGGGGTCATGGGTTAAGGAAAACAACCGGATTTCCATAAACTGAATCACCCAGTGACACCAGGTTAACTGTATCAGGGTCATTTTTTGCTCGACTAAATTTACCATTGTAGCAATTCGTTTAAGAGAATCTGATTAGATGGTTTAATTCGTCACTGGAAGTAAAAGAGTAAACTAATCGTGTAAGAAGTCATGATATACTTCCCAACGAATTGGTGTCAATTAATCAAAAATTCAGTGAATGAACTCCTGTATTACTCTTGACGATTCTCAGTGACCATGATCGCTGGTGCATGGAAGTAAAATAGTAAACTAAACGTGTAAGAAGTCATGATATACTTCCCAACGAATTGGTGTCAATAAATCAAAAATTCAGTGAATGAAGTCCTGTATTACTCGTGACGATTCTCAGTGACCATGATCGCTAGTGCATGTCATGCAAAATATTGTAACAACCATCCTTTTGTCACGGAGATGTCACCAGGTTTTGCGACATGTTCGGGGATGTTGTGGAGTTACATCATTCAAGTTTCATTTCGGTCGAACTTTCTAAGAAACATTCTGTCATTTTCATTGTTCTATGGAATTCTGTGTTATGTTGCGCTTGTTTGAGCAAAATTGCAAAATCATTGCATCGACGTACGTGCATCACGGGTAACACATATTTTCTTCAAAGTTGCGGACAGCAGTGGTTGGTTCACACGATCATGTGGTCCTTGGTTCGTGCCCAGTCCTTTAGCAGACAACACCACATCTCCCTTCCCCACCCAGAGTTGGCCATGCAACATTTTTTCTCCCCACCCCCCCCCCCCCCACTTCCCTCACAGGAAATATGGTAGTACAATTTGAACAAAAGGGGTAAGTTAAAGAACAACACTCTCACTGTGCAGGCTCCAAGTATCTTCTATTCCGGATGAGAACTTTTTGCAAAGTTTAAAAAAATTGTCGGAAGGGGCTTAGAACAACCTTGTATTTTAACAAGCTAATTACAATTCCATTATTAAAAAATGGAGATCACCGAGCTCATTTTTTAGTTATAAGCACTTAAAACTAAAACTGAGGGTGTTTGAAACAGGTTATACTGTTACTATGGTAACATATTACGTCATGAAAATGGCCATAAATTGTTCACCATTGACTGGACATTTGTTTGATACCATAATTGTAACATTAACTGATAAAGAGTGGCAGTATCTATCCATTGAAATGCAAGTGATGGAAATTACTGGAAAATATTGCCAGCCACCTTAACTTGTCATTAATTGATTCACATTTCTTGAGCAGCTTTTTCATATTCTTTACGGCTGCCTCAGCCTTACCGTTTGACTGGGCATGTGTGGGAGATGAGAGGGTCTGTTGGAAGTCCCATTCTTTGGCAAAGTCCTACAACTGAGTTGGGGACCACCATCAGAGACGACCTCTGTAGGATTGCTGAATAGAAAAAATGCTTCCATTAGTTCTTTGATGACGAGCGGGGCCTTAGTGTTTTTCTTTAAATAATGTACTTCAGCGAAAATGAGGAATAGTCGGTGATAATGAGGTATTCATTTACATTAAGATTACAACAGTCAAGACCGAGTTTCTCGCAAGGTCTCGTTGGCAATGGTGGCTGTTGGAGTGGTTCCTTGCAATTTGCTGAAAGAAGTGACAGACACTGGTGGCAGCGTTTGACCATGTCCTCAATTTCCCGAAGAATACGAGGCCAAAAGACGAAATCACGGGCACGGCGGCGAGTTTTTGTCGATGCCTTGATGCCCTTCCTGTAGAGTCAAGAGAATCTTCTTCTGGAGAGACGACGGGATGACAGTGCGGCCATTCGTTAAGAGAAGAGAATGGCCAGACATTGGAGTAACGAGGCAAAGTTGATGGCGGATGGGCCAGAAAGGTTTAGCAAGCTCTCCTACTTCTTGTAGTAAGTTGGGTCATCCACAGCGGACATACTCTGAAACTCAAGAAAGCTGAGGGTCGGTTTGTTGGGCTTAAGAAACTTTCATGAAGCTGCAGGTCTTCGATTGACTTATCAGCAAAGTGTAAGTACACAGCTGCTTTAGCATGAGCTTCACACAATCCATCGTCAAGTGATGGTTGGTCCACAGGAAAACGCGAAAGGGCGTCTGCTGCCAAACGATCTTTTCCTTTAACCCATTATGCTTTGAAAGAGCAAGGCAGCATTTTCATCATAAGTCGCTGAAGTCTGGGATTCTCAACGTCTGCAATCCGCATTGAATTCAATATTGGGATGAGAGGTTGATGGTCGGTAAGCAGGGTAACGTGGTGTACGCACTGAACGTACATTTTGCACTTCTTCATAGCCCAGGAAGCAACAAGAGCCTCAAGCTCTATCATAGAATAACAGTTTTCTGTAGGACTCAGGGAACGTGCACCGGCTTGTACAGGTCTCCACACGTCATCTACCAACTGAAGAAGCCAAGCCCAATCCCTTAAGGCGAGACGCATCAGTAGCAAGAACAGTTTGTCGATCAACTCCAAAATATGGCATGGCATGGTCGTGTTCAGGTAATCACTAAAAGACTGCATCCTGTGTAACTAAGAAGACGGCGAAAGGGGGCCATAATGTCAGTAAGTTCCTTGGAGAAATTTCCAAGCTGGCTTACTAAACCGAACCATGAGTAAAGAAAATCCCTGATGGATTTCAGAAGGTCAGGACAGGTTTGGATTCCCTTTGTCGACAGGCCAAAGCCACCGAAATCTACTTCAGTGACAGCAAGCTGTGACTTTGTTTGCTTGGGTGTGACACTATGCTGACGACATTGATCAAAGAAGGCACGGGGACGCTTCTTCAGAATAGAGAGAGAGTTGGGGCATAAATGAACATATCGACCAAAGGGTGTAACGAAACAGGTTAGAGGACGAGATTCAGGAGCAAGCGGGACTTGCCAGTAACCATGATGAGCATCACATTTGCAGAAGAACGCGAGTTCCTCTTGAGGGATACTAGTAACAGCTTCAAAAGGAGAATTACTCACATGATATTAACGTTGGATAAAACGGTTCAAACGAGTGAAGTCAATACAAATTCTGAGTCCATCGATGTCCTCCTTTGGGCGATATACGATTGGATGACACCAAGGACTTAGCTCTGAGATTACTCCAATTAAGATGCTTCTTTAGCTACTCCAGATATGGGATAGAAACTGTCTTTTGAGCATACGGTGTGGCATCAGTTTTCAGGTTGATCTTAAAGGGCTCACCTGACATTGTAGGTAGAACAGTCTCAGCAAAAACGTCTTTATATTCTTGTAAGAGAGAAGAAACAGTAGTTTCATCATCGTAGTGGACAATTGGTTGCTCTGAGGAGGCTTGAAGAACATGGACTTGGAAACATACTTTATTTGCTGAGTGGTGGCTCCAATTTAAATCAGACAAAAGCTGGTCTTCAGAAAGTGGATGCTCTAGGCTGTGGACTTCCGAGAGAGAACAGTCATGTAGAGAACACTCCGGTGGCAGGGCATAGTTCCTTTCTTAGGATATGAAATTTCATGCAAAATTTGCATCTTCTAGGAATTTCTTCTTGAGTTTCATTGTGAGGTTGACTCTGCTTGTTGGAGGTTTTAGTTCCCTTACCCTGTTTGTAAGTAGACGCACCTGCTTTGATTACTTGAGTAGAAAATTAAGCATCCTGAATTGAGGTAGCCTCATCAACTTGAACATGCTGCACAGGCTTTTTCAAGGGTTAGATCTTTCATGCACAAAAGACTTTTCCAAGATCATTAGATCTTATACCAGCTACTAATCTGGCAAGAAGAACACGTTCCTTACATGACATCTTGGTTACAGTTTTGCAACAATCCTCATATTGGCATTTATTCAAGAGGGATTGCAAATCAGTGAAAAATTCTTGAAAAGATTCATTTGACCCTTGAATTCTATTATGAAACTCAGATTCGTGAGCAAAGACACTTGTGCTCCCACATACCTGGGTCTCGGTCTGGGTCATCATGGAGTGCTTACAGGTTCATTTTTTCACAGTATTATCACTAAGGACATTTGAGAGCTTGCTGGGTTTCTTGTGGGAGTCCAGAAAAAACCTTAGATAGGTACTGCAGAGTTCCATCGCTGCTTCCAAATTTGGAATCCGTCTGGAATAGAATAGGGGAAATCCAGGCATGGGACTCGTGCAATTCCAGAAGACATAAACTGAAACCTTGTGGGGTTTTTTGGGGTTTGTTGTAATATTGAAATAGCACCGGCCTCATCGGAAGGTTTAGGACTTTGCTTGGGCGGCATTTCCTGTATAGTGGGAGTAAGCTTTGTCAAAGGCTGCCCTCGATCGGAGAGAGTAAAGCTTCAGCTTTGTATCAATGGCGAGCAGTTATAATAAGTCCGGTAAAGAGCGTCCAAAATGGCCGCTGAAGACGAAGAGCTTCGGTGAGTTCAATACAGTTGCCATAGAGTGAATTCAGTAGATAATTCCCAAGATAAACAAGGATGGTCACTCCTAAAGTGTAAGACTGCTGAAATTTGCGCCTTTTAAGCAGACGGCGGTATTTATCCTTGCGACTACCGGTACGCCATGTTTGGTTCACAAGACCACGTCTCTTAGCAGACAACACCACAAGCAGCAAAAAGCAAGCCGGCGCTGGTAATAATGATCATGACAACAGCTGTCGACCAACCATCAACTGTAAGCAATGCACAAGGGTTTTTTTTTTTTGGACTCCCAACGTTGGAAGCCGGTTTGAAAAAATCGGTCGCCCCCTACCCGCTACCTCCTCCACACACCGGCATACACACATTAACTGCCCGCCAATTTTTCCCATGCCTTTTGTACCAGCTATTGATCCTTTTCTTCACCAAACTTTACACTGAAAGGAACCACATGGACACGCGAGATTCTGTGGCAGATCTACGACGGCGGTGCAACAAGTGACGTGCACTTGTTAAGTCGTGTTTTCCCTCTGGAAAAAACTCCCTTAATGCGCCTTCCCACACTCGACCAAGCCAAGTCGTCAGCAGACTCAAAACCTATCATGAATATGCTCCCAGAGTCAAAGATTGTCATCGATCAGCTCCCGAGTCCACGTCTGTTAGTCACACACCTTCCTTACCACGTGATACCTAAAGGCAAAGATGATTCCGCGATACATTTACGTTGCAAGGTACATTTACGGTACATTTACAGTACATTTACGTTCCAAGGATCCCTAAAGATGTTGCAGTTTCCATGTATTACGCTTTGCCTTCCCTGTCTAAAACTATGGGCGATACATCTTCAGCACCACCGTTTGACAAATTTGCACAAAACTTTCTTGAAGGAAAACGTGAGTAAATATTTCTTTCTTTAGTTGGTAAGGTTAAGTAGCACATAGGCGCAAGCTACATTCCACAAACTTCCAAAAATGTTCGCAAAATTTTGAAAGAAATCTGAGCTCAAAAATATTCGAAAGCTTAGAGCCTCCGAGCGACTTAAATACCACAACAATCTACTGTTTTTGGCTTATTTTGAGATATAAAAAAGGTGCACATTTTTGTTCCAGCTTAAGTTATGAGGAAGGGAACCATTTCGATAAAGATTAGCATATTTCAAGGTAAGGATTTGAACCTTGGGGGAGCCTCCCAACTAATGAGTCCCCCTCCTGCAATAACAATAAAAGACCAAAATGCCGTCGTGGTCTCCCTCGAAATAACCTGACATCAAATACGAGAAAGAGTGTTTCATCAGGATATCCAAACACCAAGAAGTGGGTTGAAAAAACGAGGCGCAGCCGATTTTTTTATAACCGACTTCGAGGTATTTGGATACGTAATGAAACACTCTTTCGAGTTTTTGATATGGCTTCTCTAACCATTCATAATTCTTGGAGAAATTCACAGCTAATTAAGATCCAGTGTGCAAACAACCGTCACGGTAGTGATTTCCTTTGTTTTCTCTTTATGAATTATTAATAGTTTGAGAATATCCCCGCAAAAACTGTCAATATTTTTTCAAGCCCCTCACAAATATGCCAAAGGTCAAAGAAGCCGCCACAGCCACTCACTTACAAAGCCCCTTCAGAAAATCTCATTAATTGGGCAGGTGGAATAGACAAATTGAATTGTCCAAAATTATCGCTTAAAAGCTGTTTTAGAGGATTGTTTCCACTTTTCTCCAAATCAATACACTAAGTACGAAACGCAAATGCAAGGGTAGTACAACGTTAATCTCGTTCCCAGATCTCGCGGGTGGGCGAAGCCGAAGGCGATATCTGGTCAAATCCGATTTGTATCACGTGATTGCCTGTCAGGAATGTGGGAGGCAAGTCAATAGCGCATGCCCGAGACAATTCCAAGAAAATGGGAATCAAATGAATAACCAACGCTTAACCAAATGAATAACGAATGCTTAACCAATCTTGTCTTTCCTGGAATGATATCTAGCAAAGTATTTTGCTAAAGAATAAAGCAGAACGCAATCATCAAAGCTCAGTTCGGGTAAATAATATTTATTTGTTCATTCGGCGGCTACATGCAATGACTAGACATGTCTAGGTTTTATGCAAATTTGATCGGGTCACGTAAATATTCTTACGGTGGATTCTTAAGGCGGAACATCGTTATTCGCTAGAACTAGCTTTATAATGCTATGAAGAACTGAGAAGAAATCTTCTTGACTTTTGAGGCCGACTGTAAACAACGAAATGTCCCAAGAATGCATATATTATGATTGCGTGCACAATGTCTAATTTGCATAAAAACAGACATTGAATTCCCTAGAGGCCCTGAGAAGCGTCGCAACGCACGTTCAAATTTTAGCACTGTGACAGCCATGTTTTGAAACAGCCAATCAAAAAAATCGAATTTTCTTACTTGACCAGATCTCGCCTTCGGCTTCGCCCACCCGCGAGATCTGGGAATGAGATTAGTACAACGTAACATTGTTACATGGTGTATTGGAGGTAACATAACCTCTTTATGTTGGCAGTGTTTTGTTTTCGTTTCCGTTATTAAGTTCCGTACAATTCGTGGTTTGACCATGTTCTTGGCTGGTGGAAACATAGAGACAATCCCAACGTCTTGATTATGAAGTACGAAGACATGAAAAAGGTATGACTGATTATGGAGCTATTCGTGATCATGATGTCACATTATTCAAGGCTTTTGCTTCATCTTTTAAATTTAACAGTTTGTTTACGAAATCCACTCTTATGTGGCACATCCAAAGAATTTATTGTAACGTTATGTAAAAAGCCGGACAAAACCTACGAACAGGCGTTCTCGTTTTATAGATCCAATGGAACTTATCTTGGCTATTATATTTTAGTATAAATCTACTAGCGTTCTATCACTAATGCTGTTCTCTGATTGGCTACGCTACTCACTATCTATTCTGTTGTAGATAGTCATGGAGTAGGGTGTTTTCCGCGCGCGGTGTGACCTATTTATATCATTTTTCAATAAAAACATGTAGTGTCTGCTGTTAAATTTTGAACGGCCTCATCAACTATCACGCGATAGAAATCTCGAGCTCATAATCTAATTGTTAAATATATAGTATCATGTCTACTATAACCTGATCGCAGGTTATAATAGACACCGAGCTTATCTCTAGGAATTCTTGGCCAGCTTGTGATGTTTTTGTAATCAGACTGGTAAAGGCCAGTTGGAAAGGAACGGTTGATGACCTAAGGCTAATACTTTTTTCGACTTATCGGAACCATTCCTCTACACTGACAGAATTTTAGTGACAACTCTGTATGGCCTTACTAATGTCTGACCACTCACCCGCGGAAGAAGGGTGGCGGAGTAGAAACTTCCCAGTGAAAGTTACTGTGACTCAAGTCGATCCTTCAGGATGTTCAAATCTTAAATGAAAACTTAAGAATATTTTTAGAGTAAAAATCTGAAAAAATGTTTCACGAAAACCAACTTCTTGTCAGGGGTGAAAATGACTTCGAGCCACGCCCACAAAATGACATCCATCCTTTACTTTTGTAAGCAATTCTCGCTTCCTGGCCACTGGTACACCATACCTGGTTCTCACTCCAGCTCTGATCCAAGATTAAACGCTGTTTTCTGGTTGAAATATTGGTTAATAAAGCTACCCTGTTCCTTTTTGTATGTCCAGATATACTTTTTATTTATTTCAAAGGACTTGCCATCCTGTGTGAAAGCCATAGCGGAGTTCGTAGAAAACCCTTTGACGGAGGAAGTGATACAACGCATTGCGCACCCGTGTTCATTCGGGGAAATGGCAAAGAACTCGGCATCGTATCAAGTTATCCCTGAGAGTGGTAACATCAGTTTCTTACGTAAGGGGGAAATAGGCGACTGGAAGAATCATTTTACACCGGAGATGACTGAAAAATTCGAAACCGAATTTATTGCGAAATTGAAAGAGCAGGGGCTTGAATTTGACTGCTGAAGTTATTTTGAACCGTTAATATATGAAATTCTTAATGTTCATTTATTCACCATCTACGGGATAAATACGAACTCTCAATTGACCAGCTCCCAGTTGGCTTGATAGCTCATTTGGTTAGAGCGCTGCACCGGTATCGCAGAGGTCATGGGTTCGATTCCCGTTCAAGCCTGAATTTTTTCAGGCTTCTTCTCTTCAACCGCTTAGGTTGAAACACCTTCACTGCGATGATCTTCACATAATTCTATCTGAAGCTATTTTGAACATTAATATATGAAAATTCATATACTTGAACTGCGGATAAAGATAGAATTATATGTAGATCATCGCAGTGAGTGTTTCAACCGCTCAGGTTTAAACATCTTCACTGCGATGATCTACATATAATTCTATCTTTATCCGCCGTTCAAATATATGAATTTTCATATATTAATGTTCATTTATTCTCCATCTTACGGGATAAATACGAACTCTCAATTGACCAGCTCCCAGTTGGCTTGATAGCTCAGTTGGTTAGAGCGCTGCACCGGTATCGCAGAGGTCATGGGTTCGATTCCCGTTCAATTTTTCCAGGTTTCTTCTTTTCAACCGCTCAGGTTGAAACACCTTCACTGCGATGATCTACATATAATTCTGAAGTTATTTTGTCATCACGTAGTCTCGATAACCTATTTGCCAATAAAGTTACGATAGTCAAGGCTGTTTCAAGCTGTTACAAGCTCTTCCAAAAGGAAGCGAAAAAGTGATATAACCAGTGGCCGCAACACCTGATAAAGACTAACAGTAAACAGTCGTCGAAATCGTCTCGATCTACCTCCTAAGAGACCACATCCTTAGAAGAACGAAAAAAAAACACTATTATTAATTCAAAATAGGCCGGCCCTCTAAAGCATGGGCTTGAATTTGACCGCACATGCTGAATGAGACGACATCCTTAGTAAAACGAAAGGCCTGGCTAAACCAGGAAACATTGTTGCGGAAACATTGTTTCCAGATATGTTTCCTAGGGTGGCTAAAGTGGAAAACATACGTTTCGGAAGCAAAAATTGCGTCCATGAGGCAAAAATGTTTTTGACTTGTCTCAGAAACATTTCCTTGCTTCCAACACGCAAAATTTACTTTCGCAACATATGTTTCTCGCGCGGCTAAACTGGGAAACATTTGCGTCTGCAGCATTGTTTCCACAGCAATGTTTCCTAGTTTAGCCAGGCCTTTAACTATTGATTCAAAATAGGCTGCCCATACACTTAGAGCTACCATTTGTAGCGTGCATAACGGACGGCGAGATTGACTCATGCATTACTTCGCCAAGATCGCGTATTCTCGCTCGACTATCGGTGAGCGAAAGAAAGGACAGTTCTCATAGTCTGTCCTTGCCGAATCACAAAGTGTAACCTGTTGCTTTACACAAATTGTTGCCCGTTCACAGACATTCTCTTTTGAACGGGAAAATAAAGAGGCCTTGTAAAGGACACCAGGTCCTATTGTCTGTTTACTTGCTTTTGGCGAATTTGTAAATAAATAAATACATAAATAAATAAGAACAACAACAACAATAACAGCAACAACTTTATTTAAGACAGGGTAATTGGGGACACACTATACTAATTACAAATTCTCAAAATACACTTATGTTTAAACAATATAATTCCAATAATCTTCTATACAATTCAAGTCATCGTAATGAAACAACTAACTCAGAACTAACTCTTCTTCTGGCGCCATCTGGTCTCCCTCTAGTTTGGGTCGCAAACATGTTTACAGCACAGCATAACAGAAGCTTGATTGTAGCTAGTAGTTGATTAGTATCAGTAGAAGAATTTGTGTAAGCTCAAGTCGCTGCAATGAAGAAGCTTTCCCCTAGCAGAGTCTCGGTACATCTCGTGAAGCTAAGCGAGTGCTCAGCATAACTAACTGTCACATCATGAGCAATTGCATTGTTTTACTAAAAGTTCTTCCAGGCTCATGCTTCTCACTTGAGTTTTAAAACCTGTATGGTCCCTGATTGTTTGACCTCTGAACTCAGTTTAGACCATAGTGCAGTCAACTCTTGTTATAATGGACACCATCGGGACCAAGACGTGGTGTCCGTAATAGAGAAAGTCGATAATAGCGGGAGTTGTTTTCAGTAATTTCTTATTCTCCGGGACTTTAACTCCTATCCGTAATAACGGGGTGTCCGTAATAGCGAGGTGTCCACAGGGCGAGAGTTGACTGTACTGGGGCCCGTTTCTCGAAACTCCCGATAACTTTCCGGGCCCGAAAACGAATTTAGGTGCACAATATTCTACAATAGCTATACAATTTTCATTGATTTTGGAAGCTAAATTTTTAATTTGTATAATTTCGTGAGGCATATCGCTAAGTTTGCGCCAATAATTACCATTAGCTGATAATAAATGACCTCGAAAAAATACTTACCGGGCCCGGAAAGTTATCGGGAGTTTCGAGAAACGGGCCCCAGGGCCTACATAGCTGACGCTATGTTCACCAAAGGTGACAGTGTTAACTCTTGGTATTGAAAAGTCTGAGTTCCTACGGGCATAGTTGCAAGAATTCCTTTTGCGTTGTAATTTCGGCCAAAATTGTTCCCCTTTTTCTGTGAAGTTAGATTCAGCTACTATCCCTGTTGTACTTCGGCGACCTTTTAAAATACTAAAATAACAAATTTCTCTACCCTTTCATAGAATGTACCGTGTTTTCTCGATTAAACCCCGGGCCCCGAATAAACGCCGGGTATAAAAGAGGGAATTGTAAATAAGCCCCTCATACGTTTATTTGTGGTATAATAGACTTAAGATTTAAGGGCAAGATACAGGGCTGCTAAGAAAAACGAATAATAACCCTTTCTTAACAAATGGTGGGCCAAAATAAAATGCTGATTCAAAGAAACGCCGGGTCCACCCTGTCAAGTTTGAAATAAACGCCGGGGGCGTTAGTAGTAAATTGGGCCCGTATGTCACAAATGCTGGCTTCTGATTGGTCGAGAGCAAATCAATGACGTCACCGGAACCGGAAGTGCCTTGAACCGGAAGTCACGTGGTTTGGAATGGGAAACCGCTGACCAGTTGGAAAAAGGGATCGTGGGCTCATGGGAACCGGAAGTCACGTGGTTTGGAATGGAAACCGCTGGCAAGTAGGAAAAAGGGATCGTGGGCGCAGGGTGGGTTAAAACCGCTGAGAAAACGCGGGCTCCAAGTCCAAAGTCCAATTTGGGGAACGGGGGTAACCGGAAAACAAGACAAAATGAAGAAAATACATTTTATTGATTTGTTTACAATAACTGTGGTTTTCCTTTGAGTTCCTATTTGATAAGTGTTCCTTTTATGATGAGTGTTCAGTTACTGGTATCCATAGGGGTAGGTCTTGAAGGTGTTGTGATCAATGACTCGTTTGTCATAGACCAGCTTGTACCATTTATGTTGGGGTTCAGTGAGCAAGGTGTAGTTTGTTGGGTTGCGAACAATTTGATAAGTTTTCGTAACTTGTATTTCCCGTGGTTTGGGAAGGGGTTTCTGGATTTCCTCTTTGACATTTTGACGCATGACGTCATAATTGAGTTGAGTGTGTCCTTCACTGTTGAGTCGGAAGCCTCTGACCTTGCATTCCACTTTTCCTTTATTCGTAGTATACCCATAGTTCTTGGGTCCTCCACTGACAAATTCTTGGATGTATTCTTTATCATCTAATTCGGAGGCGAAGTCCCCAAGATAGGAACCCAATACAGGTTTGAATTGAGTTGGTGTTTCCTCCAGGTAGATGATGGAGTCGGTGTCAAAGTAGAGGACTCTTTCCCCTAAGTCTTCCAGGGCGTCATACAATTTAAGGCGGGCGTGGCAGGTAGTGAAGCAGGCCACAAAAATGTTGAGGTTGGGCGAGACGCGGATGTCCTCTTTTTGTTTTTGGTAGTGGATCTCCACCATATCATGATTTATAACAGCAACGTGACGTACGTCCAAGGAATCATTGTCCAAAAACTGGTGGAAGGCATGAGGATCATCAAAGGCTTGAATTTGGGTCTTGTTGAGGCGTTGTCCAAACTTACCCCACATGGAGTTGAGCATGAGCTTAGCTAATGTTCGTAGGCCCGGGTTGTATTCGATCTTGTCGTACTCCAACTGGATGCCTTCATGCAGGAAGTACTGTTCTATGTAACGTTGCTTTTCTTCTTCTGTCATGTTGGCCACAGGCCACCCACTAGCTTCTTGTTTGATTTTCAACCAGGTGTTGACATAATCGGCGAAGAGGCCCTCACAGGTTTCTTCAAAATGCCAGGCTTCGTAGATGTATTGGACTTGGTACCCGAGCTCGACGGCTTTATACAGTTCTGGGGTACACCAGGTACTGGTGAGGGCGCGTTGTTCGTCGGTGTGAGGGCAATGATAGGATCTGTCCAAAAGAGGTTTGTCCATTTCTTCTTCCACACAACGGGCACAGAGTGGAAAGAGGAGTTTGTTGTCATGACGGTAAGGCAGCACGGGATGGTACAATTCACGGGGAGGCAGGATTTTGCATTGGATGAGCCCAAAGTACTGGTGTATGTCCGTGTGACCCGGTTGATAAGAGATGGTGGGATGTCCTTTGGGGTAGGTGGACTTCTTGTTGACCCACGGGTACAAGGAGGTGACATCAATGTAGTGAATTTTTTGGCCAGGGGTAATATGATGGTAGAGTTTGATGGCATTGGTACGACCTCCACAGAAAGCATCCCGAGGTTCAAGTGGTTGGATAAAGTCGAGTTCCCGGACGAAGGAGTCGATCTCTGGGTGGGTGTCTCGGAGGTGGTCCCATTGACATCCCCACATTTGAATGACGTTGTACCCTTGGTCGGTAAGCTTTTGGACTTTGTCTTGGGTGACGTCATAGAGGTCCTGCATGGTTCGATCATAGTTGCGGGGATGTTTTTCGTAGCGATGGGGATAACAGGTAGGGCATCCGTGGGTGAAACAGCCTTGAAATTCGTAGACGGTGTGGGTGTCGGGGCAATAACCATCCACATAGATCTTGGTCCCGGGGATCTTATACTCGCCTTGATTTCGGACATGTTGAATGTATTGGTGATGATGAGGCTCTGGATTGGCACTGGTCAGTAGATCGTCGGGGGTAAGATCTTGGAGGGCGCGTTGACGTAGTTGGTGATCGCACCAGGTTAACCATTGAAGGGCTGGGATGGACTGGTTGATGTTATTTCTCCATCCCTTATGACCGGCGGGTTCGCTGGCAATACTGTTGGGGATCATCCGGTTCATACGTAAATCTCGATTACAAGCGGAGGCAATGGTGACGTGATCGAAGGGATTGAAGCCTGTTAAGTCTTCAAACATGCGTTTGAAAGTCAGACATCCTTGTTTCAAGAGTCGTACATCGGAACTGCAATAGGACAATAACTCTTGTTGGAAATGAAACACCACACCCTGGTCGCGTTGTTCTTGATGCCAGGTTTCAAAGGCTTGTCTTCCTTCGAGTGTCATGCTCTCAGGCATGTAGTAATCGCGTGAGGGGAGGATGCCCACGTAGTGTTGATGCTTAGGTATGTTGAACTTGTGGGGGAAATAGCCTTTGCAGAGTTCTGTCAAACCAAAGGTTTTGGGAAACGCGGAGAGGGGCATCTGGAAGAAACTCATGGAATCAATGAACCGGATGCGGTCATGTTTGATCTCTAAGAGTTTACATCCGTTGCGGAGTTGTTGGACGATGCGGTTTTCACTATAGTATTCTTGGATGATGAAGTACCCATCGTACCCTTGAAAATTATGGGCGATGACATTGACTTGACGGGTATCGTTGAGGGTCAAGGTATCCAACCATTCCAGAAAGTCACGGATACAAGTGGGACCTGGGAAAGGTTTGGGTTCATCCTTGTCTTCGGTTTCGGCCACGACGAGATTGGCAATGTGTTTTCCCTGGGGTTGCATGGCTTCGATATCAAAGAAGACGTGTAAGGGAGGCAGGTCTTGCTCGTCCTCGTCCTCGGAGGAGGCATGGGGTTCCGCGGCGGCGGCGGCACCTCGTTTGGCGCCAGGACCTTTTTGACGGGTCCTCTTTCTCTTCTTTTGGTCTTGAGGTTTGGGGGCTCTTTGTATGAAACAACGGTGATGGTCGGCGTGGACGTACTGATGACAAGACGGGCAATCCACGTGCCAACAATGGTGACGTTGAATGCGGGACAAGCCCACATTTTGTTGATAACAGTCAGGGCATCGGTGTCGTTGAGAGCACACGGAGGCCTGGAGGCCCGTGGCGGGTTTGCCCGCATGGGTCTTGCTGGAATGGGCTTCGAAACACGCGGGTCCAAAAAAGTCCCGATGACACGAGTCGCAACGTTGAGTGGCTTTCAGGTGTCGGGGGTAAGCATGTTGAAAGTCTGGACAATCTTTCTGTCGACAGGCTCCACACAACTTGGTCTTGGTGCATCGATGCAGTCCGTCGGTGTTGTAGGGTTTCCAACAATCCGCACACACATAACTGGACCCGAAAAATCCCGGCAATTTGGTGATGACATCATAATGGTCTTTGTTGTGCAACAGGATCAGTTGTTTGTCAGAAAGGGGGCCAAACGTCGTGATGTGGAATGATCGCTGTGCATCGACCAACAGGATCTGGTAACCGGTGAGGGATGGGGCCTTGCTGAAAGCCGTTAAGGCGTCATAGCTGCAAGGACCCAAGGGTACCTTGGCTTCATTCTGGAGGTCCAGAGCTAGGGTTCTCTGCAGGGGCCTTCCTTGCTGAATGGTGCGGTAGTTCGGGTGCTGGTCCACGCGAGCTTTGGCGAGCACGAGGGCTCTGGCACAACAGAGCTCATCATCATTTTGGATGCGGATGACCGACCGTTTGTTGGTTGTCAACATGGTCATGGTAGGATGCCCTGGTTTCCCACGACGGGGTTTGCCGGTACCTTGAGGAGCATGATGGACTTGAGTGATGGAGACTTGAAAGGAATCATCCATTTCAAATTGTTCGTTGCTGTTGAGGGCTTGGGCTAAACGTTGGAACAGAGCTTCCACCCGTTCTGTGTCTCGACGCCATTCACCTGCACGTAATCCCCACCCCTGAAAATTATTGTGCAGGCGATCGGATGCTATGGTAAAGTAGAGGCGATCTTGATCGTGGAGGTCGGGGGTGGTGGTTAACACTTGATCGACGGCTCGACGTAATCCATCTTGCAGAGCTTGGGTTATATTTTGACCTGGCATCAAGTTCCCCCTTTGACGTAACTGGGTCTTGAAATGACGTTCTTGTACCCCCATGCGATCACTCTTCCGATTCACAAAAGGTTCGAGTTCAAAGTTGAAGGTAACGTGTTCAGAGGGATCCAATCCACCCCCACTTTGTTCCCATTGGTTCAAGGCCTCTTCACAAATGTCGTCGTCACTGTCCGCCATGTTTTCGGTGCAAATCAAAGGCCCCATACAGGAATTGGTGTCGTCTTCTGAATCAGAGATGTCCAAACCGAGCATGGACAATATCTCACGTGTAGCGAGGCCGCTTGGCCCCGCCACATTGTCTTGTGAGGACATGATGAGATGAAGTCACTGGAGATCGGGGCTCTGTTTTTATAGAGATCCACGCAAAGTATTGTGGTCTCTCTAAGGGGGGTTCCACGCAAAGTATTGTGGTCTCTCTAAGGGGGGTTCCACGCGAAGCATGCTGGGCTAACTAGGGGAGGATGACCAAACAGAGCACGGGATGCCTAGGGGAGGGGAAGGAGCCAATGAGAGAGAGGGTCCAGGGGTGCCCTAGGGAGGGGAGGGACGGGGTGGGGGGACCCCCCTCCCCCCTCTCTAGTGAGGACCCCTGGTGCATCACGGGAACGAATGAGAGACTATAAAACAGATCGCCCCTCGAGGTCAGTCATCTCAAAATGGACTCTAGTCTAGACGACCTGGTGAACAAGTTCGAGAAGT
This sequence comes from Siderastrea siderea, assembly GCA_964030785.1. Classification (NCBI taxonomy): domain Eukaryota; kingdom Metazoa; phylum Cnidaria; class Anthozoa; order Scleractinia; family Rhizangiidae; genus Siderastrea; species Siderastrea siderea. The sequence continues at coordinate 8,365,872 of OZ034977.1, read as the reverse complement.
TTGAAGTGGACGAAATTTTAAATGAGGTTAAGGGTTGGGTGCTCGAGGACGGAGACATCCGAGAGTTTGGGGAAGCGCTGCTTGAGGAAAGGAGGAAGAGGAGGCAGCTCGCCCAAGCAGCCCAAGCAGCACGCCACACCTACGTGCAACAGCACTGGAACCCGGGCTGCTACCCGCAAATCACCACCGCGTGGTACATCCGGGGCCTCGACTTCTGCTGGACCAACTGGCACCACCAGTTCAAGAGGCCCCGGACACCCCCACCAGCGCCTCATGGGTGGCCCCGGACATCCCCACCAGCACCGCCCCCCTCGCCCGAGGTCTCCCGAAAGAGAGGTCCGCCGCAGTCACCGTCGCAGACCCCCAGTGAATTACAAGGAAAACGACGACGATGACCTTAACGACAGCGACTCAAACGACAATGACCTTAACGACAGCGACTCAAACGACAATGACCTTAACGACAGCGACTCAAACGACGATGACATCCTGGCAGAATTAGCAGAGCTCAGGGCGAAACAAGAGCGACGACGGGCGCAGCAAAAGGCTAGCAGAGCCAGGCGCAAGGCCAGAAAGGCAAAAGGTAGTGAGACCCCCCTGGTAAGCGTTGAGGACGACGTTTACAAGGAAGTGGCCAAGCTCCGTGCCAAAGAAGCCCGACGACGGGCGCAGCGACGGGCTGAGAGTCATAGGTACCGGGCCAGACACCGCGACCGAATAGCAGCCTACCAGAAACAGTACTATGCCCTGAATGTAGAACGACTCCGGGCCTATAAAAGAGAATACTACCGTTCGAAAGCAGGTCAGCAGTGGCAGCAACAATACATGGTGAGAAAGCGTGAGGCCGCTGCCCTCACAAGGGCCATGGTTCAAAAGAGAACAGTGGATAAAATCCAGGCGTTAGGGCCACTAAAACTAACGGTCAGGTTGGAGGATGTTATGTCGGACTTTTGCAATACCCTGTCGCCCAGCCCTGAGGATGCCATGGATCAATCTAATACCCTCATGGACATGGATTCAGGGGTCTTTCATCCCCTGGATCATTCCGTAGGTGACGAATCTTCTTGTGACATGTGGGACGATGGGAAAGGATTTTTAGACAATTTACTGGATGACTTGTCATCGGACGAGTCTTTGTTTGACTTTGTAAATGACATGATGGAGGAGGATCCTTCATTTGATTTGGATGACTTTGTCAGTTAAACCCTCCTCGTCTTTGTATGTTTTTGGCAGAATCGTCTCAGTATTTTGGAAGAACATCCGTGTCATTATTTGGCAGAACATTCGTATTAGTATTTGTGACAACTCATCAATCAAAATGACACAAGTGACATTGTTTTTTATTTTATTTTATCAGGAGTGTCTACATCACAATGGGTTTTGTCTCGCCAATCCTGCTTGAGACTCAACACGAACTACAGAATAACAATGTGACATTTTCATTTTTGACTCAACATGTGATTAAATGTTTACAATTTTAAACGTTTCTTGGCTTGCATAATTTTCTTGACCACCCGTTCCGTCTTGTTTTTCTTGCCGGGTAATCGATCAATGGCTTGGATCATCTTGGTATCGGCTTTCCATTTATCTTGCAAATTCTTGGCACGACTGTAATCAATGTCGTGTTGCTTAGCAATCTGGTCCAAGCGATTGATCCCGGGATCCCCCCGTTTCAGACGTTTAGCCAAATGGGTGCCAGGGCCCATGTACTGATAACCGGGCCAATGAAATTCCTTCCCCGTTTTCGCAATCCATTTTTGGACATCCAAGGCCCCTCCTCGTTGGGGGCGTTTCCGTTTCATACCCCTTCTCCTCTTGGTGGGCATGTTTTATTCACTGTCGTACTGCAAACGTCTCCGTCGGGGCTGTTTGGTTTTGGTCCAATCTTCCCAACCGGGTAAAGGTTTCAATCGTTGCACTTCCCGGGAGACGCCTTTGCCTTTGCCTTTGCCTTTGCCTTTACCACTTTCGGCTAACTTTTTTTCCAAAGCCTTGCGCTGTTCTCGAATGACTTGTAAACGCGTCCGGCTATCCCCTCGACTGGTAGAAGGTCTCGGTTCTCTCGCGCCTTCCCTGGTAGCAGGGGTAATGGTGGGTTTGGGAGCCGACGGACCTCCTTTTATCATGCGCTTCAACCATTGTTCCACGGGTCCCGTCACCAAATCCCCGGCTTCTTCTTCTTCTTCACCTGGTGGACCACCAGGGGCACCCGGGGCACCAACCCCCACCCCGCCAGGAAATTGACGAATGCGTTTGGTTAACTTGATTAATTCTTGACTCAACGGTTTGGTTTGAGCATTAACCAAGGCTGGGGGTAATTGAGGGTTGGCTAACAAGACATGTTTTTGGGTGGCGAGCGTCGCGGCTTTGTTCAACAAGGCATTTTCGGTGAGTTCTCCTTTGTAATATTGAATGAGTTGTTCCAAGTCCTTTTGGGGAATCATGTACACTTCGTCCATGTTCGTTGACTACAGTCGGGGCAAAGTTCCCCGTCTTCCTGGTCACGGCAACTCTTACAAAGACGGGCCCTCAAGATGTGTTGGTACTCTCGATACAACAGGTGATATTTATGCTTCCAATAATGACACTCGTCTTTCCACTTGTCGGTGGCCCGATTGGCCTCTTGTAATAGAGTCATCCACGTAGGGAGGGTTAACGAACACATTGACATAACACCTCGTGAAGTCCTTGAAACAATCCGCTTCCTTTTTGTCGGACTAACCACTGACGACGTTTTTTGACGGAATGTCGACGACGTCCCAAATCACGTAGTACCTTTTTATAGGGTTGAAGTTTAGCCAGCATGGGTGGGGTGACGGGAATCTTGTTTTTTAAAAAGTTCAAGACCAGTTCACTCACAGCATTGATTTGATCGGCATTGGCATGTTGTAACAACTCTTGACGTTTGGAACCATTGGCTTCTTGTAACATGGACCGTAAAAACGGGAATTGACGTCGAAGACGTTGCATCCTTTATCGATGACGACGACGATACCGTTGATTGGCTTTTTGAATCGTGCGTTTTATACGTTTATCCGTTTCCAAGGCCACGGCTTTCCCCAATCCTGCCATAGCGGGCACCAATAGATTTAAAAAACCACCTCGTTGACGACGGCGTCGTCTTCTCCTCCTCACCATGGTCGACCCGTCAATAGACGTTGAAGGGCTTTGTCTTGTTTGATGGCATCCCGCGTCTCTTTATAACCTTGACGGGTATTGCGTTTAAAATCTTGCCACCAACCCCCACCTCGTTGTCGTCGGTAATGTTGTACATTATCGGTAATGCCTTTCAAGGCTTGACCACCTAATTTGCCTAAAGCCAGTCCAAACCCAGGTGCTGGGCCTGATAGAAACATACTCATGCCATGGGCAATTTTATCCACCAAACGGGGTTTGCGACGCATTAAAGCCCCTCCTCGTTGTTTCCTTTTTCTGCGTCGTCGTCGTCGTCGTTGGACGGCCATGGTTCTAAGAGTGTGGGACTAGGAGGGAGCGGCTTTTTATGGATCCAATAGTCTTTGGGTCTCAAGGGACGAGGACATCCGTCTACATAGCATAGGGCTTCCAAGGGTTGGTACACAAAATGACCATGGTAATCTTGCACACATCGTTTGGGTAATGGAGGGGTGAAATCCACAATGGTATCATCCAAGGTTTGCATCTTGATTAAAAATCGTTCCAGATCCTCCAAGGGAATACCCCGCACATGGGTTTTCAATTCGGTCAAGGCTTTGGCATAGGTGGTAAACGCAAACCGGCTCATGGTCACTTTAAATCGGTATTGTTTAAAATCATTCCATCCTTTGACCACGGTCCCCACCGCCGCCAAACAGGCTACCAATGTACTGTTTTCCAAAAGGGGACCCGCAATCATACCAGCGGCCATCAGGAGTAAGGCCATGCCATTGAACAAGGCATTGACACACCTGTAATGATTCAACATTTTTCGATAACACCACCATTGTTGATGATAAAAGGCATACAAGGAATCCATCCGTTGTAATAATTCCGGGGGGAAGGGAAGACCATGCTGTTTCGATCCATTCAATAACGACACGACGGTTTTCATCTTTACGGCGAAACACGGGACGACGAGGTTTGTACGCTCGGTGCTCCTCCTTGTTTATAACTGGTGACAATGCTATTGGTCATGGTGACATTAGCAATTTCACGTCCTTGGGCCAACTGTTCTTGATCTTGTAACAGCATACGTAAACGTCGTTGTAAATCTGCTTGACGCAAGGTACGAGGGGGCGGAGTCCGAGATCCTCGAGGAGTGGAGGGACTGGAGGAAGGTGTCCTAGGTGAACCGGGAAAAAGTCGTCGTCGTCGTCTGCGTCGGCCACCACGTCGTCCACCACGTCGGCCACCTCCACCGCCACCACCACCACCACCTCCACCACCACCACCTCCTCCACCACCACCACCACCACCACCAGGTCCACCTGCTCCACCACCAGCACCTCCACCAGCACCAGCTCCACCTGCTCCACCACCAGCACCTCCACCTGCTCCACCACCACCAGCACCACCAGCACCAGCTCCACCTGCTCCACCACCAGCACCACCAGCACCACCACGTCCACCACCTCTAGTCCTAGGACCACGGCGTCCCCCACGTCCATTTCCACTTCCCCCACGTCCATTTCCATCACCCCCTGCACCCGCTGCTGTTCGACCACTTGGTGCTGTTCGCCAACCAGGTGGACTTCTCGGGGACTCCGGGGTGGTCTGGGGGCTATGGAATGAGGCTGAATGGGATGCTCGACTTCCTACCCCGGCTGGGGAAGAAGCCTGTGCAGCGGGCGCACCATCCAGATCGGGCCAGCTCGCGATGACGTCGGCAGGGGGGATGGATTGCATAAACTCATAGAGGGGATCGGGGTGCATTTCCTCCATGGCCACGTCGAGAAGGCCTTGGTCTCCAGAGATATACAAATCTTGCCAGGCCCTTGGGGACATTTGATTGCCGCTGGCCGCCCCCACCCCCGCAGGGGACACGGTATCGTACGATTGCGGAGGTTGACGGTCATCGTCATCCGCCATGGTCGTTCTCTCTTTTTACCTGTTCCAAGGGGGTGCCTTTATAGTCGTTTTTGATAGGTGCGAGTCCATCCTTCGTCTTTTAACAAGTGACTCAATACACGTTGTTGATCGGACGAGGCGGGATGTAAATCCAAGACCAAATACCCATACGGTCGTGTGGTGGCTTGATGAAACGTCTCCAACGTGTCTTTCCAAGTGGTCGGAAACGATTGAAGCATGACATTGCGTACCCCTAATTGATCTCGGGGGTTCTTGAACGCTACAATGTAATGGGCATTGCGGGAAATACTTTTCGCATATCGACCCACGGGAAACATGTCTTGGCACAAGTATAGGACCGTCACCCCTTGATGATGTGAATGTTTGGTGAATAAATCCAACACGCGTTTATCGTGACTCCCTTCATCCATTAAATCATCCAAGACCAGGACCCCATGTCCTTCAGGAAACCATTGCACTAAGGCCTCATGATCGGGAATCCCTTCGTGAAACACCACCCCTTGATCTTGCATGCTTCGAAATCGATCTTGCCAGGCCCCATAACAATAATGCATTTGGGTCGGTGGGGTTTCAAACAACTCTGGGTTGTCTACCAAGAGTTTTTCCGTAAACGCGGTTTTGCCACATCCCGAAGGACCCACCACCAAGATAGAGGAAGGAGTATGAAAACGAAACGGTTTCCCCGTTTGCATGATGATGGCGAACTACCCTTAGAAAAAAAAAAGGCACCTTTTTATTGGAATCGGTGGGACTCGAACCCACGCACGACCCTCCTCATGTATTCGAGGGGGGATCCAAAGGCTCTACCCACTGAGCTACGACTCCGACACCAGTTTTTTCCAACAAATTTTATTTAATGATTACATTGATGATACGGATGACAACAGAGTTGATACCATCTGGCTTCTTGGCCTACAATCAATTGTTGAAGGCGTTGACCCGCTTGATGGTCATTGCTTACATAATCATGATCCGAAAACTCATTTAAAAACTCTTGCAAGGTTCGTCCACGGGCTTTGGCTTTCAAGTACAACAAGGCGTAATCACCACAACTCTTGCTTGAAATGGCTTGGAGGGACTTGCCATTGGTCACTACATACTTCCAATGTTGCACAATCCAATCTCGTAACGGGGTAGCTTGCACGTACGTGTCCAATGGCAAAGCATAACTGTCCAGGACTTCACACACCTTTCCATCGGTCCACACCGCTAACCAATGTTGTCCCGGTTGATCGTGTGGGTCCGTATTCACAATGTACCCTTGGGGTTGGGTCTTGACAGGACTCTTGGGTAAACGATCACAGGCCACCGTTCCGTAAAAGACAGGGTTCAATTGGGGGTCGTCTCGGGCTAAATAATCCAATTGCACATTATTCAAGGCCACATGTTCCATCTTTAGTGCTGGTAAATGTTATACAACACGGCTCCGTTCCTGTCAATCTCCAGCAAATTCTCAAATTCTCCATACACGAGTACGGTTATATTGACACCGGGGGCAGCTCCAAATTCCAACACCAGTTGTAAATCGCCCGTTTGCTTGGGGTTGAGGTTTTGACTGTCAGCACATCCATTGGCCACATTGTCAAACATGTACAAGGTACAATTTTTAGCTTGGCCCCAATCCAGCAGTTCTACCATGTTGCCTTTCTTTTTACACCAGGCACCACTGGCTTGCAGAAAACGGAAGTAGCCTAGATTATCTCGGGTGCCATTGTTGTGCACTAACTGGAGGGTTTCATAAGGGTACTCTTCTCCTCTGACAATCTGTTTAATGGAACTCAGACCAAATTTCTGGAAACAGAAAGGATCTCGGGTCACATCTCCATTGAAGGCACGGCTGTCCAGTAACCCCACAATCAATCGGTCAGGTATTCTGTTTTGAAACAGGTTCGGGATATCAAAGCGGACCAGGTTGTTTTGCATGCTGAAAGTCCGGATTTCACTGCGGACGGTCGGGTAAGCCGCCACTTCTCCTTCATTGTGTCTTTTTTCAGATATACTCTGGTAGATGGCGTCATTCAAACGCAGTTGACAGAGATGAAACCGTAGTTTCACATCACCTTCCATCAATCGGCCAGCTTCACCCACTCCATTCAAAAACAGGCTGGGGCCATTGAAATGAAATTTCATCTTGATTTCAATACCAGGCACCAACAGTTTGCCAGTGTGAAAGACTTCCAAGTGGGGGGTAAACACCAAACTGTGAGTGACACCTCCAGCATACTTGGCGAGTTCGGCTTTCATGGCCGCCAAGGCTCCTTTGTGATGGGCAGGGAGTCTCTGGTAGTCTAGATGTCCGGCACCAGCATTCGCTGCGGTGTTGGTATTGTTGGCGGTCCATTGGGGTGGGAAATCCACTTGATTGAACCATCCTTGGGGTCCTAACACGGTCTTGCCATCTTCTCGGTCATAATTCAGCAAGGTTTCTAGGTAAGCTTTGTAATGATACGTGTCGGATTGTGGACTGATCAACGTGCCATTCAACTGCAAGTCAATTTGCTTGATGATGGAATGGGCCAAATTATTGACGGGGAACAATATCTCCGCGTTGTCCAAGTTCCCGTTATCCTCCTTTTTCAAACTCAATTCCATGGTAAAGTAACTGCGTCCCAAATCCACAAAATCGTGCAACCCTGGAATGATGAATTCCATAGGATTGATACCCGTGGTGGTGGGTTGGATGGTAACCATGCGATAGGCATTGATGCTAATGTCGGTCGGTGGCACCTTGAAAATCCGTAAGGCAGGGTTGACGGTCCCTTCGGAACGCGCGTGAGCCGGGGCGGTTTGTGTACTCACGTCAGGCATGTTTAACGTCGTCGAGTGGTACCCCGTCGTCGTCGTGAGGGGTTTTTATAGCGTCGTCGTCGTCGTGCTAAACGTTGTCTCAAATCAAACCCGGGGACTCTCATCACCTCGGGACTTAACCATCCACCACGTTGTCGTCGTCGTGGCATGAGTTTCCAAAACGGATACAGTCCACCCCATTGAGACAACCCTCGATTACTACGAATCCGTCGAGGTCGTGAATGCACGGGTTCCATGTTCACACTCCCAAAATATCACGTGCACGTTTGGTTTGTTTGGGAAATAAGGCAGTGGCTACACGCACGGCGTCTTTCACGTTCTTATGACTCAACGCTTTCTTGGCTTGTTTGGTGATTTCCTTTTTAAGGACGTCTTCGGCTTTGCGTTTGATACCCCGTGTCAAACCCGTTTCCAAGCCTCTCTTGATATTACTAGGCAATTTTAAAGGATTTCGCGTCCTTATAAGACCTTGCAACCCCCCACGCATCAGATCCGTCATCACTCCTTTGCCTTGTTGATCATACCACTCGTCGGTTCGAAATCGTGTCAAACTTCCCCCACGCATGGTGCCTTCTTCTTCACCAGGGATAAACGTTTTGTTTGGGCTTCATGGGACTCCCCTTTTTATACCGTCATCGTCGTTTTTTCCGAAAAGCGGCTTCCAACCCTTTTTTAGCCCCGTAACTCGCGGCACCACTTGCGGCACCCAACGCCACAGCTTTTCCTCCAGCGATCAAGGCTGGAATGAGGGCGGCCAGGGGCAAGAGACCCCCTCGTTGCCTTCTTCGTCTCCTTCGACGCACTCTTGTCTTGGGCATCTTTGTTTGTTTTTCACAACCCTTGTTTTCTTTTTATACTCACATGAGGTTGCACGTAAACGATTCCCCCGCCCACCGTTTGCGTTTCCCACTTCGCATTTCTTCCATACGTTTCTTCGTTGATCTTAGGTAATTCTTTTTGGCTAACTTTTCTACCCCTTTGGTGATGGACCAAGCGGCCTTAGGAATCCCGGCAATCACCGCGTTGACCCCTTCCCCCGCTTGTGGACGCTGTGGTCGGCGTCGTCGTCGTCGTCGTCGTCGTCGTTTCGGAGGCATGATTGATTTGGGTTCCCTTCTCGTCTCTCTTTTTTATGTCTTTTTGAAGTGTAACGTGACAATGGTATGGCCTTCACCAAACTTGACCAAGTCTCCTCCTCTACCAATGGTTTCAGCTACTTGAACGTGAATCATTTCCACCACCTCGTTACGAAGAGACATGTATTGAATATGCAACGGTTCAAAATACAGGTTGCCGCGTGCTTCACGCTTGTACTGGATTTCACGTAACAAATCAGTCACGCGATTGCCCACCACCGTGCTGCCTGCCACGTCGGAGTACACGTGCAACGATCGTGTGGGTTCACCCACCACGGAACGAAACGCTACATTCAAGTTGGTGAAACGCCACCCACAACTCATACTCAATTGTAAATAATCCGGTAAAATAGAACGCACCGTCCAAAAGACCGCGTTCCCCTGACCGTCGGTGACATCGTTCCAATTATTGTCAGCGGGTTTTGTCATGTTGGGGATTTGATCCCCCATGAATTCTTGTTGTAAGTTGGGTCCCAAAATCAACCCACTGTCAATTTTACGTAACCATCCCATCTTGAGCGCTAACTTGGTGTAGATGGTTAGGGCGGGCGTGTCGGTGCCGCAATGGCAGATATTGGTGTTGTCGATGAGCAGATCCTCACCTTCCCACTTGAACTTGACGTAGGTGTGTTTGCCTTGATCATTGGTAAACCGACCCCCTTGAACGGCCGTTTCCATACGTTGTTGTTCCAAGTGAGCAATGATGGCTTTCATGAAACTCACGCCATCCACCACCCAATCCAAATCTTTCACGTCATTGATGATGCTTCGCGCGGTGTCTACTCGCGAGGTCATTTCCCCGTCTTTTGCACCCGGTTTGGGATAAGTTTGGCTCCAGGACACCCCCATGACGTACCCATTTTTCTTCACCAACTCATACAAATTGACGCGCGCATCCGGTAAGGAAATGGCACTCAACCCCACTTGCCATCCACCTCCCGTGAGCTGTAACGGTTGAGGTAAACGAATCTTGAAGGAATTGGGTTGGTTGTTGGGAAATTCACGTCGGTTGGCATGACTGGGTAACGTCACGTAGAACGACTTGTTGTCTTTGTTCTTCACACCACCACTTCCCTTTTAAAGTGGAGGGTCAGGAGGGCATGGCCTTCACCAAATTTCACCAGATCCCCATTAGTTTCGGCCATCTGGGTTTCGACGATTTCCACCACTTCGTTGCGTACGGGGATATATTGAATATGTCGAGGTTCAAAGTGGGTGGTGTTTTGTGGCTGGTACTTGATTTCTCTTAAGAGATCGGTGATGCGACCCCCTACCATGCTGCTGGTGCCTACATCACAATACACATGCAAAGGACGCGTGGAGGGAAATTCCAACGAGGGACGAAAGGTCTGGTTCACATTCACAAACCGCCAATTACACGTCATACTCAATTTCAGATAATCCCCCTCCACTTTCCAAAAGATGGGGTTGTTGGCGGCATCGCGGATATCGGTCGGGGTGGGAATGGAGTCCGAATGAAATTCTTGCAAGAGATTCGGACCCAATCGATACTGGCCGGGGGACACTTGTTCAATCCATCCCATTCTCAGCGCCAAGGATCTGCCCCATGACACGTGTGCTACTTGTCGTGTGTAATCCACATTGGTGGTATTCAACACCAAATCCCCTTCGGAAGTCCATTCAAAGGTCGGATACAATTTGACGCCATTGTCCTCGGCCCATTTGTTTTTGGGTTCGGTTTGTTTGGCACGGGCTTGCACGTAACGGTACACCAGTTGATGAAAAAAGTGCGATCCCGTCGACGAGGCCAATTCCTTTCTCATATCTCGCCCGTAGACAGTGAGTTCGCGACGTTGATGCCACCATCGATCGTTGCCTTGATCGTCTTGGGCATACACCCGTTCGTGCCATCGTACGTACAACAGAGGATGGGAATCACCCACGCCTCCTTCTTCCGCTATCACGGGAATGGTGGGTAAGGATAAACTCACCATACCCACCATCCATCCTCGTCCCACAAATCGGATGGGTTTGGGCAATCGGTTTCTGAAATGATGACTCTTGTTCCCAGGAAACTCTTTGGTACTCGCATGACTCATCAACGTCACGTAAAACGAAGAGTTGGGCACCAATGTCATTGTTTTTAGCGTCGTCGTCGTCGTTTGCGGGGTTGAAGGGATGTCACGTCTCCACGAGCAATCCAACTATTGTACTTGTCGGGCCACCCTTTCCACTTGACCAACCAACGACCTTTTTGTCGCTTAAGTACCTTCTCAATCCGAAACACCTCGGACACATGGACTTTTTGTAAATCCTCTTCATAAAACGTACCTTGGACGGGGGTCTCATCCCATTCGCGAATCTTATACGTGGGGACAGGGCCCGGCACCACACGATGCACCACAAACACTTCTTCGGTCCAACCGGGTAAATACCCTTTTTCAAAGGTACGATGAATCGTATTGAGACGCACATGATCCCCCACCTTCAATTGGGGTTTTTTGTAGCCTTTCAATCGTTTGGCATACAATCGTTTCCACACGGCTTCTTCGTTGTCCCACGTCACGTTTTCGGGGGGCATACCAATACTTCGATGACGGGTGGCATTATACCCCTGCACCAACTCGGGTAAGACATCGTCAAATTTCAACGTGTTGGCCGCGGTCAAATAACGGTACAACCGTTCTTTCAAGGTGCGGTTAAATCGTTCCACGACACTGGCTTTGGCATCCCCTTCGGTCGAAAAATGATGGATGTCTTGCTCGTCGACCCATCGTTGAAAGGTCCGATTATAAAATTCTTTCCCTCGATCCGTTTGCAATCGATTCGGGTGACGTCCTCCTTGTCTCACAATCTTCTCAAAGGCTTTCACGAGGGCCACCCCGGTTTTGGTTTTCAACGGTTCGACCCACGCGTACTTGGACAACACATCCACGACGGTCAACAAGTAGCGTATACCCCGATTATGTTTGGCCAAACGTTGCACTTCCACTAAATCCGCGGCCCATTGATCATCCAACCCCCCTACGATCACGGGTAAGGTAGCAAAACGACGACGTCGGGGTTTATGCAAGGTGTAACCCACATCCTGTTCCAACACCTGTTGGGCTTTTTTCAAAGGGAGACCCTGGGCTTTAGCAAATCGTTGCACCCCACCTAAACTCCCCGGGGCACGAGGATCATGGTAACGGTTCAACCATTGTTGCGAGACATTGGCCTTCTTCTTCGTTGACGACACAGGGCGTTTGGTTTTCTTCAACCATGAGGACGACGAACTCCAGCGTTGGGTTCTCTTTCGAGGGGCCATACTTTTTGGCATTCACCCCATAAGGTCGATATGGTGGGGACCGTGTGGGGATGCGCCTTTTGAATGATTCGATACCATCGCCATGCCTCTGGGTGAGCTTTTAACCATAAGACAAACACCACCCATCGATACAGGTTGTGGTCCACATGGGTTTCTTCAAAGAGGTGGAGAGGATGCGTGTCCTCGGGACAACGGGGTATGGGGATTTGGGACCCGGGTTGGTGATCATATAAGACTTGACAAAGGGTTTGATGACATTGCCATTGCCCCAGGGACAAGACAGACTCCCACGCATCACACACAGACTCCATGGTGACATTGATAAAAAATTTTATTCGTTCTCTCATTTAAAAGAGACCTAGACGGCCATAACTGACGGTCTCTAGACCTTTCTGCCAGTTCTCCACACTGTCACTGTACTTAGGGGGTGGTGGAGCTGGGGCTACCATCATTTCTTGACGGTTCTTGAGCTCTTGAATTTCTCGTAACAATTGTTTCTCATACTCTGTCAGGGGTCGTTCTCGTTCCACGTCCTCTTTCCTTCGGACTGGAGGACCAGGGATGTCTACTCCACGTTTGGGATATCCTTGAGCATCACGGGTGGGTGGTTCAGCTTGTTGGTCGGCTTTTTTGGGAGGGTTGTCATGAAACCACGTCCAGTACTTGGAACCCAAGGGTTGATCGGCCCATCGGAAGAAGCCACACGTTTTCTTGGAACAAGTCAGAAACAACCGATCGGGGTTCTGGGTCGAATGACTCTGTTGAAGCGTGGCGGGTTCACGGCAAAAGCATTGTAAACCACCCCACATGTCCAACACTTCTACATGAGGTTGACTATACACGGCTTTCATATACTCCAGAACTTGATCTTGACCACAAAACAGCAAACACGGTTGCATGGGACATTTCACATACTTCCATCCCTTTTGAGATTCTCGGGCCTCCAAACGCACCTCATGGTAAGGACATACCATAGTGTCCACTGAACTGGGAGGATCATACACGGTCGTCAAGGTGAATTGAGGTGATGGGGGTGATTGCTCCACCATGTCATTCAATTCTTTCATCATATCTTCCACAGCAGCTCGGGTGTCTTCCACCACGTCGCACACCACAGGATCACAGTCCACGGGCGTCATATGTTGAATGGCCTTCTTCTTCTTTTTCCCCTCTGGGGGATGGGTTGATTTTCTCTTCCGATCGGTGGACATCGTACTCAAAGGTTGATGTCACCCCTACCGACCATGCCTTTTTATACCTTAGACCCTTGACTGTCATTGGTCAGCTTATCCTACCCATATAAGGACTTGTTATCTTCCCATTGGTCAGCTTGTTCAATCCAAATAAGGACCTCTTGTCTTCCCATTGGTCCGTTGTCCCTATTTAAGACGGTCCCTTGGTCACTAGATCTTCATTCTCAAAAGCCATGCCCCCAGACATCATGATCGGAGAACAAGATCTCGGTGCCTTGGAACTGCAAGTGGGTCATGGCCATGTGGTCTACACAGGGGGAGCCAAAGGTACGGATGCCCTCGTGGAAGAACAGGCCAAACACTTTGGGATGCAACTAGAAGTCCTCGTCCCCCCGAACCACCCTCGATCCACTTTCATCACCCCTTCTACGGTGGAAGTTCTGATGCTGGCCAACCCCCATCTTCACCAGGCAGCGGAGAAACTAGGCAAACAAATGCCCAGTCATTTTTACACCCTGCAATTGCTGCAACGTAATTATCAAATTGCCAAAAAAGCCCATACCATCTATGCCTTTGGCATCTTGGAACCGGATCATAAACGCGTGAAAGGAGGCACTGGTTGGACTGTGCAATTGGCTATGGATCAAGGCAAACCCGTCTACCTGTTTGACATACCCAGTCAATCATGGTACCGCTCGGACCATTACTACCAAGTCAATGAGAATGCCGCCACCCTGGTCACTGGCAGTCAATTTGTTCCTTGGGGACCCAAAAAGCCCACCCTTCATCAAAGCAGTGCTATTGTGGGATCCCGGGATGTGGACGAGAAAACCCGAGCCGAAATTCAAGCCTTATTCAACCGCACCTTCTGTCTACCCGAGAACATTGATCAATTACGTATGGAACTGGAAGACTTTCATTTGTAATTTTTTAGTTTTTACTTTTGGAATTGTACATAGCTTTCTTTTTCAATTTCTTAGTTTTTATTTTTTCCCATTGTACATATTCATTTTTACTTTTTATTTTTTCAAATTGTAGATAGCTTTTCCAATTGTAAATAGGAACACCCCACCCACGTGGCAAAGAACACAGACCACCATTTGTAAAAAACATCAACTCTTTTTTAATTAAAAAATAAAAAACTGACAACACTGAGTTTGCACTATGGTCATAAATAATTTGTCTTGACTCACAGCAGCCTTGACTCACAATTAAAACAAATGTCCACAGAAATAACAATGTTCATTCTCCCAAACAACGCCTTACGGTCTCCATAGCTTCCCTCTCCATGTCTTCCATGCGGGCATACTCCTCCCTTTGCTTTAACATTTCCTTAAAGAAATACGCCACTGTGCCCCATTCATCCTCTTTATGGACACGCGGCAAGTGCTCGACTAAGTACTGGTCCAGTTGTCTAAAATGTTCCAAGCTAATGGGCCAATACTGCTCATCCATGGTGAACACCAGCCACTTGTAAATCCATGGGATGATTCGGCGGACTAGCTTTTTCTTCATCATCCTGTAAGTAAGACTCTCCAGAGGCAAGCCATTCTCCGTGTAAACAAAACACAAAAAAAATAAATGTAGAAAAGCCGCCACGCGCCTACGGTTCAGGGGACGCCATGCCTCTTCCCGCCTTTCGTACATGGCTATGGTATGGTGTTGCACAGGCGTTCTCTCCACTCTCCTCCTCAACGCGTCTGCTCCTCTCACATTCACCTCACTTGACATACAACCCAATGCTCTTCTCGTTTTGACCATTTTTTTTTTCCTTCGCCAACTGACATAAGTCAACAAGGACCGGCTCAAAGCTAGGAATGGCGTCCTGTGGCCTCGCTTGACTTCTATACCCTGATTCGCGCAATGCACCATGGTCTATCTAAGGAGGGGGGAGGGGGGTCCCCCCACCTCTTCCCATCCCAAAGCATGATGGGGCCTTTCTCTCATTGGCCCCTTCCCTCCCACGTGACCCTTTTGTTTCTCTATAAAAAAAACCACCTTCCCCATGTCATGTTACAATCCCTGGATGATCCAGGCCTCAGTTCAAAAGCCCAACAAGTGATGGCTCAACCCCAACCATGCCTGGTGTGTAAGAAACCTGTCACCAAACCAACCATTTTGATGTGCTGCAAACAACCCTGTCATCTAACCTGTGCCAAACAGCAGGGAAAAAAAAGTACCAATCCTAACTGGGGTTGCTTTAGATGTCTACAAGGAACTAGCCTCCAAGTCCTTGAAATCCTTCATGAAGAATGGAAAAAAGACCCCCAATTTGTGAAAGAAGTCAAACGTCACTGGTACCAACATACTAAACGGGGAATCACACATCACCTCCTTCCTCTCTGGTATGGTATCGGTTATGAATTGAAGTGCGGTGAACCCATATGTTTGGGAGGCGTCCAAGGGTTCTGGGGAAAACACAAACCCAGGTATTGCTCATCTGAACAAATCGAGTTTCTTGGCCAGACCCCAAGCGAAGTCATTTCAAGCATGAAACAACTGAATCCTGTCCTCACCCTCCCGTGTGTCGTCTGTCACGAAGATGTCAGCTATCATATCATATTGAGCTGCTGCCGAAGCCCCTGTCATGTAGCCTGTGCTGACAACTGGAGAAAGAATCCTCATCTAATCCCCAAATGTGTTTACATCCGACAAGGCCATTCCACCACAGTCATTGAAATCCTCAATTACGATTGGAAAGAAGACCCCCAATTTGTGAAAGAAGTCGAACGTATCTGGAATGGTCATCTGTGGTATGGTATTTGTCATACAGGCACCGGAGCCGTTCAAGGATTCTGGGGAAAAATCTTCAAGAATCCGGATACAATCAGCAACATACCCCATTTTCTTGGCCACACCCCAAGCGAAGTCCTTTCACACATGAAGAACATTTTGAGTTCTCAGTAACCTCATCAAAGAGGAACACTTATCAAAGAGGAACACTCAGGAAAAAAAAACCATTTTCTCAGTTATTGTAAACAAACCAATAAAATGTATTTTCTTCATTTTGTCTTGTTTTCCGGTTACCCCCGTTCCCCAAATTGGACTTTGGACTTGGAGCCCGCGTTTTCTCAGCGGTTTTAGCCCACCCTGCGCCCACGATCCCTTTTTCCTACTTGCCAGCGGTTTCCCATTCCAAACCACGTGACTTCCGGTTCCCATGAGCCCACGATCCCTTTTTCCAACTGGTCAGCGGTTTCCCATTCCAAACCACGTGACTTCCGGTTCAAGGCACTTCCGGTTCCGGTGACGTCATTGATTTGCTCTCGACCAATCAGAAGCCAGCATTTGTGACATACGGGCCCAATTTACTACTGGCGTTTAATTGAGAAAACACGGTAAGCCCAAAAAGGGCACTCGTTTAGTTTGGAGCCTCCCCGTATAGCCAGTTATTGGGAATTCCCCCCTTCGGGGACGCAACAGCATCTCTCACATACGTATTTCCTCGAATAAGCGCCCGGGCGCTTATTTAAAATTTCGCCTAAAAGGAGGGCCGCTTATTGGAGGGCGCTTAATCAACAGATGAAGGGGGCGCTTATTTCGTTTTCCTGTCAACGAACTGTAACTTTATTTTGGCTAAATCTTTAACAGAAAAACAAAAACTAATGAAAGTGACCGAATTAACACCTTAAAAGGCTGTGAGAGTGACCTTGAATTGACGGACTCAACATCACTCAAAATGTTCAACACAACTTCAGGGGGTTGTACAGTGTTGAACCGCCGGTAACCAAACGAAATGAACATGTACAATTCAACAATGTTGAAGGGTGGTGAATGGAAATTTTGAGGCCTCAAAAGAAGTAACATTTCCAACAATCGATGTTGGTGTAAACTGATAAAAAATGCACTTGATAAATTCTTGCTTAATTCATTCGTGACCGCGACCCGGGGACCATGATCGCTGGCCCCAGTGAAACAGTCGTAACCTTTCATGCACATGCCATCGTGCGTCTGTTTGATCACTCTGTTGCGACTGCTTCGGATCATTAAAAAAACGGAAGGTAAACGAGGGAAACGTGGAAGGAAAAAAGGGAATTAATTATTCTCATACTGTCATAATGGCTCGTAACATCAAGCATTAATTCTTTTGTTCACTAGAGTGTTGTGTCACGTTGCGCCTGATTGAGCAACTCGCAACATACTTTGACCTCCCATGAGCGACCACTCAAAATATCAAGCCCAAGTGGGTCGTTTACGGGAGGCGGTCTCTTGCGAGAGGTCAGATCCATGGGGTCAAAATTTTGATTTCTTAGTTTGGCTAGTTTCATAAGTTTATCTTCATGATCAATACAATTTCACCATTACTGTGAGTATTCTCAGGCGCTGATTGGCTGAGCTATTGTCAATTAGCGCTAATAAGAGTACAGACAATGAATACTGACGTCATATGTAACGCTGTGTTTGGGGCCGTAGATAAATTTTGTTAGTCTCACTGTGCCCACCGGAATGGAATAAAGGTCAGTCTTATACAAAGTTTACTTTCGTTAAAACAAGTTTGCTGTGTGTGTTTGGCATGCATTTGTGAAGTCATGCTCAATTCAATGAATTTGCAGGATAAGACCTTTGCCGAGGACGATGTTCAGATAAGAAAGTCCAACGCGCTAACCACTACACCATATCGAGGGTTCGTTACATCGAGGTTCTTTTCCCTACATTACAGACATTACACCAATACTGAGCTGAAAAATATCGTTCGCTATACCAATGAATTCGTTATATAGAGGTTCGTTAAGTCGCGGTTCCATTATCGTCCATCACAGGTCACCAGCTTTCAGCAAAAAAGTTGTCCCCCCAAAACCTGTCCTCATATTGTACCGTGATATCCAGTAGTCAATGTCTCTTTGCTGTCCATTTTATACTGAAAGGAACCACTTGGACTCGCGAGATTCTCTGGCAGATTTACAACGACGGTGCGACAAGCGACTTGCCTATACAAAGTCTATACAAAGTTTTTTATCTCGAAGAACATCCGTTATTGCCCGCTTCCACGCAAGCTTTCCACCAAGACAAGTCGTATCCAGCCTGTAATAAATCTACTTCCCAGTTCCCGCCTGTTTGTCTCACACCTTCCTTTTCACGTGATACCCAAAGGAAAAGACGATTCTACGGTATGCAAGTATGTTTACGCACAGGCAGCCCAAGCTAAGGTTGAGAGCTGCGCGCATAATAATGACATCGGCAACATTCAAGAGTTTGTATAGAAAACAAAACCTCTCAAATGGCCACAAATCAGAAAGAAGTCGAAATAAAAATAATTTGCCTTATTTCATTGTTGTATTGGTCATTATTTGAGGGCTTCCTGGGCTGGTTTGAAGCTTTTTAGGCGAGAAATTGAGGTTTTTATTTTTCATGTTTGCTGAATCTTTAGAATTAATTAAAGGCAGGAAACAGTTTCACACTGCACCTCACTTGAGGTTCGATAAATTCCATCACAATAAACGAATCGCCCTAAAACTTCAAAGGTGTATTCTTGGGTCTTGCGCATACCTCTGTTAGTTCTCGTGGGTTCTAGATCCTATTTTAAGCCGTCGAAAATCCCTCTTAAATACGAAACTCGCCTTTCCTGGTATGCGTTTTCATTTGAAGTGCACACATGAATCATTGCGAGCCGCGTTTCGACGACAAAATGGCCCTCAGCCGGGGAGAGGCCGCCGGAGTGAGATTGTCCACAAGCAGAAGGCGACACTGCGGAGTCCAGAGAGGTCGGTTTAACCGGAAATGGAGAAATATTAGAACAGCCGTGAAATTCACTTGCCTTACTTTACTTGGAAAACCATAATTTTGTTTTAGGGACGACTGAAGGACTATCTTTTGCTGCACTCTAATCAATCCATTCGATGATTTTATGCCGAGTATTTGGCGCAAGTGACCCTGCTCACTGCCAGCAAATCAACCTCATTATTTAATTACGATATATAGGGTTGTCTCGCCCTAAAAAAATATTGCTGTGACCGTGGAAAAATACCCACCACAATTTCCATTCCTTTGAAAACCGGTGCAATTTGTTTTCTAGGTGGAAACTGCTCCTTGCTCTGCTTCTAAATTTCGACAACAATTTTTGCGGTAAACAGGTAAATGTGACGGAACAAATCACTATCAGTGCTAAAAGATTGTCGCACGAAGACATTAAAGCGTGCTCGTGGCGTAAGTGAGGCGAGACGAACTAAATTTCACAGGCGTGCTGATAGTTCTCCATTCCCGTCAAACCGACCTCTCTGGACACCGCAGTGTCGCCTTTTGCTTGTGGACAATCTCACTCAGCCTCTCCCCGGCTGAGGGCCATTTTGTCGTCGAAACACGGTTCGCAATGATTCATGTGTGCACTTCAAATGAAAACGCATACCAGGAAAGGCGAGTTTCGTATTTAAGAGGGATTTTCGACGGCTTAAAATAGGATCTAGAACCCACGAGAACTAACAGAGGTATGCGCAAGACCCAAGAATACGCCTCTGAAGTTTTAGGGCGATTCGTTTATTGTGATCAATCAATCAATAAACTTTATTTATCCTCGAATTTACAGTGTAGCACTCAAGTGCTAATATCTTCGAGCCAACTACATTAATAAATAATTATAATAAAAACTTAATTCTATATAACAAATAAGCTAACTAACTACCTAAACAACTAACTTGCCAATTATCATGATGTAGAAAGGTTTGCAGTTCCTGCCCTTTTAAGTAAATTATTGTTCCCCGTAGATATCAGTCGTCGAAAAGAAGTAAAATCAGAAATAGTGCGGTAATGGTCAGGAAGAGAATTCCAGGATTTTGCTGCCAAGTAACTAAAGGAATTGAGACCATAAGAAGTGGTCAATGGTTTGGGCAAACAGAGCATATTATGTCCTCTTAAAAAATAGGTGCTAGAGCGTAAACGAAACATATCTTTTAAATATCTTGGATAATCAGAAAAATGAAGACATTTAAAAATAGTAAGAATCATGTGATGGAATTTATCGAACCTCAAGTGAGGTGCAGTGTGAAACTGTTTCCTGCCTTTAATTAATTCTAAAGATTCAGCAAACATGAAAAATAAAAACCTCAATTTCTCGCCTAAAAAGCTTCAAACCAGCCCAGGAAGCCCTCAAATAATGACCAATACAACAATGAAATAAGGCAAACTATTTTTATTTCGACTTCTTTTTGATTTGTGGCCATTTGAGAGGTTTTGTTTTCTATACAAACTCTTGAATGTTGCCGATGTCATCACAGGCAGCCCAAGCTAAGGTTGAGAGCTGCGCATAAATTAGACTGTTTTTCCACGCTATGCATAATAATGACATCGGCAACATTTAAGAGTTTGTATGGAAATGATACAAAACGTCTCAAATTGCCACAAATCAGAAAGAAGTCGAAATAAAAAAGATTTGTCTTATTTCATTGTTTTATTGGTCATTATTGGAGAGCTTCCTGGGCTGGTTGAAGCTTTTTGGGCGAGAAATTGAGGTTTATATTTTTCATCAGTTACTGAACGTTTAGAATTAATTAAAGGCAGGAAAGAGTTTCACACTGCACCTCACTTGAGGTTCGATAAATTCCATCACAATAAACGAATCGCCCTACAACTACAAAGGTGTATTCTTGGGTCTTGCGCATACCTCTGTTCTTTCTCATGGGTTCCAGATACTATTTTAAGCCGTCGAAAATCCCTCTTAAATACGAAACTCGCCTTTCCTGGTATGCGTTTTCATTTGAAGTGCACACATGAATCATTGCGAGCCGCGTTTCGACGACAAAATGTCCCTTAGCCGGGGACAGGCTGAGTGAGATTGTCGACATTAGCAAACACGACACTGCGGAGTCCAGAGAGGTTGGTTTACAGAAATAGAGAAATATTAGAACGGCCGTGAAATTCACTCGCCTCACTTGACTTGGAAAACCATAATTTTGTTTTAGGGACGAACGAAGAACTATCTTTTGCTGCACTCTAATCAATCCATTCGATGATTTTATGCCGAGTATTTGGCGCAAGTGATCCTGCTCACTGCCCGCAAATCAACCTCATTTTTTAATTCCCATATATAGGGTTGTCTGCCCTAAAAAAAAATATTGCTGTGACCGTGGAAAATACCCAACACAATTTCCATTCCTTTGAAAACCGGTGCAATTTTTTTTCTAGGTGGAAACTGCTCCTCGTCTCTGATTCTAAATTTCGACAACATTTTTTTTGCGGTAAACAGGTAAATGTGACGGAACAAATCACTATCAAATGCTAATATATTGTCGCACGAAGACATTAAAGCGTGCTCGTGGCGTCAAGTGAGGCGACTAAATTTCACGGGCGTGCCGATAGTTTTCTATCAGGCCCTCAAACCGACCTCTCTGGACTCCGGAGTGTCGCCTTCTGCTTGTGGACAATCTCACTCAGCCTGTCCCCGGCTAAGGGACATTTTGTCGTCGAAACGCGGCTCGCAATGATTCATGTGTGCACTTCAAATGAAAACGCATACCAGGAAAGGCGAGTTTCTTATTTAAGAGGGATTTTCGACGGCTTAAAATAGGATCTGGAACCCATGAGAAAGAACAGAGGTATGCGCAAGACCCAAGAATACACCTTTGAAGTTGTAGGGCGATTCGTTTATTGTGATGGAATTTATCGAACCTCAAGTGAGGTGCAGTGTGAAACTCTTTCCTGCCTTTAATTAATTCTAAACGTTCAGTAACTGATGAAAAATATAAACCTCAATTTCTCGCCCAAAAAGCTTCAAACCAGCCCAGGAAGCCCTCCAATAATGACCAATAAAACAATGAAATAAGACAAATCTTTTTTATTTCGACTTCTTTCTGATTTGTGGCAATTTGAGACGTTTTGTATCATTTCCATACAAACTCTTAAATGTTACCGATGTCATTATTATGCATAGTCTAATTTATGCGCAGCTCTCAACCTTAGCTTGGGCTGCCTGTGATGTCATTATTATGCATAGCACGGAAAAAACAGTCTAATTTATGCGCAGCTCTCAACCTTAGCTTGGGCTGCCTGTGTTCCTAAAGATGTTGCAGTCTCCTTTTATTATGCCACGTTTCCTCTTTTTAATGCGAAGGGTGATGACGTCTCAGCATTATCGTTTGACAAATTTGCAAAACCCTTCCTGGAAGGAAAGCGTGAGTATATATTTCTTTCTTAATTTTCTTTAATTGATTTCTTTTCCCAATATGGCTTGTTTTCTTTTTCGTTTATGTCTTACCCACCCAGTATCCAAAATCCGGGATGGGATACTCAATAAAGTTGCGTATGGGGAAGCTTCGCCCCGAGTTTCAATCTCTTAGGCTCGAACCAAACGAGAGCGGCGAGAGTCGCGGAGGTCCAGTTGATGAGATTTCAATCACTTTGAAAGCGCGCGAGAAGAGTCAACGAAATGAAAGCGAGGGTTGGAACTTCAGTCGATTCTAATAAAAATTTGAGGAGCTTCAAACTTCAAAGTCTTTGAGATCGCCCACGAGTTGCCTGGAGCGCGCGAAAGTTTCAGGCCAAACAATAGCCAGAATTTAAACTTCAGTCGAAAATAATTAAAAATTTAAGGAGATTCAAACTCTTTGAGATCGCGCGAGAGTCGCCGAGGGCGTGTGAGAGTTTCAGACCAAACGAGAGCGAGAGTTTAAACTTCATTCAAAACTACTTTACAGTTTGAGCAGATTCGAATTCTTTGAGATCGCGCGAGGGTTTAGGCCAAACGCGAGCGAGAGTTTAAACTTTTCAGCTTTCGTTCTTGTTTGGTCCGTGCTTCACCTTCATGTCGCATATTTTTGCGTTGAAATTTCTGTCAAAGTTTTGCAAATCTTTTTCTGAGCACTTAGATTTAGCTTCCATCGTTACCCCTATCCCTATCCGGTCTCTATTTTCTCTACCCTCTCGTATACTACAAGCGTAAAAAGACACCTCTCTTGAGCGGAGTCTCCCTGATAGGTCACTATCAGGAGTACCGCCCCCTCCTCTCCCCCAACCTCCCCAGGCTGCAGCTGTGTTCAAAGTCGACGCTTATGCTAGATTAGTCACACCGGAAACTGTATACAAGCTTAGAAAAACTCCAATTCCTTAGAAGGCAGTGTGGTCCAAAATGGCTGTCGGATCGACGACGGCATTAACCTGCTCTCTCTAAACTCGTCACCAGTGCTTCTCGTATATAAAGCAGACAAGCCGACATCTACAGAGACATATGCTGGGAAAAAGCTAGGGTTACATCATCGCCTAAAACTTGTTTTCTTTGACTTCGCTGTAAATTTATGCTCTGAACTCGTCATAAGGGGAGAGATGTATGACGTAATAATGTAACATGTCATGGCATATTTTTAACATAACCTCTTCATGTTGACAGCGTTTTGTTTTCGATTGCTTATAGTTGCTTTCAATTCGTGGTTTGACCGTGTTCTCGGCTGGTGGAAACAAAGAGACAAACTCAGCGTCTTGTTTCTGAAGTATGAAGATATGAAAAAGGTATAACTAAGCAAAGAACTGGAATTTATCCTTAGTTACTCAAGATTATGAATGCAACGGTTATTTCACCAAATCAAGTCATGGCACATGCAGACGTAAGTATCGAAACGACTCGAGGGAAGTATGGTGACGGCTTTAGTTGTAACGGACGACTTATATTGAATCAACTTTGTATTGCTGGAAACGACCAAATGCCAATTAGATTGCCCTGTACCTTTTTGTAGTTTACTAGCCTTTCATAGAATTTTTAAATTCAGTCCGGGATCGCTATCAAGTTTGATAACCATGTTATGTCACAACATGACGGCCATTTCAGAAATCGCCTCCTAAACACACGTCTTACGGAGATGTAGACTGCCAGCAGTCTTTCTTTTGCTCTAAAATCCGTGCTGGACGAAGCGAAATAGGAAGTGTGATATTCGAGCGGCGAGCGGCGAAGACGCCAGCCCCGAGCCGCGAGTAGCGCAGGCGCGGGCGCGAAGAGCCGGCGAGGAGCTCGCCATTTTCGCTTCGTCCAGCAAAAGAGAGACTGCTCGCAGTCTAACAGAGATGGGAAAAGACTAGGTCTCACGGTCTTATATCTTGTTATGTTGACGGTTCTCTGATTAATTTCAAAAGTTTCTGAGGTTTTACAATGTAATGAGAGACGCATTGGTTGGGTTTTATTTAGCTTTGATGGTCGATGGTTAAGCATAGCTTTTAGACGTTTAACCGTTAAATTTTGGTATTTTCATCGCGGTTGACTGTTATACTTCATGAAAGTTCCCTGGACGAATTAAACTTTAATGTTTATTATTGGCAGTTTTGTTTTCCATCAGGTTTGCAAGTTGTCATTCATTTAAAAACGAGTAAGATTTTGGTTAATCTCTAGAAGCTTGTAAAGTCATGCAATAGGCATCATCTTCAGTTTTATCTATTGGGATTTGCACAATGCCCTCACTGGTTAACTAATTAACAATAGTTTAAGAGCTGGAGAAGCTGTTGAACGAGCTGAAATCGTAGAGAGAGTGCTCATAGTTCAGGGTTCCTAGGGAGAGTCTCTGGAGTCCTGGAGCCCTGAAATTTTTGTCGTGGAGCCCGAAGCCCGAAGCCTTTCTCTACTTGGAGAACGGACAGAAATGCTGACTGTGGGCGAATGGGACCCAGGGGTGGTGCGATGGAGGTCTAGAGCCCCGAATTTTCCGCACGTGCGTCTTGGAGTCCTACGTTTTTTAGGCCGGAACCCTGGAGACCTAAACCCCTTTGGGACCTTGATAGTTTTGACGGTTGATAGTTAATCCCACTGAGGACCCTCTATAATCTGCGTGCACATTCAGCGTTGAGAATACATAACAGTACTGTGTTTTTTTCTTTAATTGTTTCCAAGGACGTGCCATCGTGCATCAAAAGAATAGCGGAATTTTTGGAAAAACCTTTGACGGAGGAAGCGATACAGCAGATTGCGCATCAGTGTTCAATTCGGGGAGATGGCGAAGAACCCAGCATCCTATCAAGTAATCCCTGGGAACGATGAAATCAGCTTCCTGCGAAAGGGAGTAATAGGCGACTGGAAAAATCACATGAAACCAGATATGAGTGAAAGATTCGAAACTGAGTTTGTTGCAAAATTAAGAAAGCATGGACTTGAATTTGATAAATGATGAATAAAGTACAGGGAAAACCATCGTAACTACCATTTCGTCATTATGAACACTCTTTTCAAACCAAAAGAGGGCCGAGTGTACCACATTTTATGGACGATCATTGTTCATATTACCGAGGATACACCAATAAGAGTCCAGGAGTTCAAATTTGAATGGAAGTTTCTATTGCAAATTCCTCAGGATTCCTAAGTGTATTTTTGGGATGTAAGGAGTGTATGATCAACCAGCCAGGAACAACAATATGTTTGAACAAACTTTAAAAAGTAAGTTCATTAAAACTCATTCTATTTTGATATCCAAAACCACACCACAGAGATGTTCACTTATCAAACTACTTACTTATTCACGATGTCACAAGCCAACCATAACACCTTTTATTTAAGTCGCAATGTCCGTTATCGAATTTTTAACTTTCTCATTGGTTCACCGCACGTAGGTTATCAGCGAATAACCTTGCTTTTTGCCTTATAAGGAAACTGGAGGCCACGTCAAATGCCACGACGTTCAAAGAAAAGTTTTCGCTGGGAAGCAGCTAATGTTTTGTCTAAAACAATGGCAAAAAAGGTCAGCAACAATTACCGAAATTGACACTATTATTCCACTCTCGTTTGTTGGTTGTGAGGGGATTTTAAACAGCCCGACGCGTTCTAAATCACACATCATATAAAACGTGCGTAACATTGTTGGATATTCTACCGAAAATTTCTACTGGAATTATGCGCCGAAAAAACTTTTTTTTTTTAAATGTGAATTCTTTTCTTTCGCTTAACGCACCTCGAAAACAATAAGACACACTTCTTATTTTTATACCTTATGCCCTGGTAAAGCATTTTTAGCCAATCAGAACACGTGCAACTTGCAGTCTGTATTACATAAAGGGATAAGAAATCCCCCACTTGGCGTAGCATTTGAACGCGTTTTAAATAAAACATTTCCCTTTTTACAATGATGAAGGTCCAGATCGAAGCTCTGTCTCTCTTTAATTGACGGCCATTATCATTAAACCCTAAGGCAGCGCTTATACACTGCAAATTAGTTCAACAATACTTCCTGAAATTACTTATTTACATCACTATATATTAAAACACGCGTTTCAAGAAAGTATCACTTCGCTTGAAGCTCTGATATATAATGCAATTACGACCGGTTGTATGTAAATTTGTGAACTTCATATTAAACTGTTGTCGTACTGTATAACATCAAAGCCACGCAATCTCTAGAGCAAATTGATCGCTACCAGGAGCTCGTGCGGTCACTTGTCACGAAATACGTCATTCTCATGCTCGTTAAGAGTCGAAAGACTGTTAAGCGGAGACGCACGACGAATGACTTGTGTGTATTCGGATGTAGTCCCGCTCGTCCTTGAGATACTTAAACGGAACCTTTTGCGCTTCCAAAGTCTCTTTGGCAGAGCTAGTACCTCTGCCCGGAAGTCTTTGAAAAACGTGATGAAAATAACAGGGTTGCAAACAGAGTTAGTGTAAGTGAAAAGCCAGCAGATGATCTTTATGGTGTTTAACCGGGAGTGGTGTTGTCCACCCCCAAAGTCCGTCCACAGCCACACAACTTGATTAGGGAGCATGAAGATAGCGAAAATTACCACAATAGCGATAAACATTTTTGTTACCCGCACGTTGGAATCCACTTCGATCCCACGCCTCATGTTGTAGGCAACGCGTGAACTTAGCCGCCGAATTCGCCCGCCCTTCCTTGATCCCGAAGCGTTATCGTTCGTCTCGGTGAATTGAGAACTCGCAGAAATTTTCCGAGAACAGACGGAAACCTTCCGAGAACTAGCGGACGTTTTTCGGGCGTTTTGAGACTCCCCCATTCGCATCTGAGTCGCGTTGCTTGTGACATTGTAAAGCTTTACCAGGGCGAGCGAGTAAACGGTGGTCATGAATACGAGCGGCAGTGCATATTGCGCCATGAAAAGAACAATTGTGTAAGCTTGACGGTAGCCCAGGGCAGGCCATCGCTCGAGACACTCCTGGTCCTCAAGCTTTAAGAAGTTGACGTAGGGTACGATAATAGATAACGACAACAGGTGAATGCTGAAGATGATGAACTTGATTTGTGTCTTCGTGAGTCGCGGCGTGAAAGGATGCATGAGAAGGCGGAACCTGAAAATAAAATACTTCCGATCAGAAGAACTAAGAAGCAATATACCCCTCCCCCTCCTCCTCCTCCCTCCCCCCTCCCCCGGGAACACCCTCCTCCTCCTCCCTCCCCCCTCCCCCGGGAACACCCTCCTCCTCCTCCCTCCCCCTGGAAACACCCTCCTCCTCCCCCTCCCCCGGGAAACAGGCAAAGCTTTTTCCACAGAAGATTGGACTAAACTAACTCACTCATCTCCTTCCCTGCCTCTTATCCAGGCACTTCTGAGGTTTATGACACGACAGCGAAGGCCTAGTATAGGGGAAGGCTTTACAGAGATCGCAAGGCACCAATAAACCTGAATGAATAAACCTGATGAAGACTGGTATTGGCCAGTCGAAATATTGTAACATACGTCTTTTCACGTTGTTTGATCAGTCCCTGCAGTAGTCATTTTGACAATCGTTTATACCAAGGGAAGACTTCCCCATGATACCTTGCGCCTCACCAAAATCCCGCGTAGAAAAGAAGCGCCTGGATACGAGACAGTCCCTTTCTCCCATAGGAGGAAAGAAATCACTGTGACAATAAATAAAACGGTTATTATACTTTTAATAGTTTTAGAAATGCGTCAGGCCGCTACCTGTCACACTTAAGGATTTGATCATCCGCAGACATTAAAAGGGCGCGCCTACACAGAGGTAGGGTAACAATAGTCACGGCTAGGTTTACCCTAGCAGCCGAGATAAAGTTGTCCCGGGTTTACAAGCAACCTTTTCAGGTAAGGTTTAACCCTACTACCCGAGACAACTCAAGTGTCACGCTTAAGTTCACTCGATAATCAAAACTTACAAAATTATTCAGCGCCAGACCACTTTTTGTCAATGCGGTTCGAGTTATTAGCTTAAGGAAGTTTGTACTTCAATTTCGAAACCAGCAAACAATACGAAGGCAGACTTCATAGCAAGTTTCAAAAGCGTTAAGTGACCAAGCAAAATAGAAAACATCTGTTTCCAGTCATTTTGCGACAAAAATTCAAACCAAAATTTCGTCGAAATGTGCTGTTATACCCCCCAAAAAATACTTTCAAAAAATACTTCTATATTTCTCTGTAGGAGAAATTAACTTAAATAGATTTTTAAAAAATCAAATTTAAATAAATTGTTAAGGTACTTTACAGATTTATCCCACTCTGTCTGTATATAGTTCAGATTTTGCGAGCAAGAGTTTTCCCGAGTAGGCAAGTTGTCCCTTAATTTGCTGAAGCGATTACAAGGAAAAAAGTTATCCCTCCTGTTAGAGTAACCCTAGCGGGCAGTTAAGGTAACCCTTGTACTAGGGTTACCCTAGCTGCCCTGAAAACACGAAGCATAAAAAAAGAAGAAAGTTGTTAGGGCTAAGGTAAACCTTCTTGCTGGGGTAACCTTAGCACTAGGGTTACCCTACCTCCTTGTAAACAGGCCCTGCCAAAAAATGCTCATTAGTTTTCACTTGAATGGTGATACTTTAGGATTTCATCCCCCACAGATCTAGACCCAAACGTTTGAACCATCTTGCACAGTACACTGATCATGGACAGCTGACACAGGAAAGTACTACTCAGAATACTGAACAGTACCACAGCAAGTATTGCTCAACACTCTGTTTTGAATGGTCACATTTTTTAAGAATTTTAACCACAGTTAAAGGGCCCAAGGCTTAACGACTCCCCCTCCCCCCCTTTTTGACTGTGATTGTCAAAGATTATCACAAGAAGGATTGGAAGGGGAGGGGTGGGAGGAGAGAGGGTTCTCTTGAAGAGAAAAGTGTGCCTTGGTTCTTCAAATTCATAAGAAATCCTAGCTGATTGGAGTTCTTTCCCACTGAATCAATTGAACCATTTAAGTCAATTAAGATAACATCTCTGGATTTGTAAGGCCTTGCGATGACGAAATCTCATCTGGAAACCGACGATTTGGCATTTAAGATAACATTAGCTGTAGAATTTGACCCATCAACCTCTCTTGACCTATCTCATTGTCTTTCTGATTGAGACGTGAAGAAATTTGTTTTTCTTGCAACTCGCCTCTCACTAAGAATTTTTTATGAGCCTAAACGTAGAAAGCGCAAGGAAAAGGGTACAAATAAGTTTAACCCCAAAAGTGTCAGCCAATATTTACGGTTGAAAAGAGGTAAACAAAAAAAAAAACGAAACAGCACCATAGAAGAGTACTGTGCATTCGCTTTCATTCCATTGTTCAATCTTTAGCGTTCTATCCTGGGTCAGTGGAGCCACCTTATACACTGCAGAAAAACTTTAATATCCAATGACTGAAACGTTTCAGTGCAGGACTAATAATATAAAAAGTTACCCATTTCGAACCCATGGCAAATTTTCTCTCTCGGAAGCGTTCTTTTAACTGCTGTGAAGCCGAGTTGTTCACAACTGAGACCTGTTTTGAAATTTCTCCTTACATTCTATGAAATAAAATCAAAATTTTGGCATAAATCTCCTAACCACTTCTGACCCGCCGAGGGAAGAGTACTAAGGTTAACAGTATTTATCAGTGATTTAGATAAACCATCATTACTTTTCATTGAAATAAATCGTTCAGTGATTTAGAGATAGGAGAGGAATTCATCAATGTGTCATTGAAATAAAGCATTTGCCAAAGAAAAAAACGTTTTCTAACTTCATGATTGGCAAATAACGCGAGGGCAGTAAAACGTGAGTTCAAAATCACGAAGTTTAACGAAAACTAGAGGTTTACCGAATATCAACCATGTGCTCTTCTGCAAGCATGTTTTCCTTTCAACGACTGGCTCCTTTGTATAGTATGGGAAAGTAAACAAATTCTTGAAACACAAGATGTCGAGAAGGATTACATCAATAGTGCGGCTTTGATGCCATCAAACTCGATTATCTGTTCAAAACGTGCCGTGGAATTCCTACAACATATGTGAAATTTAAGGTTGAGCCCAAAATTAACACCAAGATGATTAGATTTTGCAATCTTTAATTGGCAGAAATGTACATAACTTAAACATGTGCATATTTTTGGTGGGTACGGTAACAAACTTCAATTTTAAAGGAAATGAGGTTTTAATATCTTAAACGTCTTTATCTGTAAAAGTGTAATAAAATTACCGCGGTAACAGATAAGTGTAACTTGAAGGTCAAGTTTCGCAATTTGTAACTAAATGACTACAATTTGTAAAATTTCATCGGTAAAGGATATATTCGTGCCTTTTGCCGGGCCTGTTATTGCAATAAAACTTTAGTCAGAAACAGAGAAATAGTTTTTATCGAATTTCCATACACACCAAAAACCAACGAAAACAAGCCTAATTTGCGGAGGAAAAAGCCGTTAAAACTCCGGAATTGACTATTGAATGCACGAAAAAGCTATCATTAAAAAAACATTGTAACCACAGCTATTTCTGAACACGTCATTCCGGATGTCATTTTCACATTCTAACAATGTTAGAAATATTCTTCGCTCGTCGCAAGAAAACAACTGTAAAAATCTTAAATCAGTTTTAAGATCATGGTACATTCAAGGTGGCACGGATTATATAGAGCAAAGAGAAGACTTGAATGCCTTACTATTGAAGAATGTTTATGCTCTAATAAACCGCACTATCAAAAGGTACTGCTATTTAATATTTAGGAACGGTCGCACTTTAAGATTTTATCCACAGACTCAAAAGTTAGAACCACCTTGTTCAGCATCACCTTGAACCAGATCGGGAGTGAAAAGATTTAATTTAATAATGAGTCCTTTTCGTTCTAATATATGAAAAAGACTATATCCAGACCACTGAAGAGGGCTCTCAAAAATTCTGTTCGTTGCACCGCGCGTCAGAACAACACCGCGCGTCAGAACAACAATGGTAAACTTTGCCTCCCCCTTGTCTACAAGCTAGCTTTTAAAAGTCCGATTCAGGATGTAAACTCAACGTTTACCGACATTAGATATCTTGTCCCAACCATTTGTTTCTCACTGAGTTCCTTTCAATTAAAATTTAACCTTAACGCTCTTTCACCTCCTGAGGCAAAATGTTTGTACCCTATCTAACTACAGTATGTACTGTTATTCTTGAGTGTGGCTATTAAAATGAAATCTGTGGCAGCTGTTCGGTTTCTCTTTGAAATTTTATTTATTTATTTGTTTATCTATTTATTTGACTGCATTATCGAAGAGTAAAAGGTAATTTTCACATGTGTTAACAAATTTATCTCTTCAAGTAAAGCTATAAAGGGGTGACGAATTGACTGATCTCCCCAACTATATTACGTAAGAGTCAACTGCGTATTTTTGTGACATTCAGAGGTCTTAGCTATAAAATCCTTTGTAAGCGCGTTAGTATGAGACAAAATATATTTTGGTGCTTTTCTTGAATTTAATTTGAATGTAAATCTTTCTGTACTCACCTGTCCAAGGAAATAGCTGCCAAAGTAAGCGCTGATGTTGTGGCGGTTAAGGTGGATGCAGGCCATAAGGCGCGACACAAGAAAGCACCGTATGGCCAAAGGTATCCGCGTTCTTCAAGCACCAAGTCGAACGGAATGCTCAGAAGAGGGGTGAGAAAATCACACGCACTCAGATTTAGCAACAGAGTGTTTGAAGACTCTCGGCGGAGCCGGCGATTACAGGAAATCAAGTAGAATACCAAACCATTACCGACTGAACTGAAGGTTAAAATGGCGAAATAAAGAAACAGCTTGAAAGTTTTGAATTCTGATGACTCGCTGGAGAATTTGTCCATGGCTGGGCCTGTCCTAGACAGAGACGATTCGCGCGTTGGTAACGATCCATTCCTGGTAAATCCGCTTTCGCGAAAACTTGCGTTGAAGTCCATGTTTTGTCTCTCACAGTGAAGTCTGAACTAAAAGCAATTCAAGCCAGGGTCACGTATTATCATGAAATTGAGCAAAATTTTCCCCTGAGGCTGGTATTAATAAACTGACAACTGCATGTTAGCCCTTTGTTTTTCTCTGGCCGGCTGATAAGCCGAAGAAAGGATCATTTCTCCAATTGATTGTCCGAGGTCATACAGCAGCAGATGCAAACAATTAGTGCAAGTTAAAGCTGCTTAATTCTATTAAACTGTAGCAAAGAAATTCTGATCTTTCAATGCAGCACTGACGATTGTTCAGATTTAAATCAAAGCAAAGCAGAACATGCAGCATGTCAAGTATCGGGTGCTGGTCTGTATGAGTGTACTGTTTCTGTGGTTTTAAGTTCGCATTAAAAAGATCCTTTTGTTGCAGTGTGTGATATTTGACCGGGGGGGGGAGGCATGTGTACATGTAGGAATGATGGTAGAGCAGAAGACTAGTAACTCGAGGCAGGAGCCGGTCGGGAGTAGAAATCCCACCTGAGCCACTGAATCCTTTTCACTGGTCAGACCATCAGTGTTGCAAGTGGTGTCATTTATTCGACTTGCCAAAGTACAAAATCACACTGCTTTGCAAAACGAAGTGGTGAAAATCAGTTTCCTTAAATTACTCTCGTTTGTTTCGTTTCCTGGCATTTAAAAACCGTTTACACAGCAAATTATGCTGCCGATTTTTTCCTGCTGCATAGTTGCATGAATTTTCAACTTTTTCAGTGCAGTTCAATTCAGACGTTTTCCTAAGCAGTGTTTGTTGCTGTTGCTTCCATTCATTTAGTACATTTAACTTTTAGCTGTTATCTATTCAATTATCTTTTACTTTTAAACGTATTCTTTGAAGTTGTAGTTTCTATATATTGCACATATCACATGCCTTTGGAGTACACTCTTCTCCCCAGTGTCCCAAATCAGTGAATTACTTGTGATTTGCTAGAAGTTTTGACACGATGATGATGATGATGATGATGAAGATGATGATGATGATGATGAAATCTTACCTCCTCCCTATGACTCGGTGGGGAAGACTATTTTTGCCCCCCTCCCCCCGGGAAAACCGATAGGATCGGAATGGTTTGGGGGCGTTACAAAGGTGTGATGACACGTTCAAGTGGTGTAACGCTCAGCGGATTAACTTAACAGTTACCTCTCCAAATCTCGAGCAAAGACAATCTTAAAAAAGAAACAGTTTCATTTGGGCTTTGATTTTGCTGTCTTAAGAGCGATACAAGTGCTTTGACTGGACCTTAGCCCTGTTAAGAATGGTTTCAAAAATTAGAGGAAAGAAATACTTGGTACACTTGACCTTTGAATCGCGACCAAAGTCAGTGTCATGTTTTTCACAGGCAAGAAGCCTTTGAAAATCAACTGATATATTGCACGTGCCGATAATGATAAAAGTGTTGCCGATCCCCCTTCAGATAAGATAAGATGACTGATCAAATAAATCTTGCAGTTTGCTTGTGAGTTCAGTGAAACGGCTTCTCAATGCACGGTACGTAACTTTATAGTTTAATGCAGAGAATGTTGTACCTCGTACAGTAGACAGACAGAGTTATCCAAACAATGCATCTGTGTTCACTTTTATGCTGATTTTAAACAGCAATAAGATTAATATAATTGCAGATTTCAACAGGCCAGTCCGCTCGTCCGTTATTATTCTTTCATCTACCGCATAATTATCTGATTGTTCCGTTATCTCCTGAGGCGGAATACCAAACAACAAATTCGACAATTTTCTACTATTTTCAGTTCAGGAAAAATTTAAAACGCGAACAACACCACTGAAAAGTAATGCTATTACGTTTGAATGGTTCCGCCTTTGGGCTTTTTTCCGCAGACTCAAAACTATCTCGTATAGCATAATAAACGTGATCGCCTAGGAAAGAACTATTCAAAAGCTCAATTTATTTCAATAGGCTCGAAAGTAAGAATCACATGTCATGGCAGACAATTCCACACTTTGTGGGAAAGAGTCAACCTTTACGTTCGAGGCAATCAATATAAGCATAATTAGCACGATAAACAATTTTTTAAAAGTGACAAACCCGAAGGACCACACCCGGTATCTCAAAAAGCAGCGTCACTTACAATTTAAAGTTCCATCATCAAAATTCCAAGCAAAATTAAAAGAGAGTTTAATGAGTTTTTAAGCAAAATATATGAATTCCATCTGTAAAGCACATTTGGTTATATTCCTATAGAAAATGCGCTATATAAGTTCTAAATTGCTATTAAATTATTATTATTATTAATTATTATGAGCCAGCGACACATCGCTGCTATCAGTTACTTTCATGTAAAACAACAAATTGATACTTGAAAAATAGAGTCGACTTTTTATTTTACACCTGCATTAACCGCATTAACCTATGCGGAAACAATTATACGACCTTTACGGGCTCCATGCTGCGAAACACTCCATGAATCGCAGCTGTTTGAGAAAAGCTCAACCTCGTTCCCAGGCGACACCTTGGATTTTCCAACCAAAGACCCTGAGAACGAGATTGATGGCCGTGCTGAAACATACGCGACAATACCGAAAGTTGTTCTGGATATTTATCAAATTGATTGCTCGCTGGCATAGTTACCTATACACTGTAGAAGGCACGCCTCAAGTGCACTTGACAAATGGATTAAATAAGCAGGCAAATTCTCAAAGAAGCATTTAGCTGATTAAGATCTACTAATGTCAATCGTTCCCTTTAGGGATCAAAGACTTTATTTTTTACGATTTTGCTTCTGACTTTGGACAATGGATATTTTAATAAACTGAATAAAGAAATTGAAAGACCGGTAAGGTTGTTCCTAGTTAGCTCCTTAGCACCTGCTTACCTCAATTTGGTGGGTACCAAACTGTGAAGCGGTAGGCCCAGGTTTAATTCCCGGCCGGACCAACACTCACGGTCTTTAAATACTGTCAACATCACTAGAGTGGTAAAAACGCCGTTGGGAATTTGAATTGGCGGCGGCTAAGTTCTTATTACGTGGTTTTAAAAAAATTCTCGTGATCGCAATGAGAAGCATCACGTGAGGTAAAGCTCTGCACCATCTGCTTCCATTCCATTCGGAGTCGCTTCCATCGTTTCTAACGAAAAACGACTAAAATGTTGGTCCGGATTTCCAATTGAAAGTGCATTTCAGTGCTGGAAAAGTTCAGAGAGTACAGAAACGTTTTCTTAACCGAAGTGTTTTTACAAAAGCAAAGTTAATGACTACTTTGCAAAAGAAGATTCTGATCGGGGGGTCTCACAACACAAATCACACGACAATCTTTTTAGACCGTGTGATCAATTTTTTAAAGCCACGTGACAAGAATTGAGACGCTGCCAGTTCTAATTCGGAACGGCCGTTTTACCACTCTAGTGATTTTGATAACAACTGCACAGAAAATGCTGCCTTTTGCACTGACATCTGCAAATGGTTAGACTTTCTAGTCTTCTCGGATAAGGAGACCCCGTCTCACAGTACTTTCACTCATAACTGACTCTGTGGGACGTAAAAGAACCACTAGGGACGTAACAAATCTCTGGCAGTGACCATCCCTAGTGTCTATCTCAAAATTCACATTCACATTTGGGGGCATTCATTACCCTACTTCATTAATTGTAAACTGCGCCACAAGCAGTCTGTCATAGTCCCCTACACAATTTTTTTAATTATCTCTGAAAATCCCTGAGGGAAGTGGATGATATGTTATTTGTATTTGTATTTGTATTGTAAACTATCATATTAGGGTAAACGAAATCACAATTAGTGTTTTTCGCAGACGGTTTAACCATTTGTGACGTCATCTTTGTCTTCCGGGCTTTGCCAAAGTTATGCGGCTGAGGGAGTCGGTGTATCAGTAGCTGCCTCCTCCACAGGCTTTTCCAAGGCCAAGCAAGCGCGGATTTTGACGCGAGAGGAGGGATCACGTGCGCGTGCGGAGCGCGAGCGGGGGGGACTGGAAGCGAGCGCGGAGCGCGAGCGGTGGGTGATGGGAAGGGAAAATAGAGAAAGGGAAAAGCCTGCTGAATCTTGTGTCGAAGATCTTCGCCTTTTCTCCCCTTCCCGTCTCTCCCCTCGCCCCCGCTTTCCTTTTCAGTTATATCCCCCAGATGAGCGATCGCGAGCGACTGGGGACGAGGCAGTATCAGTAGTGGAGGGTAAGGAAAATATCCATGGGATTTGCAATACTACTGACAGTGCGTTTGCTGAAATTTTAATTCATTCGAAAAAAAAAATTAGTTTGAAGTTTGCTGAAATTTTAATTCATTCGTTGCCGGATGAAAACGAAAGGATGCGCTACGGCTCCGCTACAATATCTCATAGCTACTATCGCAACCACGAGGTAAAAACGGATTCAGAAAAAAAATTAGTTTGAAGTTTGCTGAAATTTTAATTCATTCGTTGCCGGATGAAAACGAAAGGAAAGTTTCAACGAAAGGGGTTTGTTGCTATCACAAAATAATGCTTATATCAGGTCTTGCCTCTGGTGCTGTTTTGTTTGTGTTGCCCCTTATTGTGTTTTAATTTTTTTCTTACACGTGTCAATGTTCTCACCATCGTACATTATGTAAATATTCCTGGCAATATTTCACTTCAATAGGATGACCTGTCTTGTGCTCCTGCTCCCCGCCCCCATCCCCTCCCTCCAACCTACAATAACCGTTCCCACGGCCGAGATCTCGTGGATGCTGCACAGGCATCCCAGGCTCATGAGCAGACCACTTTACTGGCAAAATATAAGGATTTGTGTGGAACACGATCGCTAATTAAGTTTATAAACCAGATCAAATGTTGTCTTTGAGTTGTTTCTTGACCGTTCTTAAAGCCTTTCAACTGTATTTCAGCCAGTCAGTTAGGTTTGCGAAAACCTACGATTAGCACACTCACAGGCGTCTTCGTATTACATCAAAATAGAATATCAGAATGTCTATTTCATTCGTGTTTCCTGTTTTCTCTTGTTAAAACAATCCATTCTATGTATCTCTTGAATAACAACCGCCAATGGACTGAAGACGTAAAAGGTAAATTGAACGTTCTAACACAGAATTCCATTTCCAGTCTCGTCACTGAGCAAAATCAAACACTGCACCATACAAGATTATTATGTAATCAAAACCCGAAAACGACTGTTCTCATTGACTGTTTATGCTTCACAATCAACACAAGTATAATCACGATATGCTCCTGACAAAAACCTATCCTAAGAACGCATCACTGTTCCCTGTGATCTAACGCTATTTCTCTTAAATTTTACCGCAACATACTGAATACTTCTAAGCTTGAAATCATCGATAAACGACAGAAAACACAACTCTAAACAGCAAGGAACCCAAGACACGCCAGTTATCTGATACATCAGCGCCAAAAAATAACGAAAGTGTCCCCGACATAGACCGATGATACCGCGAAGTTCCTCTCATGGGAATACCGAAGATCTCGCGAACATCAACGAATCTACACGACAGCTCACAAAAATAACCACAGGAATGTGGTCAGGAATGCGCTAAACTCCGCTACAATATCTCATAGCTACTATCGCAACCACGAGGTAAAAACGGATTCAGAAAAAAAAATTAGTTTGAAGTTTGGCAGCACATTTACTAGATAGTGGTAGTCATTGCGTTACCTGAGTCACCGTGATATCTGTTGCGTTACGTTCGTCAGCGCATGTATTCTACAGAATTTCCGCATTATCGAAGGGCGCAGTAACAATGGCGAATCTTGTTGTTGTGGCTTTTGCAGCTGTGGTCTTATTTTTACTGCTTCGTATCCTAAACTTAACTGATTCGTCTCGTGCTCCAAAGATCTTTGCCTCGAAAAATCCATTTATAAACACAGTGTTGCAGTCATGTCCCATTCTGTTTGAAAGGTTAGTAAAATTGACGCATTTATCACGCAATGTTTCTTCGACACCATAAATGCTTGTTAAACTATTATCGATCACATAGCCTTTTTATACTGCGGAATGGTTTTTTTTTTAATTTAATTTTTTTTTTATCAGTGTTGTATTTTTTAGTCCGAAAAGGCAAACATTTATTATTGATTTTAAAGTTATAGTAAGACTTGTATGTTTTTATACTAAGCTTAATACACTCACAGCGAAGTGGTTAGGGCATTCCATAATAACAAATTTGGACTAACTGAGCTTACTGTCATAAGACCCGACGTGGGCAATCGATAATATCGATAATCCGGCGATGATATTCGATAACAATCGATAAATATCAGTTTATTTTAAAAATCCATAAATAGTTCTGTCGTGAATAATCAATATTTTTGTTAATATTTCATTAACAGTTATCATGTTTATGGGTTAGATTATGAGCTTTATAAATAATGACAACTTCTATAATCAGTTCTGACAATTTTATTGTCATTTGACAGGGTCTCTAAATCTTTTCTTGGCCCATAAAACTTAAGTATTGATGGCCAACCCCTGGGTGGTGTACATGTACTCCCATATAAAAGTGACGGGGTGATAGTCATACCTTTTGGGGTTAAAATTTGTGGTTTGGTATCCCTTAGGGTGCTAAAATCTAAAATTACTACCGTTAGAGTTATTGCAGTACCTTTTAGGATATTGCGCTGACAAAATGTGACAGCAGGAAGTAATAATATTTGTTAGTCAACTGGTTGTTGTTTTTGTGTCATTCATGACAAGTTTCAGTAAGTGTATTCATTTGTTTTAGAGCTGGTACCTCTTAGGGGTGCAAATTTGTTCAAGCCACACCCACAAAACAGAATTCTGGTACCTTTTAAGGCAACTTCGTTTCCAGGGCCTTCTTCTCGTTCAAAATGGAAGATCAGGGAAACCCCTGGCCAAGGCTGCTGAAATACTCCAACAATCGTGGAGTATTTTGTCACGTGACTCATGATGAAATGGCTTTCTTGGAGGTGTTTTCAGCGTCTGACTGCCCTGTTTGTTTTCTGCAATCTGAAACTGTTGTTCAAACGGAATCAAGACATTTCATCGTGTTTATGTGACAAAAATCTAACGAACTTTTGGAGCCATTTTGGCAGCCTTGGCCAGGGGGTTCTCCGATCCTCCATTTTGAATGAGGAGAAGGCCCTGGGGATGAGGTTGCCTTTTAGGGTTCTTTTGAAAATTTCCGATGATCACCCCTCACTCTTATGTGCCCCCCCCCCCCCCGGGCCCAACTAATGGTGTAAAGATTTGCTTTAATACAGGTTGTCCTATTCATGCAATATCTCTGTGTCAAACAAAACAATCTTTTCAACCGAATAACTAGTGGGATCAATAGAAAATATGTTACTTGCAAATGTGTTAAGCTTACGTGATTTCTATCGAGTTGTTCAAGTTGTTTCTAGTATACACTCCATAAGGGACACTTTTGCACTGCTGCTGTAAAAATTACACTGTACAGTAAACATTCTAAACCCTTCTTGTAAATGATTAGTACAAAGTAAGTAATTTCAACAGTAAAGGTGACAGAAATTTGTTGGGACCATGTAGTCTTTTCAACAATTTAAAAAGTGAGTATATAATACAATAACAAACAACAACTATTTTATTGAAATAGCAAAAAATAGTTCTTGATACAAAGAATAAGAAGCAACAAACTGCTCTTTTTTAGGGTCAAAGTATGTTATATGAATATTACTAAAAGATCATGTTGTTCTAATACCATGTTAAACAAAAGATGTCCAGCTTCTGCTCATCATTTTTCCTTGGGGGTTGCTAAGGATAGGTAGATGGCTGGGATGTTGTTTTTCCAAACTTTCAAAACGATACGGTAAAGACAGTTATCCTGGCAGCTTAATAACCCACCTCATGCACTGAAATCTACACTAACAATTACAGTTTTACTTGTGAACAAAGATACCTCAATCGTTTTCCTACAGTTGCATGTCTTTTGAAAAATATATTTACATGCTGGAAATTAAAGACTTTGAAGATTGACATCCATTAATAAAATCAATATGGATGGATAAAATTGACAGCAATAATTGCCAGAAGAGTTGTGATGTCAATTTTTGTTGATTGATTGATAAAGTCAATAACATCAACATAATTGTTATCAGTTATCAAACAGTGAGTGGTTTTCCAATATTGACTTTTAACAAATGCTCACGTAAGGCATAAAGGGTTTAGGTTTACAAGCATTGTGTTTGAACCTGGTTGTGGGGGGAATATAAAGTGATGGGGGTGACTGTCTTACCTTTTAGGGGTCAAAATTTGTGATTTGGTACCCCCTTCAGTAGAGTGCTAAAAATCTAAAATCTAAAATGACTACCATTAGAGTTACCAGTACCTTTCACATTATTGAGCCAGAAAATATATGACAGGAATTAATAATATTGTCAGTCGACTGATTTTTTTATTTTTCTTTTATTTTTGCCTTAAGAGTATGTACCTCTTAGGGGTACAAATTTATTTCAGCCATGCCCACAAAATTCTGGTACCTTTTAGGGGTCCTTTGCAATATTTCCTATGATCACTCCATCACTTTTATTTGGGAGTCCCCCCCCACACCCAGGTTTGAACCCCTTTCAAAGAAATTTGAAACTGTGACAAATATTTTTACTCAAACTCTTTAGTTGCACTATTCCATCAATTTGTTTTGTGTAAACAGCTACGTAATGTGTGTAACTGTTTCTGTTTTCAAACTGAACCTTCTGTGTAAATGCCACCTCTCCAATTGCACACTCTTGTTCAAGCTTCAATTATTGATCACTGATTATCAGATATCAACCACCTTTGATTTGGGGCAAGAGCGGCCATCTCCAGACCCTTATAGCAGCCTGGTTTGGTCGCAAGTCCTGTCCAGAACTGTCAGGAACTTTGCACAGTACTTTGCTAGCTGATGGCACTGTTGTCACATATGAGATTTTTGATCCAGATGAAGGTTCATCATCAGTCAACAATCAGGTATGACATGTTTTGATTTATGAAGGATCCACATAAGTCTTACGACTGTGAAGTTTCTGCCATAAATATCTGAATGCTAACCTTCTGGAAAAACTATGCTTGAAGAGTGCATAGTCCTGTATATACTATTGACTGATACTATCAATACTGCTTTTGTTCTAAAATATTCCAAATTTTAGGAGCAAATGTAGTGACTGTGTGCTGAAAATGTTTGGGTCACATGCATTTTAGTATGTGTTAATGTTGCCATTTTGTCTTGTTTTTGTAGGAAAAGCTCACCATCGTTGTAGTTCCTGGGATTGCCAACTGCACTGAGACGAAGTATGTCCGTACGTTTTCTGGTTATGCTTTGTGTCAAGGCTTTAGAGTGGCTGTTTTAAACCACCTGGGTGCAAAGAAAAAGGAGAGCTTGTCCACTCCAAGGATATTCACCTATGGTAACTTAGTGCTATTATCTCAGTGTATTTTATTTTCTTTAGTCTTAGAGTAGGATCCTGCAGACCCTAGCCCTGTTCAAGACAAACATTTTTTATTTGCCTTTCCTATTTAAGACAGAACGCCTCTTTTGGCACCAGTGCTGATTTATACCCTATCTAACGGCACATCCCTATTAATGAATATTTTAAATATTTTCTCAGAGACAGAGCTTTGTTATTTCAAGAAATGCAGGGTTGCCACAGTCTGAGAAAGTCAAGGAATTTTGTATCGAGTTAGGGAAATTCTAAATTCTACCTCAAAGTTAGTTAAAACTTTAGGAATTTCATTTTTTGTGTGGCCACAACGTTTAAGAAGGATTTTTTGTTGTTGCAAAGGTAATTGTCGTATTGAAAAAGTAGAACATTCTGTGTCATTGTTTTTTTGAAAAAGATGTTTTAATCAGTTAATGACACAGGCAAGCTAGAAAAAATCCGAGCTTGCGCAACAGGAGTCGAGCCTATGACCTCAGTTCTGGTTATCGGTCCAGATGCTCTACCAGGAGACTCGTGGGAGATAAGGCCATTAAACTAGGTTCATGAGACAAACGTCCTGCATACTGCTAGGACTGGAATGTCGATGGGTGGCGCATTCGCAATCAGATATAAATGTAAAGGTAAATTTGTTCTTGGAATCAACTATTTGTTCTATGAGCCATACGTGGCCAGTTAAAAGTGTTTTGTTATCAGTAAATACTGAGGGAACTTTTTCATTCTGATTGTTGGCAACCCCGAAATACAGTTAGGTGTGTTTTCCCCCTGCAGGAGGTACAGAAGAACTTGCAGCTGTTGTGAATCATCTTACCTCTGAACTAAATCACAAGCGTCTCATTGGTGTTGGTTTTTCTATGGGTGCAAACATTCTCATAAAATATCTTGGTGAGGAGCCATCCAGACAGGATTATTTTGAGTGTGGCATCTCTGTTTGCCAGGGATATGACATTCTAAGGTAACATACTGTGATGATTCACATTCTGGTGGTTTTGTCTATCTCGAAGTACGCTTGTAAGTAGCAAATGGTTTAGTTTAAGTTTATTACCAGAATGTTTTATTACCGGGAGTGTTTACGCCATTGTCTTTGTGCTCAGTTTAATTTGTTCACTTTTTGGTTTTTGTTACCTTGCAGGGCAAAGACTCTCCTACATGAGTGGGATGGCCTCCGGCGATTTTACAACTGGGGTATAACGCAGAACATGAAGAGTGTTATTGACCGCCACGTGAGGGTATTATTTCATGGTCCAAACTTCACTTCACCCCAGCACAAATCCTCCATTCATCACGTGCGTTCCTCTTCCTCTCTCGTGGAACTCGATGACGCTTTTATCAAGTAAGTAGAGGTGCTAAGTATTTACCTCTGGAGAGTTTTGAAGTACAGTCTCAGGACTGCGATTTGATAGAGAGTCTTAAAATGTATTTACAGTGGCTAGGAAAATAACATGTATTTACATTTACATTGATTAGTAACAATTCCAGAACCGTTTTCGTGTACAAACAGAGCAGATTTTATGACGCTTTTTGTACAGTAGTGTTAGAGAGTCTTATCGCTATTGTGGAAGATACTGGACGCGTCTTTGGCCATCTCAGCACTACCGTGGGGTATATCGAGGACTGGCTCATCGTTTTTAATAGGGCTAGGCACAAAGCTGAGGGAAAAATTTGTGAAAAATGAAAAAAACTGCACGAGGAGCTGGCTTCGGATTAGAAACTCTAGTTATTTAGAAGATATTCGGTGGATGAAAATATTTGGACAGAGTAGATTATTTATGGCAGCAAGACTGCAAAGCTGGCGTTACGAGGATGAGAAGAACGGATTTCAAGTTGTGGCGACCAGAAAAGGCGGAAATCCAACCAAAAAGACAAGACCATGGCAAAGAAGAAAACCGTAAGAAGTAGATTTAGCTCGTTAATAGATGTTCAAAGACACCACTGGATGTCCGCTATAACAAGAGTGAAAACAATAAAATTGTGTCGTCGGGACCGAACAAAGTGTCCGTAAGTCCGTAGTAGCAAGAGTCGGTATTAGCTGTGCGGGAGGTGATGTTTCAGTCAAACGTCTGTAACTTTTGTCGGCGATTTAGCGATGTCCTTATTGGCTGTCCGTAATAGCGAGGCGACCGCAGGCCTAGAGTTGACTGTACATTTTAGTTAATTTTGCAAGTGAATAGCATCACTTTTAAAGTACTGCTTGAAAAATTTATTTGATTAACCACAAGGACAAGAGCCATGTGTGTGTACTTTCTGAGGCCAATCCTGTGCCAGTCAGTCAGTCCAGTTAGTCCAGTCAGTCAGTCAGTTAGTCAGTCAGTCAGTCAGTCAGTCAGCCAGTCAGTCAGTCAGTCCAGTCAGTTACATTACATTACATTACATTACATTACATTACATTACATTTCATTACATGTTTCGTTACATTAGTTAATGTTCGCCCTTTATTGTAACTAGACCAATACCTCCCTTTGGAGAGTAAGGCACAATGAAGATATACTATTACTATTACTATTATTAGTCAGTCAGTCAGTCAGTCAGTCAGTCAGTCAGTCAGTCAGTAAGTAAGTCAGTCAATCAGTCGTCAATCAGTCAGTCGGTCAGCCAGTCAGTCAGTCAGTCAGTCAGTCAGTCAATCAATCAGTCAGTCAATCATTCATTCATTCAGTCAGTCAGTCAGTCAGTCAGTTAGTCA
Source organism: Siderastrea siderea (assembly GCA_964030785.1). NCBI lineage: Eukaryota > Metazoa > Cnidaria > Anthozoa > Scleractinia > Rhizangiidae > Siderastrea > Siderastrea siderea. Next base: position 8,321,344 of record OZ034977.1, on the reverse strand, counting down.
ATCCGGCAATCAGTCAGTCAATCAGTCAGTCAGTCAATCACTCAGTCAATCACTCAGCCAATCAGTCAGTCAGTCAGTCAGTCAATCAGTCAGTCAGTCAGTCAGTCAGTCAATCAGTCAGTCAATCATTCATTCAGTCAGTTAGTTAATCAGTCAGTCATTCAGTCAGTCAGTCAATCAGCCAGTCAGTCAATCAGTTAGTCAATCATTCATTCATTCAGTCAGTCAGTCAGTCAGGTATGGTGTTTAAAAGCACCCTAAAATGTTTTGTCTTTTGTAAAACCTAGTAATGTCTCGTTGTGTTTTCTATCATTCTTTTCTTTTTTTTAAGAAAAATGGCGGGATTTCATCATTTGGACGAATTTTATGCGGTCAACAGTTCTTGCAACTATATTAACCAGGTAAGTGATCAGTCCTGAGGAATGATTTGAAGACGTTTGTATGCCGGAGGTTAAGTTTGTGTAACTCCACCCCACCCCACCCCCAAGCCTACAAACGTCTTTGAATTAACGTTGTTAAATAACCTGGGTTAAATTTTCTCTTCGCTAATTTAAAAAATTGCTCCCACGACTAGTGTTGATGGTCTTCTGACTGTACCCAGCTAAACTCAAACGTTGAAAAACTGGAAACGTGGGAAGGTCTGTACCAAAGCACTTACGCTTAGCTAATAGTGCTTCTCGTAAACAGGAGCTGTTTCTTATAGTGCATCATGGATTTCTATCCACAGATAAAAATCCCTGTTCTTCTGTTAAATGCCTTGGATGACCCTCTTGTTCCTGAGGAGCTGTTCGTCACTCCACGTAACCATGTCAGTAAGTATTCACAATGCTCTGTGGGTATTCCGTTCCACGTTCACAAGCTACACACTCCAGCAAAGCTTCTTCTGGAATAACGTGCTTCTCCTCGTTGTTAAAGAACGTTTTTTCCGAGCTTATTCCCCAACGAAGCGCGTATTGCCGAGTTGGTTGTAATGAGCTCATGTGTAACAAGCGCGAGTATAATTGTTGTATTACTTTCTCAAACTCGGTTATCGTTTCTCACTTTTCCCTGTTTTTGGACAAAACCTCTGCTTCGTGATGAAATCTTTTGAACATAGCATCCAGTTTCCTAATAAGGCGAAAAGCAGGATTATTTGCTGACAATCTGTATGCGGTGAAAGAAATTCGACAACCGAGATTACGAATGCGATCGAAACTTTTACGGTATGTTATACTTAACGCCAGATGACTACGCAGATGATCAGAATTGTGTAGACCCCCTGTCAGGCGATACAACAATTTATTTGCGAGTAAAAACACTTTTCTTTACCATTTGTTAAATGACTTAAAATGTTCCTTCATTTGAATTTATTTGTCAGAATGCAACGAATCAGCGTTATTTGTCGCCACCTATCACGGCGGCCATCTTGGATTTTTCGAAGGAGGTCTTTTCGGTGTTTCTCCTCTTACTTGGCTGGATAAAGCACTAATGCAGTACATCGTGGCCGTTTTAAAAGCGAGTCAACCCACAGCTGAAGAGTCCGGCTCATTCAATCAAGCCAAGAAGTACGTTATTGCATCATAACAGCGGAGGATTGACAGTTAACCTAATGCCTGTTATTTTCGCACAGTTTAGAATTCATCATCCTTGCATCCCAGGGGTAGATAGTCAGGACGGGAGGGAAAAAACTGGCGAAAATGCACGAGCGAAAGCTTAGGAGACGGGCTGCCACTGATTTTACCCCGTGTCTCCGAGGACGAGAATTCACAACAGTGGTAAAGAATTGATTCGGGTTAAATTTTCGTGGGTAAACTTTTGTGATTTTCCTTGAGTCTTTGTCAGCCTGAGTAAGGTACATCACGACCTTTACCACCTTATATTAGTGTGGTAACAAGCAAATCAGGAATATGTTAATTCTTCATTTCCCTTTTATGGATTAATTTTTGCACGTTTACGTTTTAAGGACCTCAACATAGCGATGCGAGCAAATAAGGAAAATAAAGCCCAGGCAAAATAAAAGGCATTAGGGGCACTGTGTCTAGAGTAACTTTTTTGCAGACTGGGGTACGGGAAAGATACAAACGCTGGAAAAAGCATGACAAAATGAAATGTATAAACTTAAGAGAGAACCGTACTAAGAGAGTACAAGTTATTAAAGGGGCACAGTCACGCTATTTTAGTTCACTTTAAAAATCAAAAATATGTCCTCACATCAATGAACGCCCACAAATAATGGTCTAGTTTTGTTACCAAAGACTATATTACTTCACTGAAACTATTTCCTGTCGCCTGTTGATATGGATGGCACGGATGAAAATGGATTGCAATTTGAAAAAATTAGGCTAAACTTTTCAAATTTTTCAGCTTGTTGACATTAAATCGATATTAAATGGTCATGGTTTGTTTTCTCTTAATGAAATTAAGTTGATATCTTCCTTTAAATGTTCAAACACAATGTTGGGCATGGATAAAGTTAGCTACGGATAATTTTCAGCACAGTTTAGACCAGAAATCTGCGAAATCCTCGTGACTATGCCCCAAACGTTGGTATTGTTTGCAACGATTTGTTTTCCAATTAGCTTTCAGGCGGTATCTGACTCGTCCCCAGTGGCCCAGTCGTTTCTCCGGTTGAATCGTAAGAGGTGGGAAGCGCGAAACCATTTTTAGGGTTCGTGATGCAAAATGAAAATGTCACTTTGGAGGGGATGATCTGAACCTTGTTTCCGTCAGTTTGTTTATCCTGAATGGCAATATATATGTTGAAAGACCGGCAATATTTATGTTGAAAGACGATTTTTACGTCTTCCAAGATAAACACAAGCAGTGACGGGTTTTGGCCCTGTCTTGAGTGCCAAAACTCAAAGGCGGTAGTGTTGAATTTCATGTAATATATCAAACACGAGAAAGAGTGTTTCATCAGGATATCCAAACCCCGAGGAGTGGGTTGGAAAAACGAGGCGCAGCCGAGTTTTTTTGACCGACTTCGAGGTGTTTGGATACCTGATGAAACACTCTTTCGAGTTTTTGATATGGCTTCTCAAACCATTCATAATTCTTGGAGAAATTCAAAGCAAAAGTTCGCAAAACTTTATGCTAATTAAGATGCGGTATCCAAACCACCGTCACGGTAGTGATTTCCTTTGTTTTTTCTTTATGAATTATTAATGAGTTTGAGAAGTTCAGTGTAAATATATTTTGAATGTTCTTTAATGAACATAAAATTTGTAATTACTTGCTAGATTTTTTTAAATTTTCAACCAGAATTTTAACATACTTTTACCTCGCTGATTGTATATTAATTCGATGTAAGTATTTTTGATACCACGTTAGATAGATTAAATCTGAGTAATAATAATAATGCGAATCATTAGAATGACATGACTGAGAAATCTTTGCTCACGTGAATTCGCTTCTTATTTGTGATATATATCCAGTATTTTTCAATTGGGTGAGTTTCTAATTGCACAGTGCAAAATGCAAACATCGGCATGTGTCAAGTTACACTGAATTGTTGGTGAACATTAATTTATCAATTTGTCGTTTATCTGAATTTTGTAGCTTATTTAAGAGTTGAAGGAATAGGCAAATAGGTTAAGAACGAATAAAGGTATCAACGATATAGCATTCAACATGCATCGCACAACCGGGGAGTTCAAATAGAAATATTTTACAATTTAAAAATGTGGTTACGTTTAATTCTTGTTTAACAAGACGTGACAACATTAAAATTACTTTCTTAATGCATGTTTACTGCGGTTTGTTTTTCGTGCATGATAGGCTTCGTTCCATTTGTCAATATTCTAACCTGATTCCGAATCTTAACTCCACTGGAAACACGGAAAACGTCCTATTTACCCATCTTTTGAGTACCTTTTTCTTGTTATTTCGTATTTGAACAATAGTGCCCTTTCCATTTTGTGACTCTCTACACCAAATTGTCCTTTTGTGAAACGTTTTTGTCCTCTGCTATCTTCCAACACAGTCCCAATTGTTTATTTTGAAAATCATGCAAACCTTGGTTCAATGCAGGTAGTACTTTGGAAACGAGTCTAAGTGTAGGAACTGGGAACGAATTGGTTGATAAAAATTATGTCTATCATCAGATAAAACACCTTGAAAATAGGCCATTTCCAAATTGTCTTGTACCTCTTTCTTGGTGCACAACCTTTCATATGAAAATGAGTTTTCATTCACATGCAAATAAAACTCATTTCCATATGAAAGGTTGTGCACCAGGCCTCGATTTGAAAACGAGGCGCAAGACAACTCGGAAATGGCCTATTGTAATCCGTCCAAGTTTGGGACTAACCGGTTGAGTAGGAAGTGAAAAAACGGCTGGTGACCGTTCATCAACTAAAACTTTCTCAAACTTGCTGACGCTGCTAATTCTGAAATGCTCTTTCATGAGACGGACCATTCCTTAGTATTGGACTGATTTCCAAGATGTGTTTTATTCCGTTCTTTGGGGAATAGCTACATAATAAGTGTGTCAAATAAGGTATGTTCAGCTCTTTTGTTTTCTGAGTGCAGTGGCGGGTGGTACTGAGAAGGGAGGAGGACAGAGAGAGAACGTCAGTATAAAGAGAAGAGTTGATGGAGGGAGACACGTTGTGTAAGGTGTCTGCTGATAAAATCCGAAAGGGTGAACATAATCATTTTTGTAGAACTGCGTTATTTTTAAATACGGCCCCAACGGAGATCAACACGTTGAAAAGAGTAAAGCTTTAGAGATAAAAGTTTTTTCTTAATTCTGTTTTCGAATAAAGGGGACTTTGAAGGTGAATGTAAATCCCATTTCTTAACTCCAGTAAAGACCCATTTCTAACCCTGCTGACCAATTCCTAGTGCCTGAATTCTTGTTTGCCAGTGCATAATATAGGCGAAGTCATCCTAGTTCTCGTTTGATCCCTTCAGCACCCACGCAAATACTCAACTTGTTTCATGAATTCCCGAGTGTGCATGCTCATTTTCTTGTCGTTATCAGGGTGAATGTCACTCAAAATATCGCACTTTCGATTGTTGCAATTGAATCCTTTGCACTCTGGGTTCCTCAAGCACAAGTCCTCGCAGTGAAGCTTGGACACTACTGACCAAGTGACCAGAACGTCGCCAATCAGTTGTCTCTCCAGGTAAGGAACATTGATTGTCGACGTGATTTCATTGCAGTTATTGGCTTGGGCGTTTTCAGGAATGCTTGTTGGGTGTGAGGATAACCTATCTGAGATCGAAAGCGATTGTTAAGTACATTTTAGTATTTTCTTCAAATGTGTTGAGGCCAGCCTAATGGTACGGAAGATTTTGATTTGATTTCAGTGGCGATTTTAAGTGCCATTTCAAATACCTCAGGTAAACTGCCAGTCACGTTCGTTATGATTTCGATCCAATAGAAGCAGAGAGCACATGGGCAAGCGTAAAAGCCTGCACGTTATGCGGTCCTTTGCATTCAAAAGTTTTATCTGCCTTGATGAACCCTTAAGGGTCAACCCCACTGGGGATTTTTACGAGATTTTAGCAGCGATTTTTCGGTGATTTCTGCACATCTATTGCCTCTTAAACTACTGGCGATTTTCTGCTGCAACTTGATTGCGAATTTCAAAGGCTGAGCAGCTTGTGTACTCCGATGTACAGAAACAAAAAGAAAACGTGTCGAAAGCCGAAAAGTCGCACAGAAACAAGAAACAAAATCGATGATGCGTCTATTACACCACAGTGTTTCGTACAGTTGAAATTTTTAATGCTCTGAATTGAGCTAAGAGGTATTACTTATTATAAGCTCCTCAAGAAATGGAAGTGATATTGAAATCACTTTTGTTAATTGGAGTTGATTGTTCGTGGGCCGGCATGATTTGTCGGTTGATATAATATAATTATAAATTTTTGTTCGTAACTGAAAGATCGTAAGGATAAAATGGCATTTCATACTGTCGCGGTGTCCATCCACTGGAGAGGTTGCAAGTACCAATAATATTGTCGTTAAAAGCATCACTGAAACGAAAAAAAGAAAAAACTTTAAGTTAAATTCAATTGTTACCGGTATGACCGATCTTAAACTCCTAAAAATATCATTAGCGCTATGAAGGTTTATGATTTGTCAACAAAATTACAAACTATTTTGACGGGTGTCTTCCGGCTTTAGGGGAAAAAAAAAATCAAAAGATTGTTATGGAAGGGTGTTGTTATAGAGCGCAACTGCCCGAGAGAGCTAGTTTGGAAGTGTTCGAAATTGAAACAAAATAATAGTGCAAGCAGTAACCATAGAGACAACTGACCTTATGCATTTACTCAGCTGTTTAATAATTTGAAAAGTATTTCCCAGGAAAAGTTTACTCAAAAGTACAACCGATAATTGTTACACTGTTCCATAATCGGTGGACTAATTTTTTTCCTTTTCTCCTTGTTCATAGCCGTTTCCTGCGAGTTACTGACACAAATTGTTTGGTGTTCGGCACACCCAAAGGGTTACAGATATTTCAGTAACCTCGACTGGCTGAATTATTTCATGTTAAACGTAAAAAAAAGAATCAAATCAGTTGAGCCTCTTGTTAACCCTTTAAGCCTTAACAGTGACGAAAATGAAATTTCTCTTTACATTATCACTACTTGTTCAAACATTCAAGTGATGAGAATAAAGAAAGTGATCTCCAAGGATAAGATGTCTTGATATTTACACAAATTCTCCTTACTAGTTCCATAAGAAATGAATGGAGAACAGTAAAGAGAATATGCATTTTTATATCAGGGCTTCAAAGGTTAAGGTGCGTAGGTACCTGTTCCTACCGGCTGCCTAAAACTCTCAACTGACAACAGCCACACTTGCCTGTCACGATCGCCGATCCATTCGGCCCTATAACAAATGAAAACCTCCTTGTAACTGTCTCTCTACAAAGGACTGTAAAAGCTTTCCGGCTATTATGGGCCGGTGTATGAATTTCAGCCACTTGTGCTGAGCTGGAAATTGTCTTGCAGCAATGTCTTACTCATTTTGACACTTCCGCTTAAGAATACTTTCATACTATTCGAGGAAAACCCAGGAATGCCAAGTCCTCAAGCTTAATTGTCGATTTCGAGTTGAATCAGACATTCCAGGCAGTGTGCAACAGAAACGATTCATTGGTCGTTATCGTTAGATAACCCTAGTCTATACAGTCGACAAACCGAGATTCACAGGAATGGTCAAAAGAGGCCTTATCCTGTAGTCGCTTAACGTTCAAACATCAACGTTCAATTACATGTAAAATCTATACGAAATATGTTGTAGTATTCAAACGATTTCTTCAGCTGCGTTAACAAATTGACAGGGGTAAACTTACTTAGCAAATAATCGAATTAATAATGTTAAGCACAGAATGGGACGTTATTACAAAATGCCGTATACTAGCACAGACAGTCGCAAGACCTAATTAAAACGCGAGCTGCTCATAAACTTCTAAGCTAGTCGGCGAAATTACTAGTCTCGGTTATGGAATTTCCAGCTTTCTGATTGGCTCACTGCTCACAGGCCATCAGCAAATCACCCTGCTTTTTCCCTTATAAGGAAATTGGGTGTCATGTGAAGTGCCGTGCATGGCGTTCAAAAGATTTGATTTCGCAGCAAAGCAAACATTTGTGAAAAAGTATGCCAACAAAAAGTCAACAATTACGATTACTAACTGGTTTTAATAAAATTTTATGAAGCAATTGAGTTATTCCACCTGTGCTTGTTGGGTATGAGGTCACTGCCGTATTATAACCGCAAACCGCAGCCTATCCGCCCTGTTGATTACTTATCAACTCATACACGACGCGCATTCATGGAACAGTTGTCGAGATATAGGGATCACAATTCACCCCGATTCAACCCGATTTTTTTCGTGAACGCTCTCATAGAATTGTTTCAAACTTTGCAGTCTTAAAGATCTACACCTAGACTATAAGAGACAATAAGTCGTTTTAAAAGTTTAGGTCTAGATATCGAGAAAATTGCTGATATACAAAAATCATGACGTCATCGTTTCGTTGCTATGGTGACACCGATGTCAATCAAACCTACTTTTTTGAGAAGTTCATTCAGTCTCTAGTAAATGTGTGAAGCAGCTTGCCCCACCGAGCTCAGACAGTAAAGTATTAGCCGTTCAAAGTTGGGGTGGTGTGCCTCAGAAAAATCCAGATGAGCCACCTTAACACGCAATGAAGCGAGTCACTCGCAAAAAAACGGCCTTACAAATGTCCGCGGGCTATGGTCACGCTTGAAATTGACTGAGCCATTACAACGAGGTAAAGTCGAAATTTGCGTTCACACGGTTATCAAAGCCCTAGCTCTATTCGTTTCACTACATCGTGCCACGCATTTCCTGAAGACTGTGAAGAGGCGAGACCCTTGTGGGAAATATTTTTGTTGCAAAGCTTCGTTTAAAAGGTGAGAAATTCAGCTACAAACAGGTTCACAAAATATTACGTTTTCAAAAAGTGCTATTACAATAGCCCTTTTCACAGTTACCTTTTCTTATTTGCATTACAATGTATTTTATCGTTGTCACGAGTTTCGTTAAAGGAGTGGTTCGTTTGTAGACGGAACGCAGGGTTGTCGGTAACAGCAACAAGCAGATTTATTCCAAGATGAACTCTTCAAAAAACTCTCTCAGTAGACTGACACGCTCTTACTTATATACATATCACAAGTTCTAGAAACTTCTACGAAACCTATTTTTAGTAACATTACATTATTACTTACTATTTAAAGAAATCACCTGATGATTTAAATGACTAAGCACTTCATAATGTTCTAGAGAGTTCTATGGAATGTTCTGGAAGGTTCTGAGTAATACTAGACAATTTTCGTAACAATCGTGGATGTGAGGCAATTTCGGGCAATTTTGCCGTTTCTGCCCGAAATTGCCTCACATTCACGTTCAAATGCATTGTAATGCAAACGAGAAAAGGTAACTGTGAAAAAAGCTATTGCGTGTGATTTCATGTATAAATCATCAACTAGGTTGAGTATCACAGGACCAAATACCTCGTGTTTATCTGAGTAGAATACTGTCTTGATCGTACGCTGATGCGATCTATAGTCGTGAACATCCTTTTAAATGCTAGCTACGGAGCTTTGAGTCCCGCACGATACAGCGCCACAAGTACCCGAAGTAAGAATCCCTCAAGCAAGAAATTCACAATCTTCTTTAGTAAACATGGCAGAAAATTGGAAAGTTTGTAAGATATTTAGTCTTCACAACGTATTCAAACCGGATAAAGCTTATCACTGAGCACATATAGTGTTCTCATGGCGGCCATATTGGAGGGACGAAACAAATAGTTAAATTCTTACCTCCTGTAAAGCCGCCGTGAAACCCCTGCACATGCCGCTCGTCGTTATTTAAAACATATTCATGGCGTTTATCATATACTAATTCTTTTCTTTCAGCTCTCAATACGTTTTCTTTCTTTTGTAAGAATGCGTTTGCCATGGAAGTATATATTATAGTCGATTTCAGTGCTATGTGTAGACCCGGGTCAATGCTGTGTGCAATACGCCGGCTATGATTCGCCCGTCTTGATTCTCTCATATAAATGACAAAGTAATTATGAGCGAATTTCAGTAAACATCGAGCATTCGGCGGCAGAAGTTGAAAAATCGATTTCTTTCATATTTGGCACCTAAATGGGTATTGGTAAAACTAGAAACCTGATGTGGCTCGTTTTCCCCAGAAGCGCTTTATTTTCGAAAAAACGAGGAAATCAATTCTCGGGTTCGGAAGGTCAAAATCACTGGAAATTAATCTTGAAAATCAGTACTATAAACTTGTATCGCGCTGGTAAACTAAAGCGCGGAAAAAGAGATAGACACTTCTTATTAACAGAACAAGTCTTTTTCATTAACTAGACAGTTACAAAACAGCAGTAGCGAAATTTAATGAGCACAAACTATTCCAAACTAAAAGGCAGGTTCTGATGTTTACGTGGAAACTGATTTGGAACCTAACTTCTGTGAAATAATTTAACATGTGCCATAACCCCACAGGGTCTCATTCCTCATTCAATAGACAATAGCAACATTGAACTAAACTATACCTTGAAACTGGCTTGGGTTATCCATGCTGCTGTCTTTGGGAAAACTTGGAAGACAGCGAATTTAACAAATGGGACTTCATGAAGTTCAACTTTGCCGGATCCCGAAATACACCAAAATTTCCGTGTTAAACTACACAACGCTACACTACGCAATCGTCGTTGCTTGATGCTTGATGATGGCTTCTGACTAAAATGTTCGGTTGATCTCAAAAAAGGTAGAGGGAAAAGAAAAAATAAAACGAAACTGGTGATATCGTTGTGAGCTCTCTGTGCAAACCATGACAAAACGTGACATCTAATGTGCTACACCTGTGACATCATATATCCAAATTTGGTTAAACAATTTAGTCACGGTATTTGGTAACGCAATGCAAACAAATGTACAGAGAATATTTGCACACGAAGGAAAAGAAGTTTAGAAACGTGAAAATCGCCCATTTCGGGCTTTTTCTTCCTCTTTTTTGGAACGCAAAAGAATGTTAACGCTGGAAATTAACAAGAATGAAGTAGAGCGAGCCCGTTTGGTTAAAGAAGCAAAATTTCCCGTGTTTTTGTGTACGGCAGAATTCAACTTCACTAAGCCCCATTTATCAAAACTTTGCTGAGTTCGAACTGGTCCCAAACAAAGTAGCATGGATAACCCAAGCCAGTTTCAAGGTACCGTTTATTTCAATGTTTGTGCTGTCTATTGAATGAGGATTGAGACCATTTAGAATTATGGCACATGTTAAATTATTTCACAGAAGTCTTAGGTTCCAAATCAGTTTCTACGTGATAATCAAAACCTGCCTTTTAGTTGGAATTGTTTGTGTTCAGTAGATTTCGCTACTGCTATTTCACAACTGTCTGGTTAATGAAATAGACTTGTTCTGTCGATAGAAAGTACCTATCTTTTTCTCTGCGCTTTAGTTTACCAGCGCGATGGAAGTTTATGGTACTGATTATCAAGATTAATTTCCTGTGATTTTGACCTAGGAACCCGAGAATCGATTTCCTCGGTTTTTTCGAAAATAAAGCGCTTCTGGCGAAAACGAACCGCATCAGGTTTCTAGCTTTACAAATACCTAATTATATGCAAAATACGAAAGAAATCGATTTTTCAACTACTGCCGCTAAATTGAAATTTTGCTTGATTTTTACTGAAAGTCGCTGTTATAAAAAGGAAATCAGCAGATATTCTGCTTTTTATGATTGTTAATATCTCATAAAGTAAGTCAGTATTTCTTCTGAAAAACTCATTTCATGCGCAAATTTCCAGAATTATTTTATAACCATGGGCGAATCATGATCATGTGCGAGTATGCTTTTTTTGTGTGCTAATATCGCGGGGGCTCCCCGTTGACCGATGACTGATCGCCAATTCTTTCATTGTTACTGCGTTTTTTTAATCATGTGCACATTATAAAGTGTTTCAAGGTTTTAATTACTTCGAAAATCAACACCCGCCAAGAGCAGCGACCTTCAACTTTGTCCCCAGGGCCTTCTCCTCGTTCAAAATGGCGGTCGGAGAAAGGCTGCTAAAATATTCCAAGAATCGTGGAGTATTTTGTTACGTGACAAATGATGAAATGGTTTTTTCGGAGCCTGTTTCCAGCGTCTGGCAGGGCTGTTTGTTTTCTTGCAATCTGAAACCGTTGTTCAAACGAAACGAAGACATTTCATCGTGTTTTACGTGACAAAATCCTCCCGAATTTTTGGAGCCACCTGGCAGCCTTGGCCAGGGGTTTCTCCGACAGCCATTTTGAATGAGGAGAAGGCCCTGGGGACGAGGTTGTAGCGCCTTCACAAACTGACGTCTTCACCGAACTGAGCAACGGCATCGACTGTGGACCTATTCTTTAATACACTGTGCGGCCTCCCGGTATAACAAAAAGCTGTTGTTGACGAGCCTCCTGATATCACGAACCTTCCCACATAACGAACCTCCTGGGTCAAAGAGTCTCCCGAAATCACGATCATTCTGATATCATGAACCTCGAGATATAACGAACCTTCCGATATAACGAATCTCCCGATATAACAACAACAAGTCAACATCAACAATTTATTAGCATTTCCATATGAATAAATGGCGTTGCCGGCATACAATGTTGGGTAAAGTTTAGATAAAGAAAAAAAAATAGTAATAATAATGATTAGAATAATTACAATGACTGTAATAATTACAATAATGAAATTTTAGTAATAATTATAGCTGTATTTACATAGACAATCAATCTACGTAGCGGCTACGTTCATTGTCTTGCTTTGACGTTTTTCAAAGGCCAGAAAGATAAAGTGGCCGATCGAGTTTCTTACAAACAAGAAACGCCCGGGGGCATTAGACCCCGACGTGTTGTCCCTCCCCTAGGGTGCAAAATATATTACGGTCACTCAAGATACGAGCTCCAACCTGTGTACAGGAAGACACGATCAGTGTTTGGCAGAGCGAAAACGGGGGGTCTTGGGCAAGTGACCACCCAAAAAAATCTAATGAACAAGAAAAGCCCCAGGGGCATTAGTCCCCGCCGTTATTGTCCCTCCCCTAGGGTGCAAAATATATAAGGGTCACTCAAGATACGAGCCCTAACCTGTGTAGCGGAAGACACGACGAGTATTTGTTTGTCCGAGCGAAAACAGGAGTTCTGTGGCAAGTGACCACCAAAAAAAAAAAAAACAAGAAAAGCCCCAGGGGTGTTTGACACCGCCGTTTTTCTCCTCCTCCCAGGGAGCAAAGTATATTACGGTCACTCGAAGTTGGTGATCTATCGTACCTTTGACGTGTTTCCTGCCATTCCCCCGTACGCCTTCTATGCACCCTTCTCCCTGTGATAACATGAATCCTTGATAGTATGAACCCCTTTCCCATCCCTCATTCCTTGGTCATCCACCTGTTCTAGCCATCGCCAAGAAGAGCGTGACGAAATATTTTGACCATAGCGTGACTCAAATACGTCAGGTGTTTTTTTTTTATAAACGAACTGAAATGTCAGCGTAATTCTAAATAACAAGGGCACGGAAATTTAAATAGATTTGTTGATAAAGAAACATTCTAAAATATAAAGGAAACTGGTAGCTATGGAAAAAAACGAAAAAGTCTATTTTAGGCCGTGATTCGATGAGTGATTTGGCGCAAGCAAGGTACTTCCCCGAGTCGGCTTCTGTGTTTCAATGACGTAATGTTTATGTGCTGCGGCACATAGCATGAGCCATTGGCTTTCCAAGCTCGCTAGCACCTTCGTCTTTGGTCTCGTCGAATTCCTTGTACTTGTCTACACAAATTTCCCTAAAGAATTTGGCGAAGCAGGGCAAAACTGCGAAAAAAATACTTGCATTTCACTGATGAATATTTCACCGTGTGTTTTGGCAGGCTCGAGTCGAGCGGCGAAAATAACAAGATCGCATCGGTGGCTTTCAAAGTTCGTTAACATCTTCGTGCCATTCAATCGCCAGTGATTTTCTACGCCAACTTTCATGAAAATTTTGGCGAATAAACGCTAAACGAACGAAGATTACCGGCAAGTATTTTTTAGGCCAAGCGGAAGTCTGGGGCAAGTGACCACCCAAAAAAAACACACCACGGGAAAAAAAATGGGTATTATTAGACCCCGTCCTGACGGCGGGGTAATAAAAGGGTCTACATTATTGAGGAGCAAAAAGTATCATATCGTTTGTGTTCAATAAATGAAAACAAGAAAAGCCCCGAGGGGCATTAGACCCCGCGGTTTTTCTCTTCTCCGCAGGGAGGTTGTTTCTTTGTTTGTTGTTTCTGATCGTTTCTGAAGGAAGAATATTTAAACGGCAGTTTTGGGAAAGAGTTATTAATATTGAGAAAAAAATGGTATAATTTCGCAATGGAGGTAATGAAGTGGTAATTGAACTTTGTGTGGTGCAATTTTGGTGAGATCGGATTTGGGATTTCAAATCGCGGATTTTGTACAGGGGAAAGTTTATCTAGGGTTTGGACAACTGCGGGCTCATTTATTGAAATGGCTGCGTATATCAGTGACAATAATATTTTGTTTTTCATCATTGGAGTAGTCTTCGGAGGTAAGGGATGGATGTTTAGAAAAGTTATAGGGGGGGGGAGGAGTGGGGGAGAATTTTGGAGCTGAACCATTTTTTTTAATGTTTCTGTGAGAGGAATATTTTTGCGTATCGAAGAGCTTTTTTTGTGGGGAAGTTAGGGGCGCGAGTTATTTGCTGATAGAGATAATAGGTTTGAAGTCAAATTTTATATACCTTTATTTTGATTGGGTCAAGTGACTAAGAAATTGTGTTTGACAGTGAATTAAAAGGGAAAACATAAATTATCGTGAAAGTGTTTTTCAAAGATAAAAGGATTGTTGGTGAATAATTTGTGGCGGTTATTGAAGATACAAATATTATATTTGGCTAATACAGTGTCTTTTCGGTTTGAAGATAAGTCGGTTGTGTTCATCAGGTTGTTTGCATGCTTAGACAAGAAGCTTTGTTCCATATTGTGTCTGTTCACCCAGGTGTATAACTGGGTAGCTGCGGCATATTGTTGGGGGTAAGTCTGCGATGGACTAAGTTCTTAATATGCAGGGCGGTGGGCCAATAGTGTCACTGGCTTGATGGTAGAGGAATGGCGAAGTGTAGGAGTCCTTGGCTGGTGTACGACTTGGGAGTAGCTCTGATTTATCATTAGTTTGTGTATACAATATTTACATAAGAGAATAATAGAACGTATATTTACAGATAGTATTTGCAAATTGTGAAGATTACTAAGTTATTTACATTGTCTATTTACAAAATATGTTGTAGCTATGGTTTTTTATACAATATTTACATAAGAGAAGGTATATTAACGGATTGTATTTAGAAATTTTCTAGATTAATGAAGTTATTTAATTAGTTTCTGTATTTACAGAATTTTTTGTGGGTATGTTTTTTTGTAGAGCTTTTTTTTGAATTTTTTTTTGTTTCTCAACGTATATATACAATATATTTACAATATATTCCTCTCGACTTTGACGGTGATAGCTGGTATGTTTTTTGGTTCTAGGGGTGCAGGTACTATGATTTTCATTCTGATCTATCATGGCGAAGAATACTACAGGAGAATGAACGACGGGTTTTGTGTTCAAGGAACTACTTTAATACGTGAAGACACTTTTGTCCAGTTGGAATGTGAATTCTTCTGGACAGATGATGGGAGGTTGCTGTCCTCTGAGAGTCGTGAGCCTGTCTGGCCGCTGAAAAAAGAAAAGAAAGAAAGAAATAATAGAGAGCATAATTATTACAAATGTAGATGTTTATGTCAATAATAAAGTTACGAAGGTACATACAGAAATGCCGTGATCCCTCAAATACAGTGTGGTTTTGTGTTGTGTTGGTGGATTTTTATAGGCTGCGTAGTCGTCGGTTTGGGCTGTTTTTGGGAAGGTAACTTTTGAGAGTCAAAAAATTGTCGATAAAAGAGTCGGGCGAAAGATGGACCGAAGTCAGGTTTCGCGGGGGGTGTTTCATGAAACATTTTTGCTTGTCGTGAGTTACGTTCGGAAAAAGAGCGTAAGTTGTCTGCTACGGAAGCTAAGAAATTAAAACAAAAGAAGGCGATGACTTAGAAGTTGTAGTTATGTGAGAAGACCTGAAAGCGATATGGGTAGCTGTGAATGTTTTGTGATTTGGCTTCTATTTGGAGCGTTTACTGTCATAGGGTGGGTCAGTAGTATGGTAGACGGCATTGTATGCGATAATTTATTATCGGTAGCGGTGAGCGTCAGTAAAGTTTGGTAGATTTGTAAGAAGTTAGTGGTATGATCTTCCGTTTCCAGGGGTGGGGTTATGGAAAAGGATGACTGAAATAGGTTTATAGATTTTAGAGAGCTACAGTTCGTATGTTGCAGTTAAAGGAGAGGCGTTGTAACCGGACAAGAAATTGTGGTGGCGGTGATTTGTGCATTAGTCTGTGAACGGGGTGCGCGATGGGAAAAAGAACGGGAAAAAATGGGCAAACGAAGCGAGGTGATGCCCGAGAGTGGAGGAGAGAACTACGTTGGTTAAATTCTCCCGGCAGAATTTCGAGCAGGATAAAGAATATTGGAAAATCAGAAACAGTAATGTCATGCATTATCGTTGTAACTTAAAATTGAAAATACGTTGAGATTAATATGTTTATTATCTAAGACAAGGGTCTATTATAGGGGGTCGCACATACCGCAATCCGCCTTAATTTATGCTTCCTAGACCGCAAGCCGCTTTCTTTTTGTCCTAAAGACCGAAACCGCCTTTATGGCAGAAAGAGAATCGCAATAACGATCTTTTAGCAGTAGTTTACACATTTTTACCGTATGTTGATATAATAATCGTACTTCTGCTCACAATGATCACAAGATCAGTATAATTCTTTTCATTGACCTGCGATCAAATTTGACATTCAGTGGGCAGTTTACCCAACGCAAAGAATGCACGGTGTTAGAATGTAACATAACAATTCAAATTTAGAGGGTTGGGTGTGCTCTTGTGGTCTTTTTGAGATGAATTTAGTGACAACAGAAGCGTGTGAACTTTAGATTACGTTTACGGTGGGATGTTTCCAGCACAGGTTAGTTGTCTTGTTTAATATGCGCCAGGGGAGTTATTCGTAACCTTATGGTGGACGCGGTTTCGAAGCCTAGGATACAAAGCATTCGACGGAAACGAACCTCATCGCTATACGACTACTGCAAGGAGCGCTCAGACTTATCTCAGCGGTGAACTCCTTCCAATTTAATGGATAAAAATACCTAAAATACATGGAACTGGCATGGGCACCAAAATGGGAGTTGCTTCCGCTAATATTTTCATGGCTAAGGTAGAAACAGTTCTTAAGTCAAAGCGGTTTAACTGGCGGGTCGCGTGGAAACGATTCATTGGAACACAACTAGAGAAGAGGTCACAAAGTTGATTAAACAGGCTAACAAACACGATCAAACTATCAAGATTACAAACGTCTTGGACACTACTGTCTAAAAGGACGAAAGACTTAAAACAGAGTCGGTGCTAGATGTACGCATTCACTTTAAGGGCAGTGAAAGATTTCAGTAAACGCATTTTTCAACATACGGTCCATCAGAAGTTAAAAGAGGCTTCAAAGGAGATGTTCTGACACTTCTCAAAAGTAAGTCTTCTAAAACATTATTTGAAGAAAGTGTCACAAACGTCAAAACAGATCTTCTTGAGAGAGGATACCCAGAAAACTTCATTTAAACACCCTTCTCAGAAGTTAGTTTTGAAGACAGGAATCAAGCACTGTAACAAAAACAAAACAAGAAAATCTTTCCCTTTGTAACGGAATATGACGCAGCAGTGCCTAACTTAAAACCAATACTCATGAACAGCTGGCATTTCATAACACAGCAACCATTGCTTAAGAACATTTTCAAAGAACCGCCCCTAGTATCGTACAAAAGAGGGCGTTCCCTTGAAGAAATATTGGTGAGAGCAAAACTCTAGAAAGGTTAAAGTACAGGCGCAGGGCTGTAGCTCTTTTAGACACTAAAAAGGGGATCACAAATCAAAACTGGAGTTACAACTACTGGCTTAAACGTTAAAGCCATTTTTAAAGGTAAAACACGCGGGCGGGAGTGGCGCAAGCCCGTCACCCCTTTTAACAACAGGGCGACGGGAAGGAAAACGTCTGTTTAAAAATGACTTCACAATATTTTAAACTTCTTTGCGATTATTCGGACTCGTTTAATCTGTGTGATGTAGCCAAACTATCCGGGAGCTGAATTAGTAGGGACGGCGTTTGCGTTTAGGGAGAAAAACGAAAATTGAACGTGGTGTGTTCACGTTGTATACATAAAACTTTGAATTTGGCGATTTCACGTTGTAGTTGTGCACAGAACGGCAAAGAAATGTACCAAAATGTACAACGCGCGTGCAGAGTCGTTGTTTTGCTAGTCAGAGCTTTTGTTTTGTGGTATACTGATTAGTCGTCGCCGTGGTCTTCGCTTAAGCTCCCTAATATCTGACTCAAGATCCACGGCCGCCATCTTTTCATGTGCTTTCTTTGGCTTTGAAGCCTGGCCTGTTATCAAATTACCTCCTTCGAGGGACCTGCAGAGAGAGACAGCAGAAAGACTCCTGCCTTACTCTGCCCCTAAAAGGCACTCTTTTATCTAGGGAGAAGGTTCAAGGAAAATAAAGCGACGGCACATACGCGGTTTGAAGAACTGCCACAAAACACGCAAAGACCGAAAACCGCGTGACAAAGTTATAATTTTCCGCAACCGTGCGATGATTTGTTAACCGTAATCCGCCACATTATTACGAATGTAACCGCAAACCGACAACGAGAATTAGCTTAGACCGCCAAACCTGCAGAGTATAATAGACGCTCTAAAACGGGGTGAGAAAGTAAGATGAATTACAATTTTGGTATGGGTAATGAAAAGGTTGTTAATTGAAAAAATGGATAAAACTGGAACGAAGAAAATGTTTCGCGTGCCCGAGGAGAACTTGGAGGAGAATAAGCGATGTTTACGAGCATTGTCGATTGGCAGAATAAGCGATTTCCATTTTACGAGCAGAATTTATGCGATGCTAGAAAGAAGGGGGGGAAGGGGGCAGGCAGTAGGGTTTTCTTAAGGTAATAGAGCTTATTTTCTAGGTAAATGGAAATTAATTCTTGGCAATTACATATACGAAAAGTACAATTTAAAAGCTAATGTAGTATTGTCAGCATAAAATTCTCGCGCTAGACTTTCGGTGTCAATCGCAGTGTGTCTTTGGGGATGCGCAAGCAACAGAGAAGAGAGGCGTTGTTAAGAGCGGTTAAGTTGTGATGCATGAGAGCGTGTAGGTATTGACGCTGCGCAAGGTAGTAAGCTGGGGAACCGCTCTGTGGTAGCAGTAGATTCGGGAAATGCAAGAAGAATATTGAGAACTATTAATAGTTGGATTTGGGCAGAAGGTAATCCGGATAAATAGTTGAGAATGAAGGTAAAAGATGAAAATGAAAACAATGGATAAGAGATAACAAAAAATTTAACAGGGAAAATTGAAATTTAATTTTTTCAAGAATGGCTCAGCTGTTGGAAATTGAAGTAGACTAAATTTTTTATGTTTTGGGCTGATTGCTCGTGCTATTAGTTTTGTAATGGTACTTGCCTTAATTGATTGAGAGCCAAAATCTCCGTGTAATTTAAGGTATTAGGTTGGGGTGTGGTGCTAAGTTTGATGTTTGAATGGGGGTTAAGCTTTTTATTGTAGAGAGAAGATGATGATTAATAGAGGATGAGAACAATGGGATAAGGGGAATTCCTTGTGGAAGAAAAGGGTGTGGCCTGGAGTGTTTTATCGTCATTTTGTAGTGTGAAGACAAATATTTATCTATTTGGAGAAATTTGGTTGTGAGCTTTTTTTGTTATGTTGGTAGTTTTTATGAAACAAAGGAAGAGCATTTAAATTTAAAGTGGTTTAACTTGATAGCGAATTGTTTTTCGGAGGATATGATTTTTGTATGTCGACTTTATGGAACTGTCTAGATTTTAGACATTGAAGTACCAAAATAATTAAATTAAATAGAATACATTGCGTACATTACTGGTAAAGAAATAGTTCAAGAAAATAGTGAATTCATTCGGTGGCGGTAATTTCGGGGTAAGCGAAATTTTTGTTCTTGTCCATAATTATGAAATAATGTTCAATAGAATTTGTAAAAAAAAGAGATTACAATTAAACACTACTTTTTAGGTATACATACGGTTTTTTCCTTATGGCGTTATAGGATAGGCTGTGATTAGATGGTATTTTCGTCTGCCAGTTACACCCCGGCCAGAGCGTTTGCAAACGACTCTCAGGGTGTTGATGGAGAGGTACTGCAACCTCCCACGTCTGTTCCAGAAGTATTCTCTTCCAACTGGAATAATGAAAGTGCGTTCAAGTATTAAAGAAGTTCCTTGATAGTATCTTGAACTGAAGTGAGTTATCGTTCTCCGTATGTTCTGTAGTATTCTCCGCCAAGTAAAAGTAGGATGAAGAATTGTAGTAACTGCACCCCTATAATTTCGATTTAATGTTTCCACTGCAAGATCGTCCCAGCTATCACCGTCAAAGTCGAAAGGAATATGGCAACTCTCGATTAGATGGCGAAGTAAAATTTCTTCGTTCTCTATCTCCGCCATGATTGCTATGGTGCAATCGTCTAAGGGGAGCGGTTCTTAGCGCTGTCAATAAAACTTACTTAGTTTATCTTGTATGGTAATCTATTGTTTTAGTCTACGTCGAGACAAAGGATGTACAAGAACGTTTGAAGTCTGTATTGTGCAAATCTTGATGCTTCCCTTCAAAGATTGGATCAAAGGTTGAGATTTTTTAAAGTTTATCAATTTGTGAAGAGAAATGGCTGGAGATGCAGGAACGGGGAAATTGTTTATGGACATCAAAAATGTTATACAAGTGTAGTGGAAATGGTGGGGATCAAATGATTGCTAAGCCGTATCAAGAAGATGTCTGGGAAAAGTATGGAACTTTTGAATGAAAGATAAAAAAGGTGGCTTATGGTGTTTTCTGATGTTTGGTGGTTAAAGTCTTAAACGTTTAAGTTTGTCGTGGCGTTTTTGGTTTGGTTGTTGATGACGCCATTTTGAAGCTACGTGGTGCGGGAGTGAGTTGAAAGATTTGCGATGTCTGGATTGTCAAATACGCCTTGGCAATTGAACAAAGAGCTTCAGAAATTTTTGGAGGGATGTGTGCTGCAAGGATTGCCGAGGAATGTTATTCTAAATGCCGTTAAAAGCAATTTTGGCACGTACAAATGGAGTAAGAGAACTCTGGTTCGTCGGTTGAAACACTTCGACCTCAAATTGAAGTTGGAAAGGCACGAGATGTCTAGAAATGGGGATTTTGAAGAAATTTCTCTGGTATATGAGGTTTGAAGATGTTCTAACTTGTAGTAATGTGATGTTAATATAAAGTGTAAGTGTACTGTGGTTTGAAGATAATTAGCACTGCTATAAGCTTATGTAGTACTGGATTGAAATGTAGTGTTGCACTGTTGGTGTACAGCACGTGTGTATTTTTTGAATGGCAACAGCAAGCTAAACAACTTTTGAAAGTTGGAGTCTGTTTCATTGAGAGTACGTAGAACGTATCACTATGATTAAATATTGTTGACAGTATTGTTTAGTTGCGTAATTTACCGATCGAATTAAGTTCGTTCAGTATTAAGGCGATAGCATTATGCTTTATTGTTAAGAATACAACTTTGTCCGTCTATCAAATGATTGAGACAAGTAGCTATTACTTAAAATAAAACATTATTTGTATGTCAAACTGATCCTCGAATTATGTCTTCATGTCAATTGTTCTTTACTGAAATGTCTGTAAGTTATATTATAGCATGGTTGATCAGACTTACAACGTACAAGTTCTTGAGCAAGTGGTTGTGGTTTTGGTAGGCTGTACTTAGACTTGAAATTATGGTGACAAGAGGTTGACTGTAGCTAGGAGGCATATATGTATAATTGAAGTTTGATGCTGTAGGTACGCAACTGTGGAATACAGTTGAAGGTCTTGTAAGCAAGCACC
This sequence comes from Siderastrea siderea, assembly GCA_964030785.1. NCBI lineage: Eukaryota > Metazoa > Cnidaria > Anthozoa > Scleractinia > Rhizangiidae > Siderastrea > Siderastrea siderea. Next base: position 8,299,798 of record OZ034977.1, on the reverse strand, counting down.
TTGGGAATTCAGAAATGTGCTTGCAACTAGAGGTGGTCATTAACAAGAATGGGCTCTTGTAATCGACCACGTGATAAAACAATGGAGGGTGGTCGGTTATGAGAGGTTTTAGCAGCAAGCTTGGCATAAGTTATTTGTAACGAATGGTTCTGTAGTAATAATATTAAATAGTCTATCATTGGCTAGCACAGAAGATGTTTGTATATGTATAAATGAAGGAACCATTACTGCTTTAATGCTGTCAAGTGCTGTAATTTTGATGAGTGAGTGAATGTTTTTATGGAAGTGTTGACTGAGTGGTTGCTTATAAGAAGTTCAAAGCAAACAAAAGATGTTGCAGTTGCTTATGGGAGGAGTTGCCTATGAGACTTTTCAATTGCAGAGTTTAAGTGAGAATTGAAATGGGTTTTTATGATGTTGGTTGCAACTAGAGATCGTCATTTATGAGAATGGTGAGAAGGAGAGCTTTGACTGTATTTAGCCGTATCATTGATTCAGGACAATTGTAGGGCAGGGGTATTAGCATTGTTTGTTTGTTTGCTGTGTGGCTGGCTGGGTATTTGGTAGCTTTTAAAAGTGTCAATTGCATCTGCAGGAATTGTGATGTCTGTGATATGTTGAAGTTAGCAGGGAGGGGAGGGGGTGGGTGGAGGCAATGAGTGATTGAGTGATTGATTAACAACGAGATATTGAGTGACTGATTAACTTTGAAGGATGATGCAAACTGGTATGTGAGAAATGTTGTAATTGCAGGAAATAAATGCATTAGTTAGCAAGTAATTTTGGTCTCAATTTGTTTCAGAACAGATTGAGATTGAAGCTGTATGTTAACTTAGAGAAATTGCAATTATTTTTTTCTGACTGAGAGCTTAAGGAGATGTAGATTGTACTACAGGAGACAAAAACAATTCAGTGGACTTTGGGTTGTTGTGGGTGTGTATTTGTAGCAGTCGCCAGACATAATTGTGAAAATGGAGTATTTATTATTGTTTTACAGTGTGGTGTATTGCTGTTAACTTTGAAAGTGGTACTGACGGGGGATTGTATGATTGAAGGTTGCCTTAAAGACATTGATGTTTGCAGATGTTATCAATAAATATTTAAGTCCATGATGTGTGTTAATTATGACAAAAAACAGCAGCTTTATGCAAATTGTTAAGCTAAACATAGCTGTTTTAGATGAAGATGAAATAATTTTCATTGAGTTGCTTTTATTCAAAGTGTCAGAAATGCTTTTTGTTGTGTGAGGTTGTTGAAGAAATTTATCCTCTAATGTGGTGAAAGTTATTTTGTTTTGTATTGTGTATAGGTTTGAACTGTAGGTATTTGAGTGATTGCATGATCATGAGTCTTGTATTCACTTGTACTTGACATATTGACTGATATGAGTTAATGGTGTAGATATATATTATTGATAGTTTATTCTGTAAGGTTGTCAAATGTCAAGTATATGTGATTTTGTTAAGTTTGTTTGATACTTAGACCTGTCTATTTTTTAGGTTCAGGAGAAAAGAAGTTTGCAGAATGGAAGTTGTGGACAAAATGAGCTTTCAGAAGGTCGAGTTATGTAAAAAATGGTTAAGATGTTTAATTTAGTGATTTTGCTGGGTTTCAGTTTCAACTGCAACTGCATAAGTTGCAACTGCATAAGTTGCGTTAATAACTGCGAGGATCTTCTTTACATTTAATGTTTCAGTTTCTGTTGAGCAGAAGAAGATGGTGGTTGAGTGAGAGTGAGGAAAAGGAGCTGATCATAGCTTGTGTAAGTAGAACGCAGGGATTCAATTATGACAGGGAGGAGGCTGCATATAGAAGGAACTACTTGGGGTTGTCTCTTGAGTGAATTCGAATGTAATATATTTGCTTTTTGCAGGGATGGACAAGATCAGCAGGGGCAGTTATGGGTTTTGGCACTGTCTTGTTTTCTTGGTGACTAGTGTGACACTGCTGGTTTTAACTTGGCCAAAGAAATTTATTCATTGCAAACTTACACTGCACAACTTGGGTTGTATCTTAACTGACGATATTTATGCTAATATCTTTTGTACCATGATTGAGAGGAGAGAGAAGAATGGTGGGACGTTAGTGTGGTGGGGGTTTTGTTGTTTATAAAATAAACTATAATGAAAAAAACAGCAAAGAAAAAACGACGAGCGAGTTGGATTTCCCGATATTTCGCACAGTCAAGCCGTCCTTCTTCGGGGGATTTAATGAAAATACGGATAGTCGTTACAATATGTAGTAAAACGGTTACAATAGATATATGATACGATTGTTTGGAATTTAAAATTTAAACAAGCCAATGAGGACGACAAAAAAATTACCATGAATAAATAAAGAGAAGTGTAAAAAAAAATAAAAATAAAAATAAATAAAAACAATAATAAAGAAAGAAAAAAAGAATTAATATTCATCTTCTCTGTTTATACCATGTGGTTGCAAAGTTTTGGCCTTATCTATATAAAATGTTTCGCGAGCTCTACGTATGGATTCTCTTTTAGAATTAATGAGTTCGAGTGGAATAAGTTCGATGTCCGTGAGTTTGTGTCCTTTTTGATTAAAGTGCTGCGGTACTGCATCGGTGGTCTTGTTTTGTATGGCTCTACGATGCTCTCCAAATCTGTCACGTAGGGCGCGTTTTGTTTGTCCGATGTATTCTGCTGGAGCATTTGGAATGTTTTTACATTTTCGGCATTGGATCATGTAGATGAGGTTTTTGGATGCACACGACGCCCACGCAACCTCCGCGATTTCCTCGTAAAAGCAAAAGTAAAAAATACACAGACACAACAGACAAGCCCGCCAAGAATCAAGAAATGTAACTCAAACAAATGCAAAACCTGCTCCTTCATTCAAGACGGTCTGTCATCACGTACGTTCAAAAACATAGGCCAAAATGTAAAAACATTCCAAATGCTCCAGCAGAATACATCGGACAAACAAAACGCGCACTACGTGACAGATTTGGAGAGCATCGTAGAGCCATACAAAACAAGACCACCGATGCAGTACCGCAGCACTTTAATCAAAAAGGACACAAACTCACGAACATCGAACTTATTCCACTCGAACTCATTAACCGGCCGTCGCCATGATGGCGACCGCCGGTTTATAAAATGGACACGGTTTTTCCTGAAAGCAAGTTGGCTTAAAATACGAAGAAAGTGCTGTAAAGCTTGTGGTACGGGTACTCAAGAGCGGTACTGTCTTATATAAGACGCATGCGCATATAAGTCTTCTGAATGTTACCTTCCTATGTTTTTGTCTTTTAATTTACAGTATTTTAGATATGAACGGCAAAAGGTTGTTAAGTTTAAGAGTTTTTGGAATTTGTCTTGTATAACGCATGCGCAATTGAGTAAAGGAGCCAATAGGATTGAATGCGAAATTGGCTGTGTTGTCTGATCTAGTTAGTGGTTATGGTGAAATTTTTTTTAGCGCAGGAGTTTTTTTATTGGGATTGACAATTTGAGGGGTGTAAAAATGTGGGAGTCAGAAGGATTTGTGAATGTCGGGAGCATATCACGCTTCTGTGAATGTGATTTGCTTTGAAAGTTGCGTTTTGTATAGGAGCGGTGTAATATTGTGCTGCGTGAGAGGCAGTTTCCCTTGGCGTTTTATGGGGGGGGGGGTGGTTTACGAAGTGGATTGTAAGGTTTCTGATTGGCTAACTTGTATTTCGCAGCGGACAAAAAGGACAGTTGCGTTTTGCCGGCGTGGGCTAGGAAGAGAAGGAATTGGTACTAGTATGATGATGCAATATTAGTTGATTGCACCATCAGTACATGATAGTTCTTGTGAACGGAGAGATATGAGTGTTTATTTGAGGCGAGAAGTTGATACGAAGGAATCGTCATTAATAAGGAGATCAATTAATAAGGCAGGTGTTACGATTTTTTTTGCATTGAAAGAACGAAAATATCTGAATATTATCGACGGATTTGTGTAGTTTGCGTGTGGTGTTCGCTAAAGGCTACGAGCAGCCTCTCTTTCCGTTCAGAGATAGTGAAGGAAAAGAAAAACAAGCGAGTGAGCGCAAAATCGATTGCGGCTCGACAGGCGCTTTAGCTTTCAAAGGCGTGGGCGACTTTCGTCCCCGCTCGCTTGTTTACTTTTGCAAGGGGATTCCCGGGTTAGCAAACCGGATTTAAACATCACGTCATGAGATATGCCTTGATGTGCCCCATACTCTGACGATCTGCTCGAGCTCGTGTTTATCAAACGTTATGTTTTGATTCTACTGCTATGTTCACTGTTTGTATTTAAGGTCTAGGCACAACAGTAAATACTTCGTCGTCCCGGTGTGAGCATTCTCAGTTGTGGACGAATTTATATCGACATTCAACGTTTGAGTGAATTTGCGTTTTTCAGCACAAATAAAAGCGATAAGAAAGATAAGCTGAGTCATCAGAGTTTAGACATTACGTCATCCAGTAACGTTATAGTCAAAATATTGTATCACACAATCACACTTTTCGTCACGCCGGTTCGTATAAATAGAGGATCGCGCTAACATTTGAGAAACCTAGGGGTGGGGAGGGTCAGAATGGCCGGTTAAAATGCCCAAGGGGCTTTCTTGTTAATTCTAAAAGAGAATCCATACGTAGAGCTCGCGAATCATTTTATATAGATAAGGCCAAAACTTTGCAACCACATGGTATAAACAGAGAAGATGAATATTAATTCTTTTTTTCTTTCTTTATTATTGTTTTTATTTATTTTTATTTTTATTTTTTTTACACTTCTCTTTATTTATTCATGGTAATTTTTTTGTCGTCCTCATTGGCTTCAAAATTCCAAACAATCGTATCATATATCCATTGTAACCGTTTTACTAAATGTTGTAACGACTATCTGTATTTTCATTAAATCCCCCGAAGAAGGACGGCTTGACTGTCCGAAATATCGGAAAATCTAACTCGCTCGTCGTTTTTTCTTTGCTGTTTTTTCATTTTAGTTTATTTTAGTAACTTTACAAGCAGCAGGATTTTGATTGTGGTCACATCTTATAGAAGTCTCTTGGTTTTGTTGTTTGTTTATAAACAATAATTGGTGATGTGAAATTTCAGATGTTTAGTTCTGTGAACTAAACAATGTTCAAAAAATATCTGTTTTTTCATTTGATTAGGTTATAATTGCAGCTTGAATTTGGATGGGATGATGATTCAGAGTATGGTATGTTCATTTGATATTATAAAGCAAATAAAAGAATTGAAGTTAGTAAATTAATTTAAATTTCTGTGGTCTTGTTATTTGGAATTACAGTGAGATGTCACTTTGTTTAAAAAAAATGTGACGTAACTGAGTCATACTATGGTCAAATTATTTCAATATAGTCTTGTTTCCGACCGCTAGAACAAGTGGATGACTAAGGAATGAGGGATAGGAATATAAATGTGTTGATACTTTTAGGGTTTGATGCATGTTATGGCAAGCAGAAGGGTGGAGAGAACTTCTATTGGGGGGGGGGGGCAAACCCATCAAAGGAACAATAAATTACCAATTTCAAAAGTTTAGACTACTTGCAGGGCTCATATCTTGAGTGTGTGTAAATACTTTACATCTTGAGGGGAGGGGGAAAACAGCAGAATGTAATGAGCCTAGGCCTTTTTATCATTAGCCATGAAAGTTATGTGGTTGTCAATTTGTTTTGAAAGACTATTAACATATTTTAGTTTACTGTTGTTTATTTACAGCAATTAATTGAAAGTACAGCAAATAACGTAGTTTTTTTGAAAATGCTTGACTAGTCTTTGGGTAAATGTTGTGGCTGCAAAATTGTATGCATTCAGTGCATGACTGCAAATTTTTGACATGGCTATATTTGTCACATGAGAGGTTGTATGATGCAAGGCTTTGTGTGCAGACTGTGCAGACTGCAGACTGTGCAGACTGCGGACAATGCAGACCACATAGACTGTGCATGTGCAGATTGGGAATTCATTCAGAATTGCTCAGTTGCTATCTCCTATCTCCTACATAAAGCTTGCATTCAAACTACTGAGAAAAGAATTCACCTAATATGAACGAGATTTTATATATTAGTGAATATAAAAATGAATAGATTTTTCATGATAAGGAGCGACAATGGCGAAATAGTGAATGGATTTATAATTTGGCGAATGTGAGTTTCATGGCACCATCTCAATAGTGGGAATTAAAAATTTCATAACGTCCAGAAAGGCAGTTGGTGGTTCATCTTCCTTCCCAAGGCTGCTTTACTTCTCTAATTACGCCAAATAATAAGCAAAGTGGTGATCTGTTAAGTTTGTGGCAGAAAAAGAACAGAACTTCAGCTCCACTAAAGGGTGCAAATGTAACTGTAGGGTTTGCGTGACAAGGAAACCTTGTGTGCACGTGGCACAAATCTTGCGGTCCCTGATTGTAAAGTTTGGCCAAGGTAAGACATGCCGCACAGTGACATAGCGAGTTGATGGTATGGTTTGTCACTACAAAACCAAAAATGCAATTTTAAAACGCCTGACAATGAAACTTGAAATACGAGGCTGCATTTTGTGTCAGTTTTCTGGAAGATCTTTGGTGTGGGTTTCAAAATCGCTTGGTGTACTGGCGTGTGATTGTGGTCTTTGGGGTAATGCAGCATAAGTGCGAGCCAGCGCGGTGTAGGACGGTGTAAGGCTTGGATAAATTCTGCTTGTAAAATGGCTTATTCTGCCTTCTGGCAGTGCTCGTAGAAATCGCTTACTCTGCTGGAAATTCTGCGTGGACACCCTTATTCTGCTTGAATTCTGCTTGTCACCTGAAAAATGTTCGGCCTTTTGGGTCTTATGTATTTTACACAAATATGGAAGGGAGCGTGGGCCTAACCCTTCAATACTAGCAAAATTGTAATTCATCTTACTTTATATCACTGATATTAGATGAAACAGTGGATCACGTGTATCTGTTTTATGTAATAATGAGATGAATCACAAGGTATTTACCATTTGTTATGTACTTAGTTTTCAATTTTTCTTACAACGGTTATGCATATCATTAGTGTCACTGATTTTCTGTTAGTCTCCTCACATTGTGCTTGAAAATGGCTTATTGTGTTGGCAGAATGCTCCCCTCAAAACTTGCTTATTCTGTTTGAAATTCTGGCTACAGAATTTATCCAAGTCTAAATTTAGTTTACCTCATATTAACGATATTGTACGTTGTCGTGTAGCCGAGTGAGTGAAAATTTTTACTGGGGACTGGGGACAAGGTTGGTGCAGCATTTTTCTGCCGTTTACGCCTCGGCAGCTGTTTGGTGTAAAGCTTCAAAACTCTTGGTGTATCTTCGCCATGGGATGTACATGGAATGCACCCTGTACAAAATATTACCAGAAGGTGTGAAATATTGGCTTTCTGTTGAAATTGTTAGAGAATTTCTTATGATGGGGCATTTATTTTTTTGAGAACCCGCAGTGCCAAGCTGCTGGGCATAGTACAACAAATGAACATTTACTTTTAAAAAACTAGCCTTCAGCAAATGAAGCTAAAAGAAACTGAAAAATAATAGGTTAATTTAAAAAAATTCCCAGTCTGAACAGTGTGTCTGGTCTGCACGGTCTGCATGGCCTGCAGTGTGCGTTTTAACATCACCAGTTTTTGCCTAAGTAGACTAACTGAGCTGTGGTAGCAGAAATAATTAAGAGCAAGTTTGGGTAATTGTAATGTTGGTAGCTTGTGAGAGAAATGGACTAAGAAAGAAATTGAGGTCTTATGCAGCATGTCCAGTATTCCATATTATACACAGCTAAATTGGGTGATGCTATGCAGTCTTGGTTGCAAAATTGACAGTGCGAAATAATTGATATTTATGTAGTTTGATTTAATTATTGGTAACTTACCCTCTGTATTAGTTAAGAATGTACAATTTTTGTGTTTAGAGTGACTCTTCAGCAAGAAATATTTGTAAAGAAACCCATCATGGTGAAGAATGTGTAACACATGTGGCTGATGAAGTTGCAGAACAGGATCAGTTGTTTGATGGAACAGATGTGAATGCCTCCCGCCAGTTGGGATTTTTAAAACATGTTATGTTCCATTTACAATATTTGTTTCGTTTGTTTGTTAAATGCTCGGCCCCACTAGCAATTTGCTATAAACACTTGCCGAGGGTAAATAAAGGATATTTATTTATTTATTTAATTATTTGTAAGATTTGGAGAAAAAAGGATCTCACTTGGGATTCCACAGTCAGAAGTCGCAAGAGTAATGTCGGAAAGTAGTGATGAGTTATATACCCAGAAATTTGTATCAAAGCTAGAGTGTGGTGAACTTGACAGTGAAACAGTAGAGGGTTTAAAGCCATTACTGAAAAAATCTCTAACTGTAAAAAAGCAAACTGGGAGAAAATACATTCATCTGTGTATGAATCGCAAGAAGACAACAAAGTTTTCAGCTGAAGTCCGTCTTGTATTAATGAGAGCTTTTCAGCAAAATCCTACACCAAGTTTTGAAGAAATAGATGAGTTATCAAAGAACCTGAGCATAGAAAGACAAACTGTTCAAGTTTGGTTTCACAATAGCATACAAGTGCTTAGACGAAAATGCAGAATTATTAGTAGCAAATAAAGACACTTAAACAGCAAATTTTTGGAATGATTGTGGTTCATTACAAATCAGTAATTCAGAGTAAATAAGTAGTACAAAAATGTTTTGTTAATTTATGTGTGTAGTCTGGTTATAAGTTATGATGTAAAATAATTTGTAAGATGATCTATCACTTTTATTTAGTGCTTGAATTTGACTTCTTCTTTGATGTAAATTACTTTTATTGGTTGCTCATAACTTGAATCAAAATAAGGTAGAGAGAAAAATGAAGGATTAATTATCAGTCAGAAAAAAGGTCCCATTACGGTGGCAGCTCGTCAGTTAATGTTGTTAAATTGTAGTTGATTAATATGTTGTAGTAATTTAGTGTTTTGTAATCTTTGACTGTCAACCTGGAGGGCATACTGAACAAGTGTAATACAGGAAGGCTCCGCCCCTAGGTACAACCTCTTATCCTTTAATATACCATTTTTGACACAAAAGGTATGCCTTTTGTATACCTTCTATTGAAACATGGTACCCCTTTTAGATACCTACTTAAGAACACTGCATCCCATTTGTAAATCGTTGGAATGCAGTTAATGAATGATATTAGGGGAGAACAGTTTTAGCGGAACTGATGTTAAGCCAAAAACAATATCATTAATATTTAATCGAAATATTTAAATGAAAGGCCCTTTTAAATGTCTAAATGATAATTTCTCTACCCTTTCATATACTTCAGCTTGTGAAATCGACACCTTTTTATATACCTGAAGCCTGAAAAAGGTACCTCTTTGGGGCAGAGCCTCCCTGTATAGCCCATTAGTATAGAATAGGTATTCTCAGTTCATATATTATGTTGCGTTGAGGACAAAATAAATTTGAAAGCAACAATATAACTACTGAGTGTTCTTACCCTACTGTCAGGATTGGGTTTAGTAACAGCCTTTTTTTTATCTTCCCATTACAACAGTGTCCACTAATACCTCTTTTTTGTTCTTTTAGTTGTCAGGATGGGGTCTTGTAATATGCATATTTTGTTCATGTCCTTCCGGTTTTTTTGTTAGTCAGTTAGTTGAGAGTGGTGACTTTTACTGAATGACACAAATATTCATTGCAAAGTTTTGCTATACAACTGGCGCTTGTATCTTAAGTGAGTTTAATGGGTTTCCGTTCTGAAGGGACAGACATCAACAGCAGGTTCTAATGCCTGTGGTGATTTTCTTGTTTTTGTTACTTATTTGCTTGAGACTCGCAGTTTTTGGTCACCTAAACATATTTATTTTCCTAATTTAATGTTTAGTATCAATTTTATTTGCCTAGCTTGAAATATGACTTTTTTCGGTATTTGCTGGTATGTACCATTTTAATGCTTTGTGCAGGAGCTGTGCAACATCCCGTTTAATTTGTTGTATTTTTGGTGAATACTTCCGCTCAACCCGTGCACCCTCGATGAGAAATCAAATTGTGTTTCCGTATAAAATTAGGTTGTGAATAAAAAGTTGAATTTAAACGCGACGAACAGTAGTTGGTCTGTATTCTATTCTTTTGTGGTAAAATTGTGGCATTGGTGGCAAACGTTCGTTAATATATATGACGTGATTTGTTCGTGTTCGTCGGCTGAAATATACAAGTGATGTTCGTTTCAAATTATACGTTTGATTGATAAACTTCATCCTCGGAGACCCAGGGGCAGCTAGTTGGGGCGACGAGATTTTCACGGGCAAAAGTTTACAACAAGAACGGGAGAGCCTCTGGGCATTTACTCTTACCGAACGAATTCCAGAAGTGTTTGACATCCCGCCTTCTGATTGGCCAGAATAATTTTCTGGCCAATCAGCGAGCGGGATTTCAAACGCTTCTGGAACTTGTTCGGTAAGAGTAAATGCCCAGGGGCTCTCCCGTTGTTGTTGTAATTTTTCGCCCGTGAAAATCCCGTCGCCCCAACTAGCCGCCCCTGGGTCTCCGAGGATGGATAAACTTGTGAACGACATGGTATTTATTGGTCATTGAGAAGGAAAAGAAATTTGTTGGAGTTATCATGAAAAAGAAATAAAATTGCCGTTCTTTTGGAATTAAGCTTAAATATCTAATGAAATAACTTATATGTGAATTAATGTAACGTTTACATCCGAAAAAAACACTAACCTGAAATTTGGACACTCATTCCGCGTGCGATAGATGATCAGCAGAAGATGATTTTAGGACTGGTGCGCATAATGGTAAATTAAAGATTGGTTTTGAAGAAATCGTGGCCACGAGGATATATAGTTGGCTGCCGTCAAATTGTCATGCGTAAATATGGGATGGACAGTACAAGGGGCGTATTTTCTGGGGGTGATAGGGATAGGAGCCTCTTCAGAGGGACACCGGGGAGACGTGCGGCTCAACAAAGTGGGGGAAGTCTTTTGTTTGCAGCAAACGAGTCATCGAATCTTAGCCCAAAAACGTTTTTTTCCCCGTTGATACCTGTTTTCTTGGGATTTTCTTACTTTATCTATAAACCTTGAGTTAAATTTCAGTGATAGATCATAGATAGACAAAATCAAGGTGGCGTTCGCAGACTATAAAAATTAACGCTGATAAAATCTGAACGACGTTTCGGTCTTGTCATGACACCATTATCTAATTTAAATTGATTCGGATAAACGTTTTACTTTTTTATGTATCACGAAATGTTTGCTTATAAGTTTCACTGCGTTTGTTAATTACAATTTATTCGGTGACATGACATGCGAGATTCGTTGACGTAACATAGTCACGCTAGCGTCAAAATGTTTGGTCACGTTTTTGTTCGGGAAGTTCGCGAAGGCTAGAACAAGTGGGTGAGCAAGGAATGATGGATGCGAAACGGCTTCATACTATCAGGGATTCATGTTATCATAAAGAGCAAGGTGTGGAGAACGGAATGACAACGTCTTCGGGGGCGCGGGGCAAGGGTTAATCGCAGTTCAGACGGCGTTCGTCTCATGTGCCGTACCCAGAAGGGAATGGCAGCGTCCTCGTAACTAAATAATGTTGCTGTTTTGCGCGAGTAAAAAGATTTGCAAACTCTCATGAGTTATTGTCACAAACAGAATATGGAAACAATGAACGGGAAATGAAAAATAGAGACTTTCCTATGATCAGAACAAGATAAGATATTTCACTGGGTTAATCATTTTAGACTGGCTACAAGGATACTAGATGACAGAAAAATATAGTTCACAGCAGAAACAATCCATTTGTTGAGGATGTAGGAGAATATCCTGACTGGGGAAGTCTCATGTGTATGGACAGTGTAGTTTTTCGCTTCTCTGTCTCAAAGAGGTTACATGATTTTTATGCTAGTGAGTACTTTCTTGTAAATTCTGTAAACTTGTCCAAAAGAGGATGTTGTTACTGTATTGTCGTCGTCAAACAATGTGTAGATATGGTTTTATTACTGTGTTTTCTATATCAGTAGTAGAGACTGTGTAGGGTACTGCCTACAATCCCTAGTAAGAGTAAGTGTTGAATGTGGAAATATGGTCTCCAAGACAAATGGCTGATAATCTGAATATAGGTTGCTATACTGGAGGGATTTTTCAGTTGTGGTGGTTTTGTGACACACAGCTGAGTGAAGCTCATGGATACAGAAATGTTATGCATGATGTGTTCATAAGACATTGCATCAAATATTACTACAAAACTCTTGTGTTCCACATTCGTTTGTTGTTTTGGCTGATGTTGCCATTTCATCTGGGCTTTTCTGACTAAAGAGTGATTCTATTCCATCTTATAGAAGCAATAACAGAATTTGAAAAGGTGGCATGAAACACATATCAGTTAAAAATACCAAGAATATGCAAACAGGTTACTTTGTTTTACTTCTTGTATTTAAATTACTACGTAATTTGACGTCTTTTTTTAAAACATTGAAAATCAATGTTCTTTTTCTGCATATAGGGTCTTATCAAGACATCAACCATGTTATCTCTGGAAGTCTGAGGTTGTGTCAGCTATTTGTCAACTGAAAAGGAGGCATCTCAACTGGAAGTAGTGAATTACGAAATGATGAGACGAATTCATTGTCTAATGAAACTGAGCTGGGATAAAAAAGTGATTTTTTCAACACCTAGGTTGAAAAATTATGGCAACAACAAAATGACTTGACTTGATCCTCTTAGGCCGTCGAGACGCATAGGGCTTCCACCATAGCTTTCCACCGAATTTTGTCGTTTGCTAACAACTTGGCCTCGCCCCATGTCCTCCCGATGTTCTCCAGTTCCTTAGACACCGTGAGCCTCCACGACTGCTTCGGTCTGCCTCTACTTCTCCTTCCCTGGGGGTTCCAATCCATGGCCATACGTGTGGTGTTGTTTGGCGCCTTCCTCAGAGTATGGCCAATCCATTTCCACTTCCTGCGCTTTATTGTGGTTTCTACATCCTCTTGCCCTGTACGTGCCCACAACTCTTCGTTCGTGATGACATTTGGCCAGAAGATACCGAGTATTTGCCTGAGCCTCTTATTCAGAAAGGACTGTACCTTGGAAAGCAAAGCTTTGGTTAATTGCCAAGTTTCCGATCCATATAGTAATACTGACTTGATGTTAGAGTTAAATATCCTCAGTTTAGTATTCAGGGAAATAGCTCTTGACTTCCATACAGATCTAAGGGTTGCAAACGCTTGCTGCGCTTTCCTAATACGGGCAACAAGGTCCTCCTCTGTTCCCCCTGACTCATTCACCACACTACCAAGATAGGCGAAATGGTCCGTCCTTTGGATGACTTCATCCCCAATATGAATGGGGCTATTGTCTCTGGCTTGAATTCTCATTTCCTGAGTCTTCTCGTTGTTGATCTTAAGTCCTACTCTCTCTGCTGCGTGCTGAAGTGCTTCCACCTTCTCTTGCATATGTTGTAACTTTTGGCTCATCAGACAAAGATCGTCGGCAAAATCAAGGTCTGTGAAGTGAAGGACCACTGGCTGCCAGTTCTTCCAGTTCCATAGGCTTCCCTGGTAACCCAATCGAAGACCACCAAGAAAAGTAAAGGTGAGAATAGGCACCTTTGTCTCACCCCAGTCCTGACTTGAAATGGTTCCGTCAGGAATCCATCATGAATCACCTGGCACTCAAAACCACTGTAGAAACATCGAATCACATTAACAACAACAACAACAACAAGCTTTATTTGCATGACTATAAGTACATACAGTATTGCAAAAGCGTAAAACTTAACTAAAGCGAAACTTATAACAATCATAATCATGTAATAGGAAAAAAAGCAATTATGTATGCGTTACGTTACTTTCATTCGATAGAAGATTATTTCGTAAAAAAATAAGCATCTCAAAATGAACTTCATCAGTTGAGTATTTAAATAATAATTATCAGAATTCATTAATTTTTTGGTGGCTTGCATAGGAGGTAATTGTGTTATGTTTGGTATTTGGTTCTCTATTTTTTTGTAAAATTCATCTCTAAAACAACAGTATTCAGTACAATGGAAAAGTAAATGAATTTCATCTTCAATTTGGTTTGATTTACACGTAGGGCAGAGTCTATTATCCCTTGGGATTTGATCATATCTGCCAGTTTCGATCAATAATTTATGATTACCTATTCTACGTTTCACTAATTCTTTCCTGTTATTTAGTTTTCTTGTAAGATCTAAATAGCAGGAAGGCGTATATTCGTCCTTAAAAGTACACCATAATGCCACAGGATTTGCCATATCACATCCCTGTCCACCGAATCAAATGCCTTCTCAAAGTCAACAAAAACCAGGTATAACCCAGTGTATAACCCAGCTTGCTCACCCCTCAACAGTGAATCCAATGCAGCCTTCATACGGTCCAGAATAATCTTGCTTAGGACTTTACTTGCAGTGACTAGCAGTGTGACGCCTCTCCAGTTCTTACAATAGGTGGTATCTCCTTTTTTTGGCAACTTAACGAGAAGTCCCTTTCTCCATTCATCTGGGATTTCCTCCTGCCTCCAGATTTTGTTGAGAAGGCTGTGCAGTGCCTCGATTGATACCTCACCACCCACGCGAATGGCCTCTGGGGGGGATGTTGTCCACTCCAGCCACCTTCCCAATTTTGAGGCTTTTAATAGCTGACTTAATTTCAGCCTTGGAGATTTCATCTGTCTTTATAGGAAGCTGGCTCCCCTGCTGCAAGTTAGGAGGGTTGTTTGGCAGAGGTCGATTGAGCACTTCCTCAAAGTGTTCTTTCCAGCGAGCAAGTTGTTCGTCAAGTTTAGCAAGGATGATCCCATCTCTATTACGGATCGGTTTACTAGGTTAGGTTTTCGTCCACTGTGAAGTCTTGTTGTCTGGTAAAGCCTTTTAAGGTCTCCTTTCCTCGCAGCCTCCTCAGCATCTGTGGCCAGCTGGTTGATATACGCCCTCTTGTCCCTCCTGCAGGCTGCCTTCACTTGTCTTCCCTTGATGCCATATTGAAGCATTCCGTTTTTCTAGCCGTGTTCTTGCTTTATCAACGTCTGCTTTCAGTTGCCTTCTTTCATAAATCATCTGCCACGTATTGTCCGTGAGCCATTCTTTTCGGTTCCTCTCCACTTTTCCTAACACCTCGTCGCGTGTGTTGGTATACATTTCTTTGATACCCTTCCAGTCTTCGTTCACATCTCCATCTTCTTCTCTTAGGCTGGGAGCCAAGAGTTCAAAGCGTTTCTGCAACTTCAACTGAAATTCATGCCTTAAATCATCCATCTTCAGTTTCCCAACATCATAGCGCCGTCTGGGATTCTTTGCTTTTCTCGCAGCGGCCAGCGTAAGCTTAAGCTGCGCGACCACCAGATGATGATCACAACCCACGTCTGCTCCCCTCTTCGCTCTTACATCTTGAAGTGTGCTTCTCCATCGTCGGACAATTGTGACATGGTCAATTTGGTTCTCAGTCCTCGTATTAGGTGATCTCCAGGTAACTTTGTGGCATTGCTTATGGGGAAAGATGGTATCTCCAATAACAAGCTCTTTGCTAACACAGAAGTCAGAGAAGATTTCACCATTCTCGTTCATACTGCCCAGTCCATATTTCCCCATGACGGTTTCCCTATTAGCATTATCGCTGCCAATTTTGGCATTAAAATCTTCCATGACGAGGGTCACATCTCTCCTTGGAGTTCGATTGTAAACCGTTTGCAGCTGGTGGTAAAAAGCCTCTTTGTCCTCATCTTTTGCCTCGTTGGTAGGGGCATAGACTTGTATAAGTGACATATTCTGGCATTTGGAGGCAAATCTAGCTGTTATTATTCGCTCAGAGACTGCTGGTTCCCATTCCATCAAGCTGTCAGCTGCCACTTTTGATAGAATGAGGCCTACATCCTTCACATGGGGATCATCATCGTTGGGGTTTCCAGAGAACAAGATGGTCTCTCCAGTTCTAGTCCGTAACGATCCAAAGGTGTTCCACCTCATCTCACCTACTCCGAGAATGCTGAGATTGTATCGCTTCATCTCCTTCACTATCTGGGCACCTCTTCCCTGTTCGTACATGGTACGAACATTCCACGTACCAAGTCTCAACCGGGATTTCGGCGAGAGCAACTTCATCTGTGCAGCGCACTTCATACCTTGCCTCGCTCCCCGGTGTATCGGGTTAATGGGGATTGTTCCTTCTCTTTCTGCTCCCGAAGGGGCATCCAGTGAATTAGCTATAGTTTCAGTTTCCGTAACCAGCAAAATCCAGCACGCGGTGGTTAGCCCTCGTGCTTTCGCCAGAGCCCCGTTAGCCACCATAGCAGTTGCCCAGGATCCACGACTAGGACGTGGGGTTGGTCTTCTGGATCCCGCAACAACAAAATACACCAAAGAAATTGATAATGAGAAAATGTCCTTTATTGCAGTATAAGTTTGCAATCAGTACAGTTCCTTCTTCAAAAATATCTTTATAAGCTAGAAGTTTATCAACAGATTTAAAAGGGTATAAGATTTAAGAAATCACTATATTATATTTTCATTACAGGAGATCAGTCTGACCTAACAAGAAATCTCAAATGTGTTCAGTTGTAACTCAAATTAACGCAATCAAAACTTCGGTATTTTTTGTTTGATTTTTGAGTTGAAAAGTCAATTCTTGGTGATTAAGACAATCGGTAACTCTTACAGTCACTTGCTTTAGTAATATTACAATAGCATTAACAGTAACTTCTGCATATAGATGTCTTTTGTCATAATAAAAGGCACGGATGATGTTGCAAGACAAGATACACTGTAGTCTTAGGTCTTCATGATCTTATCCTTCGCAGGTGGCTATTTTATTTACGTTGTTGACAGCTACAGTAGGGCAGATTTGATGTAAACATTGTGGTCTTGTTTTGAGTACGAATACTTTATATAACTCTATGGAGTTGTTGCTGTCAAGTTGTGTAAATAGTATAGTCATGTGCTAATTTAAGATGTCAGATGCATTTGTCAAACCTCAATACTATTGTTACTGTGAATGTCATTGTTCAGAGTTGACAAATGGCAGCTACATGCACATGACAAACAAAACAACAAGTTCTTCATTTTTAGACAAAATGTAAAATTAAGCAAATTTTACTTGAGAAATCTAACAAAATAGAAACACAACTTACATGAATAGATAGTACAATATAAAATCTACTCACACTAATTTGTAACTTCATAACATGGGTACAGATTGTGTATGTTTTTGATATGAAGTTAATTGGTTAAAGAAAATAACTTTGATGACACAACTGAGCATTAAGATGCTTTACTTATGCAGAAGCTTCCTTCAATGAGGTGATCTTTGTTACTAGTTTGCTTGTTGTGTTATATGTGACTTCCAATTGGTTTACCATCAAAAATGCTTCAATGATTTCAGAATCTGCTGATGTGGTTTGTAAATTTGCATGAGCTTCAGTTTGTTCATTAAAAATGTTAAGGATTTATTGCACTTGATCATCGTTAAACTTTAGAGTTAGTTTACTATCCTTAATGAGCGTTGACATTGCTAAATACTGTTGGGTTCCTGGTGCAATGATTTGCCATAGGTATCGCAACACTGAACTTTACCTTGCAATTCATTCAACCTCTTGTTACAATTTAAACAACGGAAATAGCGTGAAATTGATTGGACCCCATCAAATGTATCTAAAGTAATAGTCTCTTCCTCAGTACTACTTTCATATAACTGTGTGGCAGAGTCTGAAATTTGTTTGTCATATGAAACCTCGTTGATGACTGTGTCTGTACTGACACTAAGATACTTCTGTCCCATGTACGTCCTTACGCGTGCATCAACGATATGATAAGAATGGTCATTTTGAACTTTCTCAATAGCTTCTGCCCATACCGTCATTCTGATAGCACCAGTCTCATCAGCTATTTTACATTCCTGTCGTAAAATTTCTTGGTCTTCACTTAGTTTTTGTTTTTTGGGTTCTGAAGAAATATAAACTCTGCCTATTTACTGCAACTTTAGCAAAATCAGAAAATTCTGGAACATTTGTTATTTTTGTAACCATGATCTGAGGCGTTCTATATTCGAAATCGCAGTCGCAGTTCTGTAACTGTGTTCTCCTGTTGATAACAATACTCACACTGTTTGGGTTATAAATTGATGGCTTCAAGGAATGATGAGTCAGTTTCACAAGGTTCTCGATTTCTTGCTTCTGCGAAATTTGATTGTGTAACCCTATTTCAAAACACACTCCCTCTAGCATCTCATCTTTGTTCTGAATGTTTAAATTGAAATATTTATAATGCTTTGAACTCTCCTTGACTGGTGTGACATTCTGAAAATAACCTATTATAGGATCCTTGTTATGTAAGAGTGTAGTTGTGTCACCTTTGTATGGTAGGGTACTTTGTGCTGTCTTTATCTTGACAGGCTCTTTAGAGAAGAACATGAAAGTTATCTGTGCTGCTATGTTTGTGTCAGAAATTCTTTGAATTCAAACTCATTGCAAAAGAAGAAAATAAATTAATAATAATCACATTGTCTCTTATTTTCATAACTTATAGCACACAGAAGTGTCTATCTTTAGTTAATGAATAAATTAGACGAGAGTGTCATTTTGTATTATGCACTTGTGTTCAGGGAAAATTTGCATTTTAGTATACAAAAGGCTCATAAAATTATCTCCAAAGTGAGAGAAATGGTCGTTAAAGAAACTATATGAAAGGGTGCCACATTTTCACAGATATGACTGAACAATTGAATCAGAACAACTGAAAAGCTGCAAAAAACATACTAATTGAAGGAAATTCTACTGCTTTGGCTTATCTTTCAGATATGACAAAGCGGTGGAATTTTTCTTTTGTTATAATGAAGGGATAAAATTTTGATAAAAACTAGTATGAAAATTATTTAACAGTAAGGGTTTGAATGTCGAGGTGCAGCCTCTGTGTATTAACATTTATTGAGTAGGGCCTCGAACCGTCCACCATGGGCTATTTATGTCTTTATAAGTCACTGCGACTGAAACTCAAGCATGTTAAGGCATGGCTCACAGCCTCGTTTGCATAAAATGTGAAAACAGTCATAACTTTCAAGAGATTTACCAAAACAGTCTCCAACTTGGCAGTGGCATAAATGTTAATGACCTTAAACCAACGTTCACTTAAAGTGTTGAATATTTGCGTCACATGACCTTTTATCTTTGTTTACTTACGCGAAAAGAAAATTGAAAATGGGCCGGTAAGATGGCATATGATGGATACAAATTGAAATTTCAACGTGTTTGTATGGTTCTCCTTTATTTGAATCTGTCTGGAATGGTTGCCTACGATGTACAGTTAAAGGGGCATTTTATAAAAAGGGTCATGTGACACAGTTTGCCCCTTAATATCTGCTTAATAGATATTAAGGACACAGATTGCTTCCATGTAATAAAACAAATGATACCAAATGCTTTTTTTCTAGCTTAAGTTAACCATCATTTGCCCATTTCAAAACATCTTCTTGTGTTACTTATGACGTCATCAGACATGTGACCACAACAAGTAAACCTTAAGGCATTTAAGGACGTTAAATCCTTTATGCTTATCCTTTAAGTGCTCTCTAGGGCATTAAAAAACATTGCTTTCATAAGGAAAAATAATTTACTTCGCAGTACGTCAAGGAAATAAGCCATGCCTTAACATGCTTGAGAAAGGGTTAAAATTATCCAGAAAAAACATTGTTACTGCAAGACAGTTTGGCTGTTTATAGTGTGAAAATGATACTAATATCATCGCCTTGTTATGGTAGCTATTTTGTATTATAAGTTAAACTTTTCTCTTACCAGAAATTGTAGTAGTAGTACTAGGTTGTAGCTTTGCTTTAGAAGATTTAGCCATCTGGAAGTCCACTGTATTTTGTAAACAGGAACACTATATAAGAACACAATTGCTCAATTAAAATATATATTAACTAATGCGATTTTATCTTTATATATCTAAAGAGTTATTCAACTAAACAGTCATTAAAACAAATTTAGCTTCGTTTGTGCGAATAGTTCAACTCCGTTGTTGACATTCAATTCAAGTTACTTTTTTTGAACTCAATACCAGGCTGAACCTATTACCGAGTAAGCATTTGTTTTGTTAGTGACTGCTACAGAAACAGTTATATTCTTATTTGAGTAAATTGCCACCAGGCTAAGACTAAGTGGATGTTAACGTTTTGTCTGAAAGCATATCTTACTTGTTAAACTTCACACGAAGAATCTTCTGTTCCTTGAGTTCTCTTTTCTGATCATTAAAAAGAAACAGAGTATTATTTCTATAGAAAACTGTGCAGTGTCAATTTTTACTTATCCTGAGTATAGTAAGTAAACGAATGTCGAATTTTCTTACCTTCTGTTGTTTTGGTTGAAGAAGAACTCTTCTTTGCGTTGTCTTTTTTAGCTTGAGAGAAAAAGTGTTAGAATAAGTCAATAAATGATTGTCTTAAGCCATGTTGACATACAAAACTCTTGCGGAGTTCTTCTTACCCGGCATATTGAAAACGCTTGGAAACTGCTGCACAGCTATGAACGTTGAACGTTCCCTGCTAGCAGAGGCCCCTTTTCCTTTGTATTCGCTGAGCTGACGGGCGGGAGAAAAAGGGACCTCTGCCATGGGTCGAAACCCGCTTTGATTCAACCGCTGTCCATACCATAGTCGTGGATTAGGTCGTGGACGGCGGTTTCCGAAACGCATGCTCCCTGTGTTGTTTGCTGACCATGACTTGAACCCACTGTATCTCGCGCATTCCTTTACAGTTATTCCGCTGTCATTTAGTGAGCCCGCATAGTAACATGCCGTCCTGGAAAGAGAACTAACCTCGGGAAGAGTTACAACGTTTACTTTCTCTCGTTTTTGTTAACATGGACGACGGAAAGATAAAAAATCGATAGAAGAAGCTCTAAGGAACACTCGACAAGTTAAGCAATGGAATTTAGCTTTTAGAGCGAAGAAAACATCTCTCAAGGCGAAGGGCAATCTTCCATCTCTAAAGAGTTTTTGCGCTGCGGACTTTCTGTGAAATGCTCCAGCACTTCTACGAGTCTACGGTAGAGTAAATTACACATTTGATTGTAAATTTGTATCGAAATGACTTTTTGATTGAGGGATTCTTCATATTCCTTACTTAATTAAGCTTAATTAACTGATGATTTTCCGTGTTTAAATAAATTTTTACTACTACTACTACTACTAGTTTTCGTAAAAGTTTTGAAAAACGTGCGCAGCTCGCATCACCAAATGCTCTTCAAAATAATTTGCACATCGAGCGACATCGATGCGCGTAGCTTCCCTCGAAGAAAAAATTGAACGCGTTTGGTCCTCAGAAACAAATAAAGGCGTGTTTTAATAAATGTATTATTTAGAAAAGCTTCCTCTCTCTTCTTCTGTGCACCTTCATTCATAAAATTTCGAAAAGTAGTAATCTGACCTAAACAGACAAATCCCGTGTTGTGGTTTGATTTCACGAGCGAAACAACATGAGAAATCTCTTGCGGAAATTTTCAAAATTTTGACTTTGAGATTGTATTTTTGGCTAATTCTTAATTGACAACTGGTGTATTTTATTTAAAAGTTCGAATTTTTAAGCATTCTAGATCAAGTGAGTGTTGTTTCTTCGAGCCTATAAATTGCCCTTTCGTACTGCACATAAGGTTGTTTATTACCAACTGCTAATTTAGTGAAGCGATCATAAAACACGCGGCCTTCAATGGGTTAAATTCTCTTTGATCCCTGGAGTTGTGGTCATGTTAAAAAAGCTTCCTTGTCCAGATAACTCGAAATTAATATCGTAGATTAGACAACAACTATCTCTAGACGAACTGGGTTTTTTTGGCGCGCAAGTTGAGAAAGGTGGGAGTCGTCAGCTGATCACGTGCTAAAAGCATCACTTGACGTTTCGGTCGCTAAGTAACCGTAGCGCATGCTCAACACAGTTCATTTCGACCCAGGGCAGAGGTCCCTTTTCCTAGCACCACCATCGCAGATCAGCTTTGTTACCGTGCGAGAGGGAACAGACAGTAGAGTGTTTAAGAGCGTGGACATAAACACCCGTTCGGGACGGACGCATGCCGTGACGTAAGACATTACTCCAAGGAGAGACTGCAATTCGGCGCGAGAGACTTGATCGACCGACAGGAGCGACGAGCAACGGTTAAAAAGTTCGTGGAGGCGTTCGGGTGGAACAGAGACGGTCATGTCGTCGGTGTTGACCAAGACCCCGAGAAAAACCATCGCTGTGGCTGGAGGGGACGCTTTGTCGGGCGAGGTATCTAGGCCCAAATCAGCCAAGAGGGAGCCCAAGGCATGGAAAGCCGCGTCTGACTTTTCCGGAATTTCAGCGCCGCCGAAGTCGTCGATGTAATTCGTACAGTGGAAGCCTAATTCGCGGAACATGAAGCTGACGGCGTTAGTAGAGCGTTGGCACATCATGGCGGACGAGCGAAGACCGAAAGGAGGTGCGATGTCGAAATACAAAGAGTTGCGATGGCGGAAGCCAAGAAGATGATAGTCGCGCTGGTCAATACGTAGTTGTCTATAAGCTCGGCTAAGATCCATTTTAAACAAGTGACAATGGCGTCCTTTGAGGCGAATGATGTCCAACAGAGCGTCGACCCCGGGTAGACGTAGTTTGAAGTCGTCGCCCAGATAAGTGGCGGTTGGAATTCCAGAGTTGACGGAATATTCCCGAGGGAAACTGAGGTCGACTACAACACGTGGTTTGCCAGTGCGACTGTAGGCGATTTGAAGGGGGGAAGTCGTGAGAGCGTTCGAGAGCGGATTTGACGAGAAAGGTCCACAAGTTGCACCGAGTTCGCATTCACGGGCGAGGTAAGCATCGATAACGTCAGGTCGTGATAGTGCGGAGCCATGATTTTTCGCGGAGGAAATAGGAGTTTGGTCGCTTGAGTAACCCACTGGCCAGCCGAATTCGAGAAAGTCACAAAGTTCCGTGTCTGGGTAGGTTGCTAAGCGACTCCGCCATGCGGGAATATTGAGTTGAGAGGGTACCGGGAGACGTAAAGTGAAGGCGTTGGGACCAGATGCTGTTTGCAGCTGAGCGTGGAGAGTAATAAGATGCAAGGTTAGAGAAGTTTTAATAGGAAGTCGCTGTACAGGATTAGGAGGACAAGAGCCAGTGGAAGTAGAGGCAGGAGAATGTGGAGGGTGATCAGAAGTTCGGCTCGTGGAAGTAGAGAATTCAGCTAGAGAGGTGTCGAGTCAATCCTTGGAAACTGCATCACTGCGGCGAGGAGGAACAGGAAACTTCCGTTTAGGGCAGCTTAGCGCCTGGTGATCCGAGCACTTACACACGACACAGATGTGCGATTTTGAGCAATCGGATATTGAGCAGTCGTCATACCAGCTCCATGCGTCACAAATTTGGTGGCGTGCGATGGAAGACTGATATCCCGGGTTTGGTGGCCTTGTGGTGAGCTTCGGTGAGAAGACGGGTAGGTAGGAAGAAGGACTGCTTAAAATGTTCAAAACTGTCCCCCATTGCACTAGGCCTAGCTCGATGGACCGTAGAACCTTGTAGTGGTAGGATCTGACCGCTGATTACTGATACGTTGACGTGAGAATCATTAACTCGTGAAAATGAGCAATAACGGGTTCTCGAAGAGGCTTGTCTGCTAGCTGCGTAATTATTACTAGGTAACCAGCGCAAAATTCGGCGAGCGAGAGATCCACATAAAGCTTAGGCTCACCTGGTGCGAAGATATGTGGCCATTGTTGCAGGTTAACTATCTTCTGGGGAGCCTTCATGTCTCCGAGGGATTTACTGGTCGAGGTTTCCGTTGAACCAGGAGGCAAGCTGACTGTTTTGTTTTCCAGTTGAGCCAATTGGAGGCGCAATTCCAATTTGCGAATTTCGCGGTCGTGATTATCTTTGACGAGCTGAAGTCGAATTATTTCGTCTCGCGTGCTTGGAGGCGTTCCCGCTCGATCGTACTCGGGAGATGGCAAATCCGATGGAAATTGCAAAGAGGCAGATGTGGAATCTGACGGCCGAGTTTTAGGAATAGCTCCTTCTTTTCTTCTCTCTTCTTTCTTCTTGTCTTTCTTGTCCTTTTTTTCTTTCCCTTTAGAATCGGCAGTTGACAATGCGTGGTCTTCTGTCGCGGTAGAGCGCGATGATTGTTGCTCTAATAAATTCCAGTCAAAGTCGGGACTTAGATGGCGAAGACTACCGCGAGTGACACGAGGGCTAACAGACATTGGAAATAACGGCGGATGGCGACGAAAGTTGAAGGAAAAAGGCGAGAAACAATACGAAAACGAAACCAACAGTAAGATCGCACGCGACTAGAACAACAGATCAGGGGCACCCAACGAGAAACTTTTAGCAAAATACTTGAAATATCATTTTCTGCTTTCTTAGATTGTTTCAGACCTTTTAAAAGACATATTTGTGTAAGCCAATACAGATTGATCTGTTCGGCGTTTTTAGCTGAAAATTTAGGCCGCAGAAAATTTTAGGAAACAGAATCCTATCCGCCGAATTTCCGAGCTGCTGATGGCTCTCCGAAAATGGTAGCTGACCTTATTTTGCACTCTAAACGACATATTTGTCCCTTCGAAAATAATAGGAACTAATAAGTCCTCTTGTTACGAAAGTCCGACGTGATGTTTCGCTAAAGAAATCTCTAGCTTTCAACGTAGTTAAATCCGAAAATCGCAGGCGATTTAAGGCTTTCCGAACAGATATTCCCCGAAACGAACCTTTGGGTGCCCCTGACGGATTGAGCACAAGGAGACGCCAACACGAGACGTAGAGTTACGCAACGTGACCATAGTCAATAATTAACCTACAGAATCTGGGGGAAATACATGTATGTGTGGCACGAAACGAAAAGCATCAGGGATTTTTGGTTAGAGGCAACGCTCTTCCATGAAACTACACGGAAACAGTTAGGTATTCCTCGTTATTGTCGTTTTATCACCGTTCATATTTGTACTCTGTTCTTCTAGCGAATCTAGCCTACGTATTGTAATTTGGCAGCCACGTTAGAACGCCAATTCGCCGGCTGCCAATTCGACCCGCTGAAGTTGTCTGCCAATTCGATTTAAGCGTGAAATAGTAAAATTACATTAGGGGCTAAACTACAGAATACAGGGCCACTTTTCTAGACACTCAACGCCACTGGCGAGCCGCCGAGCCGTCGAGCCACTAAATAATATACCGTACTCGTTCTATAAACCCCGGCATACTCAATCGAACGTTCGGAAATCGAACTCAATCGAACTCAATCCATGGATTGAGTTCCATTGAGTTCGGCAATCGAATGAAATCGAACATCGAACTTTGTGTGAGATATCGAACCCAATCGAACTCAATCCATTGGATTGTGTTCGATTGGGTTCGGCCACCGAACTCAATCGAACACAATCCAATTAATTGAGTTCGATTGGGTTCGATTGCCCCATTTTTTTTGTGTGAGTTCGATTTCGTTCGATTGCGGAAATCAATCGAACTCAATCCATGGATTGGGTTCGATTGAGTTCGATTGAAATTCAGTTCGATTGGGTTCGATTGACTATGCCGGGATAAACACTCAACGCCACTGGCGAGCCGCCGAGCCGTCGAGCCACTAAATAATATACCTTACTCGTTCTATAAACACTCAACGCCACTGGCGAGCCGCCGAGCCGTCGAGCCACTAAATAATATACCTTATTCGTTCTATAAACACTCAACGCCACTGGCGAGCCGACGAGCCGACGAGCCGCCGAGCCACTAAATAATATACCTTACTCGTTCTATAAACACCTAACGCGACTGGCGAGCCGACGAGCCGGCTCAAATAATAGACTTCAAAAAATGGCCCTGTATGCTGTAGTTGCTAACTAGGGCTGAGAATTGGTTGAAGAACTATAAAATTCGTGTGTTAATAGTTCCAAAATACTTTTAAAAAGGTTTTCAAACGCATTTGCAATCGTTGAGTATTATTTTAACATTTATATTTAGTTTGATACAAGTTTATAATTATATTGTCATTCTAACCGCACGTTTAACTGATCTCAGTGCCTTTTACATCCCTCTCAACACTTTTACTGCGAGAAAGACCTTCACAAACATCGCACATTTATTAAGACTTGAACTGAGCTTGTATGCACGTTTCGGGTAATGAATAACTTTTCACATGACATTTCAATTATCATTGAAATGGCTTAGTTGTTAACCTTACCGTATATTTAGCTAATCTCAATTCCATTTACACCCAAATCGATAACTTTTCTATAAGAAATGGCGGCACAAACATCGTACATTTTCAAGACTTAACCTCGTATGGCTATTTCCGGTAGGGGATAACTTTTGACGTGACATTTCACTTATCAGTAAGACAATCTTACTGTAAACCTTACTGTATATTAAGCTCATCTCAATGCCCTTTACACCCATCTCAACGGTAAGGTTTACAAAAAAGTCATTTTACTGATAACTTAAATGTCATGTGAAAAGTTGTTCATTACCCGAAACGTGCATACAAGCTTCAAGTCTTAATAAATGTGCCATGTTTGTGAAGGTCTTTCTCGCAGTAAAAGTGTTGAGATGGATGTAAAGGGCATTGAGATGAGCTAGAAGGCGATAAAAATGACAATAAAATTATATTACTAACAGGTGATGTGTTGCGTTACAAGTTATTCCCTACCTAAACCTGTAACAAACTAAATAAAATGCAAATGATACTCCACTATTGCAATGTCACACAACAAATATACTTCCTTCGGAATGGCTGACTGGGTTTGAAAAACCTTTTTAAAGTAATTTGGAAGTATTTAGACACGTATTTT
The DNA here is from genome assembly GCA_964030785.1 of Siderastrea siderea. Classification (NCBI taxonomy): domain Eukaryota; kingdom Metazoa; phylum Cnidaria; class Anthozoa; order Scleractinia; family Rhizangiidae; genus Siderastrea; species Siderastrea siderea. Next base: position 8,273,056 of record OZ034977.1, on the reverse strand, counting down.
ATAGTTCTTCTACTGATTCTCAGCCCTAATTTTACTATTTCTCACTTTAATTGAATTAGCAGACAACTTCAGCTGGTCGAATTGGCAGCCGGCGAATTGGCAGTGAGTTGGCAGACAACTTCAGCCTGGTTTAGAATGACAGGAAGTGAATTATCCAATGACAAGAAAATGCGCGCTGTAAGCTATATCCGTGACTTAAAGGAGCTATGTCAAGCTATTTTGGTATCTTTTTAAAAGGCTTAAAAGTATCTTCGCATCGATTGAATTCCAAAAATAATGGTCTAGCTTTGTTATTAAAGACTATCTCACAGCACTGAAACTGTTTCCTGTTGTCTGTTGCTACAGATGGCAAGGATGGAAATGGATTGAAACTTGAAAACATTGGGCCAATTATTTCAAGTTTTGATGCTATGTCTTCAAAAGTCGCCAAAAAATTATTATGGTTAGCTTTCCCTGACAAAATCCATTTAGTATCTTCCTCGTAGTTTTACTGGAGCGTGTATGACTAAAGGCACTAAGTAATGATTTTAGCACAGAATTGACCTAAAATAGCAAAAACCTCGTGGCGTAGCCCCTTTAAATGTAATTGCAAAATGGAACCTCTATTAACGATTCTTATATCCTGAAGATGGCACAACTGCCTTGCGAACAAACTGTAGAGAAGAATCCAGCATCGACCGCTTATAAGCTTAGGTTGATATACTAACAATGTTAATTTAGCTATTACATTTTATTAGACGTTTCCCCAATAAGGGATAAAACTAGTTGAATTGTTCAGCAGTTAAGATCACAATATGCGGAATTGTTTAAGGATAAAATATTTAGGTTATCAGTGGAATATTTGAAGGATATAAACAAACTAATGTACTGGTCAAATTGAAGCGTCAACATCCCCTCCCCCCCCCCCCTGCAAACCCCGGGCATTTGACTGTGCATCGTGCCCAGGGAGGGGGGAATTTGAACGTTGCCTTGCAACGGTGGGGAATTTGAACCAGATTTATCTCTTGTTCCAGCGTAATATGCCCATCAGTTTTTTCGGTTTTTGTAGGGTTTGACGGATTTCCAAGATGTTAGTGAATAACGTGCTCAAAAGAGTCTTTAAATGAAGTTTGAAGGTGTCATTACGGCATATCTCTGAAAAGCGTGAACAGTGTTTGATTGAAGACGAAATTTGTCTTTGAGGAGAGGTATTTCAGTAACAATGGCTGGGACATTTGAACGGCTTTTTTGCCCTGAGGGGAGGGAATTTGAACAAGCCAATCTTCAAAAGTTCAAATGCCTGGGGAGTTGCCCGGGGTGGATGTTAAAGCTTCAATTTGACTGGTACATGACATTTTCGTAGAAATTGACTCTATTCTTAAGGTGAAAATCCTTTTTTTTTCTGAAATTCTTCGGGGTGAATGCACTTCTTATGGAAGTCTACAGAGGTGGATACTTTGCAATGGAATTCTTTACAGCTAAGAAGAAAAGGTCACTCCTCAACTGTAGTCAGGGGCAGCGGGAGGTCTGCGAAGTTAAATGGAAATAGGCCACTGAGAGTTGCATTGACTGATGTACACTTCGATAGTCATGGTTCCCCTTTAATTTCCTTCAACTGTTCCCCTTCAACATCGTAAAGAATAAGTTTAATTGTTTATAATGAATAATAATTTCAGTCTGGTGGAATCTTCAAGATTGTGTAAGACAATAGTTTGAATTGAATATATACTTGTCCAGTAATGTATCTGCGTGTTGAAGACATAAACTACGTTCTGCAGCCTTTTTAAATCGGAACATGACACTAATTATAAAGAGGTAAATTACTTGTTGAATTGTTCTTTCTAACAAATATAAAGATGCATTAACCTTACACTTTGTTTGTTTCTTAATTTGATAGCAGTTACCAAGTGAACTATACAAAGTACTTTCCATGCAAACTGTAAGTATTGCATTTTTGTTGGACATTATTCTGAGAATTATTTGTACAATTCTCATAGTTTATAGTCGTGGCTCCTTCATTCAAGTTTCTGAGGCCAGATATCTTGTTAGTCATGACAATCATGATCTTTTAAAATATGTATATGTACATATTAAGCTGGTCTTGACATAAACAAGACAAAATAGTCAGTTCAGCTTTCATCCAGTGATGGTAAAATCCTTCCTTTGATGCATTTCTCTTCGTTTAGTCAAATGTCTTGCACAAATAGTTGCTTTTTCAATGGAATGATTCTATCCTCTCTGGACATCGTATTATACAGATTAAGCATGATTAGATGCATCTGTTGACTGACTGAAGTAGCTTTTTCTCTCTAAGTAACAACTGTTGACTGATGCAACTTGTTCTGTGTAGTTTTTCTGGCTTTGTTAAGTACTTGTATGGGAGCAAATTGTGCATGCTCTTGTTGATTTATTGCCTCATTTGTGATGTTCACTTCAAGGTTTTTTCTAAGAATGAAATAAAAATACAGTTAATTGTATAAACATGCAATCCTTTTTAAATAGCATATATACGGTAGAGGTTAGACTGGAAGGACACATATAGACTTTTCTAACGTACTTAATTACCTACCTATCTTAAGGATACTTAAGTTAAAAACTAAGGGGAAAAAAGTGGTCTAAGAATAGTTAGGGTCTTACCTTAATCCGTAGGGGAGTCCACGGGCACATGGTGACGCGGAATTTGACCACTTTTTTGGGGGGAGGGGGGGGGGGTTGTTCAATTTTTCTTTGCTTTTTCTTTGGAATCGTTGAGATACACCACATGTGATCCACGTTCCTCAATACATTTTGTAGGTGCGCAATCAACTTCTGTATATCTCCAGTATTTAGCTGTTTCCCTTCTTCTGTGGATGACCCAGTTGATACCTGGTGTAAATAAGAACATTAAGGAGGTCTGCTTGATGGTTTTCATGATCAAAATTATTTCAATTTTTTTGTTAGGTAGAAGTGGTAGTATTTACAACTGGAAATTGATTTTAACTCCATCGTGGTCTGAGAAGTAAACACTAATGACAGTACTATGAACAGATTTAAATTTTTCTGGTTTGATGTATACGTTGTCAAGCAGACTCCCTCCTGATACAAATGTTGGCTCATTAACAATTTGCTGAAGGCCCAATCTCTCTTCCAGGCTTGTTCTTAAATGGCTAGATTTTTTTCACTAAAATAGTTGCAATTAAAATCTCCAAGGACGCCTCAACTGAGTACTGATTTAGTGTGTCGGTAAGGTTATCCACAAAATCGTCTGAGTTTGAGTTCTGCTTTCGGTACAGTAATAAAAAACCTATTTCAAAACTCTGGTGTTCACAAAATGTTGCACAAAATTTCACACCATTAATAAGTGGAAAGTATTCTTTCTCGGTAATGATCACCGTTGACTTGTGACACAGTGCCAAGTTTGAAAATCTATCATTACTGTCCTGTCTCTGTAGTAACAATGGAGAAAGGTTTTCTTGAATATCATTGTGGTATTCAGATGGTAAAAGCTGTGTTTCTGTCAGTAATATCAAAGGACAATTGAAAATGTTCTTATCAAACTTGATGTCAAGACAATGCTTCTTTAGTGATCTGACATTTAATAGAACTACTGGTATGACAATATCTTGTTCATGTAATTGGCATTCAAGAGTTTTGGTTAGAAGCGATGTGTTTCTGTCTTTATTATTCATCGTGGACTCGTGGGTCTGCTCTAATAATTTTTTTGTCCAAGCACGTGTTCCAAGCACGTGAACTCCATGAAGAGTAGTAGCTCTACTAAGGGCAACATAGATCTGGCCATAATTGAAACCAGTTTGCTTTTCTAGACGAAAACTGATAACAATTTCATTCAAAGTTAACCCTTGAACCTTGTGAATTGTACAGGCCCAGGCCAATGCTAAGGGAAACTGTACTCGTTCTATTTGTGGCGATGATTGCTTTCCAGAGTTTGCCTTTATTTTACTTGAGATTGGCTTGATTGGTACAACTTTGTTTTCAATAGCAAATATGTCGCCACTTTTATTGATTAGTAATTCACCTGCTAGTTCATCGTCAAATTTGACATAAACTATAATCGGCTTCCGAGATATTTGATTTACTGAAATCTTAGCGACAGTGCCTAACTGACCATTGATAAGTCTGTCAGAGACATCAATGTTACTTGTTAACATGACTCGAGCAGACTCTTTTACTAGAATTTGAAAATCTAGACCTCCTGTTGCACTACGTCCTTTTTTGAGTACTTTGTTAATCTCTTGCCTCGAAACGTTTACTGGATATTGATCAACAGCCTGAAGAAGAAACAAAGGCTTGCAAATTTCTTGAAGACGTTGATTATTGTAGTCCGTGACAAGTTGATTCTCAGCCCAGACATGTAAGACGTTCAAAGGATAATTCTTTGTATTACTAGCTTCTAGTGCCTTGGAGTGTATGGTGGATATGTCTTCTTCCGTATGTTCAGCAATCCTGGCCCTGTTAAGAAGTTGAGTGAAAGAGTCATCTCCCTTTTGCCGCATGATCTGTGTCAGTTCAACCATTTTAAAAATATGCCATGGGTGCATTAAATTCTGAAGGTCTTTACTGTAGGGGCAAAATACAGGTCTTTCTTTAATTGGAGGGAGTTGATAAAAGTCACCTACGCATAATATGCTGATTCTGATGTCAGCAAATAACTTCGAGCTCGAAGTACCAAAGATTTCTTTCAGTCTTTGATGAATATGGAGTAATTTATTATTTGAGACCATCGAAATTTCATCAATAATAATTAATTTCAATTCACTTAAGCTCAGTCTAAGTAATGTCTTCTTTTGATCTGACAGTGGTGTCAAATTTCCGTAGACTTCTCTTGGAATGGCTAACGCGGAGTTGATAGTGGAACCAGACACGTTCACCGCGACGACGCTGGTCGGTGCCATTAAAAGAACTTTTGGTAACCCAGGATTTACTGTCAGTAGCATATTTGAAGGTGTTGACTGCAGTATGATAAATTGTTCTTATCAAGTGGCTTTTTCCGGAACCTGCTCCGCCCGTAATAAAGATATGCAACGGCTCAACCTTTTTTTTTTTGCTAAACAGTTTATATTTTTCACCATGTTTCTACACCAGCGCAAAACAAAATCATATGTAAAACGCTGTTTCTCATTTAAAGATCTTACAGACTCTCTTTAAGACTCATCTGTAATAGCTGTAGGCTGGTTATAACAGGCTGTTCTATTTGATGTTATGCAAGCCGGTTTAACCTAGCGTTAAAAGCTGTTCGTCTGAATGCTGATCGAATTCATCATCACCTTCACTATCTCTCACTTGACTTGTGAAATTGTCATTTTCTTGATCATTGAAAGCATCGTATGAAAGCACATGTCTTACTGGATTCTCACTAAATGCTTAAAATGCAACACTTATCGCCTCAGCATTTGGTTCAAATTTCTGCCTATTTGAATCGACTACAGTCTTAACTGATGATTCAAAGTATTTTACTGCAAATGATTGATCCGACCCTGCTAGTTGTCTCTTTGCGCCAAGGCAAGTACAGCATGAGCAAATGATGGTAAAATCTTTCTGGTTCTTTCGTTCTGTTAGGCATGTGAAACCTTATCACAGCTTTCACCTTCCTGCACTTCATGATCTCATTCCTATTAACAAGCTTAGTTTTTTGAGGAAGAATTAAATCAGAATTTTCAATATGATGTGATTCAACTAACTCTTCAGAAAGTACAACTGGTTGAACGTCATTATTTCCATCAGGATCAGCTTTGTAGTCCTTGTAGTAGCAGGCTGCAAATTCTGCTAAGCATAACTGCCGAAGGGCGTTTGGCCGATCGCTATATCTTTCAATTATGTTTGACTTGAAAATATCGGTGCTGTCTCCATCAAGTGCTTCTAATTCTTCTTGGCATTTCGCTACACGCAGTCTCTCTTGTGGTAATCCTGTGTTTACAAATACTATTCCAGGGAATGTCTTTCTCAACCAAAGTTCAGGCATACACCTATACACACACTCTTGAGCACTGACTTCTCTGCATGATAAGAACGCTGCACCAACCTTTTTTAAGCCTTCTTTGACATTTAAGTTGTTTGCTTTCGCTTCTTTAGCTGCATTCTTTATAGCTTCAGAACATTCGGTTTCATCTTTAGAAAAGTAAGAGCAAACGTATGTTATGCATTTGTAATGGTTAAATACAGGTTGTAAATCAACATTTGCTCTGAACCCTTTTATCCCGGCTTCAAAGTAGTTATTGATATGCAATTCAAACTCATCATCAGGCGAAATAGACAAAGCCCACTTGTAGTCTTACATAGACACTTTACAACTAGCCAGTAGTTGTTCTGCAGTAAGACTTGACTCGTAATTAGTTTTACCAGGATCTAAGTTTTCATTAATTATTTGTTTTATAGCACTCAAGATTTCGTTGCGGCGATTTAAAAGAGGGGAGAGGAACGGGCAGGTAAATATCTCATCTCCCTATTTTTTAACTCATTTTTCTCCCTCCTCCCTAATTTTTTTGGCCGTTTCTCCCTCCTCCCTGATTTTTCACCTTTCTCCCTGATTAGTGCTTTAACGGGTTAATATGACGTAACACTACACTTGCAGTCTAAACTCCTTTCAAAATTATCACTTTACTTAAAGAACTTTGTGCTCTTTGAAGACTTTGAATACCTACAGACTACTAGATTTAACTAGTACCAGCTTACTTTGGTAGTACGTAAAATGACAGGCCAAACACGACTCCCGCTAGTCGCTTAAGTTATTCTAGCCTTCCAAATAGAGCTTTCTGAGTACATTCGCAACAGCTTTGTCCCTTTGATCAGGATGATCTGAAGGCGACACAACTGTGTCGGTAAATTGTGTGGTTGACCTTTTGATCAAGTGAGTATTCAAGCTGTGATATAAACTGTTTGGAGGGTTTTATGTTACGTTCTTAGAGCCGTTTTAGTCTGTGCTGTTCTAGTGCGTGCTAGCTCTTTGGCAATTAGTTAGCTTTTTGGGCTCAGATCAATTGCAAGATTTCTTAAAGCTGCTTAAAAGAGTGATGTTTTCTGAAACGATCCCAAGTTTCTAAGTCCGTGATTAGATGTCTGCTTGCGGTTATGTGCAAGACATGTAACTTTCTTTATCGCGGATGAGGTATGGAGTGTCTAAAGGATCCAAGTTATTCTGAGACTATTGCAGTCTCCTTTGATCATGTGGAAGCTACGGCTTCTTGCGCTGTCGTTTTAACTCCACTTTCATGGTTGTGGTTCTAGAAATAGAATTGCTTGGAGTTAAAACATTGCACCTCCATTGTCTTGTAGCATTACTAGCATCCAACAGATACATCTCCGGCAATTTAATTGCGCTTAGCAATTCTGAAAGAGGTTATTGTGTCATCTTCCTGTGACGGTCTGTTTGTAAATCGTACACGATTTTCTAAACCTCCATTTGTTAAACTTGGAGCAGTTAAAATGCTGGTTCGAAAGACTCAAGGATGCTTCACGTGAATAGGCTGTGTATTTCTCAAGCAAGACTCGAGTTTCGGTTCTTCAATGAACCTCATCAGTTGCTCCTATGGTAACGTCTCGTGGAATGATTTAAAATCATTCTGTTGAAACACGTGTTGTTCGCCGCTTATGTACTGCAAGGAGGATCGAATGTCCTGCTTTCTCATTGACTCGTTTTATTTTGACCAATCGGGCAAATCTCATTTCGATCCACGTTAAGTTCAGTTGTGTTTTTCTGGAAGGCTTTTTATCGTTTTTTTGAGCATCTAAGCTCTCCTCGGACGCGAAAAGTAGTTTAACTAAGGTCGTACGAGGGTAGTATGAAAAATGACAGGCCAAACACGACTCCCGCGTGTCGCATAAGTTATTCTAGCCTCCAAAATAGAGCTTTCTGAGTACCTTCGCAACAGCTTTGCCCTTTGATCAAGATGATCTGAAGGCGACACAACTGTGTCGGTAAATTGTGTGGTTGACCTTTTGATCAAGAGAAGCGCGAAAATCTTGTAACAAGAGGCCATTCATAATACCGCAAACACCTTACGGTCTCAAAATAGTCTTGGATACCCAGGGGCTACCCAGTCTTCTCTCGATATAATTGTTTAGCGGGTCCTAGCGGGGAACAGATTCGTACAGTTTCTTGTATTACGATCTATTCAGTACTGAAGGCTTTAAAGACTCATGTCACGTTTTTTAAGACATAATCTCCCTTCTCCCTTTTCATGCTGGTTCTCCCGTCTCCCTCTTTTTTCGCGTCCTTTCTCCCTCCTCCCCCTATTTCTTGGGCCGTTTCTCCCTCCTCCCTAAACCGTTCCTCTCTCCTCTTAAAATGACGGTTTTTTCTTCTTCTGAAACATCATCTGATAGTGGCTTTGAAACAACTGTTTCGTCAGTGAAAAACTGACCAAAATTAAACCTGCAAGGAATATTTTTGTATTTTTTACAACTTCTAGAATGATTATGTTTCTGATATATGCTTACTAGCTCGTACAATTCAGGTTCGTTTTCTCTTTCTGGAAGATGTGCTTGGACATGTTTGTCAATATACCTAACATATGTTTCCTCATTTCCTGGTGTTAGTTCTGGACAATCTGATGTCCAAATCAGTGAATGTAAGTGTGGAGATCCTCCCATTTGGAATTCAATTCTTAGAGCGTAGTAGATAATCTTACCGATTGGGTTTGCATTACTAAGTAACACCTCTTTGAAAAAACTCTCTACTCTATACTGAAAATGTTTGGCAACAATTACAGGATTGAAATTATGAATATATGAAATTCATATATTTGAACTGCGGAATGAAGAAATCAATGTAAAGAAGATCCTCGCAGTTATTAACGCAACTTATGCAGTTGCGAAAAGAAAGCCTGAAAAAATCAGGCTTGCCGGGATTCGAACCCTGACCTCTGCGATACCGGTGCAGCGCTCTAACCAATTGAGCTAACAAGCCAACTGGGAGCTGGTCATTAAATTGGTTCGTAATATACCCGGGAAAGATGAAGATGAAATTATGAATATATGAAATTCATATATTTGAACTGCGGAATGAAGAAATCAATGTAAAGAAGATCCTCGCAGTTTTAATTACAGGATTGAGGTTAAGAAGAGAACAAAAGTATCTGGAATAGTTCTGTCCACCTTAGATCAGCACACGAGAGCGTCATAAACCATGTTGGAATTCCAAGTTGTTTTACCATTGCAGTCGCTTCAAACATAAACTTCTGCCAATATGGGGGACCGCCTGGAATGTTTCTTAGGAAGAGATATGCTTGATCTTTGAACATCAAGTTTTTCACACACTGTTCGTTTGATCTGAATTCTGACGCTGTTATTGGTCGGCCATGGCGTTTCTTCAAAGCAATGGTAATGCTGCCTGAAACCTTTTTCTGTTCAATGATAAATTGTGCAAAGAACAGATACTCTGGATTCATTGCAAATCCACCCCTATTTAGTTTTACCTGTTTCTACACGATCACTGCAGGAAAGATGTGTCTCATCGGACTCATTTTCGTTTTCATGATCACCAATGCTTGTAAGCCTGTGTTCAATATTGTTGAGATCTATAACTGTATTCTCATATAATGGGTTGTTAGCTTGAAGCCAATGCAGGGCGTTCAGTATAAGGTTTGGACGAACTGCCTGAAAATAAACATGACCTTTGAACTGTAATTTTCTTTTCAGTTTCAGCCATATAATTCCAGAACTTTCAGGCGCCCGTGGCGAAACTTTGCAAGTTTGTTCACAGTTCACTGGAACATTACAAATTGCTCCCTTAATTTTTCGTTGTTGGCCTTTTGGCAGGACAACAATTTTTTCGAAGGCTATCCGCTGAGAAATGAGGATTTGTTCAAGCTCTTCTAAACCTGCAAGTTCAGGTGGGAGATCATCAACCGCAAGTTCGTTATGTACAGCTTGGCAAGGAACTTTCTTCTTTTTAGTTCGCAGTTGCTATAGCAACTGAGAACTATTGGGGCTGTCCTGGCGTCGTGTGGAGTTGTGTTAACTCTTTGGCAACAAGCCCACACAGCCATTCAAAGAAGAATCCTTCGAAGTGTATAAGTAGGCAAGTTTTGACGGGCTCGTAACCAAGTTTTGCGCTGTCTCAGTGGATGAAGAATTAATCGGAGTGTTTGGATCCTCGAAAATACCGTAGATTTTGATTTGCAAAGACAGCACAGGAAGGAACCGGAAGGAAATGTTTACTCAGGTGCGTGTTAGGACTCGTTCGTCTTCAGTTTAGGTTGGCGTTCGCCAGCGGGTTAGGAACAGCTGGACGAGGAAAGAAATTGGTTGTTAAGTTTAGTTGCTGTCGAAAAGATTGCAAAGAAGTCTTTGTGTGTTAATGTTTCTGATCTACAAGTGCAAACATTTCTTTATGCATAAGTTGACTGGGGGAGATAATTGGTCATAATTGATAAATAAAGTCCACGAAAGGCGATTGTGTACGTTTTCATTTGGTACGGGTTTAAGTTATAAACTATCAAAAATCATCCACATCATGATCTTACAGATGTTCAAGGGTTTATTTACAGCTTTCAGCTTGAGTTTTATGCGATTTACTTTGAGCTTATATATATGACATATATGTTGCTCGGAATTATCGGCCAGTCAGGATTTCCCCGGTACCCGCGTATTTAATAAATTAAATATTCCATACATCATTGCCAGTTATTGAGCTCTCCAGAATCGACCGTTATTGAAGTGTTTTTGGTTTCTGTAGTTCATGTCAGTTTAATTTCGTAGTTCCCAGTCCCACAGCTGAATGTATTCGTGGTTATGATCTGACGATTTAACTCGTTATTCTGAACTTAGCAAATGATGTTTGTTCATTGATGATCACCAGAAGGATTCTCGAAATCCTTCTCATTTAGCTGCAAAAATGTTTTGTGTTTTCTTTCGCTTAGCCTTTGGAAACTTATATTATGGTAATACAATCTGGGCTAATACATATCCATTACAACGTTGGAACCAGTTGTCAAACTTCAGAAAAAGGTCGTAAGAGTAATTACTTTTTCTGATTTTAGTCGTCAATCGAAACCATTATTTAGGAAACTAGCCGTTTTACCTCTGGAAGAAATTAACCATGTAGCAACAGCTATATTTACATATAAATTTTTCAACAACATGTTGCCAAGTACATTCGACAAATTCTTCCAACTCAACAAAGAATTACATGAATATAATACAAGAGGATCCGAGAAAATCCACATGAAGCATGGGCGAACTAATTATAAGAAATACACTACTAGAAATAAGGGATACCATATTTGGAATAAACTTCCTATCGAAATATTACAATCAAAACATGACAAATTTTCAAGAACAAATTAAAAAAGTACTACCTAAACACAATGGATGTAGAAATGTAACAAGTTGAAAAAATATATCTCATAGTAAAAAGTATTGTTTATTAATCAAAAGCGTTAGTAATTATTTACATAGCCATATTGTCAAAAGGTTAATAGTACATTAATTTTGTAACTGGTGCTCTCCTTGTAAAGCCCATAAGGATTTGTTGAGAGCTCCTGCTCCATAATAACGTTAAGATGTAATCAGTACAAGCAATTGTATAAATGGCAATTGGGGCAAATAAATAAAGTTGAAGTTGAACACTTTTCCTGGCACGAAAAGCTATTTAAATTGATTTTCATAATTTAATTAGTAGAATGTTGGCATGATTTCTGACACGAAAGTGTAATTGTCAATCTCAAGTTTTTAAATAACTCAAACAACTTATATACACGCAAAAACTAACCCAGCGTCTGTTTCTCTTTAATTATGTAAGTATTCTTGATTCTACATTTATTCTATTATTACGAAAAAAAACACGATTTCCCAGACTTATGATAGCATATTTCTTTTCAAATGCGAGACTACTTTTTCTAAACCCGTCAATCGTGGTCTCCCCGTTATTCTTTAATTTTGAGCTGCCTGTTACCCATTTACTGGTGACACTCTCTATCATGCAACCACATCCTGCTCCTGATAACCCACTGATATACACTGAACAACAAACGCAGCGGAGGCAAAGTAGTAGTAACATCTAAAAAACAACTGCGAACTATCCCAACGGATCCGCTCGTTCATATTTTGATGACAAGTGTAACAAATGTAAACATTGCCATTAAATGACCCAACCGATGTAAGCAAACATAACAAGTTGGAACTGTATTTTTCTGTTTTTAATTCAATTACACTTTTTCTATACAAAAGTCTATTACAAACCACGCAAATGTAATAAGGACGATCTCTTATGCTAAGATTAAACTGCTCAATATTCGGTAAACGGTAAACGTATTTCTTTTAGAATGTCAGTATTAAATTGACTCGAGACATGAGCTGTTCCAGGGTTAACATTTGTCATATCTTTCGTTGATACTTGCACACCTTTGAGCTCGTAAGTGGTATCATTCCTCCCAAAGTACATTGTCTGAAAATACTCCATTACGTGGTCAAGACAAGCTAACTCTATTAGCACACAGGTTCCTGATGGGTCATTCATCCCTTCACAGTTCCTACTGTGTGAATCAAATACTTTAAAAACACCGTCCGTTGTTTGAAAGATAGCTACTGTTAAGATTGTTATAGTCAGAATAAAGGACCTGTAGTTTTCGCCTAGCAACGATCAAAATGCTTGCAGTAGGGGTACACAATTAGCTTCTTCCATCACTAACTCACTGGGGTGAAATATGTTTCCAAAATAACTTTCACTAGATATTACATTGTAAGTAGCCTCGCCCAAACATAATACATCAGGTATTTCAGTCAGCAGCAGATACTTTTCCCGTGCTGAAAACGATAGATGTTTGTACAATTCATTACCAATATTCATTATTTGCACGAGGTCCGCGGATGATCTTATTGTATATATCGAGTTGTATAATATAGCTGTTAAACTCATTGCCACGCACTGACTTCTTGCATTAGGACCGAAGGCTAAAAACTGTCCCTGAGAATATGGTGCGCAAATAGTTTTTGATGAGTCAATGAGATATGGGCCAGGATTGGTCTCTATATCACCGGATAGCTTTGTACTGATATGCGCCGTTATATGACCGCCATTTTTGTAAACTGATTCCTTCTTTGATGCTAAAGGTTCACAGCCAACATAATTGAAGGCATACCGTCTCTTCAGTGTTAGCTCATGTCCCTCAACTGTTAAAACTTTCCCGGTACATAACACAGTTTCTTTCCATAATATCGTCATTTCAACAATTTTATGGAGGAAGGATGTTTTGGGCACTGTTCTTGATATATACTTTCTCATAAAATTTCTTTTTCTCCTATTTTTCAAAGCTCTTTTCAGTGCTTTCACTGGCATTCTGCTGGGTTCTCTGCAACGGTGTGGTCGTTTGTCACGAAGTGTTTTATTGTGGTTAATAAACAGCGCAAACCGTGATCTACAACATTTGTCTTTTATCAGCTTTTTTGAATCAAACATTGTCATTATTGCTCTGAAATGACTAGGGTCTTTAAATTCACTTGAACTTTGTGTTCAATTCACTTTCTTCCTGTGTAAACAGCAGCGTTTTCGTACAAACTACAGTCGTTTTGTGTTAGTTAACTTCAGTTTCTTCACTCGTTCTGTAAATTCAGTGTATTCTTAGTGTACTTTGCGGTAGCCCCGCAGCTCTTAACAACCTCTCACGGTATTCTCAGTATATTGTCAATGCACTGTTCTCAATGAATTTCTTAGTTTATTCTCAGTTTATTCTCAGTTTATTCTCGTTTATTCACAGTTTATGGGACACTCTTAAAGCAGAGTGCCTGACAACTTTCTGCACCTGAAAAAAAAAGGAAAACAGTTAGTAATTATTACTGAAGACAGCTGTACTTCTAAATAAATCTGAAGAACAACTCATTATCATCAAGCCTACAATGCTAGCTAACAATTTTTGCGGCACCATAGAAAATTGTACCAAAAATACAGAATTGCATGACTGTTAGGTAGTAACACTCAAAGTAAATTTCGTTGTCCAACTGATCCACACACTCTTTCAGCCCCTCTCCCCTTCTCTTTTATACCTGTATGTTGACAGCACAACTCTTTGACCACCTACCCCTCCCCAGTCAATGCAGATAGCAATACAGGTATCATTCAGTGGAAGCAGTTGAGGTTAAGGCTTTCTGGAAGTGTGCCAAAATTAACGACCACTATTGTACGATGTGAGTCATAACCGGTATGCAAAGCCCAAAAATTCAAATGAACATTACAACATTTTTATTCCATGATCCCTTACGAATCTTCCCAAACCATTTTCCCATAACAACCTGTTTCAGGCATTCAAGTAGTTACCAGTAAATTTGTCCACATGGAAGATTGCCCAAACAAATTCGGCCACACAACAGATAACTTGCTCGTTCAATTTAATTACATGTACATGTTGCTCCAACATGTACATGTAATTTTGTTTTAATTATACACAAAACATAAGCAGTTGCAAAAAGGAAACCTAAAATAATCTGTTACAACTCTGAGGATTGAAACCAACGACCTTGCGATTACTGGTGCGTTGCTCTGCTAACTGCACTATCAAGCAATCTGGGAGCTGGTCTTATACATGTGGAGGATGAATTTATGAAAGTGAAATATGTGAAACATCACACATATGAACTGTGGTTAAAAGATAACATAAATAGATAAATATAGACCATCACAGTCACATGAACAATTTTCAAACCTAACTTTTTGGGGCACTTTCTTTTTCGCAACTGCTTATTAAGTAGGCAGCATAACTGTGATGGTCTATCATCTATCTTTCATCTCCAGTTCATATATAGAGGATATTGCACGGCGCCGTAAAGATATGAATTTTATTTTTGAGGGGTAAAAACAATATTTTACCAATGAGCGCAGCCATTAAAATATTATTTTTTACCACAACAAAATAAAAGTCATATCTTGAGGCACCATGTAATTTTCTTTTTAAAAATTATATAGGGAACAATAGTTTTGCACAAACAACAGTACTTGTGAAAGGGGGAAATGATGTCATCAATATCCTCACTACTGAGGATATGGAAAATACACCACTCAAGTCCCGGATGTAGTTTCGTATGAAATTTACGACTGGTCTATTTTTCACTAAAACACTCTTGTCTACAAATGTACAGGTATAATAAATATAAGCACCGCTCTACCAACTGCACTATCAAGCAATCTCGGAGCTGGTCATTTGTGAGTTCACAATATACACGTGGAGGATGAATATTGATTAAGTGAGATACGTGAAACATCATACATATGAACTATACTTGAAAGATAAAATAAATAGATAATATACACCACCACAGTTACATAAACAACTTTCAAACCTAACTTTTTGGGGCACTTTCTTTTTCGCAACTGCTTATTAAGTAGGCAGCATAACTGTGATGGTCTATCATCTATTAAATCTTTCATCTCTAGTTCATATATAGAGGATATTACACGGCGCTGTAAAGATATGAATTTTATTTTTGAGGGGTAAAAACAATATTTTACCAATGAGCGCAGCCATTAAAATATTATTTTTTACCACAACAAAATAAAATTCATATCTTGAGGCACCATGTAATTTTCTTTTTAAAAATTATATAGGGAACAATAGTTTTGCACAAACAACAGTACTTGTGAAAGCGGGAAATGATGTCATCAATATCCTCACTACTGAGGATATGGAAAATACACCACTCAAGTCCCAGATGTAGTTTCGTATGAAATTTACGACTGGTCTATTTTTCACTAAAACACTCTTGTCTACAAATGTACAGGTATAATAAATATAAGCACCGCTCTACCAACTGCGCTATCAAGCAATCTCGGAGCTGGTCATTTGTGAGTTCACAATATACACGTGGAGGATGAATATTGTTTAAGTGAGATACGTGAAACATCATACATATGAACTATACTTGAAAGATAAAATAAATAGATAATATACACCACCACAGTTACATAAACAACTTTCAAACCTAACTTTTTGGGGGACTCTTTCTTTGCAACTGCTTATTAAGGGATAGGCAGCATAACTGTCATGGTAAATCATCTATCAAATCCTTCATCTCTAGTTCATATATATAATACATCAAATACTTAACTTCCATGTATTCATCTTCTGCAGGCATATTAGAACTTACAGAATGGCTAGCTACCAGTTGGCTTCAAATCTCATCTGAAGCCTGATTTTTTACATCTTTCTACATAACTGTGATGGTCTGTCATCTAATCTATTTAATTTTTCATGGAAAGCTCATTTAACATTTCACCACTATCTGTTCATCTTCTTTGGACATATTACCAAGTCACATAATAGCCAGTTCTCAGATGACGTCCTAGCTCAGTTGGTAGACCACTGCACTACTAATCACAACGCTATGGGTTTGAACCCCATTCAAGGTTAAATTCTCTGAATTATGGAAGTTCAAAAAACAAAAATGAATTCAGCATCAGATACTGAACACCAAATTAAATTTGGCTGATTAAAAACAACTGTTTTGCATACAATATCATTCCCACAGTTAAACGTAGCAAATACTGCCAGCACTTCTTGACTCACTGGCCCTCTCCCAGTCCCAGGCGGGAGGTACTCCGGATTTCAAGTGACAGGGATGATCAAATGGGGGCAAAAATCAAAACCAAAAAAAAAAAAATCCCTATTGCTTCCAACAACCCAAAAAAATCCCTGGAAAGGTACTATGGTAGACTACTCAACCAAAGACATGACTACATCAGTCCCAATGTGAAAGATCACATTTTTTTATTCATCCACACATAACCAACCAGACAAACAATACATATGGACAACTCACTTTCAAGTATTTAAATGTGCAATTCATAAATGATAGATTATCGCAGTTATAATCAGCTTTCAAGACTGAATTCTTCTTCACGCTTTCTTTTGGCAACTCCTTAAGTACCTTACATAGCTACGATGGTCCATCATCTATTATAATATTGCATTCGTGTATATGATACTTCGAATACAATTTTCACTTCCGTCTATTCACCTTCTGTACGTATTTTATAGTCAAAATACTCAGCGCGTTCCGCTTATAATTTATTTGGGAATAACTTTCATTAATCGGGAACGGATTGCGTTATTGGAATCAAAATTCCACTTTCAAATTGAATATTGTAATGTTACAACGGTACACTTGTTTTCTAAATAAGGAATACTGATTGATTTATTATTGACATGAGGCGAATGTTCACGTGCAAGTAGCAGACTGTTGGCTGCTTGACTTATCTGACTTGATTTGTGTTCGCTCAACAAAATATTACGGTGGCCTACAAGTATCACGGCAAAAATTTCAAGTCAAGAAAGATAAAATGAGCCACCAGTTTCGAAATATGCCCTCAAAAGCTCTTTATTAATGAACTTACTCTTTTACAAATCTATTTAACCAATCCTGTTGAGTTAAAACTTTTCACTATGCCACTGATAGCTCTTCAACTTGTGGTGTGGCTAATAAAACCATGATCATGAATGGCAAAATTATTTCTGGGATGTTTGCTGTAGCCAATGATGTGCCAAAACTTAGTAATCATTAAGAACCTGCTGAAAACAAAAAGGGCTTCCATCAGTCACAGAACAGCTTAAACTTGAATCTGATTGGCCGAACTTGGCAAGCAAGCAAGCATAATCCAGAAACACTTTCAACAACTGCATTCACAGTTTTAGTAGCACTGCAGACAGATGCCACCTGCTGGTGTCTTCTGGTCTTGTACAAAATAGCAGGAACTTTAACTTTATATATGAACAACAGCCACAAGGCTAACATGAAGGTTTTCTCTAACAGAGTTTTGAATATTCCACCTATTACCTACAGCTTTTAACTTTAACAATAACAGGAAGTTTGAAAATATTAAAACATAAGCTGTTGTGCACTTGTAGACCATGTGATCGTGGTGTCCATCACTTATACTATTGCCACAAGCAATATACCATGAAGGAATTCTATCTGGAGGGGAGAAGGCTGCATTCTACCTCCAAAAAATTGTGAATCGACTTGCCTACAATATTATAGTTCATGTCCCAGGAAACTATAAGTGCATTTGCACTACAGGAAAATAGGGTGGAGGGATTTGTTAATAAGAGGAAGACTACATATTTTAGCCGTTAAAAAAACATATTTTGGCTTGTGTAAACAATGCATGTATTTTATATTCTGTAGGTTTGGTACCACGATTTCGGAGGCTATAGGCACCTATGGTTCCAAAAGGGACTAGACCCTTTTTTGTGGTTTGATAGTACTGTGTAAACACTTCTTCGATTCTGTTCTTCTTCTGCTATGTTGTGTGACAAGATGCATGTATGCTGGTAGTAAAATTCGTCTACATGTAGGCGCTGTAACTGTACTATAAAGGCATGCTCCAAATCAGATGGTGAAGGTGTTTTTCTATACAAACCACACTGAAAAATCTCTTGTGTAAATTTCAAAAATTGGTTTGCTCCTTTTTTACACGTCCAAATGCATTTTTTTCAAAGTGGATGTGCCTTACATTATGGGGACCACAAAGGGCTTGAACTATTGGTTGAACAAGATCATTGCAGCTTTATACTGTTAATGGTCATTATCTGGGGAAAGGTATACAATAAGAACAATAATAATCATCAGAACTATTCTAATATTTCCAGACTAGAGGCCTGTCGCCATCTATAGCTTTTAACCTGTTGCCATCTCTAACTTAAAGGATTATAGAAAAATTCTGAATAGAGCCCAGGACCTTGTTGCTCAAAGCAAGGCTAAAGTAACCCAGGATTAGTGTCAGTTGTGAATTATATGGTTTATAGCTCACGCTTAATGCTCACTGGGTAGTTCTGTAAATTCTTCTTGTCCTACACTTTTACTTTGGCTTCTTTGAAACTTTTTATTTAGTATTTGGAAAATGCTTTTCAACAAGGGATGTTGGTTGACCTTTAATCCTAGGTTAGTGTCAAATGGCTTTCCAACAACCAACCCTGTCAATATCACATAAGGTCAAGGCGTACCAAAAGATTGGCTTTTACAGTAAGCCAAAGTAAAGAGTTCTCTGAATGATTCTGCACTCTGTAAATCCTGAACTGGAAATGTTATGGACTTTGCACAGGCACTTACAACTGGAAAACAAACAGAGTGCCTTGGATTATTCTTTAAACAGTCATGATCAAAATGAACAGGTATTTTAAACTTTTCTCCAGAAATTGGCTTATGTTGTGATCCTGTCAGCCATCACGCCCGGTATGCTGAGACTAGGACTCTCGAACACCTCGCTTTCACCTTGATTGCCACCCCCTTCCTTGTCACTCTCCTCATCAGTCTTCTCATCTTCCTTCTTGTAGTCAAGTGCAACGGGTGTCAGATGACCTACCACATTTCCTGTCTCACAGTCATTGAGTATATCTTGAAAGTGGTCCATTATGTCTTCTTCATAGCATCGCCTTGACGTGCCTTCCCGTGAATATTGAGGTTGCAGAAGTGAGAACAGGTAGTCGGCATCAGGGGTAATATCTTTCTTGAGTTCCCCAAAAACAAAAAGAGGCTGACAGACAAGTGGCTTTTGCATAATCATTTTATCCAGGTCATAACTACTGAGCCCAAGCATGAATTCTTTCATGTAGAGACATCTACGGGATACAAAGCTCACTTTTAAAGACCTGATGATGGCTTCCAAATTCTCCTCTTTGATAGCACCAGTGTAGCCATTATCAATGATAAGATCTTGGTGGTTTGGCAGTCAAATCTGACCTCTTCAAGCACCTGATTTTCTTTGGTTGTCAGATTTTCTTCTGCAATATTCATCATGTCAATTTCTTTAATTGCTGACTCATAGCTACACCGTTCGAGAAAACAGGGGGGTGGTCCTCCCTGAGCAAGTGACAGTGCAACAATTTCTCCACATGTCCGAAAACTGCCAATTTTTTCTGTACAAGGAAGGATGACTCCAATGGAGCTCCATCTGGGAACATGCTTTGCGCCATATCAGGAATGCATCGTTCTAAAAGTTCTAAGGCGATGGCCCCACTGTCGATGCCACTTTCCCCACTGTAGTGGACTCTCAATACCTTTTGTTGGGTGGGACTTGGAGTCTTGTCTTTGCCACAAGCTAGTAATTCTGGAGGATGGAGCTTTTCTTCTCGTTGCAATAAAAAATTGACCATCGTCGTGTTTGACTTTGGAGGCCAACTCTTGCACCACATCTCTGTAGTTGTTAATGTGTGCATAGTCACCATCCACAGTCTTAGTTGCTTGGCTCTCCAGCCTTGGAACATCAATGTCTTCCTCTGACTTACAGAAATTCCATTCTTCCTGCATTTTTCGAGCTATGGCCTCATCTGACTCTATTTGCTCACAAGTGGAAGGAAATATATCGTGATCTTCAAGGAACTGCAGTCATCCTCTGCTACATTGGCAGGCTCCTGAAGATACTTCTCATAGGCAGAAAAGTGGTCAGTGTCACACAGGTAAAAAACTAAGCGCTTGGAGTCTTTTCCAACTTCTGTTTTGTACTGCTTCAAGGAAAAAAAATCCCTTGTTTGGCCTGATAACAGAAAGAAAAATGTCAGCAAGGATCCTTGGTGCATCCTGTAGGATCTTTCAACTAGGATCTTTTCAGGATCCAACCCTGTTACAAGGGTCCTTTTGCTTCATCCCTTGAGAGAGGACCCTGGTTTCTCCTGGGCAAGTCACACCCTATGACAAACAACTCTCTAGTAGGGTAGCCTTGCTTTACTACTTGGTTTAACTCATGGAAAGCAAACAGGAATCAACATCAAACTTACTACATGTACTTCAAACTAGGATGAATAACAACCACAACTTTTATGACATCAACATAATGTCACACGGAGATGCATATGAAACCCAAAAAAGGAAACTTTTCTTGATGTGCTGCCAAATTCTCAGTTTTTTCTCATGTAACAGAATGACAAAATAATGATGAACCATTATCATTTACCAGTTTCAAGAAAGGTCCATACTTGTACATAAAACAAGGGATGCTTGTTAAGACCAAATTAATTTTACACCAAGGATTTTGTACACAAAACAAATGTGCGCATCAGTCCATGCCCAAGTACAACCCAGGGTATGAACCGAATTGATGTGATGAATAACTGATGAATGATTTATCATTTGCAAACATTGTAGGTTATTGCTTTGAAAAACCTACCTGGCATAAACAGTGCATGTGTCCCGTCTTCGTAGAGTAGGACGTACTCTTTGGTGGGCTCAAATCGCCTGTCAAATGCCTTCCACTTAGCCACTGCCTTCTCAAGAATTGTTGCATATGTTGCATTTGCAGGGACAGCAATAGGTAGGCGCTTCCCACGGATGGTCTTAAGGACCTCCTCATCAAACCGTTTTAAACCAATGTTTATGGTTACTTCCACGTTGTCATCTTTTTTAGGTGCTTTTTTCTTCGAGCGGAACTCACATGCCTGCTTCTCAGACGATTTGGCGGTTACATACCTTTCAAATGACATGGCTTTTCTCTTGTGGGTTTCGGGTCTTCCAAAAGACGCAAGCTGACTTGAGCTACTACTTTCCTCATTCCAGTCTGGAGGACCATTTTTGGCTTGGTCATTGTTGCAGTTCCAGAAAATCATGCCTTTTTTCTCACTTTCTTTGCACAAGCAGTACAAAATCTATAAAGGGAATATAGTAAATTGATTTTCAGTATTCCCAGATTGCTGACCCCAAGGGGGGCTTATTAGTTTTAGGCCTCACAAAGGGGACCCTTCTTAGAAGGGGGAGAGTGAGGAGGCTTATTACATTTGTCCAAGTTGAAATTCTGTGATCAGGGCCTATTTATTAATATATATTTTTTTTGACCTGAGAGCGGGGTGCTTATTACAAGGGGAGGGGGGGGGCGCCACATAGAGGAAAATTACTTGACAGACACTGACAGACACTGTACATGAACTGTAACATAAAACTTTAATCCACTGGTGGATGTAGACCTTCACTGTTATGTTGGGGCCTAGAGTGAAAGAAAGGAGAGGGAACAGCTCAGAGTGAAGATGTTTTAAGAACAAAAAGAAAAATGGCTCCTTTGGGCCTCTTTTTTTTTCATAACTAACAAGAAAGACCCCACCCACAAATACACACACACCACTACCACCTGACTGAGCCCCTCCTCTTAATCCAGCCCTGATCATGCAGTCTCATGGAAAGTTAGTGACAGGTAATTTGAGTATTCCAGTCACCTCTCCCTAAGCAGATACGATTTGGCAAACGAAGGAATCCAGTTGAAACACGTGCAAATTGTCGGAAATAGTAAAATTTATTTTCCCATTTAAATGTATTTTTATCACCATATTGTTGCGCTGCGATGTGTGGCTGCACGCACGTGTGCCAATGCCGCTTGGGACTCGTGAGTTCAAATTTGCATCGAAAACTACATTCCTGAGATGCCTTTGAGTAGGCAACTTGTGCAGATCATAGGCAGAAACAAACTTTCCATCAGATTTGAAAGTTTGTGCTGGATTTTAGGACTCAGTCCGCCGACTCGAATGGGTCAAAATCAGGCCAAATCAATCTACAGAGACCGTTCTTTCGGAAACCGGGATTCTTTTGTCAAGGGCACGAGGTTAAGTGTATTCATTTTGGCAAAATCCCAAGCCGGCTGGAAATTTGAGGTTCTTGAACTTGCAAGCCTTGTGAGTATATATATATATTCATAGATCAGGTCAAACTTCAAGTTTCTAAAACTGCCTCCCGGAGCTTTAAATCAACAAACCAAGCCCATAATAACAAACATTAACACAGTGTTCATGTTTCTAAGTGTTTTTATTTGACTTTCATCCGTTCAAAAAACTGTAATTATTGTATTCAGAAAATCCTTTGTACACAACCAAAGCGGCCGTTAATATACAGCTAGCACAGGTCTGCAACACAAAAGTAAGCCTGTGATTGAATCAACCAGCAAATGTGAAGCTGCGTAAGCACGCCAATCTTTCATGTCAATCCTTTGAAGCAAAGTGGAAATTATATATATAGATATGCATTGGAAAAGGTCTTCTGTAATCGATCGATTTGCATGTCTTACTGATCTCATCGATTGCCTGAAAGAGAAGAATGGCATGCAAACAGCGAACTGCTATCGCATCATCCTTCCTGTTAAATTATGTTTTGTCTGGGAACACTGAAGCACATTTTCACCGATTTAAACTCCTTTCTAAATAACGGCAGTGGTAAATACTTTGTGATTTACAGGCTTTATGAACTTGAAAAGGGTACAAGCGATGTATACTTACATAGAATCACTCTCCTCGCTCTCTTTTCCTTCTCCGGATCCCTTCTTGCTCATTTTGCCGCGTCCACGAACACTGCAATGGCGGCAAAATGTCACGTGGCTATGTTGCTCGGCAGAAAACTGGCACGAGGCTTACTTCTGCTTTAAATTTCACTTCCGCCGTGGTGTCGACAAACTTTTGCCGTGATGTTCAAACTTTTGCCGTGGTGTTTACAAACTTTTGCCGTGGTGTCGACAAACTTTTGCCGTGGCGTTTTAATTCAGACTTTTGCCGTGGTGTTCACAAACTTTTGCCGTGGTGTCGACAAACTTTTGCCGTGGCGTTTTCAGACTTTTGCCGTGGTGTCGACAAACTTTTGCCGTGGTGTTCACAAACTTTTGCCGTGGCGTTTTCAGACTTTTGCCGTGGTGTTCACAAACGTTTGCCGTGGTGTCGACAAACTTTTGCCGTGGCGATTTCAAACTTTGTCCGTGCTTACCAAATCGTTTCTTCGTCAGTTTCAAAATAAAGTTAGTTACCTAAAACTTAAGGGACAAAACTAAAGTAAATGTTGACGTATTTTTTTTAATTGTGCGGTATTGACTTGAAAATTTTGCCGTGATAGTTGTGGGCCACCGTAAAATATTAATCGCAAATACTTTTAAAAGTGAAGAACCAGTCTGTTGCTATAAAACCGTGAAGAATCATTTCTTAAAAACAAGTCTGCTGTAAATATGCACAAGAAATGTTCCTGAAAATTGAGAAAAATTCCGTGTAATGCCGAACCGATTGAAACAAACAGCCGCCAACGCGTTCGTATTTCGCGTGTGAACTTTTGTTTATGTAAGTAACAACCCAATCAACATTCGTTATTTCGAATGAGTCTAACGTTGGAACATTTCTATCTTCAATTTGAAAAGAGAATTTTCATTCCAATAATGCAATCCGTTCCCGAGTAATGAAAATCATTCCTAAATAATGAGCGGAACGCGCTGAGTATTTTGACTATAATTTTACCGACTGATAACTATGAACAAAAACAGACAACGTGACACAAACACAATGAACCGTAAAATCCCGGTTCAAGAGACTCCCCAGCTTAAAAGAAGAAAAATTCATTTCAGTTGTACCACATCGAATCGACGGAAAGCTCATTTTGTGTCCATCCACCATGACCATGTGAACAAAGTTGTATACGTACCGGGTATTCAAAGTAGCCAAAACAACACGTACCACTAGGAAAACAGCTTCCTCGACTACAACTCGATGTCCCTGTCAACCAGAATTCTTGAAGACACCAGAAAAGGTCAGACTTCGACGGCAGGAACTTCCACACTGCTTTCAACGCAACGACCACGCAGCAAATTATTACGCCGAACGCAATTGAGAGAATCATCGGTCAGCGGATGGACTTGGCCTCGTAGCTCACTTGATAGAGCGACGGTGATCTAATCTGGAGGTCTCGAGTTCAAATCCCGCCGGCGTCGAAGATTTTTCTTTCATCTTGGTTCTTATTTCTTATTTCTTCCTTAAAGGCCTGTGGCCGGGGGGAAATTAGGGAGGACAGTATTGCTCACTTCTTATACTTTACATCATAAATAGTAAGTTTACAGCGATCGCCACTTCATGCCAGCTTTCAAATTAAAGTTCGCTAGTACATTCGTCCTTGCTCATGTCGAAGAAAAGTTAACTCCATTGAATTCCTTGTAGTTTTCTACACAAATTTCCCTAAAAATTTTGGCCAAGCAAAGCAAAACTGCCAAAAAAAATGCTTCCATTTCAATGTTGAATAATCTTTCTTTAGCAGGCTCCGGTTCAGTAACCCGATCGAATCGGTGCTCTTTCAAGCTTGTCAGCATCTTTCTCCTTGCTCTCGCCAAAGAGATTTATATTGCATTGCATTCCTAGTGATTTTCTATACCGTCTTTCACGAAGATTGTGGGGAATCGCCGCTAACCGACCGAAACTTTGCAACACGTATTTGTTTGGCCGAGCGAAAATCGGAGGTCTGGGGCAAGTGACCACCAAAAAAACAAGAAAAGCCCCGGGGGCATTGGACCCCGCTGTTCCCCCCCCCCTCGGGGTGCAAAATACACTACGGTCACTCAAGATATGTGCCCAAGTGGTATAAAGTTTTGAAGTTTGTGATTTTTCTTACGTTTGACGTGTGTGCTGCCATCCCGCCCCCCAACGTCTTCTCTGCACCCTTCTCCTTGTGATATCATGAATCCCTTATAGTATGAACGCCTTTCCCTTCCCTCATTCCTTGGTCATCCACCTGTTCTAGCACTTGCGAAGAAGAACGTGACGAAATAGTTTTGACCATGGCGTGACTTAGTTACGTCACGTTTTTTTTTTTTTTAACGAAATGACATCTCAGCGTAATTCTAAATATTAAACAAGGGCACGGAGATTTAAATAGATTTATTGATAAAGACAAAATTATCCTTAAATCGAAAGGAAACGGTTCTCTACTGAAAAAGGAAACATAAAAGTCTACTTTTAGGCCATGATTCGATAAATGCTTTAGTGAAAGCAAGGAAATTCCCCGAATCGGCTTCTGTCTTTCATTGACGTAATGTTTACGTGTTACGGCAAGATAGGCGAATTCATGACAGCTTCAAAGCTCGCTAGCACCTTCGTCCTTGCTATTATCGAAGAGAAGTCAACTCCATTGAATTTCGTGTACTTTTCTACATAACTTTCCATAAAGATTTTGGCGAAGCAAAACAAAACTGCCAAAAATATGCTTGCATGTCACTGTTGAATTATTCAACTTGGTGAAAGCAAGGGACTTCCCCGAATCGCCTTTTGTGTTCCGGTGATGTAATGCTTACATGCCAGGGCAAGTTTGGCGAATTCATGCCGGCTTCAAAGCTCGCTAGCACCAACTTTCATGAAACTTTTGGCGAAATAACGCTAAATGAAAGAAGATTACGGGCAAGTGTTGTTTTTACCGAGCGGAGGTCTGGGGCAATTGACCACCAAAAGAAAAAAAACGGGTATTACTAGACCCCGTCCTGACGGCGGGGTAATAATAACAAGACAAGAAAAGCCCCGAGGGCATTGGACCCCGCCGTTTTCCCCCTCCCCTCGGGGTGCAAATACATTACGATCATTCAAGATATGTGCCCAAGTGGTATAAAGCTTTGAAGTTGGTGATTTTTCTAACGTTTGACGTGTGTGCTGCCAACCCCCCCCCCCCCAACATCTTCTCTGCACCCTTCTCCTTGTGATATCATGAATCCCTTATAGTATGAACACCTTTCCCTTCCCTCATTCCTCGGTCATCCACCTGTTCTAGCACTTGCGAAGAAGAACGTGACGAAATAGTTTTGACCATGGCGTGACTCAGTTACGTCACGTTCTTTTTTTTTTAACGAAATGACATCTCAGCGTAATTCTAAATATTAAACAAGGGCACGGAAATTTAAATAGATTTATTGATAAAGAAAAAGTTATCCTTAAATTGAAAGGGAACGGTTATCTACTGAAAAAGGAAACTTAAAAGTCTACTTTTAGGACATGATTCGATAAATGCTTTAGCGAAAGCAAGGAAATTCCCCGAATCGGCTTCTGTCTTTCAATGACGTAATGTTTACGTGTTACGGCAAGTTAGGCGAATTCATGCCAGCTTCAAACCTCGCTAGCACCATTGTCCTTGCTCTCATCGAAGAGAAGTCAGCTCGATTGAATTTCTTGTACTTTTCTACACAACTTTCCCTAAAGATTTTGGCGAAGCAAAGCAAAACTGCCAAAAATATGCTTGCATTTCACTGTTGAATTATTGGCGACTTCCCCGAATCGCCTTTTGTGTTTCAGTGATGTAATGTTTACGTGCCAGGGCAAGTTTGGCAAATTCATGCCAGCTTCAAAGCTCGCTAGCACCTTCGTTCTTGCTTTCATCGAAGGAATTTTCATGCCATTAAATCGCCGGTAACTTTCTACACCAACTTTCATGAAAATTCTGGCGAATAAACGCTAAACGAACAAAGATTACCGGCAAGTATTGTTTTGACCGAGCGGAGGTCTGGGGCAAGTGACCACCAAAAAACAAGAAAAGCCCCAGGGGCATTAGACCCCGCCGTTGTTCTCCCCTCCCCCCTTCCGGGGTGTAAAATATGTTACGGTCACTCAAGATAAAAGCCCTTGCCTGTGTAGCGAAAGACACGACGAGTATTTGTTTGGCCGAGCGAAAACCGGAGGTCTGGGGCAAGTGACCACCAAAAAAAAACCACGAAAAAAAATGGGTATTACTAGACCCCGTCCTGACGGCGGAGTAAAAAGCCCCAGGGGCATTGGACCCCGCCGTTTTTCTCCCTCCCTTCGGGGTGCAAAATAAATTACGGTCACTCAAGATGTGAGCCTAAGTGGTGTACATTTTTGAAGATGGTGATTTATCTTACCATTGACGTGTTTGCTGCCATCTGTCCCCCCCCCCCCCTACGTCCTCTCTGCACCCTTCTCCTTGTGATAACATGAATCCCCCATAATATGAACACCTTTCCCATCCCTCATTCCTTGGTCATCCACCTGTTCTGGCACTCGCGAAGAAGAACGTGACGAAATAGTTTTGACCATAGCATGACTCAGTTTACGTCACGTTTCTTTTTTAAACCAACTGACATCTAAGCGTAATTCTGCACAGATATTTAAATAGATTTATTGATAAAGAAAAAATTATCCGAAAGTCTAAAGGGAACGGTTATCTCCTAAAAAAAGGAAACGTAAAAGTCTACTTTTAGGCCATGATTCAATGAATGCTTTAGCGAAGGCAAGGGACTTCCCCGAATCGGCTTCTATGTTTCAATGATGTAATGTTTACGTGCCAGGGCAAGTTAAGCGAGTTCATGCCAGCTTCAAAGCTCGCTAGCATTTTCGTCCTTGCTCTCATCGAAGAGAAGTCAGCTCCATTGAATTTCTTGTACTTTTCTACGCAACTTTCCCTAAAGGTTTTGGCGAAGCAAAGCAAAACTGCCAAAAAAATGCTTGCATTTCACTGTTGAATTATTCAACTTGGCGAAAGCAACGGACTTCCCCGAATCGGCTTCTGTGTTTCAGTGATGTAATGTTTACGTGCCAGGGCAAGTTAGGCGAATTTATGCCAGCTTCAAAGATCGCTAGCACCTTCGTTCTTCCTTTCATCGAAGGGGTTTTTATGCCATTAAATCGCCAGTAATTTTCTACACCAACTTTACGAAAATTCTGGCGAATAAACGCTAAACGAACGAAGATTACCGGCAAGTATCGTTTTGACCGAGCGGAGGTCTGGGGCAAGTGACCACCAAAAAAAAACAAGAAGAGCCCCAGGGGCAGTGGACCCGCCGTTCCCCCCCCCCCCCCCCTCGGGGTGCAAATACATTACGGTCACTCAAGATATGTGCCCAAGTGGTATAAAGTTTTGAAGTTGGTGATTTTTCTAATGTTTGACGTGTGTGTTGCCATCCCCCCCCAACGTCTTCTCTGCACCCTTCTCCTTGTGATATCATGGATCCCTTATAGTATGAATACCTTTCCCTTCCCTCATTCCTTGGTCATCCACCTGTTCTAGCACTCGCGAAGAAGAACGTGACGAAATAGTTTTGACCATGGCGTGACTTAGTTACGTCAATTTTTTAACGAAATGACATCTCAGCGTAATTCTAAATATTAAACAAGGGAACGGAAATTTAAATAGATTTATTGATGAAGAAAAATTATCCTTAAATCGAAAGGGAACGGTTATCTACTGAAAAATGAAAAGTAAAGGTCTACTTTTAGGCCATGATTCGATAAATGCTTTAGCGAAAGCAAAACAATACCCCGAATCGGCTTCTGTCTTTCAATGAGGTAATGTTTACGTGTTACGGCAAGTTTAGGTGAATTCATGCCAGCTTCAAAGCTCGCTAGCACCTTCCTCCTTGCTCTCATCGAAGAGAAGTCAACTCTATTGAATTTCTTGTACTTTTCTACACAACTTTTCCTAAAGATTTTGGTGAAGCAAAGCAAAACTGCCAAAAAAATGCTTGCATTTTACTGTTGAATTATTCAACTTGGCGAAAGCGAGAGACTTCCCCGAATCGCCTTTTGTGTTTCAGTGATGTAATGTTTACGTGCCAGGGCAAGTTTGGCGAATTCATGCCAGCTTCAAAGCTCGCTAGCACCTTCGTTCTTGCTTTCATCGAAGGAGTTTTCATGCCATTAAATCGCCAGTAATTTTCTACACCAACTTTCATGAAAATTCTGGCGAAATAACGCTAAACGAACCAAGATTACCGGCAAGTATTGTTTTGACCGAGCGGAGGTCTGGGGCAAGTGACCACGACAAAAACAAAAACGGGTATTACTAGACCCCGTCCTGACGGCGGCGTAAAAAACGGGTATTACTAGACCCCGTCCCGACGGAGGGGTAATGAAAAAAAAAACGGGTATTGCTAGACCCCGTCCTGACGGCGGGGTAATTAGGATATCTGTAACTTATAGAATGTCGTTCGTTTAGGTATAAAGTGCAGTTAAATATGAAGTCTTTCTCGTCCTCGATCTCATTTAGAGTACAATGTTGACATAATCTCAAATCATCAGGGATTGTAGGCCAGCAGTATCTTCCGTATTCTATCATTAATCTATGATAACTTGTTCTTAGTTTTGCTATTGTGCGTCGATGGATGATCGGGGTATTTTACAAGGTCCAAGTAAGGAGATTTCTTGTTGTCTTGCTTGAAAAGAGTAAAATTTTGGTTTCTTGTTTATTTGAATTAGATTATCGAAACTCCCGATCTAACGAGCCTCCGATATAACGAGCCTCCTGATATAACGAAGAGCCTCCCGATCTAACGAACCTCTCGATATAACAAACCTCCTGAAATAATGAGCCCCCTGAAATAAAGAACTGCCTCCCGAGGTAACAAAACTTCCTATATAACGAACCTTCTGGTATAACGAACCTCCCAGCGTAACCATGCAGTCTTCTAATATAATGAACTTCCTGACTTAACCGGCAAACCTTTCATAATTACGAACCCCCGATAGAAAGAACCTTCCGATTAAGAATTCATTATACAACGAAATTCCTTTTAAGGAAATCCCTCTCAATCAATTTAAAATTTGGTGCAATTAACTGAAAAATTTGTTGAGAAAAATTATAATGTAACGGGACTTCGATGAAGCTAATTTCCCCGAGCTGTCATAGGCCTGATTGGTTTCAAAACAGCCATACGTCAACCGCCTCAATTCGTCAGTCCTAATTTTGTTTTTATCTTTCAGGTTCAGCGTATAACATGTAACGGGGTTGTAACTGCAGCTGCAGAGTTCAGGCCGAGTTTAATTCCATCACCACGTACCACGCACCACGTACCATGAAAAAATTTGCAGTTGTCCTTTTATCTTCAGTCGCCTTTGTTGAAATCATTTTTATGGTGATATTTCACTTGTGGATATCTAGTGGAGGACAAGAACGCGTGGGAAAGTTTGCGCAGAATTATTTCTCTACAGTACCGCAAATGAACAAGATAAATCCCCTTAACGGAAATTCAACCAAAGTTATCTCCTTGCAAAATATTAGCACGCGATGCTCTCAGTTAACTTTCGGGTTTGTTTCTCACATAATGCAACCACGCTTTGAAGAAACAAGCCAAAATCCGTTTCTTCTAGTGTTGATCCCATCTGGAGTTGAAAACTCGCATCGGACGCGAAGGAACGCCGTTCGCAACACTTGGTGCAACGAAGTCAATCATCAAGCTTCGAGAGTTTGGAAATGTGTCTTTGTCTTGGGTAAAACACCCGATTCTCTGCTAGAAAACGAAATTAATCAAGAGTCAACAATGTTTAATGATGTACTAGTGCTCGAAATGACAGATAATTATGACAATTTAGTAATTAAGTCATACTCAGGGCTATTATGGGGACTGGTCCATGTAAATCCTCGGTTTATTCTAAAAGCAGACGACGATGTTTACGTGCGTATTCCTTATTTGGTATCCTGGTTGGAGTATTATGCAAATGATCGATTTTATGGAGGTCACGTGATACCTGGCGGGGCTGACGTGAGGAGGTCCTCTAACATGAAAAACCGTGTTGCACGTGATTGTATGATGGAAGATCATTATGCCCCATACTGCGCAGGGCCTTTTTATGTCGTCTCTTCAGATGCTCTTCCTTTGATTTTAGAGAGTATGCATAAATTGACGGCTATTCCAGTAGAAGACGCGTACATGGGATTACTGGCGCGTGAAAGTGGCTTAAAACCGGTTGATATACCGGGTTTTGAGTTTAGAAATATCCGAGAATTCGGAAGATGCAACTGGGCTTCCGTAGTGGCCCTGGGGCATGGCTATAACGATATATTACCATATGCTTACGCAGAAAGCAAATTACAAGAACACAGTCATCTTCCAAGGTACTATTATGAATGTTTAGCGACAGAATGGGCGGGCTTTATATTAATCATTGTAATTCCGAGCAGTGTGGTTGCTATTGTGAGCACTTGCGTAAAACTCCGATGGTGTCAAAGACGCGGCTTTCGTTAAACAGAGTTTTAATTAAAATCATGAAACAAGAATGAAGGAAAGTAAGAAAAAATACGTATACATTGTCCCAAACAAACGGGATAGAAGTCAACCAGATTGTCGCATCGGTGATCACTTTCGACCTTTTAAATCACCCAGGGCATTTTTTAACCAACTAGTGAGCGCAGTAAAGAAGAACGAAAGCTAATGGGAATACATTCCACGCTCAGCTGAAAAGTGCTCGATTTTCTTTTTTCTTTTCATGTTTTGTAATCCGGCCAAGTTTGGGACTAATCGGTTAAGTAGGAAGTGAATAAACGGCGTCTAAAATAAGTTCATCAAACCATTCATCAAATGAAAGTTTCCCAAACTTGCTGCCAGGCTTCTAATTTTGATATGCTCTTTCTTAGTACCATAAGGGCCATTTTTTAGTACTGGATTGACTTCCGGGATATGTTTTAGTCCGTCCGTGGGGAATAGATACATAATAAATTTAATACATTATGTCAAATAAGGTATTAATACATTATGTCAAATAAGGTATAATCAGCTTTTTCGTTTTCTGAGTGCAGTGGGGGGCGTGGGAAGGGAGAAGGACAGAGAAAGAACCTAGAAAGAGATGAGTTGATGGAGGGAGACACTGATAAAATCCTAAAGGGTGTCCATTTTTGTACAACCGCATTATTTTAAACGTGGCCCTAACGGAGATCAACAAGTTAAAAACTGAGAAAAGCTTTGGAAATGAAACTTTTTTTTCTCTTTTGGAATATAAGGGGACCCTGCAGATGGATGTAAATCCGTTTGTCAACTTCAGTTTTTTTTATTATTATTATTCCAAAAACCCAATTTTAACCCTACTGACCAATTCCTAGTGCCTGAAACCTTATATTCCAGTGCAGAAAATAGGCGAATTAATCCCAACTCTCATTTTACCCGTTTAGGTCCCACGCAAATAAATCGCACGTAAATACTCAACTTGTTTCATGAATTCCCGAGTGTGTATGCTCATTTTCTTGTCGTTATCAGGGTGAATGTCACTCAAAATATCGCACTTTCGATTGTTGTAATTGAATCCTTTGCACTGTGGGTTCCTCAAGCACAAGTCCTCGCAGTGTAACTTGGACACTACTGACCACGTGACCAAAACGTCTCCAGTCAGTTGTCTCTGCAGGTAAGGAACATTGATTGTCGACGTGATCTCATTGCAGTTATTGGCTTGGGCGTTTTCAGGAATGCTTGTTGGCGGTGAGGATAACCTATCTGAGATCGAAAGCGATTGTTAAGTACATTTTAGTATTTTCTTCAAATGTGTTGAGGCCAGCCTAATGGTACGGAAGATTTTGATTTGATTTCAGTGGCGATTTTAAGTGCCATTTCAAATACCTCAGGTAAACTGCCAGTCACGTTCGCTATGATTTCGATCCAATAGAAGCAGAGAGCACATGGGCAAGCGTAAAAGCCTGCACGTTGTGTGGTCCTTTGCATTCAAAAGTTTTATCTGCATTGATGAACCCTTAAGGGTCAACCCCACTGGGGATTTTTACGAGATTTTAGCAGCGATTTTTTGGTGATTTCTGCACATCTATTGCCGCTTAAACTACTGGCGATTTTCTGCTGCAACGTGATTGCGAATTTCAAAGGCTGAGCAGCTTGTGTACTCCGATGTACAGAAACAAAAAGAAAACGTGGCGAAAGCCGAAAAGTCGCACGGAAACAAGAAACAAAATCGATGATGTGTCTATTACACCACAGTGTTTCGTACAGTTGAAATTTTTAATGCTCTGTATTGAGCTAAGAGGTCTTACTTATTATCAGCTCCTCAAGAAATGGAAGTGATATTGAAATCACTTTTGTTAATTAGAGTTGATTGTTCGTGGGCTTGCATGATTTGTCGGTTGATATAATATAATCATAAATTTATGTTCGTAACTGAAAGATCGTAACTGAGGATAAAATGGCATTTCATACCGTCGCGGTGTCCATCCACTGGAGAGGTTGCAAGTACCAATAATATTGTCGTTAAAAGCATCGCTGAAACGAAAAAAAGGAAAAACATTAAGTTAAATTCAATTGTTACCGATATGACCGATCTTAAACTCCTAAAAATATCATTAGCGTTATGAAGGTTTATGATTTGTTAACAAAATTACAAACTATTTTGACGGGTGTCTTCCGGCTTTAGGGGAAAAAAAATCAAAAGATTGTTATGGAAGGGTGTTGTTATAAAGCGCAATTGCCCGAGAGAGCTAGTTTGGAAGTGTTTGAAATTGAAACAAAATAATACTGCAAGCAGTAACCATAGGGACAACTGACGTCATGTATTTACTCAGCTGTTTAATAATTTGAAAAGAATTTCCCACGAAAAGTTTATTCAAAAGTACAACCGATAATTGTTACACTGTTCCATAATCGGTGGACAATTTGTTTTCCTTTTCTCCTTGTTCATAGCCGTTTGCTGTTACTGACACAAATTGTTTGGTGTTCGGCACACCCAAAGGGTTACAGATATTTCAGTAACCTCGACTGGCTAAATTATTTCATGTAAATTTGTTAAACGTAAAAAAGAATCAAATCAGTTGAGCCTCTGGTTAAAATACGTAGGTACCTGTTCATACCGGCTGCCTAAAACTCTCAACTGACAACAGCCACACAAGTTTGCTTGTCACGATCGCCGATCCATTCGGCCTTATAACAAGTGAAAACCTCCTTGTAACTGTCTCTCTACAGAGGACTGTAAAAGCTTTCCGGTTATTAGGGGCCGGTGTATGAATTTCAGCCACTTGTGCTGAGCTGGAAATTATCGTTAAATTACCCTAGTCTATACAGTCGACAAAGAGAGATTCACAGGAATGGTCAAAAGAGGCCTTATCCTGTAGTCGCTTAACGTTCAAACATCAACGTTCAATTACATGTACAACCTATACGAAATAAGTTGTAGTATTCAAACGATTTCTTCAGCTGCGTTAACAAATTGACAGGGGTAAACTTACTCGGCAAATAATCGAATTAATAATGTTAAGCACAGAATGGGACGTTATTACAAAATGCCGTATACTAGTACAGACAGTCACAAGACCTAATTAAAACGCGAGCTGCTCATAAACCTCTAAGCTAGTCGGAGAAATTATTAGTCTCGGTTATGGAATTTCCAGCTTTCTGATTGGCTCACTGTTCACAGGCCATAAGCCAATCACCCTGCTTTTTCCCTTATAAGGAAATTGGGTGTCATGTGAAGTGCCGTGCATGACGTCCAAAAGATTAGATTTCGCAGCAAAGC
The DNA here is from genome assembly GCA_964030785.1 of Siderastrea siderea. Lineage (NCBI taxonomy): Eukaryota > Metazoa > Cnidaria > Anthozoa > Scleractinia > Rhizangiidae > Siderastrea > Siderastrea siderea. The sequence continues at coordinate 8,238,167 of OZ034977.1, read as the reverse complement.
AAACATTTGTCAAAAAGTATACCAACAAAAAGTCAACAATTACGATTACTAACTGGTTTTAATAAAATTTTATGAAGCAGTTGAGTTATTCCACCTGTGCTTGTTGGGTATGAGGTCACTGCCGTATAACCGCGAACCGCAGCCTATCCGCGCTGTTGATTACTTATCAACTCATACACGACGCGCATTCATGGAACAGTTGTCGAGATATAGGGATCACAATCCACAAACTACGAGGTCGTGTATATTTTTTTAAGGGAGGGGGGGGTAGCGGGTAAAATATTAATTATTGGCACTATGATCTGCAGAGCACAGCTCTTTGTTGAATGCTTCGAACATAGTTGGTAACTATGTACTGAACTTTCGCATTTTTTCAGAAGTTATCTTTCATGAAAATAGTTTTAGTTTAATCAGATTTCTTACTCTATGTCATACACTATATCAAATGATAGCTAAACAGTCCAGAACTCGTCTCTTTCTTGTAGGTGATTAATCGTTGCTCAGAACAAGTGGCAAACTTATGTTTGTATGGGAATCCAAAACACTAAACAAGGGAGTGAAAAACAGGTTTCCTTTAAGGCCTACTTTTGCTTTTAAAATGATTTGGTTGAAACCGGGATATGGGAATGGTAAAATATGAATTGAAACTAGAAGTGTTGTATGATCAATGTACTAAGGAGAGTCGTGAAATCCTATTTTTCCTTCGCTCCTTCCCATGTCATCCCGCGCTCCTCAATAGAATCCAATCTTCTCTCCCTTTCCCCCAGACTCATTAATAGTGACTGGGTGCGAGTCTGAGAAAACCCCAGTTAACAAACGCAAGGGAACGCATTTTTGCCGTTCCTTCTGTGAGTGCTGGATCGCGAAAGACGTAAAACAAAAGACAGAAAACAACTCAACTCCAAAATAGAACGAAAACACAATGTCTCACAATAAAAGAAGAACAATGTGCTCGGGAACCTGCAGAAAGACCCCGTTTTGCTTAACACGCAATGAAGCGAGTCACTTTCAAAAAAACGGCCTGGCAAACGTCCGGAGGGTATGGTCACGCTACAGGTGACCCAGGGTAACAGTGTGAGCATGGTAATAAATATAAGGATTTGTATGGAAATTTAACAAATCATTTCTAAAATCGTAAAATAATTTGTCTTTCGCAAATAAAGTTCCTTATTTGTTTTAGTTTGTGTCCATTGCGTGTTTCTTGGTGTGTTTTCATTTCTCTGGCGGTATGGGAAAACGTTATTCAGTAGGCTTATATCGAATTATATCGAAAAAGTCGTTTTTGAGTCCAACTGAATAGCTTTCCCCCAAACGGTAGGTCTGCGAGCAGACCTTAAAGATAAAAACGAGAGTTTCGGGCACGTTTTACCTCCGGTTTGCGCGATTTTACACTGTATTTTCACGTATTTTGCCGTGCGACTTGTCCTTGAAATTTTGATTCACTCCAGTTGACGCGCGTGCTCTAGCCATGTCGTGTGCAAGCCACGCGCGCGCGGCTAAAGACCCTTTCGAGCCGCCTTTAACAGATAATTTCAGAATATACACGACCACCTTAACCCCAAGTTTTCAACGTACGCATATATGAAGCTCATATACAACTGTATTGTTTTGCATTACTTTACTAGTGTAGTAGAGTGAGAAATACTTACATCCTTCAAACTAGTTGAACTAGTATTCGGCTGTTGGCAAAGAACCGTCTGATGATGGATGCATTTGGCGATCGAATAACAACGACTAGCTAGCTTGCGTGCAGGTACGAAGAATAGAGGAACAATAAGAAAATATTAAACGAGTTAAGCGGGAAAAATATTTTCAGTCGGAGGAAAACACAAGGAAAGAATCAATACTGTAACAATCTGCTCTTATCGGCCATGAAAAGTGGAATTATTTTTTAAATTAAATCTCCAGCGAGAAATAAATTCCGAATGGCTCACGAGCATTGTACAGTCTTGCAACATCAACATCCCGTCATTGACGGGAGCAGGCAAGTATTTTTCCGTCACGAACAAATCATCCACAGAGGTCTCCTCCAGTCCAGTCTCGGCCGCGTTCAGTGCCCCCGGTATGCCTGCCACGGGTCAAATCGAATCGTGTTATGTCACGTGTTGAGTTTATCTACGATTATTTGTGTATGTGACCTAAGGATTGACATAATTTGCCTCTGACCGGCGGTAAAAGGTAAGGACGTTATTCTTCTTTGCTTCCTGGTGGAAAAATTGAAACCCGGTAAAGTTTCGACGAGAAAATCGTTCGTACTTTTGTCCTTCTTAATATTCTGGCTCCAACCTTTCAGTATTATTTACACAGTATGTGAGCGATGAACCAAAGTCGCTTAAATAGCTTTAAATAAGCTCAGATCAGCACACAAAACCAAGAAACACACAATGGACACAAACTAAAACAAGTAAGGAACTTTATTTGCGAAAAACAAATTATTTTACGATTCTAGAAATGATTTGTCAAATTTCCATGCAAATCCTTATATTTATGCTCACATGCTCACACTGTTAGCTTGGGTCACTTGTGGTCACGCTTGAAATTGACTGAGCGCGAGCCATTACAACGAAGTAAAGCCGAAATTTGCATTCACACGGTTATCAAAGCCCTCTATTCGTTTCACTACATCGTGCCACGCATTTCCTGAAGACTGTGAAGTGGCGAGACCCTTGTGGGAAATATTTTTGTTGCAAAGCTTCGTTTAAAAGGTGAGAAATTCAGCTACAAACAGGTTCACAAAATATTACGTTTTCAAAAAGTTTTATTACAATTGCATGTGATTGCATGCATAAATCATCAACTAGGTTGAGTATCACAGGACCAAATACCTCGTGTTTATCTGAGTAGAATACTGTCTTGATCGTACGCTGATGCGATCTATAGTCGTGAACATCCTTTTAAATGCTAGCTACGGAGCTTTGAGTTCCGCACGATGCAGCGCCACAAGTACCCGAAGTAAGAATCCCTCAAGCAAGAAATTCACACTCTTCTTTGATAAACATGGCAGAAAATTGGAAAGTTTGTAAGATATTTAGTCTTCAAAACGTATTCAAACCGGATAAAGTTTATCGCTGAGCACGTATAGAGTGTTCATGGCGGCCATATTGGAGGGACGAAACAAACAGTTAAAAATTCTTACCTTCTGTAAAGCCGCCGTGCAATACTATAATAACTTATAGTCATGCAAATAAAGCTATTGTTGTTGTTGGTCACCAATTCTTTCATTGTTACTGCGTATTTTAAATCATGTGCACATTATAAAGTGTTTCAAGGTTTTAATTACTTCGAAAATCAACACCCGCCCAGAGCAGCGACCTTCACAATCTGGCCTCTTCACCGAACTGAGCAACGGCATCGACTGTGGACTTGGTGTTGTTGACCAGCCTCCTGATATCACGAACCTTCCCACATAAAGAATCTCCTGAATCAAGGAGCTTCCCGAAATCACGACCCTTCTGATATCACGAGCCTCAAGATATAACGAATCTCCCGAAATAACAACAAGTCAACAACAACAGCAACAATATGAATAAATGGCGTTGCCGATTACAATGTTGGGTAAAGTTTCGATAGAGAAAAAATAGTAATAATAATGATTAGAATAATTATAATAACTGTAATGATTATTATAATGAATTTTTAGTAATAATTATAGCTATTATTACATAGATAATCAATCTACGTAGCGACTACGTTCATTGTCTTGCTTTGACGTTTTTCAAAGGCCAGAAAGATAAAGTGGCCGATCGAGTTTCTTACAAAAAAAAGGGTCTACATTATTGAAGAGCAAAAAGTATCATATATCGTTTGTGTTCAATAAATGAAATTTAGGATATCTGTAACTTATAGAATGTCGTTCGTTTAGGTATAAAGTGCAGTTAAGTATGAAGTGTTCTCGTCCTCGATCTCATTTAGAGTACAATTGTAAATGGTTTGAACCCAGGAGTCATATCATAATTCGGTAAATTGTGATCGTCCGGGTGAGTGTAGTCCTGAGAAGGACTGTTTGAGGTGACATTGACTGACGTTTCGACAACCTGAGCGGAAGTCATCATCAGAGTCAAGTGAACTGTAAATCGTCAGTAGATGTTATAAGTCTCTGGTCGTTGTCCTGATTGGTCGACGATCTCGTGATGTTATTGGTCGTCTGTCAGTTACGCCGTGATGTTATTGGCTGTGAAGACTGTAAACGTGATTGGTGCGTTTCGATCCGTCTTTTGTTAGTCAAATGTCCGTTGGTCTATTGTTAGTCAAATGAGTCAGTTTGTCTATTGTTTGTCTGTCTTGTTATTGTCGGCAATCAGTCGTTTGTAAGGTGCAGGTAGCTGTTGGCAACGGTTCAGTGGTGTTTGTTCTAAGTTAGTAAACCAGCTTTCCAGAGTGATTCGTTGATAGTAGTCCGTACTGTAGGTAACGCATTCAGCAGAGTCCCAGTCGATTCTGTGGTTTGTTTTTAAATGGTGCTCAGCAATGTGATTGTTGATATCACCATTTCTAGTCGCTCGTTTGTGTTCAGTCAGTCGGACGTTCAGATTTCTGCCGGTCTCGCCAATATAAGTGGCCTGGCAGTCGCAGCATTTGATTTTATAAACTCCTCCCCGTCTGTCGCTCGGTTCGTCTTTGTCTTTAACGTTCGTCAGTAGCTGTCGTAAAGTAGTGATAGGTTTGTGAGCAACGCTGATGTTGTAGGGTTGTAGGATTCGTGCGATAGTTTCAGAAGTCCCTTTGATGTAAGGTATGGTTGCAGTAGTGACAGGTGTCGCGTTAGTGTTCGTAGCGTTTGGTTCGGAGTTTCCGTAAGTGTTGTGTCTAATAAAGTCCCGGTTGTAATTGTTCTTGTTGAAAACGTTGTCTAAGTACTTGTTTTCGTCCGTTAAGCTGTCAGGTGAGTCACAAACTAGTTGCGCGCGTCTTGTCAGGGTCCGTATAGTCGTAGCTTTGTGAGAAGTTGGGTTGTAAGATGATTGGTCGAGTAGTCTGTCAGTATGTGTCGGTTTTCTGTAAATTGTCGTCCGTAGTTTGTTATTGTCGCGGGTAACTAAGCAGTCTAGAAAAGGTATTTTACCATTTTCCTCGATCTCCTTAGTAAACTGTATGTCGGCGTTTTGTCCGTTGAGGTGTTCGTGAAAATCGTCGATTTCGTCTTTGTGTACGGCTGTAAAGGTATCGTCAACGTAACGTAGCCAGAGTGGTAGTGTTCGTTTGTAAGTTGCGAGGGCTAGTTCCTCGATGTTTTGCATAACGATTTCTGCAACAACAACAGAAACTGGTGAGCCCATAGCTGTTCCGTGCAACTGTTTGTAGTGCTTGCCGTTGTACTGAAAATACGTAGAAGTAAGACAAAGGTTCAGTAAGTCCATTAAGTCGTCTGTAGGTAGCGGTAGTTCAATAGTAGAGTTGTTGATGGCGGTCTCAGTGCAGTCTAGAGCCAGTTCAAGTGGAATACTGGTGAACAGTGATTTCACATCAAAAGACACTAGTTTGTAGTCGTCAGGTACTTGTACTGTCTTGATTGCGTCAATAAAGTTCTCAGTCGACTGTAGTTTGTGTCGTGATTCGTCGGTCAAAGGTTTCAGTACGGTAGTCAAGTATTTGGACAGTTGGTAAGTCGGGGACCCACAGAATGAGACTATGGGTCGCATGGGTATGTTAGGTTTGTGCAGTTTCGGTAGTCCGTAAAGTTTCGGTGGTTGTGGTACACGGCACCTCAGTCTGTTATAAAATCAAATGCTGCGACTGCCAGGCCACTTATATTGGTGAGACCGGCAGAAATCTGAACGTCCGACTGACTGAACACAAACGAGCGACTAGAAATGGTGATATCAACAATCACATTGCTGAGCACCATTTAAAAACAAACCACAGAATCGACTGGGACTCTGCTGAATGCGTTACCTACAGTACGGACTACTATCAACGAATCACTCTGGAAAGCTGGTTTACTAACTTAGAACAAACACCACTGAACCGTTGCCAACAGCTACCTGCACCTTACAAACGACTGATTGCCGACAATAACAAGACAGACAAACAATAGACAAACTGACTCATTTGACTAACAATAGACCAACGGACATTTGACTAACAAAAGACGGATCGAAACGCACCAATCACGTTTACAGTCTTCACAGCCAATAACATCACGGCTTAACTGACAGACGACCAATAACATCACGAGATCGTCGACCAATCAGGACAACGACCAGAGACTTATAACATCTACTGACGATTTACAGTTCACTTGACTCTGATGATGACTTCCGCTCAGGTTGTCGAAACGTCAGTCAATGTCACCTCAAACAGTCCTTCTCAGGACTACACTCACCCGGATGATCACAATTTACCGAATTAGAGTACAATGTTGACATAATCTCAAATGATCAGGGATTGTAGGCGAGCAGTATCCTCCGTATTCTATCATTAGTCTATGATTACTTGTTCTTAGTTTTGCTATGCTATTGTGCGTCGATGGATGATCGGGGGCTTTAACAAGGTCCAAGTAAAGAGATTTCTTGTTGTCTTGCTTGAAAAGAGAGTAAAATTTTAGTTTCTTGTTTATTTGAATTAGATTATCGAACCTCCCGATCTAACGAGCCTCCGATATAACGAGTTTCCTGATATAACGAAGAACCTCCCGATCTAACGAACCTCTCGATATAACCAACCTCCTGAAATAATGAGCCCCCTGAAATAAAGAACTGGCTCCCGAGGTAACGAAACTTCCTATATAAAGAACCTTCTCATAAAACGAACCTCCCGGCGTAACCATGCAGTCTCTTAATATAATGAACCTCCTGACTTAACCGGCAAACCTTTCATAATTACGAACCTCCCGATGTAAAGAACCGTCCAATAAAGAATTCTTTATACAACGAAATTCCTTTTAAGGAAATCCCTCTCAATCAGTTTAAAAATTGGTGCAATTAACTGAAAAATTGGTTGAGAAAAATTATAACGTAACGGGACTTCGATGAAGCTCATTTCCCCGAGCTGTCGTGGACCTGATTGGTTTCCAAACAGCCATACGTCAACCGCCTCAATTCGACAGTCCTAATTTTGTTTTTATCTTTCAGGTTCAGCGTATAACAAGTAACAGGGTTGTATCTGCAGAGTTTAGGCCGAGTTTAATTCCATCGATGACGTACCATGAAAAGAATTGTACTTGTCCTTTTATCATCAATCGCCTTTGTTGAAGTCATTTTTATGGTGATATTTTACTTGTGGATATCTAGTGGAGGACAAGAACGCGTGGGAAATTTTGCGCAGAATTATCTCACTACAGTACTGCAAATGAACAAGATAAATCCCGTTAACGAAAATTCAACCGAAGTTATCTCCTTGAAAAATATTAGCACGCGATGCTCTCAGTTAACTTTTGGGCTTGTTTCTCACACAATGCAACCACGCTTTGAAGAAACAAGCCAAAATCCGTTTCTTCTAGTGTTGATCACATCTGGAGTTGAAAACTTGCATCGGACGCGAAGGAACGGCGTTCGGAACACTTGGTGCAACGATGTCAATCATCAAGCTTCGAGAGTATGGAAACGTGTCTTTGTCTTGGGTAAAACGCAAGTTCCTCAGTTAGAAAAGGAAATTAAGCAAGAATCGGCCATTTTCAATGATGTTTTAGTGCTCGATATTGAAGATAATTATGGCAATTTAATAATTAAGTCTTACTCGGGGCTATTATGGGGACTGGTCCATGTAAATCCTCAATTTATTTTAAAAGCAGATGACGATGTTTACGTACGTATTCCTTATTTGGTATCATGGTTGAATTATTATGCAACTGAACGATTTTATGGAGGTCACGTGATTCGGGGGGCTTACGTGAGGAGGACCACTAACATGAAAAACCGTGTTGCACGTGATTGTATGGAGGAAGATCGTTACGCCCCATACTGCTCAGGGGCTTTTTATGTCGTCTCTTCAAATGCTCTTCCTTTGATTTTACAAAGTGTGCGTAAATGGACAGCTATTCCAGTAGAAGACGCGTACATGGGATTACTGGCACGTGAAAGTGGCTTAAAACCAGTTGATATACCGGGTTTTGAGTTTAGAAATATCCGAGATTACGGAAGATGCAACTGGGCCTCTGCAGTGGCTCTGGGGCATGGCTATAAAGATATATTACCATATGCTTACGTAGAAAGCAAATTACAAGAACACAGTCATCTTCCAAGGTACTATTATGAATGTTTAGCGACAGAATGGGCGGGTTTTATATTAGTCTTTGGAATTCCGAGCAATGTGGTTGTTATTGTGAGCATTTGCGTAAAATGCGGATGGTGTAAAAGACGCAGCTTTTGTTAAACAGTGTTTTAATTAAAATAATGAAGCAAGAATGAAAGAAAGTAAGGAAAAAAACTACGCATACATTGTCCCAAACAAACGGGATTGTCTGATCGGTGATTACTTACGACCTTTCAAATCACCCAGGGCATTTTTTTAAACAATTAGTGAGCGTAGTAAAGAAGAACGAAAGCTAATGGGAATACATTCCACGCTCAGCTGAAAAGTGCTCTATTCTCTTTTTTTCTTTCCGTTTTTTTGCTATATACAATATTTTTTTTTTTCAGTTGGGCGAGTTTGTGATTACACAACGCAAAATGTAAACATCGGCATGTGTCAAAAGTTACAATTATTGGTGTACATTTATTTATCAATTTGTCGTTTATTTGAATTTTGTAGCTTATTTAAAAGTTGAAGAATAGAAAATAGGTTAAAGAACGAATAGACGTACCAACGATATAGCATTCAACATTGCATTTTAATTCTACCCCGGGAATTCAAATAGGAATATTTTACAATTTAAAAATGTGGTTATGTTTAGTTCTTGTTTAACAAGACGTGACAACATTAAAATTATTTTCTTAATGCATGTTGTTTACTGTGGTTTGTTTTTCGTGTGTGATAGGCTTCGTTCCATTTGTCAACATTCTCCCCTGATTCCGAATCTCAACTCCAATGGAAACACGGAAAACGTCCTTTTTACCCATCCTTTGAGTACTTTTTTCTTATTTGCTATTTGAAAAATAGTGCTGTTTAAATTCTGTGATTCTCTACATCAAATTGTCCTTGTTGTGAAACGTTTTCGTGCTAAAAAGTTTCTCTGTTGCAGCTTTGTTATGGTTTTCTCTGTTATCTTCCAACACAGTCCCCATTGTTAAGGAGAAACTGCAAAGGAAAATTTAAAAACCTTGGATCAATGAGTACTTAGGAAACGAGTACAAGACTGGGAACCAATTGGTAAAATCAATTGGTTGATTATCATTATGTCTATCATCCGATAAAATACGTCGAAAATTGTAATCCGGCCAAGTTTGGGACTAATCGGCTGAGTAGGAAGTGAATAAACGGCGTCTAAAAAAAGGTTAGGGTGCACTTGACCACTCAGCAAATAAAGGTTTCCCAAACTTGCTGAAGCTGCTAATTTTGATATGTTCTTCATGAGACGGACCATTTCTTAGTACTGGATTGACTTCCGGGATATGTTTTAGTCCGTCCGTGGGGGATAGCCATACATGCTAAATTTAATACATTATGTCAAATAAGGTATAATCAGCTTTTTTCGTTTTCTGAGTGCAGTGGGAAGGGAGGAGGACAGAGAGAGAACCTAGAAAGAGATGAGTTGATGGAGGGAGACACTAATAAAATCCAAAAGGGTGTCCATTTTTGTACAACTGCATTATTACGCTCGTGTCGTCATGACGACCCGATGCGTTATGTTGGGGCAATAGTGCATTCCTGTGTAAACCATTTTTAGAAGGTAGAAATATGAATGTAATGCGCTATTTTGTTCTGCTAGCAATAAACAATAGTGAACGAGTGATACAACATGAACACGTTTATGGTGCAAGTAGTCAAGTTTATAACAACAGGGAAAAAAGTAATGTTTTGAGCGTAGGGAACGGAAAAAAGACCGAAAAAGTGTCATATTTGGGTTACTGAGCGCGTGAAGTATTTGAAGATTTCTAGATGTGAGAGATAAGCTTTTAAAATATGTTTGAATTGCTTGTTAGTAGTATGGGGTGTCACTTTGGCACTTTGTATCGAAAAGACCCACCCCCCTAACTTTTTGAACCAATCAGAGACTAGTGCTAGTCCTTTTTATCATGTGATCACGGTCATGAGAATGGACCAATGAGAGAAGGGGGTCAAAGGTCACATTGGATAAGTGGGTGTGGTCACGTGATGAGGTCACGTGGTTTGTGATGGGTAACCGCTGAGTATAGGGATAAGAGAGCCAAAACAAGACAGAGAGATTCTTTTCAACAAGTTTAATAACAAGATCAACAACTCTGTTTTTCAAGTCATTGGAACATGGCCTAGTCCAGAACTCGAGAAAGCGGTGGAGAAAGGCTACAAAGTCCACCAGTGTGGTACCACGCTGAGAACACATCTCAACAACACGGAGAAGCGATTTGGTGACAGACAACTATCGGTGGTTTCTTTGGAGGATTTTCATCTCATCCCTGGATATGGTATGTTGATGTGGATACGCCTAAACTAAAAGGAAGCCAGAGAATTGGTGTACGAGGGCAATTATCAGGGCGGTAATGTAGCTTTCGATGTGTAGCTCGCCATAAGGGGTTCCACTTGAAGAATATAGAGAAGAAGACCAAGATGTAGTCGATGGTCGTGATCAAACAAAACAAAGCACTTCAAGGATTCACCACCAGGCCGCCAACAGAGGACGAACATCCGACGTTCATCATCCATCCAGGTCATGTAAATATTTTCGAAAACCTTCGGACTGACTGACAAGGAGATTCATGGAGGTCAAGAATGTGCTAGTACTGTTTGGCTTGCAAAGTTGTCCTGCTCTATTTGAATTGGCTGGTAAAGGCTTCTTCTTCTTTTTTGTCGTGATCCAGAATGGTTTTGACATGTTCGGTAATGTCATCCAAGTTATGTCCTAGAACACTTTCACGCAATTTGTTAACTTTGTGTCGTCGTTCAAGTCTCCTTTGTAAAATTTCTTCAAAATACTGGTCTCGTTCAGAAGTCTTGTAGGTGCGTCCTGCTAGTTCCAAAGGAAAGACAATGGTATTGTTTCTGTCAATGACAGCTAGATTGTCCAAATCTTTTTGGATTTGTTTTTGGAGTTCGTTGCGTTCGGTACTTTTCATGATGGCGGTGGCTTCATCTTGAATCAATTCTTTGTAGTGCTCGGTCACGTCCTCGAGATCATAACCAGCTTGTAGACCTCGTCGAACCAGTTCTAATATGTAATCATGAGTGTTGTTGAAGGTTTTGGGATCCAAATTCTTGGCATAGTCCATGTTGCGCCTCCCACACGACCCGCCGCCGCCGCTGCCCACCCACCACGAGGTGGTGACGTCATCAGAATGGAATGTGGGGGGGTAGGCCTTTTCGATACAAAATGCCATAGTGCCATGCCTTACTACTATGTTCAATGGGGTAAAATGAGGGATTGCCTTATGTAATTCCGGACTGACTACTCAGACATCGATAGGCAGTGAGGGAGGAACATAGTCGGCCCCTAGACCATGAATGACTATGCCCTTGTCCATCAGATGGACTACCTCGATGTCAACGAGCCGTTACAGTCAGCACATCGTTGGACTGTGGAAAAAAGAAATACAGAGAGTGAGTAAAAATAAATCAAATAGTCTTTCGGGTAGAAAATGATTTTTTCACAACAACGCGGGGAATGGGAAAACATTGGCGGCCAGAGCGAAGACACCATGGTAGAGGTCAAAGGTCAAGTTGGGTTAGGGTTAAGGGTTTGAGGATGCAACCGGTGCGTTAAGCTTTTCGCTGTTTTCAAAAAAAAGCCGCTCGCTTTCTTCCCGGAGAAAATGCGAGTTGTCATCTCGCTTGTCTCACCGCGTTACAGTCAGCACATCCTTGGATTGTGGAACAAGAAATACAGAGAGAGTAAAAAATAAAGGAATAAAATATTCTTTCGGGTAGAAAAGGATTTTTTTCACAACAACGCGGGGAATGGAAAAACATTGCGAGCTAAACAGAACCGCGATGGTTCGCTTAAAAAATATTTTTAGCCGGCAGCAAAAAAAAAACAACACTTACCTCGTGTTAAGCTTTCGCTTTTTTCAAAAATCCGCTCGCTTTCTTCTCGGAGAAAATGCGAGTTGTCATCTCGTTTGTCTCACCGCTTTACAGGCAGCACATCGTTGGACTGTAGAAAAAAGAAATACAGAAAGTGAGTAAACATAAATCAAATAGTCTTTCGGGTAGAAAAGGATTTTTTCACAACAACGCGGGGAATGGGAAAACATTGCGAGCTAAACAGAACCGCGATGGTTCGCTTAAAAAATATTTTTAGCCGGCAGCAAAAAAAACAACACTTACCTCGTGTTAAGCTTTCGCTGTTTTCAAAAAGCCGCTCGCTTTCTTCTCGGAGAAAATGCGAGTTGTCATCTCGTTTGTCTCACCGCGTTACAGTCAGCACATCGTTGGACTGTGGAAAAAAGAAATACAGAAAGTGAGTAAAAATAAATCAAATAGTCTTTCAGGTAGAAAATGATTTTAGCCGGCAGCGAAACACAACACTTACCTCGTGTTAAGCTTTCGCTGTTTTCAAAACATCCATTCGGCGGCTTTTACAGATAAAAATCTCCCACTTTTTTCGCTGACATCTTAGCTGTCATCGTTTTGTTTGTAAAGCCGAGGGTTGCTGGGGTAAAGCGATGAATAAATCTGTGAAAAAACTGTCGTAAATCTCCCTGACCTTCCTCCATCTTGAAAAAAGTAAGAATTTGGGCGTACGTTTGCTGTTTATATAGCAAACAGTATGACCTTATTTGGTTAGGATTGGTTGTGATTGGTCAGTCCCATTCAGGCCATGGTCAAGGTCCAAGGCCATGGTCAAGGTCCAAGGCCATGGTCAAATTCCAATCAGAAGCAGAGCGCATGTCTACGCGGGCGGGCAGCGGCGGCGGGCAGCGGCGGCGAGCGCGGGCGGCGGCGGCGGGCGCGCGCGGGGAATCGGCGGCGGCGGCGCGCGCTTGGCGCGCGCTGTGGGGGAAACCAAGATTTTTTTTAGTGTGAGTTCGAATCCCGGTCGGGGTGGAAAAAAATTTTTTTTTGAAAAAAGCATGGAAATTTTTTTCGGGTCGAAGCGAGTAGGAGACAATGGAATGAAGAGTGTTTCTTGGGGATTTGGCTGGGAGGTTTTTTTGGGTTAGAAGCGATCGATCGATCGATCGAGTTCGGCTCGGTTTGAAAACAAAAATCCTTTTTTTTAAAAAAACAGATAGTTTATTGGTTTTACTTGGATAACATAGGTTTTTTATTCATGTCAAGGGAAAAAGGATCGTGGGCTCAGATCAGAAAAAGAGAGGTACAATTACATAGGGAATACATAGGGAATACATAGGTAGTACATAGGGACTACATAAGGAAAAAGGGATCGCGGGCTCAGATCAGAAAAGAGAGGACATTTCGTGACGCTTACATGACGTAGGTAAATAGCCCTCTGGCTAGGGTGGGAAGCCGCTGACCAGTGATGAAAAAAGGATCGCGGGCTCAGATCAGAAAAGAGAGGTACAATTACATAGGGAATACATAGGGAATACATAGGGAATACATAGGTAGTACATAGGGACTACATAAGGAAAAAGGGATCGCGGGCTCAGATCAGAAAAGAGAGGACATTTCGTGACGCTTACATGACGTAGGTAAATAGCCCTCTGGCTAGGGTGGGAAACCGCTGACCAGTGATGTAAAAAGGATCGTGGGCTCAGATCAGAAAAGAGAGGACAATTACGGGGTGTGATAAATTTGTTTCGGTCAATGACGGCCAGATTATGCAAATCTTTTTGGATTTGTTCCTTGAGTTCTTTGTGTTGTGTGTTTTTCATGATGGCGGCTGCTTCTTCTTGGATTTTTTCTTTGTAATGTTCGGCAATGTCTTCCAGATCATAACCTGCTTGCAGACCTTGTCGCAGCAGTTCTAGTGCTGATAAAGATGGTTTCAAGCTTGAGACTGGATCCATTGGTAAAACAAATAGGTTTCTTGTTTGGGACAATGGTGGGTGGGTTTCGCGTGACGACCGCAGGTTAATCCTACATCAAACCCCATGGCGATGAGTTTCTCGACTTTAGGACATCCAAAGTCTTCCAAGTTAACGCAAGGAATCTGTAGCTCGTTTAGTAGATTCTTTTCCAAATATCCTCCCTTGTAAGCTACCATGTATTGGTGTTGCGTCCTGGAACGATGATAGGCTGACTCGATCATGGTTTTGACCAGATGTTGAGGTAAGGCTTTTTCTTGCTTGCTCGATTCAAAGCGTAAGCCGTGAATATGATGGTAGACATAGTTGACCGTTTTACGATCTCGCTTTTCCAAAGAGAGGTAAGGCAACTTGTTTTCCAAGAACCAGCTGAAACTCCCGTGCTGTAAACTGTAAACACCCATTTCCCTTACAATAAACGGTTGATGGTTCACTTGATACCCATCCAAATCGACAATCATACAGATTTGTTCCATGTTGTCTTCTGTCTAAAACAGAATTGATTTGGTTTAACTGTCACACCTTAAATAGGTACAGACTTGCCCCATGACGTCATAACCGTCTTTGTCGGTAGATTGCTTGTCGGAACATGTCGAAACATACCCGTTGACATCACAATCCACACCCACCTTGTTTTGTATATAGAAATTTTATTGCGCGCTTTTTCTAAAGGGAACGATCAAAGATGCCCGGTTGTTTTCTCTATATCTCGTCAAGTTTTAAGGATTGGTTTCTTTACAAGACACACTTGTACCTGTGTAAGCAGTTGTATGAACCTACTGACTTACCGGAACCGACAGACCATCCTTTACAGGCGATTGAACTCTGTCAATGGAATATCGGGCGTTGGATCGTGTTTATGGTCTGGTTGGAAACCTGTCCGAGCGTGTTTCCTTGTTTTTAAGGAGCCTTGGGAGGTCAAGGTCCTTACATAGGTATAAAAAGGCAACCATGGGCTATTTTGTTGTCACCATGAGTTTCTACATCACCCTCCTCAGTGATCAAGCGCAAGGCACTGGGCAAAAATTTACCGCTAGACTTCCCCATTCACACTATCTGGTGGAAGATGATTGGGAAGCGGCCCTGGTTCATATCTCACACCCTGGTTTTAATCAACAATTGGAAGATCAAACCAAGCAGAATTGGACTCAAGAAGATAGTCAAAAACACTGGATGAAAACAGATATCAGATACATACCAAAAAGTGCTGATGGAACGGCTCCCATTCAAGTCACCAAACAAATCCATTTACCCCCAGGGTATTACCACAATTTGAAAGAAGCATGGATCGCCATCGCGTACGAAATGGAAAAACAACACATGGAAGTCATGATGGATATAGCCAAAATGGACGTGGACGATCAAGCTAAACGACAACAACTAGCCGCTCTCAACCTGGCTCAACCCTACGTGAAAATCACCAATGCAGGCATTGCCTCCGAATTAGATTCCTTGTATGTACTCATTCCAGCCAACATGCAATTTGAAATGGAATGGAAATTCGCTCAACTGATGGGACTTGTGAAAGAGGGAACGCCAAGTGAACGCATCGTCCAAGAAAAGAATTATCTGGTGAAACATATCGTCGATTACGACGATCGACACAAATGGACACCAACCGTCGGTCCTGTCAACAAATATCCACCGCATGGCATCGTCTCCGTCAGCTTTACTCACCCCGATTTCGATTATTACTTCTTCTTGGGTCCAAATCTCAGTCGGCAACCATTTCCCACTACGCAAACTGTCAAACCACAACAAGGACAACAACAACTCATGATCTATACGGATCTCGTCGCACAGAGCATTGTCGGAAATCAACAAAAAGGTTTTTTACGTGCCATGGATGCCGGCAATACCGATCATCAATTTGATACCACTCAACGGATGTATTTTCCTCTTGGTAAAACCATCTTTGACAGCATTGCCATGGACATTCAAACAGCCAATGGACAGCCGGCTCCTTTCAAACAAGGCAGCACCATCATCACCCTTGAACTCTCCAGAAAAAGTCAACGGACATAAAAACAGAGCGAGCGCCTGGCTGGAGCAGCTTATCATGACCACGAGAAATTATTGGAAGAGTTTGAAACATTCGAAGACGATTTTAGAGGTGGAGCAAATTTTGAAGAAGGTGAAGGCAGAACGTGTCCAAGACAAGAGTCTTGCTGAACAATTAGAGAAGAGAGAGCAGAGGGGAGGTGTGTGACTTTTTAAAGCACATGTCCCCTGACGAATGGGAACAATTGAGATGTGGACGATCCGTTTGATTTGGATGATTTTGTTTCTTGAAAAAAAAAGACAGGTGCAGACATTTTCATTTTGTTTTATTTTCTCCCAAAAGAACACAACATGGGCTGTAACACGAGGTGATTAAAACAATTACAATTTTAAACGTTTCTTGGCTTGCATGATTTTTTTGACCACGCGTTCCGTCTTGGTTTTCTTGCCGGGTAACCGATCAATGGCTTGGATCATCTTCGTATCGGCTTTCCATTTATCTTGCAAATTCTTGGCACGGCTGTAATCAATGTCGTGTTGTTTAGCTATCTGGTCCAAGCGATTGATCCCGGGATCCCCACGTTTCAGACGTTTGGCTAAATGTGTCCCGGGTCCCATGTACTGATAGCCAGGCCAATGAAATTCTTTTCCGGTTTTAGCGATCCATTTTTGTACATCCACTGCCCCACCGGATTGGTGGCGTTTCCGTTTGATACCCCTTCTCCTCCTCTTGGTGGGCATGTTTAGTCACTGTCGTCGTAATCCAAACGTCTTCGTAACTTTTTACCTTGGGCCCAATCTTCCCAACCGGGTAAAGGTTTCAATCGTTCCACTTCTCGGGCAGGTGCTTTGCCTTTGCCTTTGCGACTCTCGGCTAACTTTTTTTCCAAGGTCTTGCGCTGTTCTCGAATGGCTTCTAAACGCGAGCGGGTATCCCCTCGACTGGTGGATGGGCTCCCTTTCTTGACAATGGGAATTTTACTGGTGGTGGCCGCTCCTTTGCCTTTCTTGGTTGTAGGGGTAATGGGGCGTTTGGGAGTCGACGGGCTGCCTTTTATCATGCGCTTCAACCATTGTTCCACGGGTCCCGTCACCAAATCCCCGGCTTCTTCCTCACCTTCTTCGCCTGGCGGGCCACCGGGTGCCCCCACACCCACGCCTCCAGGAAATTGACGAATGCGTTTGGTTAACTTGGTTAATTCTTGACTCAACGGTTTAGTTTGGGCATTGACGAGGGCGGGTGGGAGTTGAGGGTCGGCTAACAACACATGTTTTTTGGCAGCTAACGTGGCGGCTTTGTTCAACAAAGCATTTTCGGTAATTTCTCCTTTGTAATATTGAATGAGTTGTTCAAAGTCCTTTTGGGGAATCATGTAGACCTCGTCCATGGTTGACTACAGTCGGGACAAAGTTCCCCGTCTTCCACAACACGACAGCTCTCACAAAGACGGGCCTTTAAGATGTGTTGGTACTCTCGATACAACAGGTGATATTTATGCTTCCAATAAGAACACTCGTCTTTCCACTTGTCGGTGGCCCGATTGGCCTCTTGTAATAGAGTGATCCACGTGGCCAGGGTTAACGGGTCGGTCGAGCACATTGACATAACACCTCGTGAAGTCCTTGAAACAATCCGCGTCCTTTTTGTTGGACTAACCACTGACGACGTTTTTTGACGGAATGTTGACGACGTCCCAAATCACGTAGCACCTTTTTATAGGGTTGAAGTTTAGCTAGGATGGGTGGGGTGACGGGAATCTTGTTTTTTAAGAAGTTCAAGACCAATTCACTCACAGCATTGATTTGATCGGCATTGGCATGTTGTAACAACTCTTGACGTTTCAAACCATTGGCTTCTTGTAACACCGACCGTAAAAACGGTAATTGACGTCGGAGTCGTTGCATCTTTTATCGGTGACGGCGACGATACCGTTGGTTGGCTTTTTGAATCGTGCGTTTTATACGTTTATCCGTTTCCAAGGCCACGGCTTTCCCTAATCCTGCCATGGCGGGGACCAATAGATTTAAAAAACCGCCTCGTTGACGACGACGACGTCGTCGTCTTCTTCTCCTCAAGGATACCATGGACGATTCGTCAATAGACGTTGAAGAGATTTGTTTTGTTTTATCACGTCTCGCGACTCTTTATAGCCTTGACGGGTGTTGCGTTTGAAATCTTGCCACCACCCACTTCCTTTTTGAGGTCGTTGTCTGTAATACTGTACATTATCGGTAATGCCTTTCAAGGCTTGAGCGCCTAATTTGCCTAAAGCGAGGCCAAACCCAGGCGCTGGACCCGATAGAACCATACCCAGGCCATGGGCTATTTTATCCACCAAACGGGGTTTGCGACGCATTAATGCCCCTGCTCGTTGACGTCGTTTTCTTTGGGTGGTTCTTTTTCGTCGGACGGCCATGGTTCTAGGAGTGTGGGACTGGAGGGGGGCGGCTTTTTATCCTTTTCCGTCCAATAGCTTTTCGACATGAAGGGACGAGCACATCCATCCACGTAACATGGCGCTTCCACGGGTTGGTACACAAAACGACGATGGTAATCTTGCACACATCGTTTGGGTAACGGAGGGGTGAAATCCACAATGGTATCATCTAAGGTTTGCATCTTGATTAAAAATCGTTCCAGATCCTCTAAGGGAACACCCCGCACATGGGTTTTCAATTCGGTCAAGGCTTTGGCATACGTGGTAAACGCAAACCGACTCATGGTCACTTTAAATCGGTATTGTTTAAAATCATTCCATCCTTTGACCACGGTCCCCACGGCCGCCAAACAGGCTACCAACGTACTGTTTTCCAAAAGGGGCCCAGCAATCATGCCTGCAGCCATCAGGAGTAACGCCATGCCATTGAACAAGGCATTGATACACTTGTAATGATTCAACATTTTTCGATAACACCACCATTGTTGATGATAAAATGCATACAAGGAATCCATGCGTTGTAATAATTCCGGGGGGAAGGGAATACCATGATGTTTCGATCCATTCAATAACGACACAACGGTTTTCATCCTCACGGCGAAACACGGGACGAAGACGTTTGTACGCTGGGTGCTGCTCCCTGTTTATAACTGGTCACAATGCTATTGGTCATGGTGACATTTCACGTCCTTGGGCTAATTGTTCTTGATCTTGTAACAGCATCCGTAAACGTCGTTGTAAATCTGCTTGACGCAAGGTGCGAGGCTGTCTGCCAGGACTCCAAGATCCTCGAGGGGTGGCTGGATTGGAGGCAGGACGTCGAGAAGACCTTGGTCTCCAGACAAATACCAATCTTGGAAGGCGCTTATGGACATTTGATTGCTGGTGGACGCCCCAACCCCCGCAGGGGCCACGGTATCGTACGATTGCGGAGGTTGACGGTCATCATCTGCCATGGTCGCTCTCTTTTTCCTGTTCAAATGGTGCCTTTATAGTCGCTTTTGATAGGTGCGAGTCCATCCTTCGTCTTTTAACAGGTGACTCAACACACGTTGTTGATCGGAGGAGGCGGGGTGTAAATCCAAGACCAAATACCCATACGGTCGTGTGGTGGCCTGATGAAACGTCTCCAACGTGTCTTTCCAAGTGGTAGGAAACGATTGAAGCATGACATTGCGTACCCCTAATTGATCTCGGGGGTTCTTGAACGCCACAATGTAATGGGCATTGCGGGAAATACTTTTCGCATAGCGACCCACGGGAAACATGTCTTGGCACAAGTACAACACGGTCACCCCTTGATGATGCGAATGTTTGGTGAATAAATCCAACACGCGTTTGTCACCCGATCCTTCATCCATTAAATCATCCAAGACCAGGACCCCATGTCCTTCAGGAAACCATTGGACCAACGCGTTATGATCGGGAATGCCTTCGTGAAACACCACCCCTTCATCTTGCATGCCTCTAAATCGATCTTGCCAGGCCCCATAACAATAATGTCGTTCGGTCGGGGGACTTTCAAACAACTCTGGGTTGTCTACCAAGAGTTTTTCCGTAAAGACGGTTTTACCACATCCCGAAGGACCCACCACCAAGATAGAGGAAGGAGTATGAAAACGAAACGGTTTCCCCGTTTGCATGATGATACTACCCAGTTAAAAAAAAAAGGCACCTTTTTATTGGAATCGGTGGGACTCGAACCCACGACCCAATCGCTATTCTGGATCAAGTCCAAAGGCTCTACCAACTGAGCTACGACTCCGACACCGTTTTTTCCAACGAACTTTTTTATTTAAGCATTACATTGATGATACGGATGACAACAAAGTTGATACCATCTGGCTTCTTGACCTACAATCCATTGTTGAAGGCGTTGACCCACTTGATGGTCATTCCTGACATAATCATAATCCGAAAACTCATTTAAAAAATCTTGCAAGGTCCGTCCACGGGCTTTGGCTTTCAAGTACAACAAGGCGTAATCACCACAACTCTTGCTTGAAATGGCTTGGAGGGACTTGCCATTGGTCACCACATACTTCCAATGGTTGACAATCCAATCTCGTAACGGGGTAGCTTGCACGTACGTGTCCATGGGCAAAGCATAACTGTCCAGGACTTCACACACCTTTCCATCCGTCCACACCGCTAACCAATGTTGTCCCGGTTGATCGTGTGGGTCGGTATTCACAATGTACCCTTGAGGGGAAGTCTTGACAGGCCTCTTGGGTAAACGATCACAGGCCACTGTCCCGTAAAAGACCGGTTTCAATTGCGGGTCGTCTCGGGCTAAATAATCCAACTGCACATTATTCAAGGCCACATGTTCCATCTTTAGTGTTGGTAAATGTTATACAACACGGCTCCGTTCCTGTCAATCTCCAGCAAGTTCTCAAATTCTCCATACACGAGCACGGTTATATTGACACCGGGTGCGGCTCCAAATTCCAAGACCAGTTGTAAATCGCCTGTTTGCTTGGGGTTGAGGGTTTGACTGTCAGCACATCCATTGGCCACATTGTCAAACATGTACAAGGTACAATTTTTAGCTTGGCCCCAATCCAGCAGTTCTACCATGTTGCCTTTCTTTTTACACCAAGCACCACTGGCTTGCAGAAAACGGAAGTAGCCTAGATTATCTCGGGTGCCATTGTTGTGCACTAACTGTAGGGTTTCATAAGGGTATTCTTCTCCTTTGACAATCTGTCGAATGGAGGTCAGACCAAATTTCTGGAAACAGAAAGGATCTCGGGTCACATCTCCATTGAAGGCACGGCTGTCCAGTAACCCCACAATCAATCGGTCAGGTATTCTGTTTTGAAACAGGTTCGGGATATCAAAGCGGACCAGGTTGCCTTGCATGCTGAAGGTCCGGATTTCACTGCGGACGGTCGGGTAAGCCGCCACTTCTCCTTCATTGTGTCTTTTTTCAGATAAACTCTGGTAGATGGCGTCATTCAAACGCAGTTGGCAGAGATGAAACCGTAGTTTGACATCCCCTTCCATCAATCGGCCAGCTAGAGCCACTCCATTGAAAAACAGGCTGGGGCCATTGAAATGAAATTTCATCTTGATTTCGATGCCAGGCACCAACAGTTTGCCAGTGTGAAACACTTCCAAGTGCGGGGTAAACACCAGACTGTGGGTAAGACCTCCAGCATACTTCTCCACTTCGTCCACAGAGGTATTGAAGGCTGCTTTATGATTAGCACTCAGATCTTGCCAATGTTTATGGTTTCCTGCTTTGTCTGTGTTGGTGGCAGTCCATTGGGGTGGGAAATCCACTTGATTGTACCAGCCTTGGGGTCCTAACACAGTCTTGCCATCTTCTCGATCATAATTCAGCAAGGTTTCCAGGTAGGCTTTGTAATGATAGGTGTCGGATTGTGGACTGATCAACGTGCCATTCAAATTCAAGTCAATTTGTTTGATGATGGAATGGGCCAAATTGTTGACGGGCCACAATTTTTGAGCGGCGTCCAAGTCATCGTTCGTACTCTTTTGCAATCTCAATTCCATGGTAAAGTAACTGCGTCCCAAATCCACAAAATCGTCCAACCCCGGAATGATGAATTCCATGGGATTGATACCCGTGGTGGTGGGTTGGATGGTGACCATGCGATAGGCATTGATGCTAATGTCGGTCGGTGGCACCTTGAAAATCCGTAATGGAGGGTTGACAGTCCCTTCGGAACGCTCGTGAGCCGGGGCGGTTTGCGTACTCACGTCAGGCATGTTTAACGTCGTCGTCGAGTGGTACCCCGTCGTCGTCGTGAGGGGTTTTTATAGCGTCGTCGTGCTAAACGTTGTCTCAAATCAAACCCGGGGACTCTCATCACCTCGGGACTTAACCATCCACCACGTTGTCGTCGCATGAGTTTCCAAAATGGATACAGTCCACCCCATTGAGACAACCCTCGATCACTACGAATCCGTCGAGGTCGTGAAGGCACGGGATCCATGTTCACACTCCAAAAATATCACGTGCACGTTTGGTTTGTTTGGGAAACAAAGCACTGGCCACACGCACGGCGTCTTTCACGCTCTTATGACTCAAGGCTTTCTTGGCTTGTTTGGTGATTTCTTTTTTAATGACGTCTTCGGCTTTGCGTTTGATACCTCGTGTCAAACCCGTTTCCAATCCTCTCTTGATATTACTAGGCAGTTTTAAAGGATTTCGCGTCCTTATAAGACCTTGCAACCCCCCACGCATCAGATCCGTCATCAATCCTTTGCCTTGTTGATCATACCACTCATCGGTTCGAAATCGTGTCAAACTTCCCCCACGCATGGTGTCTTCTTCACCAGGGATAAACGTTTTGTCTGTGCTTCACGTGACCCCCTTTTTATACCGTCATCATCGTCTTCTTTTCCGAAAAGCGGCTTCCAACCCTTTTTTAGCCCCGTAACTCGCGGCACCACCCGCGGCACCCAACGCCACGGCTTTTCCTCCAGCGATCAAGGCAGGAATAAGGGCGGCCAGTGGGAATAAACCCCCTCGTTGCCTTCTTCTCCTTCGTCTCGTTCGACGCACTCTTGTCTTGGGCATCTTGTGATTGGGACACTCCCTTGGCCACCCCCTTTTTATGTCTTTTTGAAGTGTAACGTGACAATGGTATGACCTTCACCAAACTTGACCAAGTCTCCTCCTCTACCAATCGTTTCAGCCACTTGAACGTGAATCATTTCCACCACCTCGTTACGAAGAGACATGTATTGAATGTGCAACGGTTCAAAGTACAGGTTGCCGCGTGCTTCTCGCTTGTACTGGATTTCACGTAACAAATCAGTCACGCGATTGCCCACCACAGTGCTGCCTGCCACGTCGGAGTACACGTGCAACGATCGTGTGGGTTCACCCACCACCGCCCGAAATGCTACATTCAAGTTGGTGAAACGCCACCCACAACTCATACTCAATTGTAAATAATCCGGTAAAATGGAACGCACCGTCCAAAAGACCGCGTTCCCCTGACCGTCGGTGACATCGTTCCAATCATTGTCAGCGGGTTTTGTCATGTTGGGGATTTGATCCCCCATGAATTCTTGTTGTAAGTTTGGACCCAAAATCAACACATTGTCAATTTTACGTAACCATCCCATCTTGAGAGCCAACTTGGTGTAGATGGTCAGGGCTGGCGTGTCGGTGCCGCAATGGCAGATATTCGTGTTGTCGATGAGCAGATCCTCGCCTTCCCAACGAAACTTGACGTAGGTGTGTTTGCCTTGATCATTGGTAAACCGACCACCTTGAACGGCCATTTGCATACGTTGTTGTTCCAAGTGAGCAATGGTGGCTTTCATGAAACTCACGCCATCCACCACCCAATCCAAATCTTTCACGTCATTGATGATGCTTCGCGCGGTGTCTACTCGCGAGGTCATTTCCCCGTCTTTTCCACCCGGTTTGGGATAGGTTTGGCCCCAGGACACCCCCATGACGTACCCATTTTTCTTCACCAACTCATACAAATTGACGCGAGCATCCGGTAAGGAAATGGCACTCAAACCCACTTGCCATCCACCTCCTGTGAGCTGTAACGGTTGAGGTAAACGAATCTTGAAGGAATTGGCTTGGTTGTTGGGAAATTCACGTCGGTTGGCATGACTCGGTAACGTCACGTAGAACGACATTTTGTCTTCTTCTTCACACCACGACTTCCCTTTTAAAGTGGAGGGTGAGGAGGGCATGCCCTTCACCAAATTTCACCAGATCCCCATTGGTTTCGGCCATCTGGGTTTCTACGATTTCCACCACTTCGTTGCGTACTGGGACATATTGAATATGTCGAGGTTCAAAGTGGGTGGTGTTTTGAGGCTGGTACTTGATTTCTCGTAAGAGATCCGTGATGCGACCCCCTACCATACTGCTGGTCCCTACATCACAATACACGTGCAAAGGACGCGTGGAGGGAAATTCCAACGAGGTACGAAAGGTCTTGTTCAAATTCACAAACCGCCAAGGGCACGATAGACTCAATTTCAGATAATCCCCCTCCACTTTCCAAAAGAGGGGCTTGTTGGCAGCATCGCGGACATCCGTCGGGGTAGGAATGGTGGAAATGCCTTGAAATTCTTGCAAGAGATTCGGGCCCAATCGATACTGGCCGGGGGACACTTGTTCAATCCATCCCATTCTCAGAGCCAAGGTTCTGCCCCATGACACGTGCGCTACTTGTCGTTTGTAATCCACATTGGTGGTATTCAACAACAAATCCCCTTCGGAGGTCCATTCAAAGGTCGGATACAATTTGATGCCATTGTCCTCCGCCCATTTGTTTTTGGGGGCGGTTTGTTTCGCACGGCTTTGCTCGTAACGGTACACCAGTTGATGAAAAAAGTGCGATCCCGTCGACGAGGCCATCTCCTTTCTCATATCTCGACCGTAGACAGTGAGTTCGCGACGTTCATGGTACCACCGATCGTTCCCTTGATCGTCTTGGGCATACACCCGTTCGTGCCATCGTACATACAACAGAGGATGGGAATCGCCCACGCCTCCTTCTTCCGTTATCACTGGAATGATGGGTAAGGATAAACTCACCATACCCACCATCCATCCTCGTCCCACAAATCGGATAGGTTTAGGCAATCGGTTTCTGAAATGATGACTCTTGTTCCCAGGAAACTCTTTGGTACTCGCATGACTCATCAACGTCACGTAAAACAAAGAGTTGGGGACGAACGTCATTGTTTAGTCACGTCGTCGTCGTCTTTTGGGTGGACTTGTCTCTTTGGGTGGGCTTTTCCTCTTGGGTGGTTGGAGAGACGTCACGTCTTGGCTTGCTATCCAACTATTGTACTTGTCTGGCCACCCTTTCCACTTGACCAACCAACGATCTTTTTGTCGCTTAAGTACCTTTTCGATCCGAAACACGTCGGACACATGGACTTTTTGTAAATCCTCTTCATAAAACGTACCTTGGACGGGGGTATCATCCCATTCGTGAATCTTATACGTGGGCACAGGGCCAGGGACCACACGATGCACCACAAACACTTCTTCGGTCCAACCGGGTAGATACCCTTTTTCAAAGGTACGATGAATCTTATTGAGACGTACACGATCTCCGACTTTCAATTTAGGTTTTTTCTGACCTTTCAATCGTTTGCTGTACAATCGTTTCCACACGGCTTCATCGTTGTCCCACGTCACGTCTTGAGGGGCCATACCAATACTTCGATGACGGGTGGCATTATAGCCTTGCACCAACTCGGGTAAGACATTGTCAAATTTCAACGTGTTGGCGGCGGTGAAATAGCGGTACAAACGTTCTTTCAAGGTGCGGTTAAATCGTTCCACTATACTGGCTTTCGCATCCCCTTCCGTCGAAAAATGTTGAATGCCTTGCTCGTCAAGCCATCGTTGAAAGGTCCGATTGTAAAATTCCTTCCCTCGATCCGTTTGCAATCGATTAGGGTGACGTCGTCCTTTCAAAATCTTGTCAAAGGCATGAACCAACGCCACCCCGGTTTTGTCTTTCAACGGTTGTACCCACGCATACTTGGACAACACATCCACGACGGTCAACAAGTATCGTATACCCCGATTATACTTGGCCAAGGGTTGCACTTCCACTAAATCCGCAACCCATTGATCATCTAAACCTCCCACAATCACGGGCAAGGTTGGAAAACGACGACGTCGAGGTTTATGCAACGTGTAGGCCAAATCCCGTTCCAAGACGCGTTGGGCTTTTTTCAAGGGGAGGTGATGGGCCTTGGCAAACCGTTGCACGCCTCCTAAACTGCCGGGGGCTCTAGGATCGTGGTAACGGGTCAACCATGATTGCGAGACATCGAGTTTGGTTCGTTTGGTCTTTCGAGGCGCCATACTTTCTGACACTCATCCAACAAGGTCGGTATGGGAGGGATGGTGTTGGGATGCGCCTTTTGAATGATTCGATACCATCGCCACGCTTTCGGGTGGGATTTTAACCATAACACAAACACTACCCATCGATACAAGTTGAGGTCCACATGGGTTTCTTCAAAGACTTGAAGAGGAGGCGTGTCCTCGGGACATGGGGGAATGGGTACTTTTTCACCTGGTTGGTAGTCATATAACACTTGGCAAAGGGCTTGATGGCATTGCCATTGCACCAGGGACAACAAACCCTCCCACGCATAACACAACCACACAGACTCCATGGCCACACTAATAAAAATTTTATTCTTACAACATCAGCCTTTTATAGATTTCACAAGTCAAAAAACTCAAAAGAGCGCGTGTATTTCATTTTACCGGCGCCCCGGTCGATCATGCTCTTTTTTCCGGACCTGCTTTTTCATTTGTTTTTATCATGTATCATAATCATTGTTCATTAAAAACAGTTCGTGTGTCTTTACTTGGTCGTGTCTTGTCTTTTGTTTTTTTCGGTTCTTGGGTTTCAAGGGTTTGTCGGCCCATTGAAAGAAAGGACATCGATCCTCGGGTGTTTCTTTGCATGTGAAATAAGGACGGTTGGGATTGGCTTGGGATCGGCTGATTCGTAAGACCACGGGTTCTTCACAGTCACACACCAGGGTTCTTTTGAGATAATCAGGATGGAGTTTTTCATTAATGATCTTGAGATAAGTGGCGATTTGATCTTGATGACAAAAGAGGCCACATTTCTTTTCTTGGCATTTGATGTAAGTGTCTCCTGTGGTTTGGGCTTGAAAGCAAATTAGGTCTGTTTGATGCATAGGACAGACAACGGATTGACAAGCTTGTTCCATAGGCGGTAGTTGTACTTCATAACTAGCAGCAGGCGGATTTAACAAATTGAGAATATTGTCACCATTGAATAAGTCATCCATATTGATGAGTGGTGGTGGTGGCGGCGGCGGTACTGGTGGTGGTGGTGACAATGTGGTCGTTGTAGGTGTTGACGGTACTGGTGGTGGTGGTGAAGAAGGATCCACTTGGGGTGGCTTTTTGATTTTGATTTTTTTGTCTTTTTTGGACTTTTTCTCCGTCGGTGCAGGGGGTAAAGCAGTGACCATCTCTTCGAGTTGTTGCAAAGGTCTCTTCGTGGCCATGGTGAATTGAAGAGAGAAAGAATGAAAAAAGAACACGCTATTTTATAGGCGATGATGACGTGATGTTGACGTGATCTTAGCTAGGATTGGTGGAGACAAAAAATAGGGGTCAACGTTCAGGTCCATCGGGTATGTCGATGCCCGCCCATTCACGTTCTCGTAACGTGTCACGCGCCCAGCCAAAAATATGATCGACATCTTCATGAGTGAATCCCAAGAGTTCATAGGTGAAAGAACTAAATTGGCGTCGAAACGATACAATCTCCTCCAAAATTTGTTCTGTCACGAGATCGGGACTCGTCATCTGTACCACGAATTCAATGTCGTTGGGTTGCCAGCTAGGGATTTCCAAATGATAGTGTAATAGTAAACGCTGCCAGGATCGATGGATGGTCTCTAGCGAGAGTTGACGTATTCCTGTTTTGATCGAGTCATGGACACGTCGTCCATGAAGAAGCGCTTCTTCGCTGTACATGGGTTGAACGGGGGGTTCTAGATCCTGGACGTGTTGATGAATATATTGGAGAATGGCTACGATCCAACATCGTTTCCATAGACATTCCACCACTTCTTGATAAAAACGGGTACAATAATCAATATTGCCACTGGCAGTAAAAGGAGATTCCATTTTAGGGACTTGTTTGTCTTTGCTTTTACCAAAAACACGAGTCGATGCACGCAGTCGTCTCTCCATACATTGAACAAATGAAAAGTGATGAAAAAGGATGAGTGGTGCCTGTATATATATATATATAAGAAAAAAGAAGCTGTCAATCAAACAGTCTATATATCACCTCTCTATCTTTTCAACGCATCATTTCTTGTTAGCATGGCAAGTAACACCGAGTCAGACGATGATCTTAATGAGTATATGCAGCAATGGGAACAACAAGGCGGCGCCCTGGGTCGACGAGGACATTTTGTTTTTCGTTTAGAACCCTTCAGACAAAGGAATGCCCATAGTTATGGTATTACCAGAACATCGTATCATCTACGAGTGGAAAACCCGCCAGAGGGTTTTCCAGAAGGACATGGCAATATTGTGCGCGCGTTTGAAGAAGGATTGGCTGACGTTATAGAAGATCTCACCGAGTCCATCCCAGACCATGACAGAATTCAAATTTATTTATCTTCCAACCGACTTCAATCGGCCCACACCTCAGCCAATGTAACTGTCGGCGATTGGCGCGATCCTTTGTCAGGTGCACGACGCATATTGGATCAGATTAGTAAAATGTTGAACTCAAATGAGAACTTTGAAGTCGACGACAGTTTGCAGTTGGATGTGACGCACATCACCATGCCAGATGGTGTAACACCTGTAGAGCTCGTTTCGAGACGGAAGAGGATATAGAACTTTGTTCGAGCTGTTCACGTCGAATACAAAAAGAACCCCACGTTGAACACACCTTAATTATTTAACCATGCCGACGAGTCACTACCACATCTACAGCGGAGGAGCCATTGGCATCGACGAATATGCAGAACAATGCGCTAAAGAATATGGCATGCAGATGCATATTATCATACCACCCCAACACAGTCGAAGCAAATTTATCACACCACTCCGTCAACAAGATCTCAACGAAGCCGAGCCGCACTTAAAACGAGCCGGAGAAAGAAGTGGCAAACACTTGTTTACTCCAAATATGTTTTCACGCCATCTTCAACTACGCAATTTTCACATCGTCAAACCTGCCACCATCGTGTACGCTTTTGGTTATTTCCAACACACAAATGACATTAACTACACAGCAGCACGTGACATTTACCATGACACCACCTTGAAAAGGCAAAGCATTCAAGGAGGAACGGGATGGACGGTGCAATTGGCTGTCGATCAGCACAAACAAATTTATTTTTACAACATACCAGAAAAACGATGGTACGAAAACCATCAAGATCATTATTATTGGAACGAAAATCAATGGACACCTTACAGTGGATTTATTCCAATGCAAGGATCACCCACGCTTCATAAACACAGCGCCGTAGTAGGAACAAGACACCCCCCACCAGACACTTTGGCCGAAGTCAAAAGGCTCTTTCAAACCACCAGTTCTTTAGAAAACATTGTTGATAAAAACAGTGATCTTTACAGTCACATTCAAGAACATGGCGACTGAAGACCACAACACCACTTTCGAACAAATGATGGATGACATCACTCAAAACGAAGATCTGTCATTCGAACAAAAAATGAAACGCATTGGTCAATGCTTTAAAAAAGAAATGGAACGCATCAGTCGCGACTTTCAAACCCGCCTTCATCAAGACATGGAACACGAACTACAATATCTCCGCACTCAACTCAAAGACATATGGAAACCTCACCTCACATGGAAACCCCAGTTACAATGGAAACGATAAAAACGGTGCATTTCCAAGAACACTTGGTCCGTTACACTTACAAATACGATCCATCCGCCCCCCTAGTACAAACGTCACCCCTCATCGATGATCGATCTCATCACGTAACACCTTTCAGTATAAAAAGACAATCCCTTAAAGCCAAACTTCATTCCACCCATTTACAACGCAAAGAACGACGTCAACATGGACTATGCCAAGAATTTGGATCCCAAAACCTTCAACAACACTCATGATTACATATTAGAACTGGTTCGACGAGGTCTACGAGCTGGTTATGATCTCGAGGACGTGACCGAGCACTACAAAGAATTGATTCAAGATGAAGCCACCGCCATCATGAAAAGTACCGAACGCAACGAACTCCAAAAACAAATCCAAAAAGATTTGGACAATCTAGCTGTCATTGACAGAAATAATACCATTGTCTTTCCTTTGGAACTAGCAGGACGCACCTACAAGACTTCTGAACGAGACCAGTATTTTGAAGAAATTTTACAAAGGAGACTTGAACGACGACACAAAGTTAACAAATTGCGTGAAAGTGTTCTAGGACATAACTTGGATGACATTACCGAACATGTCAAAACCATTCTGGATCACGACAAAAAAGAAGAAGAAGCCTTTACCAGCCAATTCAAATAGAGCAGGACAACTTTGCAAGCCAAACAGTACTAGCACATTCTTGACCTCCATGAATCTCCTTGTCAGTCAGTCCGAAGGTTTTCGAAAATATTTACATGACCTGGATGGATGATGAACGTCGGATGTTCGTCCTCTGTTGGCGGCCTGGTGGTGAATCCTTGAAGTGCTTTGTTTTGTTTGATCACGACCATCGACTACATCTTGGTCTTCTTCTCTATATTCTTCAAGTGGAACCCCTTATGGCGAGCTACACATCGAAAGCTACATTACCGCCCTGATAATTGCCCTCGTACACCAATTCTCTGGCTTCCTTTTAGTTTAGGCGTATCCACATCAACATACCATATCCAGGGATGAGATGAAAATCCTCCAAAGAAACCACCGATAGTTGTCTGTCACCAAATCGCTTCTCCGTGTTGTTGAGATGTGTTCTCAGCGTGGTACCACACTGGTGGACTTTGTAGCCTTTCTCCACCGCTTTCTCGAGTTCTGGACTAGGCCATGTTCCAATGACTTGAAAAACAGAGTTGTTGATCTTGTTATTAAACTTGTTGAAAAGAATCTCTCTGTCTTGTTTTGGCTCTCTTATCCCTATACTCAGCGGTTACCCATCACAAACCACGTGACCTCATCACGTGACCACACCCACTTATCCAATGTGACCTTTGACCCCCTTCTCTCATTGGTCCATTCTCATGACCGTGATCACATGATAAAAAGGACTAGCACTAGTCTCTGATTGGTTCAAAAAGTTAGGGGGGTGGGTCTTTTCGATACAAAGTGCCAAAGTGACACCCCATACTACTCTTGTTCAAGATTACGTAAGTGTATATGGTGAGAGGGCGGTTTTAGTGCCGAAAGTATATTTTTAATAGGTCAGTAAGAATATAGTGATACGTGATGTTGGTGTTTTAGTAAGAATCTGTGCTCAATTTTGAGTGATGTAGGGTGAGTAATATAATTTTTATTTATAGTATTAATCCGACAATTGTGAAATTTTGTAAAAACTGGTTGATTCGGAGGAAAAGGGTCTTTTAAATTATGCTTAGCTGTGGCCCAAAAATGGTTAGCCTGGCAAAGCCTTATTCAGGCCCATAACTGTAACCTGATTTAGTGATCTGATACCTTAATAAACAAACGTAACAAAAGCCTAACATCGAATTTGTTAGGTTAACGAAGTCAAATCTTAAATTAATTAGGCTTTATTAGGTTTAAAGTTAGACTTAACATACTTTGACATGACGTTATTTTCAGTTCAGGTCAATGGTGAATAGAGTATTGTTTAGGTAGTCTAAAAATTGGCCTGACAAAGCCGGCTGACATTTATTTCGTCTTCAAAATGATTTAGATTGAGCAAATTATCTAGCCTAACTGAAGCTTACAGAATCCAAAACATGATAAATACGTTTGGAAAACAACAAATTCAAGCAGTCGAGGTATCATGATCATAATTTAATATCTGACTGAACACACAGTGAGCCAAAACTCACCAAATCCGGTACGATTCAGTCTTACTGGTTTCATGGTTTTGTCTCAAAGGCTATCCGTTATGTATGTGAGTATTGTTTTTTCCATTCAGCAATTCGTTGATGCAGTTAGCAGTGTAAGCGACATCTTATAGCCAGCTACAGCTCGAACAGCTCCGCTTAGCGCCATCAATTCAGTCTTGAATATTCAGTATTTCTGTCGCCTACTCCGTTCGATTTAGCCCACTAATTGAATTCACAGCCAAAAATCAAGGCAGCTTTTGTGTGTACATGACATTGTACTGAAAAAATTTTATCTCCAATGTCTGTCGGATTTGCTCCTAATAGAAGTTGTAAACAATTTCCGCCTTTGTTATACAAATTTGACACATTATTTCTTGTGACTATGAAAAACTGTTTACGGCTGATGACCATAGTAGATTGTTTTTAATCGAGTTCAATTCACTAACATTATAAATGATTTTTGAAGTTCAGACTAGATACTTTATCAACGTGTTTAGAATTGTTACCTGTGTTAACAGTTCAACATATTGTTTTGCTATGTAAGAAGCGTACAAAAATTTTAATCATTGACATCTAACAAAACCTTCAAAAAGCAACCAATTATAACACTTTCTTAAGTGGGAAACAGAGTCGAATATTCCAAGAAAAATTATAAATAAAATTCTGATCTGCGTGCTGTCGAAATAAAAAAGGAACACAATAGCGTGGACTATCAATTTGGAAGAGAGTTTTTATACAATTGAAGTAGCAACAGCTGTCTGATTTTCATAAACTATAATCCATAAAATAACTAAAAATGTACGCTAATGCTAATGTATTACCAGAATACTAATTTTAGACGCATTTCCAGCCTTTTGAGAAGACCTAAATTTCAAATTTTCCCGGAGAAGTATGCATTTGGAACCTGCAAGTATGCTCACGCTTACGCATTCGGTTTAATCAAAAAATCTGCAAAAAGCTTTACGACCTAGTTGCCATTTCATCCATTCATGTATAACCTCACCATACTGACAGCAGAAACGAATACAATCAAGGAATGTGGAAACGATGTGAGAGAACTGAGGTGTTAGGGTGGATTTAGAAAATTGTGCGTACCTCTGCAAAAATCATGGCTACGCCCCTGTTTAACCTCGTGTGAATGTCCCGGAGTTGTCAAGTCGTCATTTCAATCCATTTCACTCTCGCCTGACGAAGTCTCCAGGGGTGGGGATGACGTTTGCCATGCAACTGGATCTTTTTGGCGCTTACAATTTTGTTATCGAAAAACCTTTCGTTTTGTAACGTTATGATTGGTCCATCTTGAGTGGATTTAGATAGACGTTAGCAGATAAATCGTATTTTCAGAGTTGTTAACAGCGCCATTTACCTAAGCAACAAACACTGAGACCGACAACATTAAAAATTATACACGGTCACACTTAAATCTTCCGGACACTGTCGTTGTAACACCGTTGTAACACCGTTGTCAGGTGTGCTGGCAAGACCACAACCATTATGTACGTAGATATGTGAACGAAGCCTTTGTGGACAAACGTGATTTGCAATGAGTGATTAACTTTCAGTTTTTCTAATTCTGATAGAATATCCCGATAACCTAATAGATAAAACGTTCGCAGAAATAAGGCATCACGAAAGGATGTCAGCCTTGCAAATAAAGCAAACACGCACAAGGAAATGTTACTGTCCGTTACAGAATACTGCCCTTCTGGGACTAATCTTAAAATTGATAAAGGCATCTCATAGAAAATCAACCATTCCTTCAAAGACAAATATTTAAAGACGTACTCCTAAGAGATAGACGCTGAAGGTCAAAGATAGGAGTCGCGTTTGGCCTGTCAACATTAATTGAACTATTTTGATTGCAAGGCTGGCACTACGGCAAAAGGGCACACGTGACAGTGACATCTGGTACAAGATCCGACAATAAGACGTACCGGCTGAGTTATATTTTGAGTTGTGTGGTTCCCTGCATTCAAAGTTTTCACATTAATTAAAGATTTTGAAATAATTAGTCGTAACTGAACTTCACACGAGCGTCGGCCAAGGGCGCCTTTGCTTTAAAACGTGGCCATAACGGAGATCAACACGTTGAAAACTGATAAAAGCTTGAGAAATGAAACTTTTTCTTCTCTTTTAAAATATTAATAAGGGGACCCTCTAGATGGATGTAAATCCGTTTGTCAACTTCAGTTTTTTTATTCCAAAGACCAATTTTTAACCCTACTGACTAATTCCTGGTGCCTGAAATCTTATTTTCCAGTTCTCGTTTTACCCCCTTCAGTACCCACGCAAAAGAATCGCACGTAAATACTCAACTTGTTTCATGAATTCCCGAGTGTGTATGCTCATTTTCTTGTCGTTATCAGGGTGAATGTCACTCAAAATATCGTACTTTCGATTGTTGTAATTGAATCCTTTGCACTGTGGGTCCCTCAAGCACAAGTCCTCGCAGTGAAGCTTGGACACTACTGACCACGTGACCAGAACGTCGCCATTCAGTTGTCTCTCCAGGTAAGGAACATTGATTGTCGACGTGATTTCATTGCAGTCATTGGCTTGGGCGTTTTCAGGAATGCTTGTTGGCGGTGAGGATAACCTATCTGAGATCGAAAGAGATTAGTAATTACATAGAAAATATTTTCTTCGAATGTGTTGCGGGAGACTTTGATGCCATTTCAGTGGCGATTTTAAGTGCTATTTCAAATCCCTCATGTAAACTGCAATAGAGAGCACGTGGACAAGCATAAAAGCTTATACGCTTAATTTAAGCTTAATTTTTATCTGCCTTGATGAACCCTTCAGGGTCCTCCACACAGGCGATTTTTATGAGATTTTAGCAGCGGTTTTTCATGGATTTCTACGCATTGCCTTGCGATTTTTCGCTGTGATTTGATCGCTACTTGAGAAGTTGGTCAGCTGCAGGCGCAGAGTGCATGCGTTATTGGTATCGAGCAGCCTTTTGAGCACGCGATGTTTAGTATTCAACAACCT
Organism: Siderastrea siderea; assembly: GCA_964030785.1. Lineage (NCBI taxonomy): Eukaryota > Metazoa > Cnidaria > Anthozoa > Scleractinia > Rhizangiidae > Siderastrea > Siderastrea siderea. The sequence goes on along the minus strand of OZ034977.1, from coordinate 8,203,205 downwards.
TTTTGGAGCACATCGCACTCGCTCTGTTGCCGTCGCGTGGAACTGATTGCATGCAAATTGCTGTGAAATGGCATCAAAAATTGCCTGCAACCACGTTGGCGCCGTAAGAGCATGAATAAGAAGAAAGTAAGCAAGCAAGCAAAAGAAAAAAGATTTTACATTTTCTGGCGATCATTGACTGTAAGCAGGAGCCCATCGCTGTAAGCAATTTTCAATGACGATCACAACCAATCAGATTCGCTTATTCGCAAAAGACCTCGATAAATGTCTGCTGTTTAGCCTGACGGGTCACAGTTGAGGACTTGTGCGGCCTTGAAATTAAAAAGTAAACTGCAGTTTCGTTTAAAGCTTTCGTCTGAAAATATCTGTCCGTTCAGAGTTAGAACTTTGTTCTCTACTAGTAATAATATATCAGCGATTTGGAACTCGGCTATGTCTCATTAATTCAATTTCTTGTTTTCCACGACTTTCTTGTTTCTCAACGTACGTAGTTTTCTATGAATGAAGGAGTGTTGTCATGAGGAAAACTAAAAGATAATCCAATAGGAATATAAAAATCGAATCAGTACATCCCATGTACAGAAACAAAAAGGAAAACAAGCTGATATTCGAAAAATTCGTGCGGAAACAAGAAATCAATTCAATAATGCCTTTATTACACTAGACGGTGTTTCATATAATTAAAATTTTTAAAGCTCTGTATTGAACTAAGAAATGTTGTTTCTCATCAACTCATTGGAACTGTTATTGATCTTACTAATTTTGTCAATGGGAGTCGATCATTAATGAGTTGGCATGATTGTCGATTGATGAGGTGAGGTGAGGTAGGTAAAGTCAAACACGAGCCATGGAGGCCCGCACGGCCGGAGCTTAACCTGGTTTTGTGTAGCAAGAAGCGACTGAGAATATTGCTACTCCCCCCTGCATGGGATACTAGTCCATCGCAGAGCTACCCCCAGCAGTATGTCGCCGGTACCCATTTTATACACCTGGGTGGAGTGAGACAATGTGGGGTAAAGTTTCTTATCTAAGAAAACAATGCCGTGGCAGGGACTGGGCCTCGAACCACCGACGTTCAGTCCAACAAGCTAACCACTAAACCACCGCGCCCCGACCCTCAGCCTTCTTGCTGAGTCATATATCATATATATATATATATATAACTTCAAATTTCTTGTGTGGAACGGTTTTCAGAGAGCGCTCAACTTTTTAGGACCACACTCCTCAGGCAATTTAATTGCCTAAAGAGTGTGGTCATCCATTGACTATACGAAACAGACCTGTCGCATTAAATCGATGAAATACTTTTGAAGCCTGGAACCTTTTTGAATAATTTATATATATATATATACATATATATATATATATATATATATATATATATATATATATATATATATATATATATATATTTAGTATAAATCTACTAGCGTTCTATCATAAATGCTGCAATCTGATTGGCTACCCTACTCGCTATCTATTCCGTGATAGGTAGTGAGTAACGAAAAGGTGAGTGGCAGGCACAGTCTTATACTTCAAAATAACAGTGCAATGATGTAAAACTTTTCACTTTAGTGGAATATTAATCGAGATTTATACTAAAACAATTAGATTATTCGCTCTCGATTTCTATGCGTGATAGTTGATTCGGCCTTCGGCTTCATCAACTATCACGCGATAGAAATCTCGAGCTCATAATCTATAGTAATTGTTAAATATATATATATATATATATATATATATATATATATATATATATATATATATATATATATATATATATATATATTTAAGATCGTCACAAAACATCGTAAGGGTAAAATCATTTCGTACCGTCGCGGTATCCATCCACTGGAGAAGTTACAAGAACTAATAAAATTGTCGTTAAAAGCATCGCTGAAACGGAAAAAGAAAAAAAACGCAGTTGTTACCGGAATGACCTATCTTAAACTCCTAAAAATACCATAGGCATTATCTTGGTTTCTGAGCTGTTAACAAGATTACAACTGAAACTTTCAATTTCTGAAAGCTAAAACAGAAAATTGTGCTTTTAATTGAAAAAGTTGCAGATAGGCAACTCACGGCTATAATTGCTAAGTTAAACATTGACATCTTATTTTATGAATCTACTGTTTGCATTCTCTCTCGTATCAATTATAGGAAATTACAGTGAAATAAAATGATGCTTCAGCAAATTGTGAAATAAAGCTAAGACGCTGTCACGTTACACAAGGCAATTTTTTCTGTAACTTGCAACGCAACGCCGTCGCGAGACAAGTTGCAGGCGAAATTACGCGTGCAACACCCCCTCTTCGCAGCATGTCTCGCAACGAAAACTCCCGTTCCGAGTTGCAGGAGAAGTTGACTAGGTTTCTGACTTTTCACAACGTTGTAAGATAAGTTACAGCGTGAAACAAGTACTCTGCAACTTGTCTCGCCATACTGTCGTCGTCTTTTGTGTCGCAAGTTGCAGGAAAAATAGCTTCGTGTAACAGCACCTTTACACTAACTCGAGAAAAATAACGATTCATAACAACAATATTTAACCAAAGCCAAATTTGTGCTGGCAGGACTCTTACCAAGTTGTAACCAGGGATTACACCTGCTGTGGTCAGCGTGGGATCTTACCGGATATCTATGTAATGTAATGTAATTGTAATGTAACTTTTTTTTACCCACGAAACACTTAGGAGCTCTGAAGACCTCGTTTGAAAGTGTTTGAGCGTTCCAGATCGAATTGGAATTTGGAAGTGTTGATTTTTGAGGAGAGGGGAAAACTGGAGTACCCGGAGAAAAACCTCTCCGAGCAAGGACGAGAACCAACAACAAACTCAACCCACATATGACACCGGAGCCGGGAGTCGAACCCGGACCACATCTATCTGTCTGTTCTGATGGGTTTTCTTTTACGGTTTTAGAAAAGAAATAAAAATTCAAAAGAGCGTTATAAAATAATGTATCCATTTTTTCTCCTGAATGGTTTTTTCATTGTCCACTGTTAAAGAATGGCCTAGAATACTGCCCGCGAGAGTAAAACAAAATAAGGTAGCAAATGGTGACCGTAAAAACCGAGTGGGTATGTATTTGCTCAGCTGTTTATATAAATTTTTAAAGTATTTCGCATAATAGGTTTACTCAGGAATAAAACCGATATTATGTTACACTGTATCTGTAATTGGTAAACAAAATCGTTTCTTTTCTTTCGCCGAGTTCATGGCCGTTTACTGTTCCACAAATTGTTTGGTGTTTGGCACACCCAAAGGCTTAGATATATTTACCCTCGGCTGGCTATATTATTCCATGTTAATTTGACAAGGGCAGAAAAGAATCAAATTGTCAAAACGCAATAGGTCTTACAAGCTAACAAACGGCTAGCGGGGGACCCTTAGCTTGGTTACAAAATCACACCAGCCAACAGCTGAAAGTTCTCTTGCACAAACGTAAACAAGCAGTTTTTGTATCGTGGAAATAACCAACTGCAATTTAATTAATTTATAAGAAAACATAGTTACTCGGTGATCCCTGATTGCAGAACAGACAACGCTTAATAAAGAATTAGGCCCATAGCTCATAGTTCTGACTTTAGGTCGACAAATATAAACCGAAACCTCTGGAAAAGGCACACCTTCATATCAGCGACTTCAAACTCTCAACAATGGTTGTGTTTTTTTGCCCCGATCCGTTCAGCCTTATCAGGAAACCTTCCCATAACCGCATTTCCACAACGGACTGTAAATTCTTTCCTATTGTTACGCACCGTTGCACGGTAGGAGTCTTAGTCATTTTGCTGAACTGAAAGTTGTCATGCAGCAATATCTTACTCAGCTAACACTTTCGCTTAAGAAAACTTTCACTCATTCGAGGAAAAGCTCGGAATCCAAGTCCTCGGGCGCGAGCTCAGTTTGTCGATTACGAGTTGAATCAGATATATACCAGGCAATGAGCAACACTAAGAAACGATTTACTGGTCGGTATATCGTTAAATAACTCTAACTAGTCTTTTTAGTCTTTTTAGAGAAATGCATATCTTTATACTAACCTTGTGATGGTCAAAAGATACCTTATCATGTAGTTTCTTAAGGTTTAAACGTTAACGTTCTATACAATCTGTATGAAATAAGTCGTACATGTACTGCAGAAAATGCTTATTTCGTGTCAAGGCCTAGGCAGTACTATTAAAAAGATTTCTTCAGCTGAGATAACAGATTGACAGGTGTTAACTTGCTTGGCAAATAATCGGCAGCTTTGACGTCGGAATTAATAATGTTAAGCACAAGATGGGACGTTATTACAAAATGCCGGATTGTAGTACAGACCCAGGAGCTCCCTAATTAAAACAAGAATTGCCCATAAACCTGTAAACTAGAGTCCGATGATTTTCATTACTTCTTATTGACCGAGCGCGAGGGCCGTATTGGGGGGATATTGCCCGAGGTCTTTCTGGTACGGACCGAGCGAACGGCGAGCCGGTCCGTACAAGAAAGACTGAGGGCAATATTCTCCCAGTACGGTCCCGAGCTAGTGAAAGTTAATAAGAGTTCTATAATATGGCTGTGCCTAACACTTCATTACTTGAAAAGTGAGCCGTGGCGGATTGGGATGAATGAAACAGTTCACCGGAAAGCATTCAAAACAGCAGTTTTGTTTCGCATAAGAAAATTATATCTCACAAGAAAAAGTAGAAACTTTCAAAGAAACTGTCTCCTTTCACTCAGCTTCAAATCATTCGAACTATTTGAATCAAATGTACTTCCGCATTTTCTGTATTCCCGCTTTACCAGCCGGGCATTAACATCGCTCATAATACCCGTGGGCATTACAGGAAAACCCGGCCCCGAGTATTGACCAATCACAGCCCGCGTTAAATATGTACAAGCTCTATCCATATAATAAATCTGGTCTGCAAGCCTTTCGTGTAACTTTCAATGGGTACGGATGGAGAAATATATTGTTCTGCTTCTGCAAGTGGCGCTTTTGTCCATTAAAAAAAGATATTAGTCAGGTCTTTTCTCGGAGCCTGCTATACTGCATAGAGCCGCCATTTTTGGCTTCTGCAAAAAAATGACCAAGAGGGGCGTGCAGACCGTTTATTTATACTAGGCTGGTTAGATTCAGTCACGCAACGACAGATACAGTAGATTTAAAGTTTGTAATTTCTTGTTTCTTCAGATGAATTACACTCCCAGTCCCCATACTTAATTTGTTCATTTTCATCAAAAGTTAAGCTAGTCCGCGTTTTGTACCTAATCCGCGAATTACACCCCGTAGTCCCGTTAATTAGTCCACAGTCCATATTTTAAACTGACCTGTTCATAAACTACAAGCTGGCTAAATACAGGTAACATGGTGGCTGGCGCCAAATGAGAAAGGAAACGGAGAATCGCTCGGGTCCCGCGCTTTTTAAGCACCTGCTGCACAGGCTACGGAGTAGGTCACAAACAGGAGCCTGGTGGCAAACCTATTTTTGGAATGAGCGTGCTCATTCCTTTGTCAATCAATCGTGTTGTCTATACATTGCCTATACATTTATCTATTTATTTATTTATTTATTTTATTTCTTCTTTGTCTGGATACTGGTTTGCCACATTCTTCATGCACAACTCAGGTCATTAGTAACAAAACGTGCAGCACTGTACAAGTCACGCAAAAACCTTGAAGTTTCGTGATATTTTCCACGATCAGGTTTGTCACGCGGAACGGATTTTCAGAAGCGAGTCAAATTTGCATACACTTGATTCTCTGAAGTCCTTCAGTTCACTTTCAACACATCGTGCCCCGAGTTTCCTGAATACAGTGACGTTTGTAGAATTCGCAAGGCTTCGTTTAAAAGGTAAGTAATTCATTTATTTAAACAGGAGTTACGAAATATTTAGTCTTCAAAGTCTTCACGTGTTACAATGTGCGTGTAATTTCATTAATCATCAACTACGATTGAGTATTACAGGATGAATTAATATCTCGGGTTTACTTCAATGTAAGAGCCTGACAAGAATATCTTTGTTTTGAAAGGTGTTGTTTTGCTGTACGCTTTTGTTTAAAGTCTTTTGTTTGCTTTTTTTCACCTCATCCGTGAGTTTCACAGGTTCTTACACACAGGTAGCAGGCAGGTAAAACCAATATCTCGTATTTATCTAATAATAAATCGTAATAATGAAACGTTTGAACGGGTTCTGAAGCTACGCTTGTATCTCAATCCTTTTTGAAACAGTATAATATTGTCTTGATCGTACGCTGGTGCAATCTGTACAAATGAATGGCCTATGAAATGGATACAATACTCTTAATGCTCAGCGTAAACTCTATTCGGCTTGTGGCGCTGCACCGTGTGGCATTTCAAAGGATATTCACGCCTATAGATCGCACCAGCGTACAATCAAGACGATATTCTACTCATTCCAAAAGTATAAAGATACAGCGGGCGTTTAAATGTCCTAATTCGCTAAATATAACACGAGATATTTGATCCCGTGTAACTGAATCGTAGTCCATATTTTCAAGGCCGCCATGTTGGGGCACAGGTCACCCAAGCTCACTATGAGAGGAGCGCATATATTAGCCTGTACCATTTTGAATGTATTATGACCTCGGCAAAATATAAGAGTTTGTATGATAAATGCAGCAAATACGTTTAACTGCCGTAAATGCGAAATAATTCACAATAATATATGGTTCACCCTGTTTACGTGTTATATTACTTGCTATTTAATGGCCTTTTGGGGTGATTTGAAGCGTTTTGAACGAGAATAAGCGTCCTTGATTATTTGCACCTAACACTTACTAAGCGAAGAGGAATCGCTTCGCTTAATAAGTGTTAGGTCCAAACGTATTTGCTGCATTTTTCATACAAACTCTTATATTTTGCCGAGGTCATGATATATTCAAAATGGAACAGGTTAATATATGCGCTCCTCTCATAGTGAGCTTGCGCGACCTGTGGTTGGAGGCACAATTTTGCATACTGACATGTAATATGGCCGCTGTGAAAACTCTCTGCTGCATCAGCCGCTTGTCATGTTATTTAAATCGTCATTTTACTGATTCTTGTCTTTCAGCTCTTTAGACGTTTTTTTTTTTCAATTTTTTTTTTCGTTTGTTCAACTGCGAATACGTTTGCCATCGATGTAAATGCATATTAAAAGTTATAGCTATCGTTATGTAGCTCATTTCGTAATTTTCATCCCAATGGCTGCTGGTGATTCCATTCTTTCCTATGCTAGAATCTAGTTCTTGTGTCACTATCATTGTACTGACCGAAACGAGGCCGTTAAGTCTTGGGATAACGGCCGCGTCTGGGCGGCTCGGTATAGAGAATGATATTGAAGTACCAACGAGGATAACAGCCTCAAAATCGTTGCTATATACAGACCAAGATAACGGCCTATTTCGTTATTATCAAAACACGCTTATGTGATCATTCGTGAATTTTACTGATCACCAGAGCAGCAGTGTAAAAGTAAAACTATAAAAAAAATAGGAGAGCAAGCTGCGACTGTACTCCCTCCTTGCATGTGCGAATACTCCAAAACGTAACACCCGCTCACGAAGAGTTTCTGTGAAGCGACCTTCACGAAGTGACGGACGACTTCGAACTGAGTAACGACATCGACTATGACTTGTATTTAGTTTAGGGACGGACCATTCAAAACGTTACGGAGAGGACTGAGGAATTTTCGAGCTGCAAGAATTTTTTTCGTTAACATTTCCCTTGCAGGAATATTTTTTTTCCGCATGCAGGAACTTTTTTTCTGGGATAATCGCTGTTTATGAATTTTTTTCACTTAATTTTCCCTTGCATGAATTTGTTTTTGTACTTCGCCCACGCCCCGCCTCCCCCCCCCCCCGGAACTATGCTAATGGTGCGACCCTTATTTTGATTACAATGAGCCGTCTCCCGCTTTAGAGCGTTTTCATATGACGTCACGGCGGCCATATTGGTGTACCAACAACAATGAAACGGCGGCCATAATTGGTATACCAAGCCAATCCTGCCGGAGTTGAAGTCTTTTCTCGTGTAAACACTTTCTTTTGTTCCAATAAATTTACATAGCTGCTGGCCACGTGAGGCAAAACGCTCTATAATAACGAGAATCTCGCGACATAACGACCCCTTTGAAATAACGAAACTACCGATATAACGAAACTCTTGCTGAAATTATGAATACATGAAATTCATATATTTGAACAGCGGAATGAAGAAATAAATGCAAAGAAGATCCTCGCAGTTATTAACGCAACTTATGCAGTTGCGAAAAGAAAGCCTGAAAAAATCAGGCTTGCCGGGATTCGAACCCTGACCTCTGCGATACCGGTGCAGCGCTCTGACCAATTGAGCTATCAAACCAGCTCCCAGTTGGCTTGATAGCTCAATTGGTTAGAACGCTGCACCGGTATCGCAGAGGTCAGGGTTCGAATCCCGGCAAGCCTGATTTTTTCAGGCTTTCTTTTGGCAACTGCATAAGTTGCGTTAATAACTGCGAGGATCTTCTTTGCATTTATTTGAAACTCTTGATATCAAGAACCTCACGATAATGAGAACCTCCGGATATAACGAACCTCTTGACATAACGAACCTCCTGATGTAACGGACTTCCTGATATATATAACGAACCTCCTGGCAGATACAACGAACCCCCGATATGACGAATCTCCTGATATAAGTTACCTCCTGAAATAACAAATCCCCAATATAACGTATTACCGTACCCAAATTGTGAATTAGCCAATCAGAAGCCTTGTTTACTGTCATGATTTTCTACGATATCAAGTCACTGACCTGATATCCTACGATATCATGGACAGTTTGTGAAACTCGCATTTTTTTGCAGACTTTAGAGGCGAAAAGTACAACAGAAATACAACGAAACGTAAAACTATTACATTCGTTAAACGAGAAAGTAATTTGTTTAACGGTAAGAGAGGGGAAAAATACAATTTCGCGCCAAAATTGGAAGCGGCCACACTGGCGGGCGCTCGCGTGAACTTTACGGACAGCGCTGAAACTTTTTTGGTTTCAAAATGGAGCTGGGTTTTCCAAATTTCTTTCTTAACTTGGACTTCCAAGATTCAGAAAATAAAACTCCAAACAAAATAATTAAATAAAATGGCAGATGAGGAGTTAGAGAAGAGTATTGACGACCAGAAAAGTGTAAATACGTGTCGCTCTAAAACGGCTGACTGATCACGGTAACTGAAAAAAAAAATCGCCGGGTTTTAGGACGAATTTGGGTACGGTAAATACCTAATCGCACCTTTTTTGGTACGCTTCGGCAGCATATCAAGCTCGTTTGGTCTCACCATGGGTATTTTGGCTCGACTGCGTCTCGCCAAAATACGAACCATGGCTCGACCAAACTCGCCTGATATGCCGCCGAAGCGTACCAAAAAGGTACGATTAGGTATAAGTATCACAATTCTCAGTTTTTTTCGATTGCTTTTGAGACGTCAATATAACTACGTATTGACGTCTCAAAAGCGAGCCAGTGATTGGTTGAAAATTTCGTTTTTCTTGGGCTCATTCCAACTAGCCGTACTTTTTTTATCTTTCAGGTTCACCGTATATCATGTAACGGAGTTTCAGTTACAGCTGTGGAGTTTAATTCCATCAATAACGTAACGTAATGAAAAGATTTGCAGTTGCCCTGGTAACGTTAATTACCTTTGTTGAAGTTATTACTATGATAATATATTCAAACACAATTAAAGGAAACTGGATGTCTTATGGCGAACGAGAACAAGAGGGAAATTTTTCTCGCAATTTCACTACATTACTGCAGATGAACAAGATGGCTGCTCTGAACGAAAATTCAACCGAAGTTATGTCCTTGAAAAATATTAGGACGCAATGTTCTCAGTTAACGTTTGCATTTGTTTCTCACATAACGCAACCACGCTTTGAAGAAACAAGCCAAAATCCGTTTCTTCTAGTGATGATCACATCTGGAGTTGAAAACTCGTATCGGACACGAAGGAATGGTGTTCGGCACACCTGGGGCAACGAAGGCATTCATCAAGCCTCAAGAGTATGGAAACGTGTCTTTGTCTTGGGTAAAACGAAGGATCCTCAATTAGAAAAGGAAATTAAGCAAGAATCAGCCATTTTCAATGATGTTTTAGTGCTCGATATTGAAGATAATTATGACAATTTGATAATTAAGTCTTACTCGGGGCTATTATGGGGACTAGTCCATGTAAATCCTCGATTTATTTTAAAAGCAGATGACGATGTTTATGTTCGTATTCCTTATTTGGTATCATGGTTGGATTGTTATGCAACTGATCGATTTTATGGAGGCCGCGTGCAAGTGGGTGACGTAAGAAGGGCCTCCAGAAACCACGTTGCACGTGATTGTATGATGGAAGATCATTACGCCCCATACTGCGCCGGGGCTTTTTATGTCGTCTCTTCAAATGCTCTTCCTTTGATATTCCAGAGTATGCATAAATGGACGGCTATTCCAGTAGAAGATGCATACATGGGATTGCTGGCCCGTGAAAGTGGCTTAAAACCGGTTGATATACCGGGTTTTGATATCGAATATTTGCGGGTTTACGGAAGATGCAACTGGGCTTCCGCAGTGGCCCTGGGACATAACTATGATATATTACAATATACGTACATAGAAAGCAAATTACAAGAACACAGTCATCTTCCAAGGTATTATTATGAATGTTTAGCGACAGAATGGGCGGGCTTTATATTTCTCATTGTAATTCCGAGCAGCGTGATTCTTATTGTGTGCTGCTGTGTAAAACTCAGATGGTGGCAAAGGCGCGTCTCATGTTAACAGCAATGGAAGGGCATTTATTTTCAAAATCATGATACAAGAATGAAGAGGGCCAAATACGTATATACTGTCTTCAATAAACGAGTTATAATTCAATACACAGTCTGTCGCATCGGATGATCACTTTCGACCCCAGACCCTTGGTTCTTGACCGCTCAAAATCGCCCATCGAACATGCGTAACCCCTTGTGAGTCTCTGACATGCGTCAGAGAGAAATGCTCAAGAGTGATCCGTTGTTTAGTTAATAGTAGCCATCGGTTATGCGCTTGGTGTTGCATGTAACCTTAACGGAGAAAGGGGAGAGGATAGGGAGGAAGGAAAAATGGAAGGAGACTGGGGGGATTGGATAGGAGGGAGGCTCCCAGTTCCCCATTTTTCTCCCACTTTCTTCCTCCCCTACACCCCTCCCGGTTTCCTCCATGTTACATTCCATAAATCATCCATAGCGCCCAATCATACGATGTGTGCGCAGGTCCCGCCATCATATTTCAAAGCAAAGTGCAGAAAACTATGAAATCCTCCACCTTAAACCAAAACCTTACGATGAGAATCGGCTTAAAAGATAGAAACTGTTAGTCACCAGTTTTTCGCATTGTTTTCATGTCTCCTATGATTTCGTAAACCGTAAGGCATTGAAAATCGCTTGTGACGTTAGCTTATTGCGTTTAACAGCTGTGAAAATGAAGCGTTGGTCCTTTGCCTCACTTTTTTGGTCAAGGACAGCAATCCCCTAACTAGATGCCATTAGCTCCGCTCGATACCTGGCTGAGAAACACGGAGCTCCTTCTAGTTGAGGGACTGGACGCTAGCTACTTATTGATTGCACAAGCTGAGCATTTCCAAAAGTATGATGCAATATTACAGAATGATCATCAAATCAAATCAAATCAAAACCTGTATTTATACACGATGACATTTAAAGCTTAGTAGCTTGAGGGGTCGTGTCTAGGATATATAATTGCACAAATGTTCTACTAAAATAAGTTTAAAAGACGCTAGAATAAAACGCTAAAAAATCAGCTTAAAATACTTTTAAATTAACTCTTTCTAACAAGTTCACGGATGTTTCGACAATGAAACGATTTAAAACAACTAAAACGTCTTACTGTACAGGTTATTAAAATCAATGTCTTTAATTGCATTCTGCTCATGAATACTTTTAATAAAACTACCTAGGGATACTGCTTTGCGGTACTCTCCTGGTAAATGATTCCGTAGAATTGCCCCTCTGTAGGCTATTGAAGATTTCATGATATTTGTTCTAAAAGATGGAATAACTATCAGATGGCCTCTTTTCAAATTGTCCGTTAAAACCATTTAAAGTTCTTTCATGTACAACCTGATATGTAGATGTGAGGTCCTTTGGGCTTACTCTCTTGCATGCCGAGTCCAAGAAACGTTTTCCTCGGTACACAGAGGTTTCTCCCGCGTGCCTTCGTGTGCGTGTTTTCGCTGAACAGTCGTCTGCCAAAGGCCGACTCGATTGGCTGGTTCGGGTGTGATCGCAGTGCACGCAAGTAACACCTTCTAGTACCCAGAGCCGGTAAAGGAAGGTCCTTGACGAAGGCATGGTGGGAGTCTGATTTTGTTGTTGTAATATTTTATATTGGTAATTGAACTTTCTGTTCAGTAGTCGGTCATTATTTGTGAAATTTCGCGTATACAACGCTTATTTGCTTAATCTGGTAATGAAGTAAATAGGGATATAAGGCACGTAGGACCTTATTTTATAACGAAATGAAAATGATCGCTTTTGCTGGCTTAACCTGATGCATACACTTGGGCAATTTTGAAATACAGTGGAACCCCGGTATAACGAAGTCCCCGTGTATAAACGAATGTTATCCTTCAGCCCGGCCAAAGTTACAGTAAAATGTATGGAGCATATGGTGCGTTATCAGGGTCAAAATTCAATGTACAAACTTTTTCCAGTTTGAGTTTCGAAACAAGTCTTTTTGCGTACAATTACTTTCTAATTGCAGCTCTTTTTCCAGTTTGAATTTCGAAACAAGTCTTTTCGCTTACAATTACTTTTTAATTGCAGCTCTTACTGCATGCTGAATTGTGAATGAAGTTTATCTTGGCATTACCTGCTAAAAAGTACTTCTTTTTGCGCGTTTGTTGAGGTGAATAAAGTATCACTACATTAAAAAATTACTTGTGAAATGTTTGTTTGTGTGATGTTTGCGAGCCACCCTACGATAGTCGTTCACATTCTCTTGATAAGGCAGATAAGGCTCTGTTTACAGTGCAACACCGGCGCCGTACGTCTTGCTCCGGTGCGATCGAAATCACGCTGACTTTGCCGATTTCCGGTTTATCAACATACAATTACTTTTGACAAATTTTCTGCGATAAGTCTTCCTCGACAAATTTTCTGCGAAAAATCAACCAGGCGTTCCAATGGACAGACCACGTGCTTTGAGGAAGTCACGTGATTCAGTCTCCCATGATGCGCTTCAATCCTAAATTGTCAAACAATTTTGTCACACTGTTTAGAGATTTCTCCGTGTCGTCAATGTATCTTTCCCACTGAAGTGGTTTAGTACTGCTCTGGCTAATTATTTCCGTCTCAACCGAAGACATAAAGATGTTTGCGAAAGCGATTGCCATCTTTGTGCCCATTGCGGTTCCGGGTATTTGGAGAGAGTTCTTATCGTTGAATTCAAATGAATTTTCTTGAAGGATAAGCCTTAGAATTTCTCCGAGGGATTGGGTGGGGATGGGGGTGTTGTCCCCGTAGAAATTCTCGTATGCTCTGCATACTGTGTTTATTCCCTCCTCCTGTGGGATATTTGTGTATAGGCTGGTAATTAACGTCTAGAGAGACTAGAAATGTGCCCTCTGGAAGGGTTGTCCTTTCTATGAAATTTACAAAGTCAGTCCTATCCTTAAGATGTGACTTTTGTGACTTAGCTATAGACTGAAGTATGCTGTCAACAAATGCTGATAGTCGTTCGGTGGGTCCGTTATTTCCTGCCACAATAGGCCGACCAACAGGTGTTGGTTTGTGAATCAGTTTGTGAGAGTGTAGAAAACGGGTACTCTTGGTGCGTTGGGAGTCTGTGATAACCACTCGACAGTCATTTCGTCAATGTAATTTCCCTGATAGAGTTCTTCGGTTATTTGTTTAATTTTTTGGGAAATTGCTTCTACTATCGGTTCTTCAAGGGGTGTGTAGTTGTTTCTGTCGTCTAGTAGGATCTGACCCTTCTGTGTTTTATCTCGCTTGTTCATAATGACTATGGTAGTGCCTTTATCCGCTTTCTTGACGTTTATTTCAAAGTAATTTTTTAGCTTTGTAATAGCTTTTCTTTCGTTAAGCGGTAAGTTGTGTTTCGGTTTGGTTATCGGTGTTTGCGCAAGTTGCATTTTAATTTCTTCCAGGTACATGTAGCTCTCTAAGGCAACTGACTGTTGAACTGGTGGTTCCCAGTTAGAATTGACATAGAAGGGGTGGATGTTATTATCTTCGCCGTGATATAAGTACTGGAGCCGCATTCTCCTAGCAAAATCTTTGAAGTCTGTTAACAGTTGTTTTCTTAATGCGGTTTCGTTTGTTATTGGCGTGGGTACAAACTTCAACCCCCGGGAGAGGAGATTAACTTGATCAGTTGTCAATTCAAAATTTGAGAGGTTCTTCTGTATTTTCTCTTAGATTCTGTTTTTTAGCTGATGTATCTTTATGGTTTTTTTTCTTTATTTCTTTGTGTCTTTTGTTCTTAACTTTGTGCGTTCCTATTATATCCCCCCTTAGCTTGCTAGTTAACGCACTCAGAGAGCAGACAGGGATAAGCTTCAAGAGTTTTATTGTCCATTTCTTCAAGTTTTCTCATCATTTCATTGACTTCTTGTAGTCGTTTCACTAGATTAGCGGCAATAGTTTGTACACTTTATGGAAAGTTGTCGTACATGTGCTAGACTGGGGGCGTGCTGTTAAACTTTCCCGATTTGAGTGTTTGTCTCTTTTAGGTTTACACGATTTGGCTCTGCGCAACTTGTCCTGATTGCGTTCGATACGGCGATAGTGTAAGAACGTCTGTTCGGCTTCTTTTCTGATCGCTTTTATGTCGGGGTAAATTTTTTCGCTTTTGCGTCGTAGCGTAAGTCTTTTGGGCATGTGCCCCTGTCCATGTTTTCTTTCAGTCTCAAGACTGATTGTTCCGATTTTTCTATTTTCCTTTTGAGCCGGCGAGATCTCGTCGGGGGCGATCTGTCGCGCCCTTGTGGTGAGGGACTCGATCAGCGCGTCAACAGGACGTATTAAGTTAACAATTTATTTGGCAATTCAGTTTGTGTTTCTGTTAAAATCTGCCGTCTCTACCAGACGTTGAGTGCACTCGCGCAACACGTTTGGAGCCATTAGCGAAATCAAAGCAACGAAGAGAAAAACAGCACAACACGGAGAAATCTCTAAATGGTGTGACAAAATGGTGTGACAAAATTGTGTGACAATTTAGGATTGAAGCGTATGGGACACTGAGTCACGTGACTTCCTCAAACCACGTGGTCTGTCCATTGGAACGCCTGGTTGCTTTTTCGCAGAAAATTTGTCGCGGAAGACTTATCGCCAAAAATTTGTCAAAAGTAATTGCATGTTGATAAACCGGAAATCGGCAAAGTCAGCGTGATTTCGATCGCACCGGAGCAAGACGTACGGCGCGGGTGATGCACTGCAAACAGAGCCTTATCAAGAGAATGTGTACTAAGAGTTTAGATATTTACAAAATGAATTTGCGTGCAAGGCGACTATCGTAGGGTGGCTCGCAAATTAAACATCACACAGACAAGCATTTCACAAGTAATTTTTTAATGTAGTGATACTCTATTCACCTCAACAAACGCGCAAAAAGAAGTACTTTTTAGCAGGTAATGCCAAGATAAACTTCATTCACAATTAAGCATGCAGCAAGAGCTGCAATTAAAAAGTAATTGTAAGCGAAAAGACTTGTTTCGAAGTTCAAACTGGAAAATCAGCTGCAATTAGAAAGTAATTGTACGCAAAAAGACTTGTTTCGAAATTCAAACTGGAAAAAGTTTGTACATTGAATTTTGACCCTGATAACGCGCCATACGTGTCGAGTCGCCGGCTCACTACACTCTACTAGCGGCTCGACACACGTGTCACGTTTCAACACGGCAGACGATCGACGACCCCGGGGGGACTCCCACATGAAAGTGAGGGAGATGCTCGTCGTCTAGCTTAGGGGTGTAAATTGCAGATTTTGGTCTCGCTTTTTCGCCTTTACATCCAAGAACTCAAGGTGCTCTACATAACTTTTACACGCAGTCTCGTCCGCGTTGTACTGGGAACAGAACTCTTGCAAAGACCTTTCTTCAGAGGAGGACAATTTTCCCTCGTTGAACAATTTCTTTATCTGGACACTCGCCGGAGAAGTTTGTTGATCTCGTCTTTATGGACGTTGCCGTAGTGAACAGTAAGTACTCTCCAGGGAAATTTATACCATCTAGGGCTGGAACTGGGGAACGTTTGACGGGAACACCTCTTGTCCAACCTTCATTATTGCATTCACCGGAGGTTGGGGGTGCAGGAAAACTTGAGGTACTCAAGGAAGTACTGCCCCTGGCCTGATGAACATGGTCTTCTTCCATTTTCATCTTCTGAAGCTTCATTGAATAACATTATAGTGCAACTTTTACAACGTTTAAGGGTCCCTGTTTCATTAAAACCTGGTGCCAATAAAGTAGCACTGTTTTAATATATAACAGTTCCTTTCCTACTGCATGACAGATAGGAAAATATTAAATAATCAGCCAGTTCAGAGATCAAAACACCTGGAGTTGATATTTCCCCAGTTTAATTCCAGTTTAAGCAAGTACAAATATTTGAACTCTAATAGCTCTTCTACCACTTTTCCAGTTTGTGAAAAAGAGTGAAAAAAGGAATGCCCCCCCGTATGTATTAAATTTTACATCCAACCCCCTCTCTCTAGTTGTGATTTTCCCCATGCCCCCCTCTGGTTTCCCAGCCCTCCTCCCCGCCCGCCCCGTCCAGGTAATTATTGCGCAGTCCCTAAAGTGCGTTGTGTTTAAAGGCAAGCAGCAAATGAGCCATGATCATAGTATGTTCTTTATCATCATTTGCCTATACATATATAGTTGTAATAGGAAAGGTTTAGAAAAAGTTGTGGACTATTCGGGACAAGAAAACGTTGAATTTTTCATCAGAATATCTAACTGTTCCAAGAACTACACTGACGTGCGTCTTCAGGTCTTGCTGGGTGTTTCGCTTCCCCCTAAAAACCGGGGACTTTGCTAGAAAAAAATCCCCCACCAGTGGGGAATTACAAGAACTTAGAGGTGGACAATTAGCAAGGTCCCCATATCAGTTAGTGCTCCCCCCCCCCCCCCTCACTTCGTGGAAGCCGATGACAAGTGCATAACAACTGCAAAACATCCGTGACAAGTCAATATAGTGACGTGACAGTCGGCTCAGCTGTTTAAACGGCCGGGCGAAGCAAGATTTCGTCTTCGACAAACTGTCCTTAGCAGCTTTAATAATTCTGCTGCTTTGTTTTGCAGATTTTCGTTCTTCTTGAAAAGGGATGAGGTAAGTCAAAGTTGACAAATTTTAATAATTCGCCGAGTTTCCACTAACGTTTCTCTTTTGCGTGACCTCAGGTAAGCAAGTCGCTTTCGGCTTCAAAAGTACCCAAGTGGATTCCAAAATGAAAACTCCAGTCTTGCCTAAGCCAATCCCACTCTCAACCTCTCCGTACAAAAGCTATTTTAAAACGTAATCTCCTGCTTTTCAATTCAAAGTTCCTTGTTGTTGTCTGATTTGGAAGTAATTGAATACTGTAAATAAAAGCTGATTTAGGACACTCGACTAAAAACGCTGAAGAAAACTGAAAAAGTAACATTTTAGGAGATTTAGGGTTCAATACAGCAATTTTTAAACTCAGTCCGCATTTTATACTCAGTCTGCGTTTTATACACATTTGTATAAGAATATATTTTATAAGAATATCGACGCTGAAATTTGTGAAATTTTTTTAAAATATTTTAAGAGTAAACCCGAGGCTGAGATTTTTAAAAGGATACAATTTTGTGTGTTGAAAATCTGTAATTATATGTTTTTAACTTAACCGTAAAAAAATTATTCCTTTCTCTAAACGGCAAAACTAGCCAACAAAACGAAAAAACCTGCACTAGCTATAGCCAAATGTTCAATGCTAAGGGACCGTTCATTTTTTATGGGGTAGGGGGGGCTGGTGGGATTTAATGGGTAGTACCTGTAAAATGTGATGACCCCCCCTCTAAATTAGAATTTTTTACCTGGCTCCCCCCCTTGTAGTCCTAAATATTTGAGATGACCCCCCCCCCCCAAAAAAAAGAAAGAAAAAAGGGATAAAGTAAATCTAAAACTTATCAAGCTGAAAATTTAACAGTCAATTTTAACACTCAAGTCCTGCAGGAGTAAATGTCTTTATTCAGACAAGCACTAAGGTAATTTTCTGGTAGGGTTCGAGAAGTATCTTCCCCTGGAAAATTTCGAAAATTTAGAGATGCTCTAATGCAATTTGCTGCATTCTGAAGTACACAAACAGACAATTCATACCGGTTTAAAGCATTATTTTGGACATTATTATCAGTTGTTCAAGAATCAGACTAGCACAGGGCAAAAAAGAGCTGACATTACCCTGGCTGTATTTTGTTATGAAACAGTTCGTAGGGTAGAGTAGCCGTTGGGTGTATAGCGAAGTAGGGGGGTCCGGGGGCATTCTCCCCCGGGAAAATTTGAATTTTCAGAACCTGAGAAACGCTATTTTTGGCCTTCTGGCACTGATGTTTGCATTATTACAGAAGCTGTCACTACTAAACTTAAAGGCAATATTTTTGGTGACCCCCCCTTTACACACCATATTTTTTTGGCTGCCCCCCCCTTTGAAGCCATATTTTTTTACATGGCCCCCCCTCAAATCCCACCAGCCCCCCCTACCTCATAAAAAATGAACGGTCCCTAATGACAGTTGGATGAACGGTACATGTAATACATATGTACAGTATACAACAACAACAACAAGTATACAGTGCAGTATTCTAAAACGGAAATGTCATGTCAGCTATAATTTAAGAATAATACAAGAATGTTTTCAGCCTAAAATCGGCAGAAAAGTGAGAATATTCAGCCTGGACCGGAAAAACAACATTCTTATGTAAAAAAAAGTGTACCCAGTCCGTGTTTTATATCCAGCCCGTAGTCCGCAGTCCGTTAGTCCGCCAGTCCCGCAGTCCGACTTTTATACTGGCGGATAAACGCGGTTATTCTTTTTCACCACATGTGGCACGAATACCATTAACTGTCAAGACCCTCGTCTACTGCAAAGTTTCGTTTAAAAGGTAAGAAATTCAGCTATGTTCAAAGGTTTAAAACATATTTAGTCTTCAAAGCATACTCAAACCGGGTAAAATTTCTATCGCTGAGTGTATGAACATGGCGCGCGTCGTGACAATTAAAATGTATTTGTGGCGTTTATTATTCGTTGATATGATTCTAGTTGTGCAGCTCTGAATACGATTTCTTTCGTTTGTTAAGCTAAGAATACTTTTGACATCGATGCACATGTATTTAAAAGTTCTAGCTATTGTAACTAAACATTACAACGGCGTTGATTCCATATCTCACTTCGATCCGGGTGAATGCATATGTCAAGTCGTTTTATCATTCAACTTTTACTGCCACATCCCTACGAGTGACCTCGTTTCGGTCACTCGGTTAAAGAAAAGAAATATTGGCAAATTAACAAACCGATAGTTATCCTTGTGACCGCGCGTCGTTTTGTAACGAGCCGCCATCACTCTGAAATATATATATGTGTGTTCCCGATGCGGTTCCAAGACGTCGTTATAAGGGCTGTCAGAGTCACATTAAAGATGTATACAAAGCATATTAAGTCTGATTAAACTTGGAAATCAGAAGTGAAATCCGAAACATTTTAAGGATTTGAAAAAAGTGGTTCCCGGGCCCGGGTCGGGTGATTGGAAACGAAACCTTTTATGGGGCCCGGGACGAAAGCTATCACACGAAACTTCGCGTTGTCAATAGTGTATTCACTCATTTAATAATTTTTAATTCGAACACGACTTCTGTTTGTCGAATCGAAAGCGAATCTTGTTCATCAGTATCGTCAAAACCAGTTAATAAAAATGCGCAAACACTCCGGTTTACCGACGTTATTTTTTGTTTATCTTCTTCAGGTTTAATATTTTGTTGCATGTGGTTACCGCGATGTCGGTTGACCGATCTTTCATTGTCACTGCGTGCACATGTAAAAGTGGGTATGTTAAAAAGATGGAACGGGGAATCGGGGAATGGGAACGGGGAATCTTTAAGACTGGGATTCTTTAAAAGCGGGAATCTTTAAAATGGGGAATCTTTAAAAGCGGGATCTTTAAAAGTTCTGGGCCGGTTGTTCGAAAGCCAGTCACCGCCATGAACCTGGGATTAAAATTTGACCAAGGTTCCTGTTTCTCTTATTGAGAAGAGTTTTCACAGCAAAGTCCAAGTGGCAGTTTGAAAGCAACCAAAGTCAAAATGTAGGGCAAAAAAGATTTGCATGAGTCCGTATAGTTTGTAAAATTAATTCAAAATTGATGCTAATCCTGGGTTAGCTTAATCCTGCTTTGAATATTCGGGCCCTGGGGCCCGTTTCTCGAAAGTCCCGGTGACTTTTCGGGCCCGGAGCTATATTTTAAAATCAGAATCTATAGTACTTTGGCGTAGTTCTTAGCCCACATATCAGCCCGACTTGTTTTATCAACTTAGAATTTTATTGCTCAGCTTTTAATAACCAGCAAAATTTGAGTCTTTAATGTAAACATCGCGCACATTAAATAGCTTTCCGGGCCCGAAAAGTTATCGGGACTTTCGAGAAACGGGCCCCTGATCTTGTAGCCTGCAAACGCAGATCTATTTCCAGCTGTCATTTCTCTCCGCCGAAAATAATATTAATAATAATAATAATATTTTCGGCGGCGAGAAACGACAGCCGCAAATACGTCTGCGTTCGCAGGGTATTGATTTTGTTTTTTGATCTTTCAGGTTCAACGTATGACATGTAACAAAGTTGCAGCTGCAGCTGCAGAGTTTAATTCCATCAATAACATACAATGAAAAAATTTGCAGTTGCCCTGCTTACATCAGTTGCCTTTGTTGAGGTTATTGTTATACTGATATTTTACAAATACACAAACAGAATTAACGGAGTTAAAGGAAAATGGATAGCTCAAGGCGGACAAGAAAGCCAGGGAAATTTTGCGCGTAATTTCACTACATTACTGCAGATGAACAAGGAAGGTGCCCGTAACGAAAATTCAACCGAAGTTATGTCCTTGAAAAATATTAGCACGCGATGCTCTCAGTTAACTTTCGGGTTTGTTTCTCACATAACGCAACCACGCTTTGAAGAAACAAGCCAAAATCCGTTTCTTCTAGTGATGATCACATCTGGAGTTAAAAACTCGTATCGGAGACGAAGGAACGGTGTTCGGAACACTTGGGGCAACGAAGTCAATCATCAAGCTTCGAGAGTTTGGAAACGTGTCTTTGTCTTGGGAAAAACACCCGATTCTCTACTAGAAAACGAAATTAACCAAGAGTCAACGATGTTTAATGATATACTGGTGCTCGATATTACAGACAATTATGACAATTTAGTGATTAAGTCATACTCAGGGCTATTATGGGGACTGGTCCATGTAAATCCTCGATTTATTTTAAAAGCAGACGACGATGTTTACGTGCGTATTCCTTATTTGGTATCCTGGTTGGAGTATTATGCAACTGATCGATTTTATGGAGGTCACGTGATACCTGGCGGGGCTGACGTGAGGAGGGCCAGTAACATGAAAAACTGTGTTGCACGTGATTGTATGGAGGAAGATCATTACGCCCCATACTGCTCAGGGGCTTATTATGTCGTCTCTTCAAATGCTCTTCCTTTGATATTCCAGAGTATGCATAAATGGACGGCTATTCCAGTAGAAGACGCGTACATGGGATTGCTGGCGCGTGAAAGTGGCTTAAAACCGGTTGATATACCGGGTTTTGAGTTTAGAAATGTCCGAGATTACGGAAGATGCAACTGGGCCTCTGCAGTGGCTCTGGGGCATAACTATGATATATTACAATATACCTACATACAAAGCAAATTACAAGAGCACAGTCATCTCCCAAGGTACTATTATGAATGCTTAGCGACTGAATGGGCGGGCTTTATATTAATCATTGTAATTCCGAGCAGTGTGATTATTATTTTGTGCACCGTTGTAAAAGTGAGATACATTGTCCTAAATAAACGGGATAGAATTTAATGCACAGTTTGTTGCTTCGATCGATAATTATTTTCCACCTTAGATCCCTTCATCTCGACCACTGAAAACCACGCTGAAAACTACTAAAAACCATGCGTAAAAGAGAAGTGCTCATTAATTACCACTGTTTTCAGAACAGTCAATTTTTGAGTTGTCTTTTTCAAAGTGAGGGCTCCTGCACAGCCTTTCTTGTGAATGAGAACTCAGTTTTATATGAAGGGATGTGTTCCAGGCCTCGCTTTGAAAAGGAGGCTTAGTTCAACTCCAGCGGAAGCCAGCGGTTTCGGATTTCGGGTATGTCATGGACAGGAGTGAATCTCCCCACGCCTGTGCAGTTTAGGCCACAATTTTGCAGAGTAAAATGCAGACAAATGTGGAATACACCACTTTAAACCGAAAACTTAAGTTTTCACAAATGAGAGTTAAAAGCCCATTTTCACCAATAATGCTTTGCGCGCCGAGGTGCATTTTTCATATATGAAAAATCCGCCATTTTCTTTGATAGTGTCGAAGCGTTTTTATATCTGCTTCCATCGTTGTATTTAGCTCTTGGAAAGTTTTATTGTGAATATTGTGTGAACAAAGAAGTATCATAGTATCTATATAAGCAAAGTTTAGTCAGGGTTTAAGATAAACTTGGTCCAAACCAGTTTAAGCAAGGTCCCAAAGATTAGCATTTATTGGCCGTGTGGAGATGTGGTCTTTGTAGGCTGTGGATCGTGCAAGTTCTAATGGTACAATTTTGACCTGCTTTGACGTGGCTAATGGAAATCCAGTACTAACCCTTATTTAGCTCTAAACCAGGTCTAAGTTAGACTTGGTTTAAGTGTTAAACTGTCAGACACCAGTTTTTACTTATTTATTTATTTATTTATTTGTTTATTTATTTACTTTTTCAATAGAAAGCACGCGGCTTTACACATATTAGGAGAGCAATCCCCTAACTATAGAAACACTACTGAATAAAGGAAACAATTCAAGCATCCAATGTTTAACGCATTACAAAAAATAGGGATTACATAATGATGCCAATTAACACCAAAGGTTTCTTTCACCACGACACGAGGTTCTTTGGAAATTGTCACAATGCGTCATTCATAAAAGAGGTTGTGTGACGAGTCTGAGTAAGGTTATTCTGGGTAACAGAGTTTTCTCTCCGTTCTCGCAAGGCTCGATTTCCGCTGCTCTCTCGAGTCGGGTCTTTATTCCTCCCCAAGAGAGGGGGCATCAGTGCGGGCTCGTTTTCCCGAACAGCGGCTGGTAATCGAGCCTTCGTTCTCGCGTGATCGGCTATATCGCGCGTGGTTGCACGTGCGAGAAACACCTCTGGTACCACGGGTAAAGGTTGTAGTAGTTTATTGCTGACACATTTTCTTTTTGTTATCGCAATATGTTTTTGTTCTGTAATCGGAAATTTTTTATGAAATTTCCCTTACATACAAGAACGCTACGATTTGTTTAATTTTTACTATGAATTGAGGCAAGGGACGTTATGTAAACAGGAGTATGGCGTTACCAGCGCTCATTTTATGAAAGAACTGGGAAACGGCGCCTTCAGCTTACATAACCTTATCATGCAAACACTAGAGGAAGCTTGGAGAACTTTAAATTACTTATTTAAACCCTCGCTTGCGAATCGAGGTGACGGCCTTTGCTCCAAGTCGCTCGTTCTGGTTATGGAGGACGCGCGCTGGCGGCTGGTTTCTGCGGAACGCTCGTTTCGCAGACCACCATTTGCATCGCTTCGAGCTTAAGGTTACTCCGGACCTTCGCGGGTGTCCTCCCGTGTCCTCCGGGAAAAAAATTCGTATGCGCACCATTTTAAAGTAAAGCATGGCAAACTATATATCGTTGGAAAGCTTAATAAACGTGGATTTCGGAAAAAAATATGAATTCCCAGTTTTTTAAATCCACAAAAGAAAATTGCAAAAATGACCCCGAAAATGACCATGCATCATTCCGGCAAACAAATGAATTAATAGGGTACCAAAATTCGGCAGAGTTTGTAAAATTTGGCCTTAACATTCCTTAGATGTTGTGAAACAAAAGAGTGTCGGGGATTTTTGAAATTTATAATGTTTCACCCGTGGCGATCTTCAATGCAATGCCCATCGCGCATTCTTTGCTGCTCGAACTTGACAGATTAATTAAAAAATAACCAGTCAGAATATCAAAAAATGCTGACACACTTTTGATGATTGATCCTTTGTGATTAACACTATGCAGTTATTTTGCCAATGCGCTTGGACTTGATACCCTATATTAATTCAATTGAATGACACATGGTCATTTTCGTGGTTGTTTGCGATTTTCTTTTGCGGAATTGAAGAAACCGGCAATTTATATTTTTTTTCCGAAATCTGCATTTATTAAGCTTTCCAACGATATATAGTTTGCCGTGTTTTCCTTTAAAATGGCGCGCACAGGAATTTTTTCCCCGAGGACATCCGCGAAGGTCCGGAGTAACCTTAATACACGCAAATTTTCCATGCGTATGTTTTGCCATTATCTTAATGTCTCTTTCGTCCCCAAAGCTAAGAAAAAACAAGCGATTTGGAGCAAATCTCCCTCTTATATTGTAAATAGGTTATGCGATCAGCTGCGCCAAGGCATTTTAAAGGGGCATAGTCACGCTATTTTAGTTCACTTTAAAAATCAAAAAATATGTCCACATCAATGAACGCCTACAAATAATGGTCTAGTTTTGTTCCCAAAGACTATATTACTTCACTGAAACTATTTTCTGTCGTCTGTTGCTACGGATGGCACGGATGGAAATGGATTGCAATTAGAAAAAATTAGGCTAAACTTTTCAAATTCTTTTAGCGTGTTGACATTAAATTGATATTAAATGGTCATGGTTTGTTTTCTCTCAATGAAATTAAGTTAATATGTTCCTCTAAATGTTCAAACACAATGTTGGGCATGGATAAAGTTAGCTACCGATAATTTTAGCACAGTTTTGACCAGAAATCTGCGAAATCTTCGTGACTGTGCTCCTTTAATTTCTGTTTCGCAAATGACAGTCAGTTTCTTCAAAGAAGAAGGGAAAGGTTCAGTTTGTATTGGTCTTTCTTTGCCACAGGTCCGCCATGCTCTTTCAAAAAGCTTTCGTTATACTGTGTTTTGATCATAAGTAGGTCAAACCTATTTTAATATCTCGTCACGTTTCACCAAGGCAAGATCCTAAAAGAACCTGAAAAAAATAAGGGAATTAGTTACAGCTAGAGGTTCTGACCCACCCTGTTTAGGTGACAAATAGAACTAGTCTTTATCATCGCCATTTTTGTTGTGTTTGTTTATTTGTTGTTTTTTTTTTGTTGTTTTTTCCCACCAACTCTGGCGGAAAAGTACGTCGAACGACTCTTCAATTTATCGCTGCTAGTTTCTAGACCTCTATATTTTTCCGCGGTCGATCCGTTTTAGGAGTCGCGGTCGATCCTCTCGGATATGTCTCTAAAATTGAATGACCATGAAGGTCTAGGAATGAAGCACTTCCTCGGAAGAAAACAAGGAAAAGAACGCCAGATAGAAGATTGTGTGGCCGCAACTACCACGAAACTGGGATTTGAATAACAAGTTCATGTTAAGGAAGGTTTTCCGTGTCAGGGGAGAAGAACGAGTTCGCCAATTTTTTTTGGCTCACATCACATAACATAACATAACATAAAACCTTTATTTTTGCATGATCAAATTTAAAGCTAAAAGCTTGTGGGGTCGTGCCTAACTACCTTTTGCAACCATTGCAACCATTTTGTCGCGTGAAGGCACCTTTCTATACGGTAAGAAACCAATGCTCGCTACACGCGCAGTTTTGGAAAGGTTTTTATAGTCCCCGGCTTGGAGTGGGTGTAAGGTTGGGGCTGACAAGCCATCTGCAATTAGTAAGTTTACTCAGCCATTCCAATCCTCACAATGGCAAACTCGTTCCAAGGCCATCCCGTCACAATGGCATGCGCATATCGAGTATTCAAACATAAATGGTCGTGTTCAGTAGAAAAGACAAGGAAAACTAAGAAGAGTTCCTCACCTTAAGAGCTCGGTCTCGTTCAAACAACCGAAAACAATACCCTATGGTGTCCTTTACTGTTGTAACGTCATCCATTAACTCACACGACTTCTGTCCCTTCCCCCCTGAGTAGTGAAAGTTGTAAGCCAAACACCTGGGAACTCGAAGGCAGAAGTCCTCGCATTGAATCTCTGAGAGAGCGAACTGGTTCCAAATGACATGACCTTGCAGCTTCTTGTCCAAAAATTGTTCTCTGCTGATTGGTAAATTTAAAGTTTGACCAAAACATTTAGGCGTCGGTAACGTTGTAGGGAGGGATGTGATCGGTGATGACGTTATTTCTGTTGTTGCTGGAGCTACTGAAAAACAATGGATGGGAGAGAATCACTTCACTTTGCCGCAGGTCCTGCAGCTATACCTCAAATACAGGGTGCGTTTGGCAACCCCGGGGAAGGAGCTGTCCCTTGGAATTCTGCATTGGAGTGAGCAAGTCAGAGAACAAGTCTCTCACCCCATTTTAGATAAAACTACAGGGTGCGTCTAGCAACACCGGGGGTAGCTGTCCCTTGGAATTCTTGGCGAGGATGTGCGGAGTAGAGCACAAGCTCACTCTGTTTTAGACCAAATACATAGTTTCTGGGCCCTTTTCCTGCCTAATCCTTGGCCCCATTCCCCTCCCTATTTCCGGCCAAAATGGCTCAAAGCAAACCTTTAGGGCCACACCTATCTATTTAGATCATTCACTATTTTAGTTCATCCACTCCCAGTACTTGCCTTTGAGAGGACTGGGTGGGCAACATAACAGTGCTTGACACGTGTGTGCGTCGGTAAAATAAAATTTGTTTGCTTTTCATGCACAGTAATTTTTTTCTCCAACCAATTAGCCTCTGTTGTGGTTTTCTAAGACAAGACTGAAGTTGACTTTGTTTTGCAGTGTTTACCTGTGGGAACAGGACAAAAGTCACAGGTCTTCGTACACTTCTTTACAGCATAATTTGAACTTTTCACGCATTTACCCGTGGCTTTGTAGATCCAGCAAAACCAGCCGGTATCTTTACAAGGAGCTGCTAAAAAATACAAATTTGAATAATTCATAAACGTATTATTCTCACTTCTCACTCACGGTAGAAAACATCCAGAAATAGTATCTGTAAAGTGGGGAATACACCACACGCTTTCCACCGCTCCCCTCCCCCCTTACCACCCCTCCCCCCCTTCCCCATCCCAACACAACCCCACTCGCGCTCTGCCTATGCTTTGGTATTTAGTTCAACTGAACAGCTTTCTAGCCGGATAAAAAAGAACAACGCAAATTTTAATTAAGCAATAAAAAAACGCCCAGAGTGTGATGTTGAGATATACAAGAACGTAGCAATCTTCAAGAACACGAGAAAAGTGTTCTTAGAAATTCATAAAAACCCCAAACGCTTCAATTTTAAACTCAACAATACATGGGGGAGAAGTTAAGAAGTACTTTTTTCTAACTAATAACATTTTCTGATAAATAATAATAATAATAAATAACTTTGTTTAAGAGTTAAAACAGATCTCCAACTTTTGATCAAATGATGATACCACCAACAAATTAGTGTCAAAAACAAGCTTGCAGTTCAGAAGATGAGTTGGTTTCCATACCTGCTAGGGCAATGAACCAGAGATTCCAACAGAGAACTGAAAACACAATAGGAAGTTTTCCTTAAGTTTTATGAAAAGATTTACATTAACAGCACAATGTGACTAACAGTTAATTTGCGTGTTGACTGGCTGACTGATGGACGGACTGACTGACTGACTGACTGACTGACTGACTGACTGACTGACAGACAGACTGACTGACTGACTGACTGACTCACTCGCTCACTCACTCACTCACTCACTCACTCACTCACTCACTCACTAACTGACTGACTGATGATTGGACTGAAGGACAGAGTGACTGTCTGACTGGCTAACTGGCTGAATGCTTGCATGATTGACAAGTGGGCTGACTGACTTACCGACGGAGACTGACAGACCGTTTCACTTATTGCCTGGATGATTGTCTGGCCTATCAACCAGCGGAACAACTAACTGACTGTATGATCAAATGTCTGAGTGGCTGACTGAATTGCTGGTTGACCAATCGACGGAGAGAACGACGGAGTGTCTCACATATCTTCTATATCGACAAATCGAGTGTCAAGTCCTTGCATCAACCGACCGATGATTGACAGAACAACTGACCCTGCATTAAATCAACTGAATGACTGAGAAGCCAGATCGTCAAATAATTAAATGAAAAAATAAGAAACCGACAGCCTTATTCACTGAGGTGCGCTTTCTGGAATAAAAGCACTTATTTTCAAAAACCTTATCAAACTTGGACGCTAGTCCTCTAGAGATGGCGCTTATTAGAAAGAGGAAGAAGCAAAATCGAGACTTAGCTGACGGATATTAACCTAGTGAGGGAAAATTTTTTGAAATTATTCAGTAAATTAAACTGAACAGTGTTGCGTTTACGAGCACTGGTTTATTCCTACATCTGCTGGTAGTTCATTTGGGCAGTCAGCAGTCGGAACAAGAAATGTTGTCACAGCTGTCCTGCCTAATATCGTTCATAAAACAAGCTTTTGTTTTAATATTGAGCAACATCCTTAATTTTACTTGCTGTTTTCCAGTCCATTTGCGACAGAATTGCTCAATTAATAATTTTAAAATTTCCTGAATTTAACAGTCAGGAAATAACCAAATGAAATCCGGTTAAGGTCGTCGGCAATTTGCTAATACAGATAACTACGTGGAAGTCAATTTTCTTCCCGAATCATGATAATAAAGGGCTTATTCCATATTTAAAATGTAATTAAAAACAGCATCAAAACAAAGTACCGCTCAGTAGCTTTCGTTTGAAGGACCATTCTTCCAGTTTTCACTAACTGAGTCAAAAATTACAACCACCTCGTAGTGCATGTAGATAGTACCACAGGAAAGTACTTCTCAAAAGATTTTATTGGTTTGGTTACGCAATAGAAATTCATTCACAGGTTCAACATTACAGTGGAATTCCCTTCAAGCTACCCACTAGTTCTACCCAGAACTATAAGCAAGCTAGGCTTCGAGTCATTCATCTACGTGTACATCTTTTAATTTCGTCGTATATTAAATTTTAGTTTGTGATTTTATCAAGACACGTTAAATACGCCTGCAAAAACAAGAATAGATCAAAATATAAAAGTTTTCATCTTACAACCTCGTGGTTCTCTGCAGTCACTACATTTAAAGAGATGTGTATTCTTTTAGGGGAAGACTTTCAATTCAATATGTTGTTCTTTGTTAAGGTTGCGAGGTCTAACATCAATTTGTTTTTTTAGATGCGGAAAATTGACGTTGTTTGCTCCTTCCCTGTTGGAGGAGAAAGGCGTTACAATTTATATTTTGTTACCTGCAAAATATAGCCACGTCATATTTTCAATCTCGCACAGTCTAAAGGCTTAGTTCTCAGTTTTTTTCCCAGCACGGTGAGTAGCGGCTTTTCGCAGAATTTGGATGAATGAAGGCTTGAAGGTTGTCATTAAATATCTCATCTATTTATTTAAGCAGACAGTTTTAAAAGCCTAGTAGAACAAAGGACAACCATCCGTTATGAAGGGTAAACATACCTGTCAAAATTTTCATTAATTTTTGCAATTTTTATAGGTGCGTCGATTTTCTTAAAATGAATCGTTTGAGAATTCAATTCATCGGAAATAAAATTCCCTGTCGACTGTAAAGACGGCCTATTTATATCTCGAATAAAAACATTTAAAGACCTTTTAGTTCCGGGAAAGAAAAAACTTAAAATAAATTGAAAAATTGCTGTTAATGTTATTTGCATTTTGAGAAGTATTGAAAAGACGCTTCACCACAGGCCAGTTTTTTGCCGCCGGGTTTACACATCAGGATTTGTTCCGCAGACACAAGATCAGAACTATATTAACTCGCTCAATTCCTAACTTTTGGAAGTGGAACTGTCACTGGAGCTCGAGGTAAATTTTATCGACATTTTGTTGTTTGCGCTGACTTAATTTTTATTGCGAAACACCTCTTCATCTGTTTCGCCGTGGCAAATAAAAAGCGCACGTCATTAATAGGTTCGTTCTGTTATTAGAAAGATGTGTATTGGCAGGATTAACGTCATTCCTGGCCATTTATGATGCGTTTTGATTGTGCACCCTAATCTCTCAGATAATGGACCATATTAATATGAAATTTATCGTAGGCGAGATTTTGTATGTTGAGACCTGATTTATGAGAAAAATTAATCTTCCAATTTTTTCCTTCAATGATTTAGTTGATTGTTTTAGTTTTGTGTTGTTGGGTAGTTTTCTTTGTCGAGCTTATCTACGTTTGCTCTGTGCATCTCGCTAAGCATCTGTTAATTGCTGGAAGAACTGTATTGAAAATAATTCTGTCGTTAATTAATCAATTTGCTTTGCCAACAGATTTTTATTGGTGCATCGTTGAAGGTTACTGAAGAGCAAATTAAAAACACGAACAGGTAAATCAAGATAATGGAAAAATTTAATTGTTACTAATTGCCTGTCATAATACAAATCTGGGATAGTGATAGAAGTGATGACGTCCAATAAAGATTTAAAAAGAAAACTGAAGGAAAGTCTCCCGGATCTTATTGACTCAAAACTACTGGCTTTCACTGAACTAGGAGAATTACCTACTCCTCCCTGAAAAGAATGCTAGTCCATCGCAGGGGTACCACCCTTAGGATTCCTCAACAGCTCGATGGTACTTTTATGCACCCGGGTGGAGAGAGAAACTGTGGAGTTACGTTTCTTCTCTAAGGAAACAAAGCAGCATGATGCAGAGAGCAGCCTTAAACCATAGTCCCTTCATCTAACGGCATCTTGCGAACGAAACACTAATACGCTAGAATGCTAGCTGTCACTTTTTGGTCAACCATTTACCTCACCGCTGCACCTCAGATTTGCGCCATTAATATACGTTAGCCATGCTATTAAAAAAGAGAACGCCTTTCGTTTAAACTGGAGCATTTGAATTTTTCTCTTTTTAAGCTTGTGTAAAGTCATAAGAAACGTCATGCAAGAATTCCAAAGAGTTGGACTCAGATGACTTGTCAACTAAAGAAACAATTATAGATCGTTTAAGTCCATTTTAGTACAAGTTTTGATGCCTGCCACTCGATTCTCATATCACCTATGCAACTGCGCGAACTCCAAAGTTATGAAAACGTCAAGAAACCAATATAGTGATTCAGACGATTCAGTACTTTTAATACTGTTGGTTCATTTTAGTGTAAATTTGGACCAATTGCGAATCAGAATAAACAACTACCTGAAGCTATGGGGAAAGTCATGGGATTCAAGACGTATTACGTCATAGACACGTCACATGACAGGCTCACTCGTCTCCAGCCCTTTTAGGAAGCTGATATCTAAGATGGTGGGGTGCCGTTGAAACTTTAACTCTTCCCACCCCAGGCCCGTAGCCAGTATTGAGGCAACCGAGGCAGTTGCCTCGGTAAAACGTTTTCCTTGTTGTTAAAACTTAAATAAAAAAGTAAACTATTTAATAATGTAACAAGTTTCTAGCAGTAAACCACGCCAACGGTGCCCTGAAGCGTGATACCCTCAGTTATGTGCTGGTCGCGAGCCCACCAGTTTCTCCAGTGGGTCCAGCCTCGTTACCAATTCAAGACGTTGTCCAGATCAATAATGGGCGAGGACCGCCTAAGAGGTCTTGCCCTTGCTCACGTGTTGCTCAGGTCTTGCCCTTGCCCATATGTTCACGACATCACTCCAGAGCCGTTGCAAATATTGCAAAAATGGGATGCCAGTGTCATAGGAGAATTGCTTTATTTTACTCCTAATAAAAGCGAGGCCTTAAGTGGAGACTAGTACACTTGATCTGGTGCACTTGAACGAGATTGACATTTACTCGCCACGAATGTTGAAATAACATTCCCGAGCTTCTAAAATTTCACTCCTGAATGAAACTGTTGATATTTTAAAGAGAAGAACTGATAACAAAGATAAATGCTTTTAAGGTTAGTTTGAATTTTGATTATGCTTAGGGAAAAATACCACCAGGAAAATGCTAAGAAATGGCATTTCTGAGCGTCTAGATTTCGAAATTTTCTGGGTGAGCATGCATCCCCCTCCCCCCCCCCCCCCTCCGCTAAAAGTTTGCGCCTTCGGCGCTTCGCAATTGCCTCGGCTATCAGAAAAGTCTGGATAGGGCCCTCTAGAAAGAAAGAGTTCCTAGCCCTTTGTTGCGCATGATCAAGTGAGTAGTCCTCTAAAGTCTGTATTTACAAAACAATGTGTGACATATTTTTCCAGAACAAGTTTTATTTTAATGATTTTATACCAATTAATTTTATTACCTTTGTTTTGTTATAAAATCATTGAATAATACCAAAATATCTTTATTACCAGATATCACAAAAAAATTAGTATTATTTACAAATGCATTGCAATAGGAGACTGCGCTTTAACAATGAAGACAAACAAAACTAGTAAAGCAGCTATACAAGCACGATAAATAATCCTGGCTCATAATAACCCTCCGATATACTAACAGCAAAATGACTGATGAAATAAATGTATCTACACAACTACACATGCACTCGTGAAATGATTAGAATTGGAAGCTATGCTTGTGTGCATGACAACCCAAAGTTGTATTTCTGAAAAGGGGTTGTATGGTATATTTAATATGACCCATTTGCAGTAGTCATTGTAAATTTCTATGAAATCAACTCCAAAAACGTCCCTTGTTGACAAATCTTTGAACACTGTTCGTATCCGCCTGGTAAATTATTGACACAAAAGCGCACGTTAAGTGACCACCAGACACCCTCTACATCCTCTGACTCAAAGGATATGCACTCTTATATGAAACAATCCTATGTTGCATCTATGGGCGTGCACTTCTGCTAAACATCTTAAACATCCCTTCACTGTATTTTGACAGTTCAGTCAAAATGTCAATTGAATTCAGCAGTAGGGATTGTAAGGCACAGACGGAGCCCAGCCATACTTCTCCATCATTTTGTCTTCCTGTTTCCTCAGCTCCAATATGGCGTTATGTTTTGATGTAAACAACCCGTGAACCGACACTCCCAGCAATGCCATGGCTGTTGCCAGAAACGCTAAAATCAATGCTTCTCCAAAAATCATGTTTTCTTCGCGGACCTTAAGACAAGTAAACACAACCGAAGTTAGCTGAATCATTGACCGAAAGCCTTGTCTCCAAGACTCAGTATAGACCGATTTTCTAATGAGTGTCGTAAAACCAAAACTAAAGTAATTACGGTAACCAATCACAACAGCAACAAAAACAAAACGCTAGAGAAAACGCGAGTGAGCAAGACACGATTGGTTTGGGTTTTATGTCTGATTGGTTGAGAAAGTGGCGCGAGCTTTTTTAACCAATCAGAGAGCGAAGTAAAGTAAAACCAAAGCAAACACGACATTACTTTCGACACTCATGAAAACTGCTCTAGAGAAGAATGGTATTTCCTAACGGACCCCTAAAGAGATACCGCACTTTTTATGAAGCATTTCTATAGAATAAATGATTCAAATCACTAGAAACGTTGGTAGAAATTCGCAACCACTCGGAAAAGCCTGTAGCGTCAAAAGCTTCAGTGTGTTTGCATTCGGACATCACCTTCACAATTTCTCATTCTCCCAACCTTTTACATGTGTTGCAGTAAACAGATAAGGCCAAGTATATACGGGCAACACTTTCGTACAACTTGTCGCGGAACAAATGTTGCGTTGCAAGTTGAGATATATTTCTTTCGTGTATTACTACCTCTGCGTTCAACAAGTTTTTATGTTGCAAAAAGTTAAAACGACGTCTACCTCTTGCAACAACAATATTTCATATTTGTTACGCGGGGAGGTGGTAATATAAGCAATAAACAATCTCAACTTGCAACGCAACATTTGTTGCGCGACAAGTTGCACGAAAATGTTGCCCGTATTACTTGTGTGGCCTTTATGTGGCACTATAGCTACAAAACTATGGCGAAAGGGTTCCCAGTTTTGACATCCGTAGCCTGTGAGCAGGCCCCGTAGGGAAGTAGAGGTGCCGGTTTCGTCTGCTCTACACAGCTTTGCACTTTTCTTTTATGGGACTGCTAGCTTAGTACATAGTGCGTTTGTTGGGTATAATGAATAAATTGCATACAATTTAAATCTGCATACAAAGAGCTAGAATTCTAACATCAAAATTAAGGCCTTGTTGAAATAAAAAATGGCTCCATAACAGATAATCCGTAACGGGATTCCAGTTACTAAAAAGTGCAGCTCACAAATGAAAAGTACGATTTGCTCTTTTCACGCATGAAACCGCAGTAATTAATATTGGCAATATATTTACGATGTTTACATGCAAAACGCACAAAACGCAATACAGTTTTTCCACGAAAACAAAATAGTCATAAAACGAATCAAGCTGTAGAAAAATCGCTGTTCTTATCATGGGCTGAAACTAAAACATGCCCTGACATCTTAAACCTAGTTCCGTCGCGAGCAGGGATCTTCTCTATCTATTCATGTATTATTGAATTGCAACCGCAGTGAAATTGTCAGTGAAAACACAAGATTCATCACTACATGAGTTTAACGCCTACGCATACAATTGTAGGGACAAGCGCGAGAAATTGTCTAGTCCTTCAGAATCCTTGCTCGATTCGAGCCTGTTTTAACTGTCAAGTGGACTCTTGCGCTTATGATAATGCTCACACAACCTAATCAGTGACATGCACAAAGCTGTTCTGCAAAAAAAATCAATACGTTCAATGGCGATGCTTCTACAAAACACACGAGATAATAGACGGTTTTTAAGACACCTTGCAGCGACAGGCAACGAAAAAAGGTTCATTCTGGTTTCTTACCTTTTCTAACTTGTGTTGCGCGTAAAATTAGCGATGCAACTTATCTGTCGAATAAGCTTTGTTTTGACTGATATTGCTTCTTAGGATTTGAATAATTATTGAGCAGTATAAAGGAAACAACCTTATTAATATGCATGAAACAAGAGACGTGCACAAAGTGAACGTAAAGTAACCATTTATAAACAGCCTGTAGGCAAACGCCTTATTTACCGCATGGTCGACCTATCAGATCTTCCATACACTTTAACTGAATATGACGAACATCACGTTCTCGGTAAGTTGGGGCGTGAGGGCAATTTTTTTTTTGTCGTCGCATCGACTGAGTTCCGCGAGGCAAAATAGTTTAAAAAACCACGGGAGACGCTTCTTGCACAGGCTTTCTTGTCGGGTGGGGGTGGAGGTGGGGCGGGGCGAAGCCTGGGAACCAGGGAATGTAGGAGAGAAAGGGCTGGAGAGTGTACGGAAAGCGGGAAAAAAGAGGGAAAGCATTGCTTGATATCTTTACCCACCGACAAACGAAGAAAATATAATACGATAACAACTCCCAAAAACATCTCGCTAACTTAAAATATAAGTATAAGCAAGAGATTGAACAACAAACAGAGAAAATAAACGTAATATTTCGGTTTTTATTACAAGACCATTATCAAACGTAACAAAAGAGCAACGAGGCGGGAGCCAGCAAAAAATGCTGCGTGAACTGGGATTAAAGGGTGTGGGAAAGTTGGACTCCCCTGTCCCCCCTACTACCTGGCACACTCATAGGATGCCGATTCAAATCGGCCCTGGACAAATCCCCCGGGCTATTAGGCCCCTGAATTTAATATTAATAACCCTTTTGAACGACCACCTTGGGGACAGAGGTTACTGGCCGTTGTGAAGAACTGTGCATTTTGGACTGAGGGGAAAGGAAGACCCGCCAGACTAAGAGTAGTCTCTTGAGAGCAACAAAGCAACATGAATTTTTTCATCCAAAAAAGGTTTATTCCAGCCATTCACTTGACCGGTCTTCAAAGATGCTAAAAGCAGAAAAGCATCCTGCATTGTCCAACATCTTTTTCTTCTCCAGCATCATGAAGGCAACAGGGAAAGTTTGTGGGACTTTGGATGGTCCGGACAGTGGATCTGAGAGAGAGAAGATGAAGAGTTAATGAATGACATCAAACAGATATTTCGCTACGTTTCCTACTATGTTTGTGCTCACTTTGATTTCATTTCTTTTTCTTTTTCCATGTTTTAAAGCCAAAACAAAGGAAGAAATTCAAACTTATGCATCAAAAAGAGTAAAGCTTCACTGGATCACTTTAATGTGGTGGTCATGTAACACCATTCGATTGCCTGCAATGCTATACGAGCGGAACAAGTAGCAATGGCATATCTCTATGGTCTCTCTCGGAAAGAAGACAAATTAAAAAAGAAGTACGACGAAAACAAATCCGACAAAGCAACGGTGCAGTGATAGAAGCTGGGGAAGTTTAACGATGGAACTCGTGTCAGTCATGTGTCTTGGTTTTTATAGTCAAACAGACTGATAGTGAAAGCAAAAGCCAACTTTGGGCGGGGATCATTTGCGACAACGTTTGAAGTCGAAGTATTGCCAACAAGGATTCTGGAGAAAACGCGTTGTGAACTTTTGTGCAGGTTATGAAATATTTTCATACATTTAAAACTATTAACCAAACCGGGAGAAAACAATCTTTTATTATATATAGACTTGAAAAGTATTGGTACATTTAGTACGCCACCAAACTAACAACTATAAAGAAGGATCCCTGACAGCCTTCTGGCTCCAAAAAAATTTTTCTTTTGTTCTGGTTTGGACAAAAGCAAAACCCACTCTAAGGGAGTTTGAAGATGTCAAGCAACAAGGACGATTTCAATAAGAAAAATCGTAAAACTTTAATCCGTCAAAGTTTTGCTTGGTTATTGGTGATCATTACCTTTGTCATCAGTTATCTTTGTTGGATCCACAGTCTGTACTTTGTCTTCAACCTGGAGAAGAAACGAGGAGTGGTTTTCAATTCATTTCAGTGCTTATAAGAATCAGGGGCAAAGAGTTAAACACATCAAAATTAAAGCCCGTGTTGATAAGAACCTAGCGGTTTACGAACCTGTAGGCTTTTAAAAATTTGTCATTTAATAGACCCCCCAACATATGAGAACCTGTTGTTGTCTAAATTGAAACGGGTTCTTTTGTGTGTTTAAATAAATCAAAGGATCTAGAATGTAATCATAGGCATGTTATAAGCATATTATATACGTGGGACCGAACACCCATATTGAATTAGTTTTCTGACAAGCAATGCAACAAGCACTATTCCTCCTTAAATAGCCTAATTTTTCAGTAGTGACTAAACATGTAATTGTAAGAACCTTACTCGGAAACTGTCCTCGGAAACTGTCCTTACTCGGAAACTTTCCTGCGCGTTATATGCATGTTTTTACTGTTACCGCGCCAGAAAGAATAAACGTCAATTGAATTGGTTCTAAGCAATGACTTACCTGGTCTGTTGTAGACATTTTGGATCAATAAAACTGTTGAAAACGACTTCCAATCGGACTGGTGAAAACGATACTGCGTCAGTTCTAACGCCCGGGAGAAAGTAAATAACACTTCCCCGTATACGCTAACCTTTTACTGGTGGTAAAGATCATCTGACATGTTCCTACATTCAACTGTACGTTCATCATATGATCAGACTTTGTGTTCGTTTGGCTGACGTAAATGATATGTTTAGGAATATGTTTTATTATTGATTGACTAGAAACGTATTTTGGCTTACTCTGTGTTTCATCCGACTAACGTTTCCCGATAAGCAACTTCCAACTCTGAAACTCAACACAAAACATCATCAATTTTATGTCAATCTCTAATTTGAGAATTGAAAATCAAGAACGCTCTTTGCCAGTAATTTGGTTGTTTATCACGAGTGCTTGTGTTACGAGAGCTTTCAGTTGAAGGGTTGGATGATAATAAAGGATCGTAGTCATCTGATGTTTTGACGTAATGTTGTGTTGCGGGTGAAATTCTTGTTATTTTGGCATTCGTAATTCTAAACGCACCTAAACGATTGTCCTAAATCTGCATGTTTACTTCACGTCGTAACTTTAGCAGCCTTCACCGTGCTGATCATGAGATCCATACAGGTGGGCAGATTTCAAGATGATGTCAAAAGGCATTAATCTTTTAAGACAACTTCCCTTGTTTGACCAAAGTAGGCCAGTTCGATCATATGACCAAGAGTCCCGGAGGGGGCGAGGATACTCCCATATATAAGCTATATAGGTATGTGCCGCGAAATAGGGTCTGGCTTTGAGGTTCCCAGGCCTTAAATAGGGTATCCATTTTGCCCCTTTTTGGAATTATGATCCCAATGGGATCCTTAGATAGGTTACCTTTTTTAGTATTAACTAAAATTGCAGTACGTAAACCATGGTTATGTTGGCGTATTTTTAAACTAGGCCTAGTCTAGTATTCTACGTTTGATGCTAAACGTCCTCTGTTACAGAAAAGAAATGAATACAACTTGATCACACAATTTTTAAGTGGTCGCTTTTCCCTTGGATAGGGTATCATTTTTTCCGGTTTGGGCCTTAAAAAGGGTATCAATTTTCCATTTTTTATCCTTAAATAGGGTCAGGGTTTAAGAACCTCTGCAGCAAACACCTATCCTGATTTGACGGGAGTAACCCCCCCCCCCCCCCCCCCGGCCAAGAATTGCTTTGTTTAGTTCAGTAGTATAACGTTAACAGAAGTTTAGGTTTAGCTGTTGTAGTAAGAGCAATCACCTACTACGCTATTCACTTCTCCTTTCTATCCTGTACTCAGTTGAAGCTTTTTTAGTTGTACTTTGAGGAACAGCCTAAGTTAGTAATGTGGATGGGCAAGGTTTTCCTTTCGTTAGCCACACCTCATACCTACTGAGGGAGTCTTTCAGGTGAACTTAGCAATAACGAGAGGTAATCCATGCAGAGATTCCCGGTTTGCACTTTATAACAGTTGTTAGTCGATGTCTGCAAATATGTAGATAGAGACATACGAATTCAGTGACACTTTTTAATTGTTACAAAACAATTTCTCAATTTCCCTTCAGCCTAGCAAAGAGCAGCTATTCTTTGATCACAGGCAGGCAGGTACTCCAAGTTGCGTTTTCGCGTGCTCGACCGACTTGGCGACTTGGAGCCGGCGAAGACGAAGGAGACGCTCGTAAGTTAACATCGTTCCCACAGAAGTTTAGGCTGTTCCGATGTTCCCACCAATAGCGTAGCTCCACCACTCCCCATATAAACAAAGTGCAACCCACAATTCCTTGATTCGCTCTGACGAAGGGCTAACGCTCGAAACGTCAGCTTTCAATCTCCATGTTTACGGTGGCCAATCTACCTTATCAACTCCGTTGATAAATCCAAAATTTTGTCGTTCAGAATAAACCGAGTTTCTGGATTGTACTTAATCAGACGGTAATTTCATAAGGTGAACAGCGGTTATGATCAAACAGGTCTGAAATATTGTTTAGCCTTTTGTTTATCGACCAATCAGAAAAAGTCGATTTTTTGGCACACAATACTTTTGGAGACAGTCAGAGTTCAATGACCATTCTTTCACTAATGGTCACATCATCGCTCAGCTGCGTGTGTTGTCACACGCTTAGAGCGCTTTTCAAATTAGTGTCGTAAAACCAAAATCAAAGTAATTGTCCTAGCCAATCACAAAAAAGACAAGTTACCCAATGAACCAATCAGAACTCGAAGCAAATACATGTAACCTGCGCCAAGCGCGGGAAAACGCGTACGAGCAAGTCGCCAATGGTTTCAGTTTTACTTCTGATTGGTCGAGAAAGTGGCGCGATATCTTTTAACCAATCAAAGAGCGAAGTAAAGCAAAACCAAAGCAAGACGCGAATTGCTTTGGCACTCAATTGAAAACCGCTCTATTGTCCTCAGTTTGTTACATCTACTTCCTTCGAGTTCTGATTGGTTCATTGTGCTGTTCATGTCTGTTGTGATTGGTGGAAATTGTTATGATTGGACCGAGTGACTAGGCTTGGATAAATTCTGCCGGCAGAATTTCGAGCATAATAAGCGATTTTTGAGGCGAGCATTCTGCCGGCATAATAAGGCATTTTCGAGCAGAATTTGAGCAGAATAAGTGAAAATCAGCGGCACTAATGATATGCATAACAGTTGTAAGAAAAATACAAATATTAGTGATATAAAGTAAGATGAATTACAATTTTGCTACTCGAAATGAATATCTAATTAGTCCTAAGGGATTAGGCCCAGGCTCCCTTCCTTGTTTGCGAAAATACATGAGGCCCGAAGGGCCGAAAATTTTTCGGGTACCGAGCAGAATTCGAGCAGAATAAGGGTGTTCGAGCAGAATTTCGAGCACAATAAGCGATTTTTACGAGCACTGCCGGCAGGCAGAATAAGCCATTTTACGAGCAGAATTTATTCAAGCCTACGAGTGACTACTTTGGTTTAGTTTTACGACACTCGATTAAAAAACCGCTCTAAAAAAGGATAGAAAAATTAGTAGCCTTGGCAAGATTTAGAAAGACCGATTAGGTGAAAAGTCGCCAAATTACCAGTCTTCGAAACTCGTGAGAAAATCCAACAGAAATTCTGTTTTGGTCGATAAGTGTGTCTTCCACAACCATACAAACTTGGGCCCCATCCACGCTGATACATTTTATACGTTTTATGCGTTTTTGCCGACCGTCCACTCGAAAACGATCTATTCAAACGGAAATATTTATCGATAAAAGAGGAGGTTTTCGAAAACGCTCTTCGAAGTGGAGACTTTTGAAAACGGAGGTCTATCGTTTTGGTGTGGATAGCAGAAACAGAGCTTTTCGAGAACGCTGACATCGCAACTTATTATGTAGTAGACGGTAGGGGGTGCTATTGAAGCATGCGCACATCACAGCAAAAAAGGTCCTCAATAAACCTCTGGAGGCAAACGCATCCAGGGATTGAGGGTGTTGCAACCCCCGCTTTGACCATTGTTTCAAATTTGTCTTTCCCTTTTTAAAACATACTTACTAAGGTGGAAAGGTGGCTAGAAAAACGCCAAAAAAACCTATTGTTGTTACTTTTGCTTCTTTTAATCGTGCATCAAACCTCTCTGATAAAGTTCCTGTAATTTACAATCTGAAAATTTACCGCCAGAGTCCAGAGCCCCTTAGGCCCAGGAACACCCCCCCCCCAGTACTTGCACCCCCCCCCTTTCAGAAAATCCTGGATTTTCCCCGGACATCCGTTTTTAATTCCCTAGCGTTTACGCAGATCATGTCTCATCCGTTTTCGAGACAAAAAAAGGAGTTTTTCGAAAACGGATTGGTGTGGACAGGAACCAATAATCCCCAAACGGGACTCGATTCTTCGCAAAAGAGGATTAGTATTTGCTTTGGAATGCGGCGTAGTCATCAAAGGGTGTACATTTAGCTATTGGCGCCGACAACATTGATGGAACACTTGAAGGCAGATTGACTCGTACTTCGAAAACTGTGGCATACTGAAAAAGTAGTTTTAGAGAAATTCATCATAAAGGTTAAAAAAGCAAACGTTCACTCGCGGCCAAATTCTCTTCGCAGTCGCTTAAAAAGGTTTGCGCTCGCTAAGTGAATTTCTTCTTGGTCAAACCACATGGTGGAAAGCATAGACATTCTTCGTCGTAGCCTGCGAACAGGCTTCCCGGAGCACTCAGGCGGCGCGAAGTCTGAGTGCTCCGGGAAGCCTGTTCGCAGGCTATCTTCGTCGTAATCTTTCGTCCTCGAATTTAATTGGTTCCGATAACCCCTGACATCCAATTGGTCGAATATCCCAAACTCGTCGGGATTGGTCTTCATGATTTTATATTGACGTGGTTACGCATTCCAAACATATTTGTGCTAACGCTTCAATCTCCTTTTCATGTTAGCCATAAGGTAATGTAAACCTGGTAAGAACCTTATGCGTGTTACGTCATATTTTTCGATTAGATGAAGTACTTATGGAATTTTCTTTCACTTTTCCAGTGTCTACGTGCTTCGCACTGGACACAAAAAGTTAGAACACCAAAACATTTCGACCCATTGCAAGCTTGTCGCGACGTGTTGGTTAACATGTGGTTGCACTTACTCAATTAAAAGTATCATAAAATACATTAGAATCTCGACTATTTGAACCCCAGTATCTCGAACTTCTGGCTAACTCAAATCAAAAGCATTTTCCCTATTTAACTCAATAAATAACGTTTTACAAGTGTTTTACCTGACGGTTCTAGTTATCAGGATTCTACTGTGGTACAGATATATATATATTTTGGAACTCACAAAATCGTTTGAAATCTAGTATGAAGTGTTTTATTATCAGAATTAAGTATGTTATGTTATACTGATCGTAAATGGACAGGTTACGTTTTGTGTGACAGTACATTTCTTCATTTCTTGCGTGACTGCTAGTTCGTCATGCATGACAAATGACCAAATGTGCTCACGCACGCTCATCCAAAAATAACAGACGTTTGTCTATGTATTTTTCCCGTTCGGGCAATGGAATTGCTGACTTAAATAAGTTTATCCCTAAGAAGCTCTTGTCACCTTGCTGTCTTGGCGTATACGTTTGAAGCCTCCATCCAACAACATACGAGTGCTTCCAAAGAAACTGCAAATGAACCATGGTTTTGATACCATATTTATTAACTTGTGATATCGTATTGATTGATTTGTGATACAGCATTTATTGACTTTTGATGCTTGTCTATCGACCTGTGATATTTACCGTGCGGTGGTCATTTATAAATTAAATTATTAAGATAAATCTTATGAGCAAAACTGATTTCACCTATAACTAACAGGCACTAAAAACTAATATGAATAAAATTAACTACAAATCTTTCAAAACATGTTTTGCCTAACTACTCTTCTACCTAATTTTCACCGCTATATCAAAAATGGCAAGGAATCTGTAATTTAAAAACAAATTTGAAAACAAAACTTTGTACATCATTTCTACACTTCTGTCATTTCTACAATTGATTTGAGCATTGACATCGGAGACGAAATCTCCTTAGAGCTCTCAACACGTAACTCAGTAAAGAAGAATTTGGAGTTCAATCAAGAGTTTTTCCCAAAAAATAACCTAGCAAAGTAAAAAGATTACATTTTTTACCGCTGGGACAAAAAAGCCAGAGTACTAAAATTGGCGAAATCTGGACGTTTTTTGGCCAGCAACAAGAAAATTTCCGAATTACCATGTCCCGACTTCCTGTTGTTGTCAAAATATAAAATGCGTTGTATCTTTGTTCTATCTTTGTTTTTCCTAAAAACTTACTCTTGCAACGTGTAAATCAACTCTCAAGATCGTCAGTTTCCTTAAGGCGTCTTTACATGGCAAACAAAAATTTGCAAACTGGTCTCAACAACAGTTACCATTTGGCAAACCATTGGCGAGAACTGGGAGAACTTGTTTCTGTAGAGTACAGCGGTTGAAGTCTGAAGCAACCGGGAAACCTGAAGCAGCGAGCAAGAGTATGAAGGTAACGGTAGGCATTTAATGGGACAGTTCAGAGGACCCTTCTTGGTCGGACACAATAATATCAGTCGAAAGGCCCTTAGAACGGAATTTGGGTCTCTAGAACGAGAATTACGTCTGTAGTAAGTTTTTCATTTGATACTGAAAAAGTTCTATAACACCGAGCTCGGGATTCAAACCGAGCCGAGGCCTAAACCTCTATGCTATCGAGGACAACCACAAGGGAAAGAGATGTTTAAAACATTCATTCTGCTAGATTACATATGCATTATACTTGGGTCCCCATGACAGCTAACCAGATTCCATCTCAATCTCTCTTGATCAGTGATCTATCCCTTGTAGTGTTCAGAGAAGGTGACTTCGTGTTGGGTAGACTACCACGATTAAACCTTTATTAAGCCCCAACAGTGATAAGCATCTAATTTCTCCTTACAATATCACTACTTGATCAAACATACAGGTCACGAGAATAAAGGAAATGATCACCAAACATGAAATGTCTTGATGTTTGTACAAATTCTCCCAACTAGTACCATAAGAAATATATGGAGAACACTAAGGAGATTATGCATGTTGCTATTGGGTCGACTTGCAAGCCCTTGTGGTGGGTACTCTACTACAGTCTCTATTCTCGCCAACGTTTTCCAGAACACTTTTTGGTAGGTAACTCGAATTTGATGACATGGGTGGGAGTTTGTCCAGCACATGCTGTTCACTTTAAACAAACAAAACCTTGCGTATTCTGCGAGAAGTTTTTTAGTCACCTGCACAGAAGAAAAATTCTACAGTTTGCCGACGAAGTTCAATATTGCCGACTACTGGACATTCACTAGACGGTAAACAAAGAGAAAAACAAAACGCCGAACAAAACATTAAAAAAACAGTTGCCACCAAACTCGGATTTAAGTAAAACCAGTTTCATGTCTGTTTAGTGGAGAATTGTGGGAGAACAAGCGTTTGTAAACTGTTTGGAGTTTGTCAATACTGCGAGTTTGTTTGCCGCGTAAAGGAATCTTCACCCTATAAAGGTGATAGTCACGCAACGCTTCTCCCCCACTCATGGGGGCGGAGCGTTGCGTGACGACCAATAAAAATGACTGCGTACGAAACTTTAAAGCTGACAGAGAAAAAAACAAAAGTTGAAGACTCTACAGCTTGACTAAAACCGCCAATGAACGTTAAAAGAGTCGAACCAAGGAACTTCAACCATCGAGTCTGAAATTTGTGTCTTCAATTAATAAATTAAAAAGGCTGCCTCTGTACCTGAGAATAAGACTACTAAAAACA
Organism: Siderastrea siderea; assembly: GCA_964030785.1. Taxonomy (NCBI): domain Eukaryota; kingdom Metazoa; phylum Cnidaria; class Anthozoa; order Scleractinia; family Rhizangiidae; genus Siderastrea; species Siderastrea siderea. Next base: position 8,158,371 of record OZ034977.1, on the reverse strand, counting down.
ACATTTGTACATTCTCAGAATTTTCATTTTTCATATAAAATTAATCAAACTTCAAAGCTACTTGAAAACGTTGCCAAGGGTAACCAGCTACGTCCGTTGCCAAGGGTAACCAGCCCCAGTATTCACTGACAGTACCAGACTCCACGCGAATATGAAGGTCAATTTGTGGACGAGATGCAATGGTAACTAGAATAGCATACTTTGTCGCCGTCGAGCAGCGCCTCCTGCGAAAAATGGAGAAAGTTTACACGTGGTTTGAAGTCGACTATTAGTCCTACGGGTACTAATAACTGGTAAATCTCAGAGTGTGCCATGCTGTACAAGGTAATTCTAAGGACGAGGGACAGATTACTAAAAGTAGTTTGAATTTCGAGTCTGTTGATGACAACTACAACGAAAGTTGTTGATCCGTGCTTGCGCTGTTTGCTTAGATTGTCCGTTACAGCGGATACTTGAGAAAACTGTACTGGGGGATAAATAGTTACCAATAAAAAAAACTCACCAAGATTCGACCTTCCAACTTGCCTATAACCAGGATCCTTTGACAACCGAACGTCCTCTATACTAAAGATCGACTCGACTGAAACAAAAAAGGCAAACAACGGCTTGTTAGTGCACATATCACTGTTTTTACACCAGCTCGTGCTCGAGCCTTCGCCACTTTTATCGACTCAACTGAAAGTTTTTCATCAAAAGGTCACCCACCACAAGTCAACATGGTGGTATGTGAGTATAAGGTGGGGCATAGTCATGGCGGTGTAGTGGTTAGCGCGATGGACTTCGGATCTGAAGGTCGGTGGTTCAGCTCTGGTCCCTGCCATCGTGTTGCTTCCATAGACAAGAAACTTGACTCCACATTGTCTGTCTCCACCCAGGTGTATAAATGGGTACCGGTGACATACTGCTAAGGCTAACCCTGCGATGGACTAGCATTCCATCAATACTTTCAGTTGCTTCCGCCATGCTACAGAAACCTACATTTCTGAGGTATGCGCAAAGATACTGTCATTTGCGTGTCACTGCTATCAAAATTGAACGCAAGTTGTTCGTCTTAACTCAAGTGTACCATCATTTGGCTTTGCCTGTCAAAAGCATAGAACAGCCTACTTCGTAGCAGCAAGTTCAGTCGCTACAGACACGCATTGACTTTTCCTCAGTGTCACGCAATAATTCTCTCTAAGGGTCACATAACACCTCTTCTAGGGAGTGACCACCCAGACGTGGCTACTCAGAAAATTTTAGGGTGTTTCTTGGTGTGGCAGAAACTATTGTCAGTTAGCTACACACTGTTTAGGTCTCGGCAATGTTTATTGTCAAGAAACAGCCCTATTTTACTGAACTGAACTTACCATTTCTTAAATCTCGAACCTTTTTACCCAAAGAGAAGAAATAGTCATGTTTCATGGCGTCTGCGGCTGATATTCTGTCCTTAACAACAAACTAAAATGGAAAGACAGGAAATGGAAACACTTCTGTTCAGCACCAAGATTCCCTTCAGAAGTCAGGTCGGTACACGTGATTTACACGTGGGCAAACATTTCGTGGGCACGTGCACACCACGTGCAAAACATTCTCCATCTAAACTGACCCAGTCAACTCACCTCAACAAATCTTTCAAGTAAGTCTAGTCCTGAATTATCAAGTCTAAAAGCAACAAAAAAGGAAATACCAATACACATTAGAATTACAATTGAACTACAGAGCGCTTTTCAAATGAGTGTCGTAAAACCAAAACCAAAGTAATTACCCCAGCCAATCACAACAAACACAAATTACTCAATGAACCAATCAGAACTCAAAGCAAATACATGTAACCAGCGCCAAGCGCGGGAAAACGCGAGCGAGCAAGTCGCGATTGGTTTGAGTTTTACTTCTAATTGGTCAAGAAAGTGGAGCGAGATTTTTTAACCAATCACAGAAAGAAGTAAAGCAAAACGAAAGCAAAACGCGAATTACTTTCGACACTCAATCCACCGTACCGAAAAAGATGGCGACTGGTACATTTACCCATAATTCTTAGCGCACAAAGACCCTAAAAACGTTCACAAAAACCTAAAGAAAAGTTCTAAAAACTTTTACTTAGCATACACAATGTTGCTAGCACAGGGACAAATTTATGCAAAAAATATGGCTTTTTATGCGCCTATTGGCTGTTTTAGGTTAGCACTGAGGTATTGCGGTAAAATGTACAGCTGCCATCTTTTTCCGTACGGTGGATTGAAAACCGCTCTAATATTACAAGGCTTTCTTATGTGAAAAGCTCTTGAATTAAAGTTAAAAAACGGTACTTTGCAAGGAATGTCTTATGTCCGTACCTTGGTGAGTGATTAATAAGATGTTCCTTTCGATAAAAGGGGAATCTCCCTGGAAAGATATAAAACAGAAATAAAGTAACATATTTTTTTTTTAGAGTTCGCTCTAAAATCACGGATACAGTGTCTGTGGTGAAACGAGAAAATTTACCTGAAAGAAAAATTTCGTTACTTGAGATTCCAGGCCACGTTTCCTCAGTCGGGGTGCCTAGCGTCTGAAAAAAAAATAGCAATAACCAACATTGCGGGCTTTTTCTGAAATGACTACAGTCGTGATCAAAGGTGGCCACAACTGAATTCTGTGATCATACAGGGAACCATGTAACAGCGATCGTTTACACTCATAAGTGATCGACGAAGATTGATCGCATGGAACAAGAACTATGCTGGTTTCTATATGAACGCCAACCTCTCCAACAATTTAGCGATTACAATTCCAACGATCAACGCGCGGAATGGACCACACGGATTGTTATCTGAATCTGATTTAGAATAGTGAATGTGTTCGGTCACAAGAAACAGACGTGGATTGATTAATCACAGTTTTGTTGTAGCCCAGGCCGACAGTACAGTGACTCGGATGATGACCTTAACGATCGACTGTCGAGTATTTTACAAATTTTATCTGAATTTATAATTACATCAGTTGGCGAATACATCTATTACAATCAATCTCGTTTTGATAAACCGACAAAAGGAAATGCAGTTAAGCTTTCTCGCGAGAAAGAAGAAAATACAAGTAACAACTCCCCTTTTACAGTGGTTGTTTATCATTTACAGGGGAGAAACCGGTTGGTCTACGTTTTGTGCAAATGGTGAGCAAAACGTCCTGAATGGGAAATTCCGTTTGAGAGTTGCATGTTCACTCTAATTTACAGAGAGTCTGGAACTAGTTTGACTACTGGCGCAGGACCTGGAACTGGTAGAAAAAAGTTAATGGAACATAAGTTTCCGTTTGGATATTCCGGTTGGGAATTTTGGACTACTTCTCAAGAAGTTCCGTTTATTTTGGAAATTTTCCGGTCGGGCAAACCAATATAGCCTTACCATTTACAGTCCAACCGAAATACCCGAATTTTTTTGTAAATGGTAAACACTCGCAGTTAACATACCTAAAAATTCACTCACCTTAAAAATTAAATGAAGCTGATCCTCTACTGTGGATCCAGGGAAAAATGGTCTGCCTGTCGCCATCTCAAAGAATATACATCCTACCCCCCTAAATACAAGACACGCAAAATAACAATGAGCACCAATTGAAAGCAAAAGATTCCCAAAGAAGACACCCTTGTTTAGAAACTAAACAACTACATGTTACAATAAAAAATAGAGTGAAACGAACCACTCACGTTTTAGAATATTTGCTAATAAAATAATGTTTATTGCATAGCACCTTGAAGTAGAAAAATATTCAGTAATTGGTTATAGGCGCTATAGATTGTCAGATAATGACACCGACGTTTTGGCATTACTGCCCTCTTCAGGGCTAGTTTTTGAAGCGTCGTGTCATTATCTGACAATCTAAAGCGCCTATAGCCACTCACTGAATATTTTTTTAGAATATTTACTTCCAATGACATCATGGCTCAACGCACTGTCACCAAGGAGTTCTTTTCAAGACTACACCCACTCAGACGATCGTACAGAACCTACTTATGACATGACACCTGGGTTTAAACCATTTACTTTGAAACTGAATATTCTTGAAGCTCTGAGTTCACTTACCACATGTCAATTTGCGTTGAATATTCTGTTGACCCTAAAAGTACATCTGGTGGTCTATACCTGGAGACCCGAAAGCAAAGCGTAAGTTTTTTTTTAAAGCGATATACTAGTGCCCATGCAAGTGATCTGATTAAGAAACGGAAGCAAAATACGTAAGGGGGTGTTTATATAGGAGAACACATCCACACCTTGTTTGCGGTATTAAGAGGGGTATAAAAGACACCAGCTATGTGATGAACCTCATGAACAAAACTTATTGGTCTCAAAATTTGAGACGCGACATTAATGTTCCGGGTGATTAAAGACACCAGCGATTTCATTCACCTCATAGACAAAATTTATTGGCCTTCAGATTTCAGATGAGACATTGATGTTCAATTACCGAACAGCATAGGGATGTTTGAACACTTTTTCTCAGTTTTTCGCCTCATAGAGGCGTGGCTACAAAAATGCGACTCCACATCTGAAGGTGGGGACAGAAAACAAAAAGAGAGCACTATTTGTAATACGGAAGGTCTTGTTTCAGTACATTAGTTCAACTGCTTCCCTAATACATTTTACTTTAACAACATACCACAACGTCACAACTTCGTTAGAATATGTCTTAGTGGGGACAGACTTCGCTCTTGCAAGACCTAAACAAAATGGAAAATTTTAAGTAACCCAAGCCAACAAAGTATTTACTTCTTCTATCTACTATATATCGGTACTTCCAACACTCACCAAAGTCTGCCAGTTTTAATTCTCCTTTATCATTTATTAACAGATTTTGTGGTTTCAGATCTCTGCAAATTAAAAGACCAAATTTACCTGAATTACTAATTGATATCAAAATTTTTATAACTACAGCCAGCTTTTTCCTATCTTTGTTTGTCTTCTCTGTCTGTGTTTCAATTTGTCTATGTGCGTACAAGAAAAGTAAGGTGGGTGTCTGTCTGTCTGTCCATCCATCTGCCTGTCTGTCCATCCATCTAATTGTCTGTCTGTTTGTCTTTCTGTCTGTTAGTGTGTCAGCAGAGAGAGCTGGAGAGAGCTTTGAGGCCCATTACGCAATCAAACACAACAAGGACAACAACTACAACAAGCTACACTTCTCATTGGTTCACTGTACACAGGTAGCCTGCGAATGGCCTATCACAGGCTCCAAGGTAGTGAGGAAAGCGCGAATTCATAAAAGAAGTGGGAAAGAATGCCCCGTTTTCCTTTTTGTCTTAGGAGGAAATTGGGCACCATCTCAAGTGTCTTGTTATGCTGAAGTATTCACCACAAAGCAAACATTTTTTCTACAACTATGGCAAAAAAGTCAGCAATGATTATTATTAAGTTGAGAATTTAATGATAAAACATTTGTTTCACTCACGCTTGTTGGATATGAGGTGATCTAACTAACTTGGTGGTGTACGGCTCACAGGTAATTATTTGATCACCACACATCCAATGAGTTCTCATGGAAAAACTGTTAATTCATATCTTATTCATCTTGCAGCACTCCAGAAATAAATTGAGCATTACGCTAAAGGTTTTTCTCGCCGTGGCTTTGAAGCATTTTTTCGCTTTTTGGCCTTTTGGTATTATGCAAATGTTTTTCCCTACCTTCGCTTCAAAGCATTTTCGCTTTTTGGCCACATGAAAATTGAGGTGATGGGAAAAACGTTTTCACCCTCACCAGAATTTTCACCTGGCCAAAAAGCAAAAAAAGCTTCAAACGTGTAGAACAGCCTACGGAAACACTTGCCACACAGGCTACATTTACAGTAAATGGAATGGCACTAGTCAACTACAAGGCATTTACCTGTGAAGAACTTTTCTGCTGTGGCAGTAATGGAGACCTCTCAATAGCTGGAACAGGAATAACTGAAGAAAAAAAAGGAGAAATGAATTTTTAAACTAGTAGAACCATGATACTACAGACCCCCATCTGTACAGTACTTAAATTTGCAAAACATTGTAAAAAATGTGCATAAAAAAGGAATGAGTTTGGTAAACGAGAACACACTTGGAAATGAGAGGGCACAACTCAGCATTTGTGCATTAAGCCAAATGACAGGGTGATCCATCTATCCAGTTGACAACCATTACTGAAACAGTCTTGCTTAGTGTTTAGTCTAACCACCTGTCTGATTGTATTGGTTTTAACAAAAACAACAATTACTCACTCTGACATTGTTCATACTCATTATTCCACCACAGTCATCCATATATTGTTTGAGGTCTTTTTCCTGATAGGAAAAAAATCGCCATATTTATTCAGTATTAATGGTTTCATTAGTAGAGGATACCAGGAGTCTAGAGTTCTGTTGTCTACAGATTTAAAAACCAGATGATTTTATTAAATGTCTTGATTTCATCCAAATGCATGTAAAAACTTGCTCAGATAGATGCCTACTCTGGTTTGCTCTGACACCTTCAAAATATACTGAAACCCCTGCAGTAAAGTAAAATAACAAGGGCCAAGAGAAGCATCAGTGATAAAGGAGTATCATTATCCATTCACCCCCTAAAACGGGATGTTATTTAAGTGCAGGGTTACCCCTAGCATTTAAAATTGTTTTTTATACTACTCAGATTTTTTTCAATAGTCAATTTAAAAGAGCGTGACTGTTAAATACAGGAATATTGAATTCAGTCCGAATAATGTCAACGGTACATTAGTATCACTTACCAGATATTCAAACACTAGAGTTAGAGACTTTGGGGTGTGAACAATGTCATGAAGAGTGACAATATTTGCATGCTTCAAGTCCTTCAACAGAGAAACTGTAAGACCAATAGTACATCTATTAATATAATATTTGATCAATGAATGATATTATTCAGTAGATTCCTGTCTTCTCAAGCACAGTAGATATTTTGAACCTCACACTGCAGTAGAAACCCATTTCCTTTGGATACTGTGGCATGGTATTTTGCTATATTTGATGTTGCTATTGGCAACTGCAAACAATTTAAGCATAACAATTCTTGATTTTGCAGTGTTTATTACAGAACGAGAATGAAATGTGCATGAAATTGGCTGATTTTCAAACCAGTTTGTAGGACATTTAACAATTATCCTGCGAAATTGCGCGGAATATCACCTGATACTTAACTTTTTACCTTTTATCCTTTTATATGATGTATTTTATTTTTATATTGTTATATATATTTTTCTTTTACAGGACCCCTTTGATAACAGTACGCATGTACTGAAGGGCCATCCTGTTTAAAAATTCGTTATTATTATTATTATTATTATGAGGCCGTAGGCCGAGTTGGCTAAATCAGGGGATATTCCGCAAGATTGAGCAGGATAATTGTTTTATTGTTCAACAAATTCCCATCGACTACCATTTTCAGAACGAGAAAAACTGCGGCTCTATGATGAAAATGCTAAAAGCTTAAGCAACACATAAGCTTAATAAAAATCAAAACAGAACTTCAAGAAATCGAAGTTTACTTCCGCTCACTTAAAAAGACTTATTTACAAACTCATGTTTGGAAATGACAAGACAAAGTAAAAAAAATATTGCTCCCTTACCGAGAATAAGTCCTCTTCCTGTGAATTAAAATCTTTTCAACTTTAGTCTTTACAACTTTCCGTGAGCAGGTGTGCTGCTTCGTTCGCAATAGCATTTTCTTGGTTGAGTTCTCACTATAAAAATTCCAAGTCAACCTCTGTATATCTTTGTGAGCTGAAGCAAATACTTGTTGACCTTTTGAGAGCATTTAATCGTGGAAAGTTTCTTCTAGGGAGTTAAAATTTCCGGAGAACACTGCTAAAACTGCCTCGCTTTTCAAAATGGCCGCCAAACAAGCAATGAAAGAAAATCTGCAGTGCACTTGCAATATACATATATTGCAGGATATCTGTCATGTACGGATGACAGATATTGAGGGCTTCCTTACCATATATGGGCATAGTGACAATTTGTTGAATAATAACACCAATTATATTTTTATTCTGTAAATGCCGCACAGTCACTTACCTTCCCTGATTGCCGTACAAGGAGCTCCTTCTTCATGCTCCAGTCTTATTTCTTTTAACGCGACTAAGTTATCTGTAAGTCTGATCAAAAACATGATAGGCTGTTAACTAAAAACACAAATCAATAACACCTCACAACAAACTCCATGCTTTGAACAACCTTTGTGCAGTAACATAAAGGTAAAATTTACAAATAAATATAATTATTTTTATTATCATATTTACACATGACTTTCACAATAATTGTATGTACATACATAGCATAATTACTTACTTGCTTTTTCCCTTGAATACTGTGGCATATGTTCCCTAGCAGAAAAATAAAAAAGGCATTCACAAATACAGTACAACTAGCTAAAATGCATCTAGAAAACAATTTAACTGTACAGTCATTGATAAAAATGAATAAAATGATATGATTAGACAAACTGATCTACAAGATCTAAAAAATTAGACTAGGGCTTGCCTTACAGCAACTTAATGCCCTTTCAGTCTTGCCATTGTTGTTAATTTTAATTTAGAGAGTGTGGAATTTTGTATCCATGAGGAGAGGGGTTGAGCTTGGTTTTGAAGAGAATTTTTCATCTTGAAATACTTTGCCTTGGAACAACACCAAAAACAATGCAAATACATGTGTTTCTGAACAATTGTGTAACTTAAAATAACAATTAAAACTCTTCGTTAGGCAAAATAGTGAAACACAAACAGCCAGTTCACATGACTAAATTATGCAAGCAAAAACCTTTTGGAAATTATACTCACTTCTCCCAATTTATCCAACTTGATGTAAGTTTCCATTTTTCCATAACCAAGTTCAGACTGTAAAAGAAGCCAACATGTAAATAACCTATATATCAGACACTGATAAAGTAGCACTTAACAGTTACATGTATCTTGTGTCTAACAAACAACCTTTGGGTGTTATAAATAGGCTTTAAAATAAGGATATGGAGGGACATGAAGGGAAAATCACCACTTCAGGATTTGAATGCAACAGATCAAGGAATACTTGTATGCCATATCCCTAAGGCTGGGCAGGTGCAGGAGATTTGACTTTGATGAAGGAATTTTTTTTTCAAACGCCCTACACCAAGGCCGAAAATACCAATGAAATCCATTGATGGCTGTGCCTACCAAAAATGGCTGTGATTTTGTTCATGTCTGCATTCAGCCCCACCTCCCCTAGAAAGGCTATTTTGGTCACCTATTGTTTTAATAGGGCATTTGCATGATGGCATCATTTGACTACAACTACCAGAATCTTTCAGTTTGTTCTTTTCTGTTGCAAATTAGGGTCATTGTCATCTAAACCTCATTGGGCTGACAAAAATTTTAATAAGAAAGGAGAAATGAAATCAATTCTGGTAGTTGTAGTCAAATGACGCTATCATGCAAATGTCCTATTGTCTCCAGGGGAGATAACTCGATCACATTCCACCTACTGCACATATATTTGCAGAGTTGAGGGGGTCCTAGAGAGAAGAGATTTTGTCACTGCTGGAGAAGATCGGATTTTGTTTCAAAATGGCTGAAGTGTCCTGCCCAGTTTCCTACCCATCACACCCCCCAACCCCGCACCCCTAAACCCCTCTGCCTTTTGATAGGTGGACTACTTTTTATGTCATTGACTTGAACAATAATTATGTTGATGACAAAAAAATGAGATTAACTCAACTTTGTTGTCATAAACAAATCATCATCAACTTTTCTCCTCCTTCTGCTCCCTCTCATCATGTAATGCAAAGGTGAGTGCCTTTCACTGAAAATCCTCACATTGTATTTAGTTGTTATTATTATTATGGCTTTTTCCCGGAAAATCGGTAAAATGCGGTTAATGGAATGTGATGCCCCAGGGGTGGTAGGCTGGGCAAGCTTTGCTCAACAACATTCAATAATGAATGCCTCTATTCACAGTACAAATCAATGCTGTGTGTATTAGTTCATTTAATTTTTTACGTAGTTAGTTACTTTTTCCCTTATTATACTAAATTTATTTATTTATTTATTTATTTTATTTTTTTAATTATCTATTTTGTCACATTTTGTTCTTTTATTATACGTTTTCTTGTAAATATTAGTAACTAGTTATCTTTTAGTTAGGAGAGCAGTTTTTATTTAGGAATTCAGTTTTCCCATATTACTTTCCTTTACCTACTGTACTTTTATTTAATATTTATTTATTTATTTATTTTAATTATTCATTTATTTTTCTCTTTTATCATGCATTGAACAGTTGGTATAAAGTATAATTAAACTTAAACTTAAACTCATTTCTAGAATCTCTTCTGATATGCTGCAATGTACTCTAGTAATATATCTCAACTTAACATGCATTGGCTCTTACTGTTTAAAAGACTTATTCATGGTTAGTAGTTTTTGTACGGACGCAGTACGTATGCAGTACGGACCTATGCGTCCGCATATTGTCATCGTCTTTCAGACTCTGTTTGTTTGTTTGAGTTTGGTAAAGGTTCCTGAGTCAAGAGTAACTCGGGGGGAGCGGTTTCCTTAGGGGTGGGGAGGCTTATTCAAGGGGGGAGGTGTAAGGAAGGGTGTGGTTTTCAGAAACCTCGGGCTTTTTGGTCAGCGGCTTAGTGCCATGGTAACGAATCCGCTGGTCAAAGAATTCTTGAAAAGCTGGAGGGTTCCGTTTATCTTGATTCCTGAAAATGCTGACACGGTCTGCTGACACAAGCTAAAGAGCTAGCGTGAGTACGATAATGCGTTCGCTGTTTCTGCTTCATGTTTACTAGAAATGTTAAATATTAAATAAATGAAATACTGGTTTTCTTATTTTATTTTCGTTTGCCCAGTATTCTGGTTTGATTTTCAACGTATTTTTGGTTGTTTGATTATAAAACTGCTGGCCAACTTGGCTGTGTGAGCGTAAGATTGTGTGCTCTTTGTTTAATCATACGAGTGTATCGTCTTAAGTTCCGATTATGACACATTTTGCTCATTGTTGATGCGACTGTATCAGCGCGTATTACTGTTTCAAAAACTTTGTATGGCCATTTCATGTTCATCATTTATTTCCAAAAGCACCAAATAAATCACCAACCAAGATGAAACAAAAGTAGCTTTGATTTTTGGTAAGAGCAATAAACTCATTACTTTTTCATATCGGAAAATGAGGAAATTGAACTTAACGCGAACATGAATGTCAAGACCGGCATACTGCCATTATGTGGTGATGATTCGTACACTTCGTGAGGGACTTCAGTTTTCCACTTACGTTTAGTAATCCGACTAAAGTTAGTTAAGAACGTACTCTAACTATTTATGAAGAAACAACACTCGATCACTGAGTCAAATTATGATAAGCAAATCGCATTGTGGTAACAGTCGGCTAACCACCGATTCAAAACACTGATTTATCAGTTTCAGACATCTGCACGTGCCCGCAATGCGCGGGCCGTTTATTTACATTGTCTATTGAGTTCATAGTATTTAAGTTTGCTCATTGGACAAACTCAGAGACCCTGTCTTGCTAAAAAAAGCAGCATCGCAGTATGTTTAAGCCATAACTGTTGAAGTCCTGAATGAGCGAGTACACTTCATTGTTGTTGTTATCATCATCATCATTATTTATTTTACTTTTTTTAGTTCATTTTCACCAGCTGCACTGAATAGTGAAAGCACAAATTTAGAGGATAGAAATATAACAAATGGTCAGAAATGGTAGAAGGAAAACAAGAAATACATGTACTTTCCCATAAAATTAATTACAGATTAACAATTGCTTCAAGCACTGGAAGTGTCTAACTCTTACGGTCAAGACTGTTTTATCCCCGTGATACATCATTCAGGTAACAGAATTTTAAACTTGATATATTAATTTAAGGGAAGACAGTGAAGATCAAACAGAATAGTCTCTTGAGAGGGTGATGCGAAGAGTGGCGGCACTTTGGAGATGCTTTAACTTGCTGACTACATTCAGTTAGTTTGGTAAGACACAGAGTAAAGCATTGCATAGCCTGAGAAAACAGCCGATGTTCTGCGCTGTCGCCACTTGAGCCCTCGCAAAGCGACATCTGAGTAACGAGCGCAGAAATTCCATACTGATGAGGTGCACTACCCAGATCTTGGTAGTGCTTCTCATTGGTTGAAAGAAAATTTCCTTGCGGCACAACCAATCAGAAGCATTACCAAGATCTGGGTAGTACACGTCATCAGTATGGAATTTCCCCACTTGTTACTCAGACGTCATTTTGTGAGGGCTCAAGTGGCAACAGGGCTGGGAATAATTTTTGGACATTCACCGGTCAAGATGACCGGCCAAATGCATTCTAGCCTGGTCATACAGTGGAACCTCTATTTAACGAAGTGCCAAGGGACTGGGGAAATTGGTTCGTTATATCGAGGTTCTTTACCATACATTACTCTATTACTGGGCTGAAAAATATCGTTCGTTATACCAAGGACTTCGTTATATAGAGGTTCGTTAAATCGAGGTTCCACTGTACCTCGTTTCTGACCGGACAAATATATATAGTTTACGTACTTTTTCTTTTATAAGGTGCACTTGGCCATTAGATGCATCCCAAACTTTGCAACTCAAGTTTTCAAACTAAAAAATATCACTAAAATACGTGGTCACAGGACACATCCTGAACTGAAGAAAAACTTTTTCTCAAGTTTATTTCAGTCACAACTGAATTCGCTTACAATCAAGCCAGCTGAAAGTGAGATCATAAACAACGACGTAAAAGTCATTTGCACAAACACGAGCGCACGAGTTTTCGGTAATTAATAAAAGCAAAATTGTCACACTTGTAAACAAACAAAAGCTAAAACTTTGTCACACTGCAATGACTTACATCATCAGTTTATGCTGTTTTGATTCGTGTAGCCTAAGTACAGCAAGAAAACTAGAATAAATACGAGCAGTAAAGTGCCGAGAACAACTTGCTGTCAGTGCCGATAAGTTTCACCGTCGCAGTGAGTAGTTAAGGCGAATGGCGAAAACTGACTCGCCCCGAATGTCACCTTCAAAAGAATTAGACACCTGAAAATCCAGGCCCTACCTTGGATGAAAGTGTCAATAGGTGGATGAAGAAGGTAGGTTTCCTTTCTCAACTAACAATCCAACAACGTTGTCAAAAAGAAAGATGATGTGTTCAAGGTTTACTGCATGACAATATCACGTTACTGAGTACGTGCTTTCAAGCACGCACTATATGCAACTAGGGCTTTGTTATGTTGTTTCTCAAACCATTCTGCCGGCTAAAGTTTCTTTTAAAATGTTCTCGCATTTAAGCAGAATCTTGATGTTGCAGAAACGTCAACGACCAACAATGTTTCTCTTTTGTTTTCGGCCTAATTTTAATGACAAATTGAGATCTTTAGAATTTGTCGCCGGTTAATATTCGTCTATAAGACGCAGCCCGAATTAGCGATAATTTTTGACAGATATACTGGCTTTCATGAAAAAGAAAAAAAAGAAAAAGAAAATGGTGCGGCTTGTAACCGAAAAAATACGGACATATACGGCATAGAAACTTTAGTTCATTTCAATATGATCGAATGTGACCGGTCAACATGACTGGCAAGGCGAACATTTGGCCGGTCAAACCCCAATCAGGCCAGACATTGTCCGTTGACCGGCTGTTACTTCCAGCCCTGGGCGAACTCGCAAAAAACCCGCTGCTTTCTAAGCATTGCAGTGATATATGAAACACATGAACAAGTACTTATTAAACACTTACAAGTGACAATCGTCTACTTCGCCGACTAAGATGTTGGTCACTGCCATATGGAGGGCTCTTGGTCGGACTGAATTCTGTAGAACTTCTTGTTCTGTGGGCGGGGCTCTTTTTCATGGAAATATCGTTCAGTGACATCCCATAATGAAGGACAGGTAATGAGAGCCTTTTGTTGGAGCTACCAGGAGCCGAGGCAGTCTAGAATAAAAGAAAATGATTTGATTTTTATTAGTTTAGTTCACCTGTCCTTCATTCACAGAGTTTCAACTGAAATAATAACAAGGATCTGAGAGGTTAAGACGATTTCCGCTCAACGTTCGAGCAGTGAGTGCAAAAATTAAGTTACCAAAAAAATACTTGCAGCACTGTCACATTTTGAGAACAGCTAAGAAGAACTTATCGTTACTTTTGCTCCCAAGCTGACCCCGCGAGAGAAAATTGGATTTGAAGTTATCCACATTTCAATTAAAAAGGCGCTTCATGTCAGTTCAAAACAAAATGGCGCCCGTTTTAGCATACTTTTACGACATTTGAAATTAATTTTCTTGAGAATGCTTGAGAATTTCATCGCGGGGTCACTTGCGCAAGTGAACTAGAGTGAGATGTTTCAAATAGCATTTAAAATGTTACCGTGCTATGAGTAGTATTCTGGTAAATATTTTTTGCACTTGTTGCTCGAACGTTGAGCGGAATCCGTCTTAAGTTGTGCCTCAGTTAAGTCATGACTTGGACACATTAACCCTTTAAGTCCCACTAGTGACCAGCTTATAATTTCTCCATACAGTAGCACAACTTGATCATCCACACAGGTCATGAGAAATAAAGAAATGATCACCAAGAATGAGATGTCTTGATGTGTAAGCAAATTCTCCCAACTAGTACTTTAACAAATATATGGAGAACATTGAGGAGAACATGTATGTTGATAATGGAGCTTAAAGGGTTAAATTTTTGTAGGACACAGTCAAGCACTTCACAGTCTGTCCAAAGGTAGATCTAACTTTGAGTCTGTGGATGAAATCCTAAATAACAACCATTCAAATGAAAGCTACTGAGCAGTACTTTCCTGTGGTGCTGTTTATTATGCTGTACAAGGTGGTTCTAACTTTTTAGTCTATGGATGATATCCTAAAGTGTGACCATTCAAATGAAAGCTACTGAGCAGTACTTTCCTGTGGTGCTGTTTATTATGCTGTACAAGGTGGTTCTAACTTTTGAGCCTGTGGATGAAATCCTAAAGTGTGACCATTCAAATGAAAGCTATTGAGCAGTACTTTCCTGCAGTGATGTTTATTATGCTGTACAAGGTGGTTCTAACTTTTGAGTCTGTGGATGAAATCCTAAAGTGTGACCATTCAAATTAAAGCTACTGAGCAGTACTTTCCTGTGGTGCTGTTTACTACAGTGTACAAGGTGGTTCTAACTTTTGAGTCTGTGGATGACAGACTCAAAAATCAGACTGAAAGGAAATGTTAACTGAAAATAGAAAAAACATGACTGGGACTAAGCACCATACATCACACTTTCAAACACACAAACATCTGTAAAAAATTATTGAATCTCAGTCTCTGAAATCTCACTGAAACTGTGATCTAGACATTCTTGAAAGATGCTTTTGCTAGTTGTTATTTTACTGTCATTTTCTGTTTCATTCTTGGGTTTACAATGTACATCATATCTACATGTATCCTGAAGACTGCCAACTGCTGATCAGACTGCACAAGTTGAATTCAAGTCACACAATTCAAAGTAGAAGTTTGAAGGCACCTAAAAGCAATTTTTTGCAAGCTAACTTCTGAATTAGATTGCCATGTTTTCTGTATCCAGGAAAGAAATAGATTGATCAAACGAGCATGAAGCCGCTAAAACAAACAATCTATGGGTACAAGTAACAGAAGAATACAGTCACTTTGCATTGTGAAAAGCTGTCTGGATATAGATATATAATTTTTTTTTTTTTTGTGGAAGGTTGAATACTATTA
Organism: Siderastrea siderea; assembly: GCA_964030785.1. Lineage (NCBI taxonomy): Eukaryota > Metazoa > Cnidaria > Anthozoa > Scleractinia > Rhizangiidae > Siderastrea > Siderastrea siderea. The sequence goes on along the minus strand of OZ034977.1, from coordinate 8,142,683 downwards.
GTGCCAATATCTGTTAACTTAGGGTCTTATGCAAACACTGTTCATGGATAACTGTCCAAAAAGCAAAATTTAAATTTAAACTAACATTTTTCTACTCTTTGCTACACAAAAATTTGATGTTCAGTAAGATGTAATATTCCGCATGTCACAAGGATGGGACAAAAAAAGAGTCCCAGTGAGAGCTGGACCCATGACCTCAAGTACAATGGTTGCTCTAATCACTGAGCCACTGGAAGACTTGTAGCAAGCTATGCCATATTTACTGGTTTTATTGTGACATGCATCCTGAATGCTGCTAGGATGAGCAATGTTTAAAGCATCCTGTGTGCTAATAAAGATGGTAAATTTTATTTTTGAGTTGAAATAAGATTAAAGATCCAGAAAGATGTTGGGGATACATTAATTTTTCTTTTTCCCACACTCATGACATGTTGAATATCATGATGTCCAGAGCTTAAAATATACCATCTTTCTTTGTTAACACTTTGATGTTTCTTACAATAAAAAATTACAGAATGCACAAAATTTGCAAATTGTTTTTTTTTCTTTTTTTTTTTTTTCAGACAAAGTCTAAATGTAGCTGAAAGTACCCCTCACTAACTATAGTACCACAAGATTCACCAGTTGGTCCCAAAGTCAGTAATTTATAGCTTGAACTTTCACAGAGTTTCACACCGAATAAAGTTAACACTGTAATTTATTTCGTTTCTCTAAAATGATTTCAATATTTGCTAGACTGTGTCTGAATACAAACCACCTGTACATAGTCCCTGTTAAGCTCTCTACAGGTTCATAAGTATGTATCATTAAAAATTAAAAGCATGCCTGAATAAAAGTTAATGCAAAACCATAGAATATTATTATTATGGACCAAGTGTGAGGTCCAGAGGTAGAAATGGTTGCTGGGTTCTTTTCTGCTTGCACACGACTACTGAATAACAAAAAATAATGAAAACCACAGGACTACATGTTTAGTTGCCATGGACAAAGACTGAGGTCCAAATGGAGAAACATATTCCAAGTTCATTTTGTTGCTCAAAACTAATGCAAAACTACAGTTGTTAAGGACCAACAGTGGGGACAAAAGATAGAAATATTAGCTGACAACTTCTTCTCTTTGCTCACACATGTACTAAATAAATTTGACCCTTTCAATCCCCAAGTCAATTATGGAGACATGTAAAGTAGTTCTTACTTTTGAGTCTGTGGACGAAATCCTATGGGCGACCCTAAAACGCGGAATGGCGGAATGACGGAACGGCGGAACGGCGGAAAATTACCCCAAATCCTAAAATGCGGAATGGCGGAAAATCACCCCAAATCCTAAAACGCGGAATGGCGGAAAATCCTAAAACGCAGAATGGCGGAAAATCCTAAAACGCGGAATGGCGGAAAATCACCCCACATCCTAAAACGCGGAACGGCGGAAAATCACCCATAATCCTAAAACGCGGAACGTTAAAAATTGGAGGAAGCTAACAAATCCCTGAAAGTAACGACCCTCCGAAAGTAACGATGCCCGCGATAGTAGCGACCCCCAAATTGATTCAATGCTTATCATCTACAGATGACCGAAAGAATATAGACGGCAATGGCGTGATTTAAAGACATTGATAAATAAGATATCTGTACACGCATACCCAGAGTTCACACATTCGTACTGCCAAAAATTCACGGTTTTTATGTAGTGGCATTGTTTTCATTATGTTGACTGAAACTCCGAGTAAAGCAGAGTACGTAACGTATTAATTAGGAGTCTATCTTTTTGTCAAGGGTAGAGAGGGTCGAGGGTTTTATGTCGAGGGTCGAGGGTACCATGTTGAGGGTCTAGGGTAACTTTGTTTTCCCAAGAAAAATTAAACCGAATTTAACTAAAATAATTAAATATAATTAAAGAAAAAAAATTGATTTCTAAGCTTTGAGCTGCCCGTGTGTTTCATGCTTTCAACGGTGCCGACCACTTTAAAATTATCTTCAGTCTACGATCTTTTTAAATACGTAAAATATAGCCTTCCCCGATAACATAGGAGGCCGCAAATTAACACCGAAAAAAGGCTTTTTCACGAATAAACTCAACCTTCATCTGGGCTCGCGAATGCCCTGAAGGAGGCGAAGAACGATTTCTTTCCATTGCTTTCTTCCTACAAAAAGCTGCCATATTTACTTCAGCTTAGCAGCCTAGCATTTCCACGCTTTCTACCGCTGTTTCAAAAATCTCTAGTCTCCTAAATGGATCTACACGACAGTTTTTAAAATACATCAGAAAGCGAATCGAAAGTCAGGCATCGTTCTTCAAAATAAAAGAATAGAAAGGTTATCCTGTTAGATTTTCATTCATTTTTTGCAAACTAAATAGCTAAAGTATAGTTTTGTTACGTTTTAACCTATCGTTCGATTCAATCGCTCGATATTTTCCTTTCATATTAATTGAATTACCAAAATTAATCCATTGCTATTTTAGGCTTAGGTTACGAAACACAAAGCACTGCATATATGGACAGTTGCTGTTAATATTAATTCCCGTTAAAGTTAGTGTTACGCTAATGTTAGCCCAGCATGATTTTTTATGACCTTTTAATGTTTTTTATGATTTATTATTGTAATTTTGGACTTTGTTTTAGTAGACGAAATAAGTCACGACTTATGAAACTGAATAAAAATATCAAAATATATTTTTGATTTTAGAATAAGTATTTAGCATTTTAGTATAAAAATAACAAATCTTAATTAACGACTCGACTGATAAACGATTGAGTGACTACAATAAAACAGTTAAATCGTTTATTTTTGACGCTGTGACTTTGAGATTATCTAAGTTACTGAGTAACCAATGTTTATGATAAACAATTAAATAAAAGAGAATCAGGAAGAGAAGTGCCATATCTGCAGATGTCTTCTGTTGTGTTTTACGGTAGTAAACTGTTGAAGGCAGGGGTGAAGTATGGGAATATGAAGTTAGTCACAATTCGCACTGTACAGGTGAGGACTCGCGGGAAACCTTGCAGCTGAACATTAGCGCCATTTGGCTTAGCCTGACTGTTTTTTCGTCAAGCGAATCAGTGCCATGTAATTTTGTTTCCCACGTCTTAGGATTATGGGTGATTTTCCGCCGTTCCGCGCTTTAGGATTATGGGTGATTTTCCGCCGTTCCGCGTTTTAGGATGTGGGGTGATTTTCCGCCATTCCGCGTTTTAGGATTTTCCGCCATTCTGCGTTTTAGGATTTTCCGCCATTCCCCGTTTTAGGATTTGGGGTGATTTTCCGCCATTCCGCGTTTTAGGATTTGGGGTAATTTTCCGCCGTTCCGCCATTCCGTCATTCCGCCATTCCGCGTTTTAGGGTCGCCCAATCCTATGGTATGACCATTCAATGAAATCTCTTTGGCAGTACTTTGCATGGCACTGTTTCACAGAATTTGAAAAAATAAAATTTGGGATTTTCCTTGAATTTTTACTTTGGCCACTACTAGGAGTGAAACGGTTATGCAAAACAACACCACTGTATTTCATTTTTATGGACAAAGAGGGAGAGGTCCAAATGTAGAAATATGTGCCGAGTTCATTTCCTTGTTCACATATGTAGAATAACACCTTTTAAAAGCATAACTGAATAATTAAGCAATGGCCAAACTACAAGTATATTGCATGACATTAATTCGAGATGGAGAGAGGTTAATTTCCTAGGTTACAGTAAACCTTACAAGCATCCTTATGACATGCACCTCATTCAAACAGCAATATAGTTTTTCTTTACCCATAGAAACCACACACAGTCATTTTCCACTGTAAAAGTAATGAGAGTTTGAAAAAGTGGGGAATAGTTCTGCAGTAAAGAGAAACTCACTGATTTTGATCTTGGTTTTCTCATGGGGACTTGAAGAAAATCCTCTTGGGCTGATTCTATGCCATTTCCTGCATCAATGTCATCCTTTGCTGGTCCATTATGGTGATCATATCCTAAAGGAAAAGTTGGTTAATAAACAATCAGGCCTCAATTATTTGAGCCTCAAATAATTGTCCTTTGAAATCGATAAATCTGTGGACCTGATTCTCTTGTGAACATTTATGTGTGTGTGTTACTTATGAACATTTCTGAGTGAGAAACAGAAAAACGAGTGAGTGGGAAAACATGTACTAAATAATTGATTGAAACAGGCTTTGTTTAGTTCATGGTCCTCAGTGAAAACTGACCAGAAACACTATCAGAAAAATGATGAACTCAAGCATGGGGCTATTTTAGCCATCTGTGAAAAATGTTTCGTCATCCGGGATCTCCATCATCCAAACAATTTTCAATGATTCCATGGAGTCTGGATAATCGGGGTCCAACTGTAAGGGGTAACGACTTTCATCAGCTCCAGGTAACCATGAAAGGCTGTTACTTGCAGTTAACCCATTAAGCCCCAATATCAATATGTATGTTCTCCTAACTGTTCTCAATACATTTCTCATGGTACTAGTTGGGAGAATTTGTTTAAACATCCAAACACTATATCTTAAGTGATCATTTGCTTTATTTTCATGACTTCTATGTTTGATCAAGTAATGACATTGTAATGAGAAATTAGATGCTTGTCACTATTGGGGCTTAAAGGGTTAAAATATTGCTACTACACATTATCATTCCACTGCTGCTTCATTTTACCGTATAAGGGCAAGAGAACACCCAAAATATGCCAGCGTATTACACTGTACAATTCTCATTTGACTGTTTTTTTTGCTGAAGGAGAATGAAGCAAAAACAAAATGCAGTGGAACAATAAATCTCTTATTCTGTGTTTTGGTAGATAATACGCGTGGACATTTAACTCATTGCACAGTCGACTCATCAACATCCACGCATATTATCTACCAAAACACTGAATAATGTGCATTTATATAATAATAATAATAATAATAATAATAATAATATAATAATAATAATAATACAAAGCTTATATAGCGCTTATTACAATGTCTCTAAGTGCTTTACAATTCTAAGAGCTAAGTAACAACTGAAACAAATATTACAAATGAAACATAACATGCATTAAGAAATCACACCTATAATCACACAATGCACCTATAAAATTAATATTCAACCACACAATGCACCTATAAATATTCAACCCACCCACAAGCATCTGATTGGAAAGATACAACCAGTATCAACACCCCATAAGTACTTCCAACGAAATAAATCATTCAGAATGAGGGGATTTGAGCTGATTTGCCTCTTTTTTGCACCATAGGGAGGGGATTTTGACAAAAATTCTTTAATAAAGTTAAATGCCCCCACACCCCTCAACTTTGCCTGGAACCCCACTCAGGCTTAAAACTGTTAGATTATCTTTGTCAAATAATGTGAAACAATTTGTTGATCAAGTGAAAACTCAAGCTTAACCAGTCTTGATAAATTTACTATGAATACACTAAATAAAAATAAATCAGAAACTAGCTGCTGGGCTAAGTGAATTATTGGGGATGTGGATTTGGGGGTGGCCAAGACTTTTCTTATGAATTTCAAATAAACTGGTGCATTCAAAATGTCAACAAACAAATTTACTTTGCATGCATAATAATTAATACTTGAAGGTGACTACTGCACAATGTATTAAAAACATATTAAATAAAATTTTATGTTCTGAGAAAAAAGCTGAATATTTTACACAGTTTCAAAACTATTTCATTTTCATTCTCCTAATCTATTCAAAAAGGAGTTCAATTTGTTTGCAAAATTCATTATTAAAATTAATTCATACTATGGGTAACTGTAACTTAGAGTATATTATGAAAGCCTAAAGCTGTCATGACTTAGGTGTATAACATTGACAGTTTTATTACGATATCACTGCTGTAATGGAAGCCACTTTGACAACGACAATCAACCACATTGCAGAGCAGAATTTATACAATAAATACAGGAAAAGAAGGTAACCTTAATTCCAAATTTAAATGTTGCACATTTTGCATTTAACACTGACACTAACACTCAAAAAATTAGCATTAACCTTTCACCAAATTCATAAAGTTAGGAATTGGCAGTTGTTTCTGTTTTGTGTTATAGCAAGTTTTCGCTGTCTGGGTGGCCTGGGTTACCACCATACTGCATTCTAGGGGTATAAAATGGCTTCCACCGTCTGCCAAAATGCTTGTTCACAAACCCAAGCCCCAGACTTAAGGTTTCTATCAAGTAAAAGCCCAAAACCAATGGACAGCAAAAAGACCGCTCTGGGTTGCATTAACCTTTAAGCCCAAAATGGACAAGCTAAGCATCTAATTTCTCCTTACAATATCACTACTTGATCAAACATACAAGTCACAAGAATAAAGGAGCTGATCACCAAAGTTAATGTGCCTTGATATTTAATCAAATTCTCACAAGTAGTATCATAAGAAATATATGGGGAAAAGTGAGGAGAATATGCATGTTGATATTGGGGCTTGACCCTTTCACTCCCAGAGTCAACTATGGAGACATGTAATGTGGTTCTAACTTTTGAGTCTGTGGACAGAATCCTATTGTGTTACCATTCAAATGAAACCTCTTCAGCAGTACTTTCACTTGATACTATTTGTATTTAAGTATTTTATGAAAAGAAATTTGAGATTTGTCTTTAATTTTGATTTTAGGCACTCTTGGGAGTAAAAGGGTTAAAGGGTTAAGATGACTGTTTCCTTGGCTGATGGAGTGAGGGCACGGTGATGTTTGGTGGTTAGCAGGTTGTATTTCAGGTCTTAGGGTCAAAGGTTCAAGACCTGGTTTCTCCCACTGTGTTGTTTTTCAGGTATAACTTTGACCCAGATTGTCTCTTTCCACCCAGGTCTATAAACATACAACCATAGCAATATGCTGGGATAATGCTGCAATGGAATGGTACACCATCCAAGGGGAGTGGCAGTACTATACGCTGAGCTTCATGAACAAGGTAATCTCTGCTCTTGTGGAATGCCTGTGGTAACTTCACTCACTGACAGCACGTAGGATTAAGACTAAACGTGTACATGATTTGCTGGGCTCCGAGGTTGGAGTTTTTAAACTCGAAATTCTTGCACACCCAAATTCCACACTTTAATTTTAAACAATGTGTTTGGACACTCAGGTAAAATTTTGCTGAGATGCATCACTTCATAACCAACCAAAATGCTCGGATATTCTTTAGATCAGAAAGACTATTGTATATACAACTTGAAACCTGTATTAAGCGGACTCCATATTAAGCAGACACCCTTTATTAAGCAGACACCAGCCTAAGTCCCTGGTAAATTTCCTATCCATGTTTACTTTAAAAGGAACCTGTGTTGGGCAGATACCTCTGTTAGGTGGATGCGAACACCAAATTCAAGCCATTTTGTTACGAGAGACCTGCATTAAACGGACACTTCAAGTGCCTCCAGAAGCTATTTTTATGACATTGTGGCACTGCCATCTGCTTTGAAGACCATGTTTTCTAGGTAATTGAGTGACTCTACCCGGACAGCCAGTCATTGTGAAAAGTTTACCATAAAGCAGGTCAAATATGCACGTAAATAAAGGTGTAACTATTGTTTTGCAATTTATTAGAACCTGTATTGAGAGGACACCTTCATTTAGCGGACAATTGTCCCAGAAGTGTCCGCTTAATACAGGTTTCACTAAGTATGTAGCATCCCATTGCACTGAAAGTGCAAAATCAAGATAAAGTACATCTGAACTGATAAGCCAGTTAAATATTGATTTGACAGCTTCAATTCAGCCTTCTACTCATTTGACTTGACTTAATTATTAACAAGGTAGCACAATATACATGGTTCATGATAATAATGCTAAATGCACATTCAAACAATGTGATGCTAATAAATTCTCTTTCTCTGAAACATGGTGTATTTTACTTGCTTGGGATCAAGCAAACAAGGGTTACTCAATAAGCAAACAAGAAAAGTTAACGTAAAAACAGCTTTCCCTTGATGCAGTACGCCTTTCCTAAAAATTTTTGGTGAAGAAAGCACTAATAACATTGTTTATTTATTTTTCAGTAATCTCCTTGACATATTTTTAATAATTTTATCCTTTTAAAAGAAAACTGACAGGAAAAACAATTAAAATAAACATGGAAAAGACATCTGCTATCTTATCTCTTAGAGTAAGTTGCAACTAGGAAAGATACTTAAGACTTCAGCCAAAATGAGTTTTAGTGAATATAAATATCCACAGCATGAATTATTAATTTCACTACACTAGAGTTAATCTTGCGGCTCAATGTTAAAGGAAAAAAGCCTATTACATTTAAGTTTACTGTACTGGTGAATCCACATTATTATTTATTTAATTCTTAAAAGCAAAGTGAGGTAATATTGCTGCAATCGTATCAGATTACGCCTAGAAAATGCCTGTTCTACATTTTACTAAAAGGGAAGGCCGGACACATCTGTAAAATACATGCTGAATTTGTTTTCTACTACTAAATGTATACAAAATTGCATACATTTACAAAATCCTTCGACAAAACAAGCTTACGTGTGTTCAAGCGAAGAAACCTTTGACCTTTTCCTAGTCACTTGAGAAATCGGAGTTTGTTTCCCATGACAATCTGTGACTTTATTATTTTTGGGTCCCTTTAAAGATGATTTAATGCGCAGCAAATATTGACAGAAAATGATGCTAATGTAAAAAAGACTGGGAAAACAATTGAAAATTCTTATTGTGAAAGGCGTATTTCTTTTGACGATATAAATAAGCTTATATTCGATAGAATACTTAACACCGCCGACACAGAATCATAAATGCTAACTTTCGATCCAAAATAAATTCACAAAAATAAGAAACAATAGTCAAGATTAACGAATAAAAAATTCAGTTTTCTGTTTAATCAAGCGAAGAAGCCGTAAACATGGTGTTGCCGTAATTTCAATCCCCTTTTGTTTTGTCACCAACTCAACAATACAACACAACGATTTTACAGCAATTGATCTGAAGAAATATCAGAAATACAGACGCTCGCATACACACATGCATCGATATCCTACACTGGACGTTGTTTGCGTATTTCACATGGACTTTATCTTTGCTGGCTTCTTAGAACGACGCTTACATAACTCGGATACGTAAAATTTAAATATATTGATCGAAAATCGAAATTCAAACATTTGCCGCCTTGACGCGAAGATTGTTTGTTAAAATTTGTTTTGAAGTTTGCAGTCAAACAGAGAATATTCAGCCGGTGAAATGATACACACTTAATGAATATAAAGTGACGTTTTTTTACTAGTACGATACTTTATTTTTGCGTACGTCTATTAAATATATTTGCTCCTAGAAGTAAGCTTATATCGTGAATCGAACGCCAACATTAAAATTAGGTAGTCTTACCATTATCTTTCCCGTTAACTTCAAAGGACATTTGCTCGGCGAGTTCGGAGAGGGTTTCATCTGCTCCTTTGCCCTTCAATGAAAGAGCTCGTTTAATTCTTCTCATCCCTGAGCAAAACCACAGTTTCAAGCCATAGATCGCTGCACTCTAACTTCAGTCAACAAGGTTTGCTTCGACGCAAACTACAAGCAAAAATATCACCGGCAGATAAGTTCAATGTCACATATCCTCTATGTTCGGGAAATTCCTAACCGCGGACTGTAATCCAGTTAGTGCAATTGGAAAAAATTTTCACGGTACTCTAGCTTGCTCGAGGCGAGTGGATTGATTTCATATAACTTCAGGTCCCTAAACATGCACACTGCATGTAAACTCAGCAAATAAAATTGTTTGCAAAATTTTCTCTGCAGAAATCCTTTTCTGGTGTATGGTTCGGCAAATTGGGCTAAGAGATGTGCCTGTCCACGCATTCTAAGGGTGTGCGCAAAAGTTATTTCCTGTCCACGGCCTTGGAGAAATCGATTAGGCAACAAAAAAAATGTTTGTCACTCTTGGTGCGAAATTCTAGAAGCCCGCCCCGAACTCAACAATCAAGCCAAAATCCAAGCACCAGTGGTAAACATTTGCAGTGATCGACATCGACAGTATTAGCTAGGACTTTTGTACGTACCTTTCGGGAACCAAAACGAGATATGATGTCTTTGTTTATCAGTCATGATTGGAAACGCTTTGGCTCTCGACCGCCTCAGAAATCGCCATTTTGAATTACCCACGAGGCCTTGCAAGCTAATCTTGTTGACAGCTTTAAAAAGGCGATCATATTCGTTTTTGATTGGCTAAAGAACAAGTCCTTTTCATTTGCTTTTGTTCCACAAATGACCGTGAAATAATTCAGACACATTTACAAATGCGAGAACACAATTGAACCGGAATTAGGATATCTCAGAGAACGAGAGCATTGTTTATTCCTTCATTTCATCTTGGCTACGCCGGAAACCCGACTTCAAAATAATTTTAAATCTTGTCACGTAAGTAATTTAAATCTTGTCACGTGAAATTGAGACGTGCCTTATAGCGGAAAGCAAATTATATTAACCTTCCTCGTCAAATAAAACAGATCTAATACCACGATTCAAATGTCACGAGCGTGGGACAAAGAAAAAATCTGAATCCCCATAGCGTGAAGAGAACCCATGACCTCCCATACACCGGTCGGATGCTCTAACCTCCTCCAAGTCGGAAGTATTTTCTTGGCGACGAAATGTTTCCCTTATCCCTTGGCAGGAGCCTGGCCCTTGTACACACCTTATTCCAAAATGGCAGAAAATACATTATTATTTTGTCTCGATGTTAATTGGCCCTTGTTGCCTCGTTTTAGGCCAAATATTCCTTTGAATTCTGCAGATGAGATCGAGGCAACAAGGGTTGATTAACAATTAGACAAAAGAGTAATGTATTTCCGCCAGTGAAACACGCGAAAATGTTAAACATGCACGCGGAATATTACGTGTGTTGCGCGCAATCAGGAGCCATAATCGGGGACGGAAATCGTAACTAAATACCATTTTCAGTAGTGGCGTTGGCCCCATCGAAAAAGACAAATGTGCCATTTTTAGAAAAAATGGCGCCATCGCGCGTGTGTCACGCGCGTGTATGTTGCGAGAACTCCGCGCAAAGAAAAACAAACAAAAGGGCGTCGGAAATTACCTTCGTTGGAGAAGAAGAAATTCAGTTTCTGTCATCAGTGTCACTTCCAAATTTGAGGCAAGCCCTTGGGGAGAACTTTCTGGATAGTGACTCTTAATATGAGGATTATACAAGTGATTCCGTTGAGCACGGCAGTGAGAATATTTTAGACAAATCCCGTGGCGAAGATGCGTAGGACATGGCGGACGAGGATTTCTCTGTTAGACGGATGAATCGTTTCGCGGGCAAAAAAAAGCGTCGAACTACGATAAAACAGTTCTAGGACCACGCGGCCTATTTTAAAGTGGGGGGGGGGGCTAACTAGATCGCTCAAGTGTGACGGAGGGGGGAAGGAGTGGAATGACAGCCAGTCAGCCGAAATTTTTGTCCTCTTTAGTGACTAACAATGCATCTAGGGCGGAAAAAGTGTTAAAAGTTGTCGGTTTTTACCCATCATATAGACCGGTATAAGTTACGAATCAAAGCTATACTAAAGCTATACATCAAACTGTTCGACGTACCAGTGATTAACAATGTCGATACGTAGAACACGTTTTGATGGCCTAATCCGGAATAGAAGACAATATACTATTACAGTTTTCTCAGTTTGGAGACGATTCCTTTCGCTCAGTTATGTACCCATAATAACAGAATGAACGGAATGCGGTCGGAACGTTTTGGTTTACTCAGAATAGAAAAAATTGCGTTCTTTTAGGGAGTCGGTATTCTGGATATTCCTAAACCGGAATAGGAATAGCTAGCATAGTCCTAAAGTAGTGCCTGATCTTCTCCTTTCATCTCTGCACATATTTTGAGACATATCCGGCAAGGTGCAAACCTTGACGTATTCGCATTTAAAATCTCAAACTCAAAAATGTTTTTCTTAAAACTTGTCCAAGCAAACTTGTTGTCCTTACTGAATAAGGCAAACTGAGAAAACTGAGCTGAGTAGCATGAAATATATAGTTCCCCAAAGTCAGCCTGTCGGTATGTCTTGACCGGCAGAATGCCTTAATTGTCATCGTTAGGAGTGCAAGAGATCTTTCGGCAGCTATCCTAGTTGCAGTGTTTACATGCCGGCGTAAAGAGGCTCGAAGAAGTTTCGTTGTTTTTCAGCAAATCAGGGGCGTAGCTACCTATACGCACGTACGCACGTGCGTACCTGAAAAAATGCCGAAAGTTAAAAAATTACCGAACGAAACAAAACAACAGAAATATAAAACAGACAGCAAATAGCCAATGGGTGAAAAATGCACAATAATTGCATCAACTTCCCTTACTTTTCCTGAAAATAAAAGACACGGTTTTTCGCAAATACCAGAGAAGCCACGTGATTGGTGGAGTCAATGTTAATGCTAGTGTTGACAAAGGCGGAAAGTTAGGGGGCTGAGGATGACTGGGGCCCGGTTCAGACGCGAAACTTTTAGCAGCCGAACTTAATTCGAATTTAGGCTTCCCAAATTAGATACTAAGATTTTTAACATCTATCATTCATCCATTTTTAGGATCACCATTTCTCTGCTTGATTGGTTTTGTTGTACACGAAACGAAAGAGAAATTTTCTCACTGAAAAGCGGTGATGGACTGGAGATGGCGGCTTTTCTATTTCAACGCTGCTTATTGCCACATGTTTAAAAGGGAGAATTATGAAAGCTGATTATTTCAATTGTGTTCTCACAAAGACAAAGAAGCATATCTGATCAAGGACGCTGCTGGCGATGGCAAGGGAAAAAAGGGCCGAAATCTCAATTTTGTTTTTTTCGAAACAGCACTTTGTTGCAGGTTTGAGCCTTTCATGTATTTTACTTTTTGGATAATACCCTGAGTGTCGGAGTTTTCACTTTAATTAAACTCGTGTTTGAAACTCCAGCGGCAAAACTGTGACAACGAGGCGTAATGGGTCGAGGGAAAAAATGTCTGGGGGCATTTGTTAAAACATGGTTGCAGTTTTTTTCACCCTATTGTATATTTTGAGAAAGGACCTATGCCCGGGACCTGTGAAGCCAGGGGTAATGACATTCATAAAACAAAACCTTTAAAACCAATTAATAGCCATTTTAACTTTCCCAGGTGGCAAACAGAATCGTCCATTCCAAGCAAAATTATAAATGAAATTCTGATCTGCGTGCTGTAAAAATAAAGAACGGGCACAATAACATGGACTATCAGTTTGGAGGAGATTTTTGATACGATTCAAGGAGCAACAACTGCCTGATTTTCATAAACTATAGTCCATAAAATAACTAAAAATGTACACTACAGTGTTAGAAGGATACTGATTTTAGATACATTTCTAGCCATGTGAGAAGACCTAAATTTCAAATTTTTCCGGAGGAGCAGTGCCTTCTTGCCCTCCTAGTATGCTTACGGTTTAACAAAAACATCGACATAAATTAAAGTTTTACGGCCTAGTTGCCATTCCATCCATTCATGTATAACCTTACCATACTGCTACGAAAAGCATATGCACCAAAGGAATGTGGAAACGATGTGAGAGAACTGAGGTGTTGGGGTGGATTTGGAAAAATTGTGCGTACCCCTGGAAAAATCCTGGCTACGCCCCTGCAAATATATAAGTACGTTGTTGCTGATAATCCTATCTGGGGACAGACTTCAGTTCGTAATGCCCGGGCCAGGCAGGAACAAAGAGTCAACAAAAGTCAAACTCCTTAAGAGCTTAAGAGAGTCAATGAGAGTTCGCGAATTAGAGGCCAATGTCCATTGTTATTAAAATCTGAGCAGGTTAATTCAAACTCTTCAAGATGAACTCCCCCAGAGCGCACGTGAGTTTCAAGAAAGCCGAAGCCAAATGATAGCAAGGCGATTTGAACTCTTGAAGAGTATTCCGTTTTTGTTTGGTCCATATGACAATTAAATCTGAAACCACGGGAAAAAAACGGACTGGTTAATCCTGAAACTAAACACTGACTAATGAATTTTCCAACTTTGTCATTATTATTTTTTTAATGCCACCAAAAAGTGGGGGACTAAAGCCCCCTCAGCCCACCCCTCGCGTGGTCCCTGAGAGTTGAAGGCGAACCAGGCAGGAAAAGGGAAAGGACATCCCGAAAATATATTTCCTCTGAGAACAGAGATTTAAGGGAGGCTGCGAAGACTGGAAAATGAATGTCCAAGCACGTTGTGAAGAAAAGTCACGCACTGATAAATCGTTTTCACTTTTTCCACTGCAAAAGAAAATAGTAACATAGATTCAAACTACTGCATCAGGAAGAAAATGTTTGCCGAGATTTCTCAGCGTATGTTTTCTGAAATAATGTCCGCCTCTACCGAAGTGGCCGAAATGAAGACAAAACATAGCGAAACGCGCTTTAGTTTCAATCAAATGCTCTCGCGGTGCGTTATCAATCGTCGACAAAATAGAGAACTGGAAAAAGTCGAAAAACACCAAGAAAAAAAACTACTTCCATCGATGAGAAGGAGAAAGTTGAAATGAAACTTCATGCCGCCCTAGTATTGAATATTACTTACTAGGCAATTTACGAACCTAGAAGGGATACATAGCGCAGTGGACGTGGCATTATAATCATTTTGGTGCTACGTACGCGCCTCGTTGGTTATCTATCATATCCAGCGCGCCCTCGCTGTACGCAAAATTGCGTGTACCCACGCGCGTTGATGACGTTGAGGGTGGCGCAAATTTTCTCTAAAAATAGCACATTTGTCTTTTTCGATGGGGCCACGTGGATTCCGCACTTACGGTCTCCGTCCCCGATTATGGCTCCTGGTGCAATACAAATCAGCCACCATTTTGTTTCACGCGCGCGGACCGCGCACGCGTCCTCCATTACCAGAACAAGCGACAGCAACAATACCTCTAGCTCAGTTCGCCACGAGTTTTAAAAGAGCATCCGATCGGTTATCGTCACTCACAGAATTAAGAATTTACTTCGCCCACACTCGTGAAATGCTGAATATTGAATCTTTATTAAGAATATCAAAGTGCACCTGTACCTGCTTCGTTTAAAAATTATTTTCATAACCTTTTCAACCAACCTCGTTCCCATGACTTTCCCCCCACCCCCTTTTTCTTAATTTCCCGCCCCTCCAAATTGAATAAAGAGGGGAAAAAGTCCCAGGAACGAGGTTGCCTTTCAAGAAAACTGGGGAGTTGCTTTAATGCTGAGCTGGGAGAAAAATTGTTTCATTTCACTCCAACCAGTCATGAAGATCAATACCAACACGTTATACCGATTAACTTGATCTTTTCACTTTTGGGGGTTGGCGAGGGGGGTACTGGCGAGTCTTGATACAGTTCCTTGTTAGTTTGAGTTGAGTTTCTTTATTTGTTTAATTTAATTTCACTTTCTTTGTTGGCGTTTCATTGGGTATTGTCAAAAGCCAGGGTAACTGAGAACAGAGGAGTACTGGAGCTACTCCTGATTCCTTCCTTGTCCCCAGAGCCACCTAACAATCCTAGCCAGAGGAGTTTGGGTACCAAGAACAGCTGATAATTGGCAGATCCATGGGTTCCTGGCCTGTTGTGTTTCAGTGTTCAGATTATTGGGAGTTACCAGCCATCAGGCTCTACTTTCCTTACGGTTGACAAACCAGTGACCTGCGTACGAGAATATAAGAGCGCTGCTAAAATTCGGCATCAGAGGTTGGTTGGGAGTAGAGAGAAGGTATTCACGGGGGAAGAACGTAGTTCGAGGGGCAGAAACAAAGAGGCAAGCCGGCTATCGGCAGATGCGATTAAATTGGTTGGCTTCTCGGAATCATCTGATCTCTGGGCCGCTTCCTGAGAACACCTCAAACAAAAGTAGATATAGATCCAGTAGATATAGATCCGAAGGGCTTACTCATAGTTGCTGCATTTGCAAAATGCATAGGAAACAAAGATCTATAAAATAGATCATCAAAGTGAACTGCACATGAACATTTTTGGCATTGCCTGAGACCCCTGCAGAGATGTTTACAACTAATGCAGTTTGCAAAGAACGCCTGGAAATAGTACAGGCTTGAACAGCGATCTTTCGGATTCCTTCAAATTTTTTCAGAATTTCGTTTCAGCTGCTTTAGATAAAATCACAACGTAGTTTTTCACCCATAAACTTTTTAACGAAAGTTTTCATCTGTATTTTTCCACGCAAGTGTATAAAACGAACCCACAAATTAACAGCTCCAAGTTCGCTTGCAACAGCTCTGTAAAGCGGTGTAAAGTCGGTGTAACAGTGGTGTAATGCCGTCCACTATTATTGAATTAACATTTTGAACAGGTTTGGCCACCTTGTTCAATGATTTTGAACGAAATGTGATTGCCACGAACCGTACTTTCGACTCCACAACGTCCAACTCTTCTTTTGTTCTCATGTGTAAACAACCGTGTTAATTCGTTTTTCCGGCACGTACAACATAGCTAAACACGTCCACGCTGCAGGAAATACCAATTTAGCCCGCGTGTAAAATGCGACCGTAAATCAGATTAACGCGCGATGTAGAGGGCGCGCACTATGACTTTTAGACTTCTGCTGTGCGAAAGTCTACGCAGGCCAACACCAACTGACATAATTCAACAGCTGAGCATTTAGACATCATTCAGCGGATTAACTAACATGATGCGATCTAACACGTAAGCAAAGTTTGATTCAACAATGTTGGATAACTTCGTTTGACAGAGGTCTTTTACCGGCCAGTGTAATAATCTAACGCGTCCCCGGCGACCGCATCATGTGACACAAAAATGATCGAACTCTCAGGATAACGATGACAGTAAATCACTGTTTGCGGTCATTTCACGTTTTATGTCAAAAATTCCGCACGGCTCACGAAAAAGAACTTTTTTCAACCTAGTCTTACATTTACGGAAAATTTTAAACTCGATCTCAGTGTGTTTTGCTCAACCGGGGAAATTGGCGATCAACCATGTATCTGCAGGACAAAGGGAGCCACTTTACCGCCCTTTAAAGATGACCAAAGATAAAGAGAACTTTCGATTGAGAACTACAGAACTCGTGAACAACATAAACTGGACTGGGTTCTTTTTTACCTGGTCTCTTGTTGTGGAGATACAAGCGCCAGACGTCATTATTATTATTATTATTATTCTTTCTTTCTTTCTTTCTTTCTTTCTTTCTTTCTTTCTTTCTTTCTTTCTTTCTTTCTTTCTTTCTTTCTTTCTTTCTTTCTTTCTTTCTTTCTTTCTTTCTTTTTTTCTTTCTTTCTTTCTTTCTTTCTCTCAAAGGAAATCAGGGGAAAAAACATTTAAATGCTATCAGTCCGTTCCGGTAATACGTTTGTTTGAACAAGAAGTTTCAAAGTGGAAATATATGGTTGTTTGATTCCTTTCCAAAGAACACCATACTGATCAGAAGAGAAATAAACAGAGCCTGCAAAACACTGCTTTTCGGTCCAGCGGCAGTGGAAGTGGGTGATAGGTCTTTCACACCATAGCACTGATCATTTCCGGTTGCCCCGGGGTCTCGATTGCTCTCGCAGTAAGGATTGTAGTCGCTCAAACTCAAGTCAATCATCTCTTGGAATAAGGCTGGAAATGTACAGTTCGGTGTCATCAGCTTCTTCACACACTCTTTTGCCTTTGCCTGCTCCCTAGCGGAAATCAGAGTAAATAGAAAAATAAGAAAGAAGAACGTAAAACTACTTGTCTTGAGATACACTGACTTAGCCATGGTCGGAACCTTTTACGACCCGATCGCAAAAAAAAATCACGGGCCGATTATTTTTTATCGCTCTGAGTTTTACAGATGTGTAGCCTCTGCCTCTGCCACGTCCGCTTTCCTATTCGTCCAGCATGACAGCTTTAAAACACGAAATGACAACACAAGCTTCTGGTAATATCAAGTGCTTTTTCGCTCTAAAATAAACCTGCGAAACATGCAAAAGGGTGCAAAAGTTGCCTAAGTCGCCTGCGACTTTCGAGCGTTTGCACGTAGTTCCCTCTCACTCTGAAACTGAAAACTGAAAACTGTACGTAGCCTTGCCTTAAAGGAGTTGTGTCACGAAATTTAGCCAAATTCAGCCACTGGGACCTGGCCTCCAAATAAAGCGAAACATAAAAATAACCGTTTAAAACATTGACGAAAGGTTTAAATAAGACAGCAAACACAAAAGAAGGTAAGGATGGGCCAAATTAAAGAAGATCAACACGGATTGTAATTGGGGTTTTTGAAAAAATTGTTAGGCTGAACAGTCTTCAAAGTTTATCTCTGCTGTTTGTAAATTTAAATGTAACACTTGGGATACATATTTGTTTGTCACGAAGCTGTGATTTTGACATTTACAAGTAATTTTTTCGCTATTAAAAGTTCCTTAGCAAGCAAGGGCGAGTAATTGGAAGAACTAAACACATTGGACTGGACTGCCGGGACACAGCCCCTTTAAATCTAATTCGAAAGCGAGTTTCCACTTCAAACTACTGCCTCTCTCCCTCTCAAGGTTATCATGGCATTTATGAACGCATATAACTGTAATCTTGTGCGTAAGTAAGGTGCACTAAACTATATAGTCGCCCTCCAACGATTTTCAGTCTTAACTAAAATGAACTCGACACGACAGCTGAGATACAACGTCTGAACCGGGCCTAGCATACTCACGCGCAAAGCGAATGATCTGCCTTGGCAAGCAATTATTTGCATCAGCAGAGAAGGAACTGGAACAAGGCAAGCTGCCGACAAGAACTGCCGGTACAGTTGGAACCTCCAGTGAACCCCCTGAACACATGGTGCTTTCAGAGTAACCATTCTGACGAACAATGCCTTCAACTGTGCTGTCTGCTAGCTTGCCTTCGGTACAAATTTTTACTGTTGTTTTCACACAGGTGAGCATATTGTTGAACATAGCACTGGAATGTAAAAAACAACAACAGAAAAAGAAACAGTTAAAAAAGGAACGTAACCTAGCCATGCCAGTTGTGCGATGGTGAGAAGCTGAGTGCAGCTTCTCTAACGCCGGGTAATACTGATTTATAAATTAACGGGTAAGGAAGCCGAAGAGTCATTGTTTCCACACAAATCATCACTTTTGTGAAAGGGCTTCCTTGTTAAATATTTCTTTAAAATAAATAAATAAATAAATAAATAAACAAACAAAATCCATAACTTTTAAGCCTAAACGGAGGTTTTGGAGAAACAATTACGAATAAAAATTAGCGATAGTAGCTTTTAGTTATACGAATTTGAAAATGATGAGTGAGTCATCGGAACGTCATTCGAAACTACTATCGCTAATTTTTATTCTTAATTTTTTAAGCCTTAAAACCCTAAAACCTCAAACTTTCTAGGAGAGCATGTATTATAATGCTTTTTCACATATTTTTTTTATTAAGTAACTGTTTTCATGGTATACGCTATCCGCAGCTACCCCGGGCAAGCCTAGCTGATCACGAAGGTATCTTTGAGAAGCCTCAAGGGACCAGATCACGGGCATTTTGTCATTGTTTTGTCAGCACTGTACTAAAATTATGATTTAAGACCTTTTTTAATGATTTTTGCAAGACACTGACCGCAGAATTTGAAAAAGTTGGCCCAACGTTACGTCAACATTCCGGCTCAAGTTGTACAGTCACCCAATTTCCAACCTGCCAGAACCATCCGTGGCCAAAGTCACTTATTGATAGTTTTATCACACTAGTATCATTGCATCATTGTTATTTTAAGGTATTTTAAACGTAAATTAATGTGGATTTTAATTTTCAAACTGGTGTTGGTAAAGATAGCTGAAATAGTCCCTTTAACGAGATATAACCACTTGACATTTTTTTATCTTTATAAAACCTTTCAAAGACAAAGCATCCTACCTGCAATCTCCATCGGAATCTTTCTGGAGTTTCTTGATAAAATCCGTGTTGCATTTCAGGGCGTTGCAGTAGTACTCCATAAATGAACAGATTCCCACATTAGGAAGTGCTGCTTCACTTCCAGAAAGGAAAACTGAAGGGAAAAAAGGAAATAGCTAACGCAATGAGTCCTCTTGGCTTCGCCAGTTCGACCCGGTGTCCTAATGGATTTGGACCCCTCAGAATTGGATCCCCCGGTCCAAATCTGCTAGCGAAAATGGACCCCCGTGGGTCCACTTTCGCTAGTAGATTTGTACCCCCTTCGCGGATTTGGACCCTCCTGTAAAAACTTACGCTTCCAAATAACTTCAACAGAAAATCTGGCTATTTGTATTTAAACCACCGAAACGACTCTTTCGCTCTTCAGCCTTGCCGGCAAACTATTTCTCTTGGGTTTTAGAACACGGCAATTGTAAGCAAAAGATTACTGTGCTATACGTAGAAGCGTAAAAGCTAATTCATTGAAAAGCTAATTTATTGAAAACCAAAAATAAGATGTATATTCCTCGTAGTAGTAAAGTGCGCCCATATGGAGAAATTTCCCACGATAATTTGCATACACACCCCCTTGAATTTTTCTGGTTTCTGATTGGTGGAGAGAGGGTCACATGACAACCAGGGGTCAAAGGTCAGCTGGAAGTGAATGGTCAGGGAAGTGACGTCATCCAACATGGCTGACGGAAGTCATGGGGCTGAACCGGAAGGGACATTACCGGAACCGGAAGTGACGTCATCGCAACTGGAAGTCACGTGGTTTGGGGTGGGACATCGCGGACCGGCAGGGAAAAAGGATCGCGGGCTCAGACAACTGGAAGTCACGTGGTTTGGGGGTGGGACACTGCGGACCGGCAGGGAAAAAGGATCGCGGGCTCAGGCAACCGGAAGTGGGGTGGGAAACCGCGGATCGGTGGGAAAAAGGAGCGCGGGCTCAGAGTCCAAAGTCCAAATCAGGAACCGGGGGAGGTCCTTACTGGAAAGGGATCAGACAAAAGAAGACGCCATGTTGGAAAAAAATGATTTAATTGTTTTTCCTTTGGGTGTTACAAACGGGAACGCGAACCCGTCCCCAGAGATAGAGTCCCAAGTCCAAACACGCCTACCAAGACATGCCTTCACCCTAGTGACCTTCGGATCCAGGTCTCCCCACGCGGTCGTGGTTCCTTGTTTTGTTATGAGTGTTCCTTTTGATGAGTGTTCCATTTCCTTTTGATGAGTGTTCCTTTTGATGAGGGTTCCTTTTGATGAGTGTTCCATTTCTTTGTAGTGAGTCGGTTACAACGTCCTATTTCATTTTTAAGTGGTATCTTGGTAGGCGGCTCGGTATCCGTAAGGGTAGGTTTGAAAGGTGGCAGGATCGACGACTCTCTTGTCGTACACCAATTGGTAACGCTTGGAATCTGCGAAAGTGAAGAGATTGTAGTGTTTGGGATCACGTACAATCTGGTGGCTTTTGATGACTTGGGTTTCGCGCGGGTCCTTGAGTGGCTTTTGGATTTCGTCCAAGACGTTCCGACGCATGACGTCATAATTCAATTGGGTTTTGCCCTCACTATTGAGTCTAAATCCGCGGACTTTGCATTCGACGTGGCCCTGCGTGGTTTTGCACCCGTAATTCTTGGGGCCACCCGACACGAATTCTTCAATGGTATCGTCGTCGTCCAATTCACTGGTAAACTCGCCGAGGTAATCGCCCAAGACCGGGTTGGGTTGTCCCTCCTCTTCTAGGTAAATGACGGAGTCGGTGTCATAGTACAAGACGCGTTCCCCTAACAGTTCTAAGGCTTCGTAGAGGCGGAGACGGGCCCAACACGTGGTGAAAGCGGCCACAAAAATGTTCAGAGTGGGAGACACGGGGATGTCCTTGTCTTGATACTGGTAATGCACCTCGATCATCGCGTCGTTCATGATGGACACGTGACGCACGTCCAATTTGTCGGTATCCAGGAAACGGTGAAAGGCTTGGGGTCGTCAAATTGCTGGACTTGGGTCTTGTTCAGACGTTGGCCGAACTTGCCCCACATGGAATTCAACATCATTTTGGCCAGGGTGCGCAGCCCTTTATTCTCCTCGATCTTGTTGTACTCCAACTGGATGCCCTCGTGCTCATGGTACTCGTGAAGGTACTGTCGACGTTTGGTTTCGTCGTCGCCCACCCACGACGGCCACCCGCTGGCTTCTTGCTTGATTTTCAACCAGGTGTTGACGTAGTCTCGGAAGAGCCCCTCACAGGTCACGTCAAAATGCCACACTTCGTAAATGTACTGGATCTCGTACCCCAATTCGGGGCTACCCCACGTGCCGGTCAGGAGGCGTTGCTCGTCGGTGTGGTTGCACTGGGACGCCCGTTCCAAAAGGCGTTTGGGCATGTTTTCTTTCACACACGTTGCACAGAGGGGAAAAGTGAGTTTGCCCTCATGGCGGTAAGGCAGCACAGGATGGTACAAGGCACGCGGAGGGAGGACTCGGCATTGGATGAGGCCAAAGTAGAGGCTGATCTCGGTGTGACCCGGTTGCGAGAGGAAGCGAGGATGCCCTTTGGGGTACACGCACGTCTTGTTGACCCAAGGGCAGAAGGAGGTGTAGTCGATGTAATGGATCTTTTGACCTGGAGTGACACGATGGTAGAGTTTGACGGCATTGGTACGACCTCCGCAGAAGGCGTCACGGGGGTTGAGAGGGTCGATGAATGCAAGGTTATCCACGAACGTTTGGATGTCCAGCGAGGTTTCTTTGAGGCGTTTCCAGTCGCATCCCCACATTTCCACCACGTTGTACCCTAGGGCTCGAAGCTCTTTGATTTTTTGTTGGGTTGCCTCGTACACATCCTGCATGGTCCGATCACAGTGGCGCACATGTTTTTCGTGACGGTTGGGATAACAGCGGGGACACCCGTGGACGAAACAGCCCTGGAATTCGTACACGGTGTGGGTGTCTTGACAGTAGCCATCCACGAAGAAGTTGGTGCCGGGGATGTGATACTCGCCGGCATTGCGGACATGTTGAATGTACTGGCGACGACTGGGATGGGGTTGCTCCAGGACTTGCTGCCGCTGTTGGTGATCGCACCAGGTTAACCATTTGAGGGCAACCTTTGATTGATTAATACCGTTGCGCCATCCTTTGACGGGTTCACTGGCAATACTGTTTGGGATCATACGGTTCATGCGCAGATCCCGGTTACAGGCGGAGGCAATGGTGATATGTTCAAAGGGATTGAACCCCGCCAGGGCTTCAAACATTCGTTTGAAGGTCAAACAACCTTCTTTCAAGAGACGCACGTCCGATTTGCAGCACTCCACCAATTCTTTCTGGAAATCAAAGACCACCTCCTTGTTGCGTTGTTCTTGATGCCACTTTTCCAATTCTTACTTGGCTTTCGGGGACATGGTTTCGGGCATGAAATAATCGATGGCCGGAAGGATGCCCACGTACGTTTGGTGCTCTGGGAGGTTGAACTTGTGGGGGAAGTACCCCTTTTGGAGTTCTGTCGACCCAAAGGTTTTGGGAAAGGCCGGCAGAGGCATCTGGAAGAAACTGAGAGAATCGATGAAACGGATGCGATCGTGTTTGACTTCCAACAGTTTGCACCCGTTCCGGAGTTGTTCGACGAGTCGGTTGTCGCTGTGGTATTGATGGACGACAAAGTAGCCGTCGTACCCTTGGAAATTATGGGCTAGGACATTGACTTGAAGCGTGTCATTCAGCGTGAGGGTATCCAACCATTCGAGAAAATCTCGGAGACAATGTTCGCCTGGGAAACACACGGGGTCGTCGTCGTCTTCGGTTTCGGTTACGACCAGATTGGCGACGTGTTGTTCGTGGGGTTGTATGGCTTCAATGTCAAAAAACACGTGCAGGGGTGGACTGTCGTCCACGACGTCGTCGGCTTCCTCCTCCTGCTCCGCTGCATGGGTTGGATGCCCAGCGGCGACCCCTCGTTTGGCACGAGGACCTCCTTGACGTTTGCGTTTGCGTTTCTTTTTCTGTTCTTGAGGAGTGGGGGCTCTTTGAATGAGACAACGGTGGGTTTCGCCGTCCACGTACTCGCGGCAGGAAGGACAGTCCAGGTAGCGGCATTGATGGCGTTGAAGAGCTTGCTCGCCCACATTCTGTTGGCGGCAGTCCGGACAGCGACGTCGACGAAAGCAAACAGTGGTCTGGGGACTGGTCGCCGGTTTGCCAGTAGGGTCTTTGACGGCGTGGGCTTGGTAACACGTGTCCACGAAAAAGTCCCGATGGCAGTGTTGGCAACGTCGCGTGGCTTTCAGACCCCGTGGGTAAGCCTCCAGGAAATCGGGGCAGGCTTTTTGGCGACAGGCCCCGCAAAGGTCTTTTCGTTTGGTGCATCGATGATGTTCCTCTGTGTTATAGGGTTTCCAACAGTGGGCACAGACGTAACTGGACCCAAAAAACCCCAGCAAACGGGTGATGACATCGTAATGGCCTTGCTCGTGCAGCAGGATCAATTGTTTGGGTTGGGTGTCTCCAAACGTGGTGATATGGAAGGACCGGTGGGCATCCACGAGGATGATTTGATAACCGAAGAGGGAAGGGGCCGCACTGAAGGCCGTCAAGGCATCGTAACCGCAAGGACCGAAGGGAACGTGGGCTTCGTGGTGCAGTAGCAGGGCGAGTTCTTTTCGCAGTTTAGTTCCCTGGCGAATGCTGTGGTATTTCGGGTGCTGGTCTACCTTGGCTTTAGCGGTGATGAGGACCCGGGCACAACAGAGCTCATCCTTATTTTGAATTCGGATCACGCTCCGTTTCTGAAGCGTTAATGCTGCTAACGCGGGGTGACCGGGTTTCGTCCGGCGAGGTTTGCCGGAGCCCTGAGGCGCATGATGGACTTGGGTGATGGACAATTGAAACGAATCGTCCATTTCAAATTGTTCATTGCTGTTGAGTGCTTGGGCCAAACGATCGAACAGAGCCTCCAAGCGAGCCCTCCTTCGCGCCATTCCCCGGCCCGTAATCCCCATCCTTGAAAATGGTTGGTGAGACGGTTCGAACTGAGGGTGAAATAAAGTCGGTCTTGATCATGCAGGTTGGGGGTGGCGGATAACACACGGTCCACGGCGCGGCGCAAACCCTCCTGAAGGGCCTGGACCAGGTTGTCTTGCTCGATAAAGTTCCCCCTTTGACGTAAACGGGTCGTGAAATGCCGTTCGCGGACACCCATGCGAGAACTCTGTCGATCCACCACGTTGGTCATCTCAAAGTCAAAGGTGCCCCCAGAATCATTCAACCCTCCTCCACTTTGTTGAAGGAGTTGGGTTTGAAACGCGCGTTGGCATTCGAATCGATCTAGGGCTTCACGGCAGGCGTCGTCGTCATCGCTTTCTCCCAAGACTTCCTCACAGGTGAGGGAAGGTTCCTCCGGGTTCGGTGGGTTGTCTTCTACATCAGAGGTGTCCAAGCCGCCTACCAAGGCTAACATTTCTTGGACGGACAGGCCACTGGGCCCCGCTTCGGAAGGTTCCTCCGGGTTCGGTGGGTCGTCTTCTACATCAGAGGTGTCCAAGCCTAGCAAGGCTAACATCTCTTCGACGGACAGGCCACTAGGCCCCGCTTCTGGATCGTCTGGTTCTTGATGAAAAGACATGTCGGATGAAGCATTCGGAGGTCGGTACCCGTTTTTTATAGAGACAAAAGGTCCCGTGGGAGGATGACGTGGACCAATGACCTACCAGGGCATGGGGTCACCTGGGAGGAGGGTAGGGACCAATGACCCAAACATGGTCATGTGGGAGGAGGGCATGGACCAATCACCTACCAGGGGCACGCGGTGCCCCAGGAGGGGTAGGGACCGGGGTGGGGGGACCCCCTCCCCCCTCCCTAGTTGGGCCCCATCAGGCCTCGCGGTGAACGACGAGAGAGACCATAAAAACAGCTCGAGCGCCAGGCTGGGTCATCTCATCATGAATCCCGACAGGGAAAAATTATTAGAAGATTTTGAAAGATTTGAAGCTGATTTGGAAGTGGAAGCCATCTTGGCGAAAGTGAAGAAGGACTTTGGGTTCGACGAAGGGGTCACGCAGTTTGCGGAGCAGTTGAAGCAGAGGGAGGAGGAGAAACGGGCAGCGCAAAGAGACCGAGAGACCCAGGTGCAGGAGCAGTGGTCGCCGGGGCAGTACCCTCAACACACGTGTGCGTGGTTTATCGAAGGTTTGGATTATTGTTGTTCGTATTGGCGCTACCACTTTAAGCGACCCTTTACACCACCACCATCCCCAGACCTCCATGGAACGATTAATACAAAACCTTGAGAATCACCTGGCTAGGAAAGCCCAAGAGAAAGCCAGGTACCGAGCCAAATACCCCGAGAAGGTGGCCGCTAGCAACAAACGATATCGGGAAAACAACCAGGATAAACTTAGGGAGGCCAAGAAACGATATCGGGAAAACAACCGGGAGAAACTTAGGGAGGCCAAGAAACGATATCGGGCGAAACATCGAGAAGAATACAATGCGAAAAAAAGAGAATAGTACAAAACCGAACAATACCGCACGTATCAAAGTCAATATCGTGCGAAAAAAAGACAAAGAGACAAAGAGAAACGGAGAACTTTGGAAAAAGTCAAAGCCTTAGGACCTCTTCGACTGACAGTCACGTTGGAGGACTATTTGAAATCGCCTTCGGTGAACACCGCGGTAGAAACGTACTTGGACACCTTTTGTCAATCCCTCCCTTCCGACAATGGGTCACGGGTGGATCAACCAGATGCCTTGACCCTGACCAATTTGGATTCAGGGGACCTTCATCCCCTGGATCATCCTGTATGGGACCCTTCCTCTCCGGGTGACAGTGGGTGTGACTGGTCGGCTGACGACCTTTCCTCTTTGTGTGACTTATTAAAGGACATGCCGCCCACCGATTGGAACCAATGGTTGGACGATTTAATGGAGGACCTCAGTGACGTGATGGAGGACGACATTTCCTCTTTGTATGACTTATTAAAGGACATGTCGCCCGACGATTGGGTCCAGGAGATGTCGTTTGATTTTGATGATTTTGTGTCGTGGAAAAAAAAAAGACAGTGCAGACATTTTCCATTTTTTATTTTCTCAAAAATAACATGAGGTGTAACACTCGGTTTGGTGTGTGATTAAATTACAATTTCAAACGTTTCTTGGTTTGTATGATTTTTTTGACCACGCGTTCCGTCTTGGTTTTCTTACCGGGTAAGCGATCAATGGCCTGAATCATCTTGGTATCGGCTTTCCATTTGTTTTGCAATTCTTAGCACGGCTGTAATCAATGTCGAGTTGTTTGGCAATCTTGTCCAAGCGATTGATGCCGGGATCGCCCCGTTTCAGACGTTTGGCCAAATGCGTGCCGGGTCCCATGTACTGATACCCAGGCCAATGAAATTCCTTCCCCGTTTTTGCTATTCATTTTTGAACATCCACTGCCCCGCCTGCTTGGGCTCGTTTCCTTTTCATCCCTCTCCTCGTGGGGGCCCGTTTTTTCTTGGTGCGGGGTTTCATCTTTTAATCACTGTCGTAATCCAACCGACGTCGTAACTTTTTACTTCGGGCCCAATCTTCCCACCCGGGTAAGGGTTTTAATCGTTCCACTTCTCGAAGCGGGTCCTTTGCCTTTCCCTTTACCCCAACAACTTTCGGCTAACTTTTTTTCCAAGGTCTTGCGCCGTTCTCGAATGGCTTCTAAACGACGACTGATATCGTCTCCTCGACTGGTGGAAGGACTCCCTTTCTTGATGGGAATTTGACTGGTGGTTTTGCCTTTCGTGGTCGCCAGCGTAATGGGGGGTGTGGGGGGTCGACGGGCTGCCTTTTATCATGCGCTTCAACCATTGTTCCACGGGTCCCCCGTCACCAAATCCCCTTCCTCTTCAGCTTCCTCCCCCGGCGGGCCACCCGGTGCCCCCACACCCACGCCTCCAGGAAATTGACGGATGCGTTTGGTTAACTTGGTTAATTCTTGACTCAACGGTTTGGTTTGGGCATTGACCAGGGCGGGTGGGAGTTGTGGGTCCGATAACAACACATGTTTTTTGGCAGCTAACGTGGCAGCTTTGTTCAACAAGGCATTTTCGGTTAATTCTCCTTTGTAATATTGAATGAGTTGTTCCAAATCCTGGTGGGGAATCATGTACACCTCGTCCATCCTGGTTTTTTGGTTACACGCCGGGCACAGTTCCCCGTCTTCCTGGTCACGACAGCTCTCACAAAGAGTGGACCGCAAGATATGTAGGTACTCTTGATACAACTGGTGATACTTATGCTGCCAATAATGACAATTGTCTTTCCATGTCTCTGTTTCTCGATTGGCCTCTTGTAAAAGACTTACCCACGTGGGGAGCGTTAACGAACACATTGACATAACACGTGGTGAAGCCCTTGAAACAACCCTCGTCCTTTTTGCGTGATCAACCACGCACGACGTTTTTTCACGGAATGTTGACAACGGCCCAGGTCGCGTAGCACCTTTTTATAGGGTCGAAGCTTGGCCATGATGGGCGGGGTGACGGGAATCTTGTTTTTCAATAAGTTCAAGACCAGTTCACTCACAGCATTGATTTGATCGGCATTGGCATGTTGTAAAAGCTCTTGACATTTGAATCGATTGGCGTCTTGTAACAAGGACCGTAAAAACGCTCATTGACGTCGAAGCCGTTGCATCTTATCGGCGACGGCGACGGCGACGATAACGTTGGTTGGTTTTTTGGATCGTGCGTTTTATACGTTTATCCGTTTCGAGAGCCACGGCTTTCCCCAACCCCGCCATGGCCGGGACCAACAAGTTCAAAACCCCCTTGTTGACGGGGTCGTCGTCGTCGTCGTCGTGGTCTTCTTCTCAAGGATACCATGGGCTCGGGTGCGACAACAGACGCTGAAGGGCTTTGTTTTGTTTGATGAGGTCCCGCGTCTCTTTATAGCCTTGACGGGTATTGCGTTTCAAATCTTGCCACCAACCGCCGCCTTGTTATCGTCGTCGTCTTTTTCTTCGTCGTCGTCGTCATCGTTGGACGGCCATGGTTCTAGGAGCGTGGGGCTGGGAGGGAGCGGCTTTTTATCCTTTTCCGCCCAATACCGTTTCGACATCAACGGACGAGGACATCCGTCCACGTAGCATTGCGCTTCCACGGGTTGGTACACAAAGTGACGGTGGTAATCTTGCACACACCGTTTGGGTAACGGGGGTGTGAAATCCACAATGGTATCATCCAACGTTTGCATCTTGATCAAAAACCCTTCCAGGTCCTCCAAGGGAACACCACGCACATAGGTTTTCAATTCGGTCAAGGCTTTGGCATAGGTGGTAAACGCAAAGCGACTCATGGCCACTTTAAACCGGTATTGTTTAAAATCGGTCCATCCTTTGACCACCGTGCCCACGGCCGCCAAACACGCCACCAACGTACTGTTTTCCAAAAGGGGGCCGGCAATCATGCCTGCGGCCATCAGGAGTAACGCCATTCCATTGAACAAGGCATGGCAACACTTGAAATGATTCAACATTTTTCGATAACACCACCATTGTTGGTGGTTAAAGGGATACAACGAATCCATGCGTTGTAACAGGTCCGGGGAGAAGGGGACGCCATGGCTTCGGGATCCATTCAATAAAGACACGACCGTTTTGTCTTGGGGAGTCATGGCCTCACATCGAAAGCCGGGACGAAGACGTTTTCACGCTCGGTGGTCCTCCCTGTTTATAACTGGTCACAATGCTATTGGTCATGGTGACATTGGCAATTTCTCAGCCTTGCGCCAATTGTTCTTGATCTTGTAACATCATGCGTAAACGTCCTTGTAAATCCGCTTGACCCAAGGTAAGAGGCGATCGGCCCGGGCTCCAGGAACCTCGAGGGGTGGCTTGTTGGGTGGGATCGGGGGGTGTCCAAGGCAAGGTGGGGGATCGTCGTGGGCGTCGTCCTCGGCCTCGACCTCGGCCTGGTCGTCCACGCGGGGTACTGCGACGACCCCTGCCTCCCCTGCCATCATCATCATCACCTCCACCCGCACCGGCCGCCGCCACTAATCGTACGCTTTCTGGACTAGGTGGGGTTCGAGCACCGGACGACGACGATAAGCGAGGACTCCCCCGATGCGGGGTGCGCGCTCCCTCGGTGGATGGGGTGCGAGACGCTTGACTTCCTACCCCGGCCGGGGACACGGCCCCAAACGTACTGGGAGAGGGGAGCTGTTCCACATACGCGATCATGTCATCGACCCCCATTTGATCAAAGGCTTGGTCGATCAAGTCCTGGTCTCCCGTATCCAAAATTTCTTGGATGGTGCCGGGGGGACACTTGGTTGGTGGTGGTGGTGCCGACCCCGGCCGGGGACACGGTATCGTACGCTTGCGGAGGACGTGGGGATCCATCATCGGCCATGCTTGCTCTTCATGCACGGGTCGTGGTCCAGGTGTTCCATTTATAGACGCTTTTGATAGGTGCGGGTCCATCCTTCGTCTTTTAACAGGTGACTCAACAAGCGTTGTTGATCGGAGGAGGCCGGGTGTAAATCCAACACAATTACCCATAAGGACGCGTGGTGACCTGATGAAAGGTCTCTAAACTGTCTTTCCACGTGGTGGGAAACGATTGCAGCAAGACGTTGCGCACCCCCAATTGATCCCGTGGGTTCTTGAACGCCACAATGTAATGCGCATTGCGGGAAATGCTTTTGGCATATTTGCCGACGGGAAACATGTCTTGGCACAAATAAAGCACCGTCACGTTTTGATGATGCGAATGTTTGGTGAATAAATCCAACACGCGTTTATCGTGACTCCCCTCGTCCATCAAATCATCCAACACGAGCACCCCATGCCCTTGCACTTGGGTCGGTGGGGTTTCAAACAAGTCTTGGTTGTCTAACAAGAGTTTTTTCCGTAAACACAGTTTTGCCACATCGCGATGGCCCCACCACCAAAATACTGGACGGGGTATGAAAACGAAACGGTTTACCCGTTTGCATGATGGCAGTGGACCCCTTTTTTTAAAAAAGGCGCCTTTTTATGGAGTCGGTGGGACTCGAACCCACGCACCACCGAGACTTGTACCAAATCCCCCATGGCTCTACCGACTGAGCTACGACTCCTTTGGATAGAAACACACCCACAGACTGGTTTTTTTCTTGAACAAACTCTTTTTTTATTAACAACCACGTTGATGATACGGGTGACAACACACTTGGTAGCACTGCGTTTCTTGGCCTACAATCAATTGTTGAAGGCGTTGACCGGCTTGATGGTCATTGCTTACATAATCGTGATCCGAAAAGTCATTTAAAAAGTCTTGCAAGGTGCGTCCACGGGCTTTGGCTTTCAAGTACAACAACGCGTAATCTCCACAACTCTTGCTAGAGATGGCTTGCAGGGACTTGCCATTGGTCACCACGTACTTCCAATGTCACACGATCCACTCTCGTAACGGGGTGGCTTGCTCGTACGTTTCCAAGGGCAACGCATAACTGCCTAGGACTTCACACACGTTTCCATCGGTCCATACCGCCAACCAATGTTGACCGGGTCGATCGTGCGGGTCGGTGTTGACAATGTAACCTTGGGGTTTTTTCTTGACAGGGGACTTGGGTAATCGATCACAGGCCACCGTCCCGTAAAACACCGGTTTCAATTGTGGATCGTCGCGGGCTAAATAATCCAACTGCACATTATTCAAGGCCACTTGTTCCATCTTTCTTTTTTCAGTGCTGGTAAATGTTGTACAACACGGCTCCGTTCTTATCAATCTCCAGCAAGTTCTCAAATTCACCATACACGAGCACGGTTAGATTGGTATTGGGTGCCGCTCCAAATTCCAAGCTGAGTTGTAAATCACCGGTTTGCTTGGGGTTGAGTCTTTGACTGTCAGCACATCCATTGGCCACATTGTCAAACATGAACAAAAATTAAGGTACAATTTTTAGCTTGGCCCCAATCTAGCAGTTCCACCATATTGCCTTTCTTTTTACACTAAGCGCCACTGGCTTGCAGAAAACGGAAGTGCCCTAGATTATCTCTGGTCCCATTGTTGCGCACCAAGTGCAGGGTTTCATAAGGGTATTCTCCTTTGACAATCTGTTTAATGGAGGTCAGCCCAAATTTCTGGAAGCAGAACGGATCTCGGGTCACATCTCCATTGAAGGCTCGACTGTCTACCAGACCCACAATCAATCGGTCAGGCACTCTGTTTTGAAACAGGTTGGGGATGTCAAAGCGGACCAGGTTGCCTTGCATGCTGACGGTTCGGATTTCACTGCGGACGGTGGGGTAGACAGCGATTTGGCCTTCATTGTGTCTTTTTTCAGACAAACTCGTGTAGATGGCGTCATTCAGACGCAGTTGACACAGATGAAACCGTAGTTTCACATCGCATTCCATCAATCGGCCAGCTAGAGCCACGCCATTCAAAAATAAGTTCGGGCTGTTGAAATGAAATTTCATCTTGATTTCTATGCCAGGCACCAACAGTTTGCCGGTGTGAAAGACTTCCAAGTGAGGGGTAAACACCAGACTGTGCGTGACGCCTCCAGCATACTTGGCGGTTTCTGCTACCATCGCGGCCAACGCCCCTTTGTGATTGGCACTGAGATTCTGGTAGTCTACATGCGGTGTGGTACTGTCTGTGTTATTGTTGGTCCATTGGGATGGGAAATCCACTTGATTGAACCAGCCTTGTGGTCCCAACACGGTCTTGCCATCTTCTCGGTCATAATTCAGCAAGGTTTCTAGGTAGGCCTTGTAATGATAGGTGTCGGATTGAGGGCTGATCAATGTGCCATTCAACTGCAAGTCAATTTGTTTGATGATGGAATGGGCCAAATTGTTGACGGGCCACAATTTTACTCTTTCAATTTTACTCTTTTTTTTCAAACTCAATTCCATGGTAAAGTAACTGCGTCCCAAATCCACAAAATCGTCCAATCCTGGAATAATGAATTCCATGGGATTGATGCCCGTGGTGGTGGGTTGAATGGTGACCATGCGATAGGCATTGATGCTAATGTCCGTGGGAGGTACCTGGAAAATCCGTAACGCCGGGTTGAGGGTCCCTTCGGAACGCGCGTGAGCCTGCGTGGCTTGAGTACTCACGTCAGGCATTGTTCCTTTAACGTCGTCGTCGAGTGGTGGCACCCCGTCGTCGTGAGGGGTTTTTATAGCGTCGTCGTCGTCGTGCTAAGCGTTGTCTCAAATCAAACCCGGGACTTTTCATCACACTGGGACTCAACCAGCCTCCACGTTGTCGTCTCATGAGTTTCCAAAAAGGAAACAGACCTCCCCGTTGAGGGAGACCCCGATCACTGCGAATCCGTCGAGGACACGAAGGCACTGGCTTCATGTTTGTTTCACACCCCAAAAATATCGCGAGCTCGTTTGACTTGCTTGGGAAACAAGGCACTGGCCACACGCACGGCTTCTTTCACGTTCTTATGGCTCAAGGCTTTCTTGGCTTGTTTGGTGATTTCCTTTTTGATGACGTCTTCGGCTTTTCGTTTCACGCCTCGTGATTACCCGGCTTTCAAACCACTCACGGTATTACTAGGCAGTTTGAAAGGATTTCGGGTCCTTTTAAGGCCTTGGAACCCGCCACGCAGGACATCCGTCACCAGCCCTTTTCCACTTTGATCATACCACTCGTCCGTACGAAATCGTGTCCAACTTCCCCCTCGCAAGGTGTCGTCTTTGTTTCTTCACCAAGGACAAACGTTTGTCTGTGCTTCACGTGCTCCCTTTTTATACCGTCATCATCTTTTTCTTTTCCGAAAGGTCGCTTCCAACCCTTTTTGGGCGCCGTAACTAGTCGCACCCCCCGCGGCGCCCAACTCCACGGCTTTCCCCCCAGCGATCAAGGCTGGAATGAGTGCGGCGAGAGGCAATAAACAGCCTCGTTGATGTCTCTTTCGTCTCCTTCGACGCACTCTTGTCTTGGGCATCTTGTTGTGATCGACACTCCCTTTCCAAGACCCCCTTTTTATGTCTTTTTGAAGTGCAACGTGACAATGGTATGGCCGTCGCCAAGCTTGACCAAGTCTCCCCCGGTGCCAATCGTTTCGGCCACTTGAATGTGAATGATTTCCACCACCTCGTTACGAAGAGACATGTATTGAATGTGCAACGGTTCAAAGTATAGGGTGCCTCGTCCTTGCCGCTTGTACTGGATTTCTCGCAACAAATCGGTCACGCGATTGCCCACAATCGTGCTGCCTGCCACGTCCGAGTACACGTGCAACGATCGTGTGGATTCACCCACCACCGCCCGAAACGCCACACTCAAGTTAGTGAAACGCCAATTACAACTCATACTCAATACTAAATAATCCGGCAAAGACGAAAAAACGGTCCAAAAGACTGGGTTGTGGTCCTCGTCGTCCAAATCGTTCCAATCGCTGTTCTTGGTCATGTCGGGTATTTGATCGCCTATGAATTCTTGCTGTAAGTTAGGTCCCAAGATCCATCCACTGCTAATTTTACGTAACCATCCCATCTTGACAGCTACATCACGAGCCAGAGAGAACCGGAAGTTTAAAAATTCGCAAGGTCTGGTTGCTAGGGAGTGACGTCATGGGCTTGCAAGTTAACCGTCACCGTATTTGACTTTCGGTTTCACACCCGCAGGGTTTCTATCGGGCTCTTTTGACTTAAAGTTCTAAAGAGGTTGGATTTCATAAATATTTTGACAAGAGCGGTAAAATTCGATTATTTAATCTTTTACTCCTTTCCTTCTGCGAATGGATGCTTTCGATAATCGGCGGGTTCGAGCTCTCTACAAGCACTTCAGGGAGTGTTTTTAACTAAATTAGAAAATGTGTGAAATGTGGCGTTTCAGTGTAGTCCGTTTACTGGCAAGGTTTAAGAACGAAGTGGCCAAGTACAAGCTCGCAGACGTGGCGAGCTTTCTGACCTTTCTGATCGGAGAGTTACCAAAGAAGAGTTGTTTCTTATTTGGTGTTGCTTTGCCATTCCGCGTTACAAATGTAAAGCAAGCAAAGCGTGATATCGGCGAAAATTACCTACAAACAATGCAGTACAGACTACAAATCACCACGGCGAAACGTCTTCAGGTAATGGAAGGAATCCACTGTAACATGTAACTGGTAGTCTAGCGAAATAACCGTACAACGAGGTAAGTTATTCCTTCGATCGTTTCTTTAGATAAGGTAAACGCTTGCGTCCGCCCGCTCGCAATCTCTCCTTTCAGGGATAATCGAGCGAAAAAAACACAGCAGCAGCGAGCGCCAAAATCGCCTGCCGCGTGGAAACGTGGGCCGCGCGTGATGAGCTGCCGCTGTAAGCGCACTCCACGTTTATATTTATTTTTAAAGAAAAGTAGCTCTTTCACAAATGCGGTTTTCAAAGACGTCCTTAACGAAATAAATAAACTAAATATCTATGAACTCTTTCGTAAGAAAATAAACAAGTAAACAAGAAGCCCTGTTATACACTCTGTAGTAAAAATAACATAATTGAGTTGACACGCGCATTTGAATACCTTTTCTCGTTTACCCAGGTTGGAGTCCATGGCATCACCGTATGCCAGAGCGCTTCTGGGATATGCAACATAATAAACATTTTGAGAAAATTTAAGAGAAATGTTGTTTATCTTTTCCTGGTTTACCCAGGTTGAAGTCCATGGCATCAACGTATGCCTGAGCGCTTCTGGGATATGCAACATAATAAAAATGTCGATACAAAATTTAAGAGAAATGCTGTATATCTTGTCCTGGTTCACCCAGGTTGGAGTCCATGGCATCAACGTATGCCTGAGCGCTTCTGGGATAAGCAACATAACAAACATTTTGAGACAGAATTTTAGACAAATGTCGTACATCCTTTCTGGTTTACCCAAGTTGGAGTCCGGACACACCGTATGCCTAGAGGCACTTCCGGGATAAAAGTCACACATTCTCCGTACTTTTTCTGAAGAATCGCCCTCCAATTTAATGGGAAAAAAAGTGATTCTTGTCTTATTATCAATAACCCCCCTCCCCCAAAAACAATCCTACCTCAAAGATAAGCCCCTGAAAAAACGGTTTGGAATTATTGCCTTATTTTATTATCGCACGCAAAGCCTGCGTATTTCACGCCCGCCTGTTTAATGGTCACTTTGTTTTCTTTTGACTAAATATTTCCTTTTTCTGATGCTTGTGCCTATTCTCAGTGAACCAAAAGAACCCCCAAACACTTCAGTTAGTCAGGAGCCCTGCGCTGTCAAATGTTGTCCGTATTTCGCAAGTTGGAACCAGAATAAAATTGGAGGTGCTTATAATTATTCTGGTGCGACCTTGGAGTTTATTTTGGTTCGCTCTGTATTTATTTTACATGATACCGGAAAGTACAGAAGAAGACATAGCACAAAGGACACGCGAGAGACAAGAGCGAGCGCGAAAATCGCCTGGGGCGTGAAAACGTGATGCGCGCGTTATGAGCATGTTCACGTTCGACATGTCAGAGTGTTCTTTTTGCCTGACTATTCTTGAGTGAAAAGAGACTGCTCGTAGTCTAGATACTGGTCCAGAATTCTATGTCGGTAAAATTCAGTCTTTGTCTTACTATTTCATGACAGAAGGAGCTCATCGTCGCAAAAATGGAATATGTAAACGCGGTATAAATCTCCTACCGGAAAAGGATAATATGAGCTCGTCTGGAAGAAATTGAAGCAGCTGATAATTTCACGTAGTATTTCAGCGTTGATATCCTTGTTTCAGGCTTTGCCGATCGAGTGAAGCGGGATGAAATTTTTAATTATTTTGCAGTATAACTAACGCCAGGACAGTGTGCTTGAGTAGAGTGTAGTTTTTTCGATTTGCCGATGGAGATCCGTCGCGTGGTCAACAGCCTAAATTTTTCTTGTTCAAGGCTATACGTTTTAAGCGATTTCCTGCCACACCGCAATTAAAACCTGTTTGGTCCCAGGACGTCGACATGATGTACCCGTCTTTCTTCACCAACTCGTACAAATTGACGCGAGCATCCGGTAAGGAAATGGCACTCAAACCGACTTGCCATGGACCCCCCGTTAACCGCAACGGTTGGGGTAAACGAATCTTGAACGAATTGGGTTGGTTGTTGGGAAATTCATGTCGGTTGGCATGGCTGGGTAACGTCACGTAGAACGACATCTTGTCTCCAGTTCTTTTCACACCACCTCCCTTTTAAAGTGGAGGGTCAGGAGGGTATGGCCTTCCCCAAATTGCACCAGATCCCCATTGATTTCGGCCATCTGGGTTTCTACGATTTCCACCACTTCATTGCGTACCGGGACATATTGAATGTGTCGAGGTTCAAAGTGGGTGGTGTTTTGAGGGTGGTACTTGATTTCTCGTAAGAGATCCGTGATGCGATTGCCTGCCATGCTGCTGGTGCCCACATTGCAATACACGTGCAAAGGACGCGTGGACGGAAATTCCGTCGAGGGACGAAACTTCTTGTTCAAATTCACAAACCGCCAATTGCACGTCACACTCAACACCAAATACGTGCCATCCACTTTCCAAAAGGTGGGTTTCTTGCTGGCATCGAGGACATCCGTCAGCGTGGGAATCATGTCCGAATGAAATTCTTGCAAGAGATTCGGTCCCAGGCGATACTGGCCCGTGGACACTTCGTCGATCCATCCCATTTTCAGGGCCAAGCTTTTGCCCCATAACACGCGCGCCACTTGTCGTTGGGCATCCACATTGACGGTATTCAACACCAAATCCCCATGCGAACTCCATTCAAAGGTCGGGTACAATTTGACTCCATTGTCTTCCGCCCATTTGTTTTTGGGTCGGGTTCGTTGGGCACGTTCTTGCTCGTAACGGTACACCAGTTGGTGAAAAAATTGAACTCCCGTCGACGAGGCCACACTGGCTTTCATGTCTTGACCCCGTACGGTCCATTCGCGACGTTGATGCCACCAGACATCGTCCCCTTGATCGTCTTTGTCATACACGCGTTCGTGCCATCGTACGTACAGCAGAGGCTCTTGATCGCCGACAAAATCTTCCCCCACGACGGGAATGGTCGGCAAGCACAAACTCACCATGCCCACATGCCAACCTCGTCCTACAAATCGTATGGGTTGGGGCAAACGATTTCTGAAATGATGCGCCCGATTCTGAGGAAACTCGCGTCGACTGGCGTGACTCATCAACGTCACGTAAAACGAAGAGCTGGGGACGAACGTCATGATTATTGGAGTTGTCTTTTTCGTGGGGGTGGGGTCTCTTTTGTCTTGGGTTGTGTTTTTCGTTTGGGTGGACGGGGAGAGGTCACGTCTTGGCTAGCAATCCAACTGTTGTACTTGTCCGGCCACCCTTTCCGCTTGACCAACCACCGATCTTTTTGACGCTTAAGTACCTTTTCTATCCGAAACAAGGCTTGGTCAGACACATGGACTTTTTGTAAATCGGCGTCGTAAAACGTGCCGTCGACGGGCGTGTCATCCCGTGGGCACAGGACCCGGCACCACACGATGCACCACAAGCACTTCTTCGGTCCAACCGGGTAGATACCCTTTTTCAAACGTACGATGAATCTTGTTGAGACGCACCCGATATCCCACTTTGAATTGGGGTTTTTTCTTTCCTTTCAAACGTGGGTCGTACAACCGTTTCCACACGGCTTCTTCGTTGTCCCACGTCACGTCTTGGGGGGGGCCATGCCAATACTCCGATGACGCGTGGCATTGTAGCCTTGCACCAAGTCGGGTAACACGTCGTCAAATTTCAACGTGTTGGCGGCGGTGAAATAGCGGTACAAACGTTCTTTCAAGGTCCGGTTAAATCGTTCCACCACACTCGCTTTGGCATCCCCTTCAGTGGAAAAATGCCGTATCCCTTGTTCCTCGAGCCATCGTTGAAACGTCCGGTTGTAAAATTCCTTCCCTCGATCCGTTTGCAACCGATTGGGTTGATGTCGTCCTTGTTTCAAAATCTTGTCAAAGGCTTGGACCAACGCCACCCCTGTTTTGGCTTTCAAGGGTTGCACCCACGCATATTTGGACAAGGCATCCAACACCGTCAGTAAATACCGTATGCCCCGATTATACTTGGCCAAGGGTTGCACTTCCACCAAATCCGCCACCCATTGATCATCCAATCTCCCCACGATCACGGGCACGGTAGGAAAACGACGACGTCGAGGTTTATGCAAGGTGTAGGCCAAATCCCGTTCCAACACACGTTGGGCTTTTTTCAAGGGGAGGTGATGGGCCCGCGCAAACCGTTGCACCCCTCCTAAACTGCCGGGGGCTCTAGGATCGTGGTAACGGCCCAACCATTGCTGGGAGACATCGAGCTTTTTTCTCTTTCGAGGTGCCAAACTTTCTGACACTCATCCCATAAGGTGGGTATGGAAGGGATGGTGTGGGGGTGCGCCTTTTGAATGATTCGATACCATCGCCACGCCTTCGGATGGGCTTTCAACCATAAGACAAACACCACCCATCGATACACGTTGAGGTGTACGTGGGTTTCTTCAAAGACTTGAAGAGGATGCGTGTCCTCGAGACAAGGGGGAATGGGGATTGGTTCGCCTGCTTGGTGGTCATATAACATTTGGCAAAGGGTTTGATGACATCGCCATTGAACCAGAGACAAGAGACCCTCCCACGCATAACACATCCACACAGACTCCATGGTCACACTAATAAAATTTTATTCGTACTACATTGACCTTTATACATTTTGTTTTTTCTTAAAAGAGACCAAGACGGTCATGGGTGATCGTCTCTAGACCTTTCTGCCAGTTCTCTACACTGTCACTGTACTTGGGTGGAAGTGGAGCTGGAGCCACCATCACCTCTTGACGGTTCTTGAGATCTTGAATTTCTCGTAACAACTGTGTCAGGGTGAATTCAGGCGGTGGTGTTTGGACGGATTGCTCCACCATGTCATTCAATTCTTTCATCATTTCTTCCACAGCGGCTCGCGTGTCTTCCACGACCTCGCGTACCACAGGATCACAGTCCTCGGGCGTCACCACCGGGTCATTCTCTTTCTCCTTCTTCTTCTTCCCCGCAGGGTGTACGCTTTTGGTCGATTTTCTCTTCCGACTCGGAGTGGGATAACGCGTGGGAGAGACTTGGCCATACTCGGTGGACATCCTGCTAAGGTGAGTTGATGTCACTCCACTCTGCATGGCTTTTTATACCTTGGACCCCTTCCTGGGATTGGTCAGCTTGTCATGGCCATATAAGGTCCTCTCGTATTCCCATTGGTCAGCTTTCCCTATTTAAGACGATCCCTCTTTTCCTGGATCGTCATTCGGAGTGGATGGAGTACTACCAAGATCTCAAACGGGACGACTTTGCCTCAGACGACGAGTACCTGGCCGAACGTGTCCAACGAGGTCTGGCGGCGGGATTCACGTTCGAACAGTGCCGACATCATCACCTCATTGATTTGGCTTTGGCGTTAGGGGTGACTCCAACCGAGATTCTAGCTATTGTGGGACCTGACACGGGGTACCTGTTTCCCCACGCATGGTCCCAGACATCGACATGATTGGAGAACAAGGTCTCGAGGCCCTGGAGCTCCAAATTGGCCATGGGCATGTGGTGTACACCGGGGGAGCCAAAGGCACCGACGAATTGGTCGAACAAATGGCCAAACAGTTTGGCATGCAAGTGGAAGTCCTGGTACCCCCAACCATCCTCGAGCCCAATTCATCACGCTGTCCACCGTGGAAGTCCTCATGCTCGCCAACCCGCATCTTCACCAGGCGGCTCAGAAACTGGGGAAACGGATGCCCAGTCATTTTTACACCCTTCAATTGCTGCAACCCAATTATCAAATTGCCAAAAAAGCGCATACGATCTATGCTTTTGGCATCTTGGAAAAGGATGGCAAACGCGTGAAAGGGGGCACAGGCTGGACCGTGCAATTGGCCATGGATCAAGGCCAACAAGTCTACCTGTTTGATATACCCAGTCAATCGTGGTACCGATCGGACCATTACTACCAGGTCGACGACGACTCGACCACCCTGGTCGCTGGCAGTCAATTTCTACCTTGGGGTCCCAAAGGGCCCGCCCTTCATCAAAGCAGTGCCGTGGTAGGTTCCCGAGATGAGGACAACCAAACCCGAGCAGAAATTCAAGCCTTATTCAATCGTACCTTCTGTCTACCCGAGAACATTGACCAATTACGCCTGGAACTCGAAGACTTTCATTTGTAATTTTTAGTTTTTAGTTTTTACAATTGTACATAGCTTTTTTTTTTCAATTTTTTTAGTTTTTTCATTTTTTAGTTTTTATTTTTCCATTGTACATAGCTTTTTTTTTTCATTTTTTAGTTTTTATTTTTCCATTGTACATAGCTTTTTTTTCAATTGTAAATAGGAGCGCCCCCCTGCGGCGTGGCAAGAACATGGACACGGACACCCATTTCATTGTAAACATCAATTCTTTTAATTAAAAAATTCAATAAAAGCTCACAACACTGAGTTTGCACACTTGTCATAAATATCTCTCTTGACGCACAGCAGCCTTGACACACAATAAAAAGAAATGTCCAAATAAAAAACAAAATGTTCACATGGCCAATGCCCGTCGCACGGCCTCCATCGCCTCTCTTTCCAGTTCGTCCAGTCTTTTCCACGTGTCCCTTTCCCTCTTGACTTCTTTAAAAAAATACACAATATTTTGCCAATGGTGTCCCGCATGCACTTGTGGGAGGTTGGCAACCAAGTACCTATCCAGGTCTTCGAACTGTTCCAGGGTCATGAACCACATACTCTCGTCCATGGTCCACACAAGTCTGCGGTCAATAAAGGGGATGATACGACGGGCCAAGGTCTTCTTCAGCATTTTGTTGGTCACCGGGTGCAGACGGTGTCCGTTCTCTCGATACACCAAACACAACAAGAACAAATGGATGAAGGCGGCCACGGGCTGCCGGGTGAGGGGTCGCCAGGCTTCTTCCTGCCTTTCATACATACGTATGGTCTGGCGTTCCACTTGGCTCCGCTCTGGACCCACTCTCCTTCGCAAACTCTCTTCTCCTCCGACATTCATCTTACTGCACAGACAGCCCAACGCTCTTCTCGTTTTGGACATTTTCACCGTCAACGAACAAAAGTCAACTAAGCATGAACTCAAAGCTAGGAGTGACGCCCTGGGGCCTCGCCAGGCCTATATACCCCGACCCCCGCTAAGCATGCTGGGACAAAGTAGGGAGGGGGAAGGGGGTCCCCCACCCCTGTCCCTGTCCCTCCCTGGACACCCCATGTCCTGATTAGTGATTGGTCCTTCCACCTTCCCCCGGGACCTTTGGGTCTCTATAAAAACACCACCTCTACACCCCGTTTTCACTCCCAAGTCCGCAAGAACAAAGTGAAGCTCTGCTTGGGCCCGGATGACCGATGTTTCTTGCCCGTTAAAATTTCGGAGAGGCTGATGCCCCAGTTTGCCACGGCGCAGTTTGCCACCATCTCTTCATCATGAATCTTCTTATCGTGGTCTATTCTGGCACCCATGAAACCTTATGGAAATGGAACACTCATCAAAAGGAACACTCGTAAAAATGAAATGGAACTCATAACAAATGAAATGGATTGTCGGGGCTGTTGAAGGAACATCGACGACCTGCAGGACCTCTTCTTCCCTTGGACCCATGCCCCCACCCGGTCGCCTGTTTGGACTTGTGACTCTATCTCTGGGGACGGGTCCGCGTTCCCGTTTGTAACACCCAAAGGAAAAACAATTAAATCATTTTTTTTCAACATGGCGTCTTCTTTTGTCTGATCCCTTTCCAGTAAGGACCTCCCCCGGTTCCTGATTTGGACTTTGGACTCTGAGCAAGCGCTCCTTTTTTCCAGCGATCCGCGGTTTCCCACCCCACTTCCGGTTAACTGAGCCCGCGGTCCCTTTTCCCTGCCGGTCCGCGGTGTCCCACCCCAAACCACGTGACTTCCGGTTGCCATGACGTCACTTCCGGTTCCGGTGATGTCCCTTCCTTTTCAGCCCCATGACTTCCGTCTGCCATGTTGGATGACGTCACTTCCCTGACCATTCACTTCCAGCTGACCTTTGACCCCTGGTTGTCATGTGACCCTCTCTCCACCAATCAGACCCCAGAAAAATTCAAGGGGGTGTGTATGTAAATTATCGTGGGAAATTTCTCCATATGGGCGCACTTTACTACTCCTCGTTCTAAAGACATTCCGGGAGACAGAAGCCCTTGTTCTCAAAACTTGCCGTTTCAAAACGAAATTATTGACTCATTGAAGGGGGTCCAAATCCACGAGAGGGGGTCCATATCCGCTAGCGGATTTGGACCGGGGGGTCCAAATCCGCGGGGGTCCGAATCCGCTGTGACACAAGGGACTGTGCTCGCGGCAGAGGATTTTTGATTTTTCATGATTACACATAGCACTGACAGCAGGCGATTTTTAATGTTATTATAGCAGCAAATTTAAAAGGGTTCTATCACTGTTTCGATGATCGGATAACTTTAAAAACCTAAAACGGACACATTACAATCAAAGGAAGTCCAACGCTAATGGCTCGGTTTTGTTTAAAATGACTCTTCCAGTTTACTTTAACTCAGTAATAATTAAGTGTGTGGCTGCGGATGGCTAGAATGGAAAAGGTTGCAACTTAGCCTATGGCTAACGTTTCAAGTTTCGCCCTTGTTTCTTGAAAAAATCGCCAGAAACTGACTTTGATTTGTTTACCCTTTGAGAGAATCATTCATTTTTTTCTGTTGATGTCCCAGGAGCATTTTGTGTACTAGAAGAGGTATTTAACTTGAATTGCAGCACACTTTTCAGCCCAAAACGTGAAAATTTCTTTGACATAGCCCCTTTATAGCGATAGTCTCCAGCAAAATACTGAAATTTTACTGAGAAGAAACAGAAAGGAGAAGAGACTACGTGGAGCGGAGGGGCCCTCTCAGCCCAGGTAGTCGTCTGCCCTTTTTCCTCGCCCAGCCATCTTTCCTTCCTTTCACCGGCTCCAATCTCAGGAGAACGGTTTGAACAGGTGAGAGTTCTCAGAATACAAACAACAACACTGAATATGCTAATGAGTGTACAGAGCCTTGTGGTACTTGAATTTTCCTTTGCTTTGCGCCTGTTATAACACCAAGAATATTCAATTCAGGTTTACTGAGTTCTGTATTCGGCTATGAAAAGTTGTAGGAAATAGTACTGGAAAGATAAACCAAGTTTTGGTCAAAAGCGCCGGGTAAACTTAGATCTTCTTAGGTTTGATTGCGTAAACCTTTCCTGGCAGGCACCCGAAGCTGTGTGTTCGGCATAAAATTTCTTCCCGGGCGGCGTTATACAAAACTAAAAACCCAACATCGCACGACAGGGATGGGAAATATAACACAGTTTCCACAGTTTCCTGCTGATATACCGTCATGAGCTTTTTAAAATTAATTTCACAGGCGTTCCCTCGTCCTCTTCCCCAGTCTCCCCTCGTTTTTTCCCACTCTTTCGCT
This sequence comes from Siderastrea siderea, assembly GCA_964030785.1. Taxonomy (NCBI): domain Eukaryota; kingdom Metazoa; phylum Cnidaria; class Anthozoa; order Scleractinia; family Rhizangiidae; genus Siderastrea; species Siderastrea siderea. The sequence continues at coordinate 8,098,452 of OZ034977.1, read as the reverse complement.
CGCTTTCTTTTTCGCTCGCACTCCACTATCTGAACGCCTGGAACAGGCCAAACAAAACTTGGCTGCTGGTTTTCAGGATAGACTTACAAACGATGGAACATTGGAAGCAACTAAATTCCTCCCTAGAATTGTCCCACAACAATCTTCAGGTGGCATGCGGTGGTCAGCAGTTAGTAACAGAGTCCACATAAATGAACACGCAAGGTCACACACTGCTACTTTTTGCGCGTAATGATAAAGAGTACCTTTATTATTTTTTTAAAGCTCATAATGCATCGTGCCATCACTTGTTCTTTGGACTTAACATACCATCACTCTCTTTTCTCTTGGGAGAAAATAAGGAGAACAACTGAAAATGACAACTTTATTAATGTGATCCATCAGGCCAAATTTACTAGATTAACTAATTGGGGTAGAAAAGAAAATGACGATAAGCCCAGAGAACAGCCACACGTGGTGTAGAGTAATAACTAGAAAGAAGTAAATGCTGCAAACATTTCATAAAAGAAACCAACTTTATTTATGACTAATACATGTCTAAAACTGTTGCGTTATCATTAACTAAGATTTACAAGCTCTGCTTAAGGTTGCTCAGTTCATAACGAATTCCGCCTTTTGACTTCAATGCTGTGCAAAACACTGTGATTTCTTTTCAGATTTCTTTATCCCACCACCACCTGAATGAACAAAAAATATATATATATATATGTTTTTGTACAGTGATATAATAAGTTTTCGTACTGTGATAGTTCTAACCAAGGTGTTTAATTTCAAGAACAACCCTTAAATTAATGTGCGAAAGTTCTATGCAGTGTTATTCATCATTTTGCCCAGCAACAAATATTTGTCATATTCAAGTAGACTTAAGGCTTTAGATACACAAATCCAACATTTGCATTCAACTACATCCAACTGTTGAATGAAATTTGTTTGCCATCAAACTTTCCATCCTACACCATCCAACATGTCTTTTGTTCTCAGGCGTGAAAAACAATTGTTGGGCTGGCATGTGCAACAATGCTGAACACATTCAAGTGTAGAAAATGCTAATAATAATTATTCATGTAACTCGGCAACATTCAACACAATTCAACAGGATGACCAGACATGTGTAAGATGATGAATTTAAGGATGTCGAACTATCTTGAATGGAAATGTTTAGATAATTATTGCTTGACCACCTCAGTCAATGTCGTACAATAACGTTGGACTCAACGCAATGTAGGTTTAAGTTGAGTCTCTTTGTGCGGGGCCCAATGCTCTTTGCAGAGTAGGTGGGTGAAATTCATATGTTGATGACTTCTGCACAGGTTGTTGAAATGTCAGTCACTGTCACCAAACAGTCCTTTGTTAAGACAACACACACCCAGATGATTATACACAACTTTCTTATGACAGAACTCCTGAATCTAAACCATTTAAAAAGAAGAAAGTTAAAGAACTGCTGTCTTACCTACAGGTGCTTTGTGTGCAGCTTTTGCTTTTTCCTGTTCAGCAGGTTTTTTCTCTTCTTTTGACTTCTGGTGATGTGCATGGGTGTCCTAAAAAATACAAGTGCAACATTCAGTATCTCATTATTGGTTTACATGCCTATTTGATAGCAAATAATGCTTTATTCAACTTTGGTAAAGTTTTGATAGAAACCTGTATCATCTCTAAAAGCCTGCAGAGACTGAAAAAGCTTTTTGGGGACTCACGAGATCCTTTTCTTCCACATGAACATCTCGACGACACAGCTCACAAATACACTCAGCAATTACAGACCATTTCTATTTTTGCAAAACTAGGTCACGAAAGAAACCTGTTCAGTGATTAAATTCTGCGATTCTCCTGTTCTGCGACTGTAGTCCCGATTTTGCGGTTTTTGCAATATGGCTACCCCACTTAACTGCAAACTCGTTCAGCGCTAAGCGCATTCACGAGTAAAAATGAAGTTAAGTCAAAGTGAGTTTGATAACTACAGCTAGCCAAAGCTAAAGAGGATGATCACATTTTTATCACATCTTTTAAGCTTCTAAGACTGACAGTTTACTGGACGTAACTACAAGGAGGCTTACGAAGAAATACGCTGTAGTATGATGCTGCCAACTTACCTTTTCAATCTTGGGCGGATTTGATGGTTTCTTCTTGCCACCTGCAGAAAACAGTAAGATATCATGCAGGAAATGAAATGAAACTTTTCAGTGTTTTATAAGTTGAACATTTGCAATGTGACCAAGTTTATTATCAATACCTCCTCGTCCTGACATCTTAGAATTGAGGTGAATCAGCTCTAAACCTTTTCACTCACCTGTTGATTTTTGATTTGAAATGATAAACGTGATCCTCGTAGTTAAATGTAGTCAACAAGCAAACCTGAAAATATTCTGGCTTGACCGGTCATAGCTGTAGTTCCAACTGCCTCGGAGCGGCTGACGAGCTGCATTGCGGCAGTTTGAAGTGCGGTGACCGCTCTAGCCTGAATTTTTTCAGGTTTACTTTTTCAACTGCTTAGTTTAACCCTCTTGGCTCCCAATCGTAAAATTTCAGGAAATTTGTACGACTTTGACGTCCGAAGCCATTTCCCTCGGTTACCTAGGCAAGAAACAAATGTATGATGGGAAGGTTTTGTGTTTAGACTCGATTTCCATTCAGGAAAAACCGGCAAGAATTTTCTGCCTTATTACAGTGCGAATTTTGTGAAGCAGCCAAATTATTGCAAATTGGTTCATGAGTGACCTCGCAAATCAGTAGTACAATGCTTGGGTGGGGGTCATGGATGTTCCAAGTTATTGTGCACATGCAGGAGCCCATTAGAATGATTAGAATAATGGGCTCCTGGCACACGGCATGTTGATAAGGTATGTGCACATGGCATGCTGATAAGGCGTGGCTCCCAATCGCTGCTTAGTTTAACCCTCTTGGCTCCCAATCGTAAAATTTCAGGAAATTTGTACGACTTTGACGTCCGCAGCCATTTTGAATCACTGATACCTCGCTCGGTTACCTAGGCAAGAAACAAATGTATGATGGGAAGGTTTTGTGTTTAGACTCAATTTCCATTCGTACGGAAAAACCGGTAAGAATTTCTTCCAGATGGAATTTACTACAGTGCGAATTTTTTGAAGCCATCACGAGGAACAGCAGCCAAATTAATGCAAATTGGTTTATGAGTGACCTCGCAAATCAGTAGTACAATGCTTGGGTGGGGGTCGTGAATGTTCCAAGTTATTGTGCACATGCAGGAACCATTAGAATGATTAGAATAATGAGTGCCTGGCACACGGCATGTTGATAAGACATGTGCACATGGCATGTTGATAAGGCGTGTGCACATCGCATGTTGATAAGGCATGTGCACAGCGCATGTTCATAAGGCATGGCGGGAGAACGTTCGCAAACATTAAAGATGTCGCAGTTCAAGCAGAGGCGTACAAGGTGCGGCGCACAATGCTTGAGGAGACCAGTGAGGCAACCTTTAATGACCTCCTTACCAAGTTGCTTGCACAACTTCAATCAGACGACAAAACCACAGCATTTCAAAGGTATTTTTCATCAGAGTGGGTGCCAAAGGCACAAGAATGGGCTTTCTGCTATAAGTACGGTCTTGGTTTTAATACAAACATGTATGTTGAAGCTTTCCATCGCACATTCAAGCACAATACACTTGAAAGGAAAGTTCAACAAACGCGTGGTCACTTGTCTTATGAAATAACAATTAAACTAACTAAAGGAAAATTAAATTATTAATATATGAAATTCATATATTTGAACTGCGGAATGAAGAAATAAATGTAAAGAAGATCCTCGCAGTTATTAACGCAACTTATGCAGTTGCGAAAAAGAAAGCCTGAAAAAAATCAGGCTTGCCGGGATTCGAACCCTGACCTCTGCGATACCGGTGCAGCGCTCTAACCAATTGAGCTAACAAGCCAACTGGGAGCTGGTCATTAAATTGGTTAATAACTGCAAGGATCTTCTTTACATTTAAAGGAAAATTATTAAACTACACGAATTCGAGAAATTCAAATTCGTCATGCAGTTGCTGCCAGAATTAAGGCAGAGGGTGTAAAATCAAAGGGTAGAGGAGAGTGACAAGTCAGGTCTGGAGATGGAAAGCGGGTATACAAGGTGCAACAACTTAATAAAGTGTGTCCAGAAAGCCACTGCAGTTTGAAGTATCACTCCTGCGAGAACACATATCCTCACACTGGTTTACGGTTGATAAACCAGTGACCCGCGTAAGAGAATATAAGAGCGCTGCTAAAATTCGGCATGATGTTAGGTGGGAGTAGAGAGAAGGTATTCGCGCGGGGAGAACATAGTTCGAGGGGGGAAAACAAAGAGGCAGGCCGACTATTGGGAGACGCGATTTGATTGATTGGCTTCTCGGAATCATCTAATCTGTAGGCCGCTTCCGGCCAATAAGAACACCTCAAACAAAAGTAGACTTAGATCCGAAGGGGGTACTCATAGTTACTGCATTTGCAAAATCCATAGGAAACATAAAGCTATAAAATAGATCATCAAAGTGAACTGTGCATGAACATTTTTGGCATTGCCTGGGATTTACATCTAATGCAGTTTGCAAAGAACGCCTGGAAATAGTACAGGCTTGAACGGCGATCTTTCGAATTCCTTGAACTTTTTTTCAGAATTTCCTTTCAGTTGCTTTAGTTAAAATCACAACGCGGGGTTTTCACCCATAAAATTTTTTATCCACAGTTTTGATCTGTATTTTCCCCATGCAAGTGTATGAAAAGAACCCACAAATTAACAGCTCCAAGTTCGCTTGCAACAGCACTGTAAAGCGGTGTAAAGTCGGTGTAATAGTGTTGTAATACCGTCCAGTATTATTGAATTAACATGTTGAACAGGTTTGACCACCTAGTTCAATGCTTTTGAACGAAATTTGATTGTCATCAACTGAACTTTAGACTCAACAACGTCCAACTCTTCTTTTGTTCTCACGTGTAAACAACCGTGTTAATTCGTTTTTCTGGCACGTACAACGTCGCTAAACACGTCCATGCTGCAGGAAATACCAATTTAGCCTGCGTGTAACATGCGACCGTAAATCAGTTTAGCGCGCGATGTAGGGGGGGGGGGGGGCGTCCTATGATTTTTAGACTTCTGCTACGCTGAAGTCTGAAATCACTGTTTGCGGTCATTTCACGTTTTATGTCAAAATTTCCGCAAGGTTCACGAAAAGAACTTTTTTCAACCTAGCGTTACATTTACGGAAAAATTTTAAACTCGATCTCAGTGTATTTTGTTCAACCGGGGAAATCGGCGATCAACCATGTATCTGCAGGACACACTTTAAGGGAGCCACTTTATCGCCCTTTAAAGATGACCAGAGATAAAGAGAACTTTCGATTAAGGACTACAGAACTCGTAAACAACATAAACTGAACTGGTTTTTTTCGTGCCTGGTCTCTTGTTGTGGAGATACAAGCGTCAGACGTCATTGAGCTATGAGTACTGTGACCAAAATAATTACCTGGGTTCTGGTTTCACGACAATCGATTGAAAACCGCTCTAAAAATGCCCGACAGGGTTATTACACTACCCTTGCACTGGCCCTTACCCTAGCAAGTGCCCCAAACCTAACCCTAACGCTCCGCTCGCCAGAAAGGGCCGCATCCTTATGATCAGATTTTTGTAGGTCAGCGCTATTCTAGAGAACTGAGCCTGAAAGCTTTCTCGTTTTCTCTAGTTTATTATTATTATTATTATTATTATTATTATTATTATTATTATTATTATTATTATTAATTTATCTCAAAGGTTTCAGATTAAATTAAAAGTCTTAAAAGCATTTGCTTGAATAACAAGTTTCAAAGTGGAAATATATCGTTGTTTGATCCCTTTACAAAGAACACCATACTGATCAGAAGAGAAATAAACAGAGCCTGCAAAACAGTACTTTTCGGTCTAGCGGCAACGGAAGCGGCAGTTAGGTCCTTCACACCATAGCACTGATCATTTCCGGTCGCCCCGGGGTCTCGATTGGTCTCGCAGTAAGGATTGTAGTCGCTCAAACTCAAGTCAATCATCTCTTGGAGTAAGGCTGGAAATGTACAGTTCGGTGTCATCAGCTTCTTCACACACTCTTTTGCCTTTGCGTGTTCCCTAGTGGAAATCAGGGTAAAGCGGAAGATAAGAAGAAAGATAACATCTTGAGGTACACTGACTTAGCCATGGTTGGGACCCTTTACGACCCGATTTGCACAACTGAAAATCACGGCCCGATTATTTCTGGTTGCTCTCATTTTTACAGATATGTAGCCTCTGTCTCTGCCTCGTTTAAAACATTGACGAAATGTTTAAATAACACAGCAAACACAAAAGAAAGCACGGATGGGTCAAATTAAAGAAGATTATTACGGATTGTAATTGGGGTTTTGAAAAAATTGTTAGGCTGAACAGTTTTGAAAGTTTAT